>OX608076.1:752500-1357500 GCA_951509635.1 Eupeodes luniger | reverse complement strand
CTTCTCTATGATAGTTAGTTATCACTTCTGATAAATTTAATTTAATTATAAGGGGCATATGATCGGAGAAATTCTCACATCCTACAGAAAAGTTATTTATTACGCCAGCACCATATGATGGACAACAGTAGTCAATGACTGAGGAGCCTCTATTACTCACAAATGTATATTCACCAGTATTATCTCCATATCCTCTTCCATTCAAGATGAATCCACCTATTTCTTCTACAAATCCGATAAACGAGTTACAATTTCGATCATGGATATTGTCTTTGGAAATTCTGGCTAGTGTGACTTGTGATCCATTTCCAAATTGAATATCAATACTTCCTTTGTTCCCAGTTCTTACGTTTATATCTCCTACCAAAATAAAATTATCCAATTGGGTTTCGTAGAAAAAATTTGTTAATTTATCGAAGTCGTTTCTCCAGTGGTTGCAGTTAACGTAAGCTGGTACAATGTTAACCCAAGATCCTCCAAAGTATCCTCTGACGAAAATGGTATCAAGGTGTTTGATGAAACTGAGTTTGTAAGTTGTTTCTAAGCTTTTTTTATATCCATATAAACAACCACCACTTGCTCTTCCTCTTATTTGCTGTTGTGATCTTGTGTCAGGGATCCATTCAAGTTTGAACCCCATGAAAAATTTTTCGTATTTTTTAAAGTTTTCGACTGTTGCAAAGGTTTCAAATAAAAAGAAAATTTCAAAATTACACACAAATTTAAAAAAGTTACATAAAAAAGTTTTATTTCTGAGGCCAGCAATATTATATGATAAAACCTGACAGGCACCTAATTGTTAAGCACTATTTACAAGATTATTTGATCTTAAATTATTTTTATTTAGCTCTTTCTCAATAACTACATAGTTGCATTCTACTTTACTTAATAAATTTTCGATAAATTCTTTGCTTTTATGACTGAAGGCTGTGATTGTTCCATCAGGGCTGCATTTATATCTTTGACCATTTATTTCAATTGCCCAACGATTTATTTCAATTTTTAGGTTGGAATTTGTTTGGGCTAAACATTTTTTGAGTTGTCGAAGGTGAAATTTTTCTTTTCGTTCATTGTACGTGAGGTCTCTGTTAATAAATATGCTTGAGTTTCTTAACCGTTGCGTTGCAGATAAGACTGAGTTTACATCGTTAACGTTTCCTAATTCAAAGACAAAGCTTGTCGATGATTTATTTCTCTGTCCAATTTTTCGAGTGTTGTTTGTTGTTACATTAACATCAAGCGTTTGGTTGCAGATCTGCAGAAATTGTTGTTTTGCTTCTTCAGTTGTGGAAGCATTCAGACCATTTACCACTACATTTAATCTTTTTGAGAACTTATCAAAATCTTCTATTTTCTGATTGAGTTTATGTTCATTTTCTCTGAGCTTGGCGATTTCTGATTTTAGTACTTTATTTTCATCTTGCAAAACGGCAACTTCCTTTTTAATGCTGTTGATATCGTCTTTTGTTGCTATGTTTGACAATTTCTGGTCAAAAAGTTCGTTCATTTTTGGCATTAAAAGTTCCAAAAACGAGGACGATGCATTTTCTCCCATTATGCAAGATTTTTTTGGAGTAACAAATTTATCGGAATCTGGCGAAGTTTTTGAGAAAGTTCTTTTTAGGTTCGAATTTTCCATTCGTTGTGCTACTGTAAGTTATCTGATATTTGTTATATTTATTGAAAAGCTCTTAGTAGATTTTTGTTGGTTTTTGGAAAAGATAGGTTGTTGTCTTAGCTTGAGCTTTCGCTGAATGAGCTTTTGCAAGATGAAAAAAATACTTATTTTGTGGTGCTTTGGTATGCTATGGTGAAAAGTTCAGCTAAGCTCGCATGTGTGGGAGTTTAATAAATACAGATGTGTGTACTCACTTTTATTGATCGGTTGATTTTGTGGTAGTTTAGTCCCGCTTTGTCAGAGAGAAAAAACAAAAAACTAAATGAGAGAGTCAAATTTCCTCGTCTCCGTCTCTTCGAAACCTCTTACTCTCATTTTTTATAGCGTGTTGAATTCGTATCGGTGTATACATGTTTTCACCTCGGAGAAGAGTACACAAAAAAACATCAGTTCCGGGAAATACGACATTTCTCATTCTTGATAGGCAAGAAGGCTATGTTTTTTAAAGTCTCATTATTATATTTGTAATTCTCATGATTTTCTTTCTTTCATTTTACCTTTGTATATGAAAACTATAGTACTCTCATGGGAAGCATTTTTTTGGAGAGGCGGATGCCGTCGTTGGCGGTAGAATCGAAATTTAGAGAGACCTCGGGGGAAAGAGAGAAAAATATTATTTCCATTCCCATAAGCAGCCAGCAGAATAAGGAGCTCAGTTAATTTAGCAGCCAAAAAGTCGACACAATTTCCTTCAATATATTTGAGTCTATCCTTGTATATGTTTTCATATACTAAGCTTCCATATGAAGGTCGATGAATTTGTTTTTGTAATTTCTTTATATCAATGCATTTTTATATGAAAAACGTCAATGGCTCAACATTGTGTCTAATAAGGGGATGAATGAAGTTTTTGTATGCTAACATCAGCTGTTCAGTATTTTGTACGGATTTTTGTTGTTATTTACATTCACAAGTCTGTTTCCTTGCGTACGATCTTTGTATATGAAAAATGGTTTGTATTATGTATACAAAGCTACGTTGGGATTTTTGTCGCGCAGATCTTTGTGA
Source organism: Eupeodes luniger (assembly GCA_951509635.1). Taxonomy (NCBI): domain Eukaryota; kingdom Metazoa; phylum Arthropoda; class Insecta; order Diptera; family Syrphidae; genus Eupeodes; species Eupeodes luniger. The sequence continues at coordinate 1,354,814 of OX608076.1, read as the reverse complement.
TGAAGAAGAATATGAAGGTAGTTATACTTTTGGTTATAGTTATGTATATTTTGGCTGGTGGGTAGGTATTTTGCTTTTATTTGGCATTAAGTTTTTCTTCAATAGTTGAAGATTAGATTTGTTTGAGCTTTAAAGATTTGTTTTGGTAGATAGGTATCAATTGGTAGGTGATTTTTTTTTCAGGTTGTAATGTGGGTTTGATTTTAAATTCAAATTTTAAATAGGTATAAAAGGTATTGGTAGGTAGGCAGGTATTTCATGAAATACCATAGGGAATTCATGCTAGTATCAGGACACTGATAATATACGTACACTTTGCAATTTGTTTGAGATTAGTTGATAGGTATGTAAGTACAGTACCTATTTATAAATATGTACATAGTTTTAAATAAAAAGAAAAATGCATTCTTTATGTTGGTCCAGATAGTTTAAATACATAGTTTGATAATTGAAATTTGTGTCTTTTATTTATGTTCCAATCCTACTTTTATTGTATCACTTATAATAAATAAGTGTTAACTATACACCTAAGCGGGCACATTACAGGATATACAAATGTAGTTTATATTTAGGTAGGTAGGTACCTATGTATGTACCTATATATGTTGTTTGTTGTTGTAGGTACCTTTAATACAATTTTGTCAGCTCGTCTATTTTAAGATGTGTGACTTTTAGGAAAATCCAATTGAAAGTTTTTTTTAACTTATTAACTATTAGCACAGATAATAAACTATATAAACTAAACTATAGTTTCTTATCTGTGCTATTAGTAAGACGTATAGTTTCGTAAATGTAGTGTCGAAGTATAGGTATTTTTTGTATTGATTTGAAATTTTCTTTTATACGATTTCGAAGTTTTTTTGTGCCACTTACCAACCAATAATTTGGTAACATTAAACGCAAAATTATGCCAATGATAATAACTCATGTTATTTCAACACCTTGGTGTTATAACGTTGTTAAGATGAAGGATTCTTCAGACATTTAAAGTCAATTTATGACTTAATTTTAATTTAATTTAAATACTTCATCATTTGCTAAATTTTGTTGGTAATTTTAAAATTTTTAAGAATAGTTCAACTGATAACTTTTTTTAACAAAACACGAAAACACCTAAAAAATTTTAAGCAAGACAAGTCGACAGACGGGATGGGAAGTTATCGTTATGGGTCGCACCCCAGGATCTTTTTTAATATGAAATGTAGGTATGGCTTTTATTTATATTACAACAATTCTACTTTTTGTTTCATTTTTAACTTCCCATAGGAAGTTATTGTAATGGGTCCGATTTGTCAAATTGAAAATTTAGACATTTCTCGACGTTTCAAGGTCCCTAGAGTCGAAATAAGATTTTTAGAAAGATGTCTGTGCGTGCGTGTGTACGTACGTTCGTACGTCCGTACGTCGTATGGAAGACGTTTTTTTCGTCTTCCATAGCTCAAGAACCAGAAGAGATATCGACTTCAAATAAATTTTGTTATACAGATAATAAGGCAGAAAGATGCAGAAAGGGCTCTCAAGAAAAATTTTTTTACCATAGCAGTTTAAAAAAAAGGTGAAAATTTTGGTTAAACCTAAATATCTCATGAACCAATCACGTTAGAGACTTGAATTAAATTTTATATTATATATTATAAAGTAATACAAAACAAGTATATTTTTGGAAAAAAATCTAATTAACGGTTTTTTTATAAATCAAAAAAACTGAAAAAAAAAAATTTGTCACGTCGAAAATTTTAAGACCAAAATATGATTTCATCTCCAAAACAATTTTGTGCAACGGAGAATAATGTTTTTGATATCTGATAAAATTTTGAGAAAAATCTAATTGACAGTTTTTTTTATAAAAAATAAAAACAAAAAAAACATTACTCAAAGTTGGGAAAAATTGAATTTTGACTCAAATATCTTTTCAAAACCTTGAGATTAAGGCTTCAAACTTATTTTATCTTTCAAAAAATATTGTTGTCAACATTCAGTAAAATTTTGAAAAAAATCGAATTGACAGTTTTTCTACAAAAAATTAAAAACCGAAAAAAAAATTAACAAAAATTGATAAAAATTGATTTTCGACTCAAATATCTTTTCAAAAATTTGAGATAATGGCCTCTAACCTTTGTATATGAAAACTATAGTACTCTCATGGGAAGCATTTTTTTGGAGAGGCGGATGCCGTCGTTGGCGGTAGAATCGAAATTTGGAGAGACCTCGGGGGAAAGAGAGAAAAATATTATTTCCATTCCCATAAGCAGCCAGCAGAATAAGGAGCTCAGTTAATTTAGCAGCCAAAAAGTCGACACAATTTCCTTCAATATATATTTGAGTCTATCCTTGTATATGTTTTCATATACTAAGCTTCCATATGAAGGTCGATGAATTTGTTTTTGTAATTTCTTTATATCAATGCATTTTTATATGAAAAACGTCAATGGCTCAACATTGTGTCTAATAAGGGGATGAATGAAGTTTTTGTATACTTACACCAGCTGTTCAGTATTTTGTACGGATTTTTGTTGTTATTTACATTCACAAGTCTGTTTCCTTGCGTACGATCTTTGTATATGAAAAATGGTTTGTATTATGTATACAAAGCTACGTTGGGATTTTTGTCGCGCAGATCTTTGTGATGAAGAAGAATATGAAGGTAGTTATACTTTTGGTTATAGTTATGTATATTTTGGCTGGTGGGTAGGTATTTTGCTTTTATTTGGCATTAAGTTTTTCTTCAATAGTTGAAGATTAGATTTGTTTGAGCTTTAAAGATTTGTTTTGGTAGATAGGTATCAATTGGTAGGTGATTTTTTTTTCAGGTTGTAATGTGGGTTTGATTTTAAATTCAAATTTTAAATAGGTATAAAAGGTATTGGTAGGTAGGCAGGTATTTCATGAAATACCATAGGGAATTCATGCTAGTATCAGGACACTGATAATATACGTACACTTTGCAATTTGTTTGAGATTAGTTGATAGGTATGTAAGTACAGTACCTATTTATAAATATGTACATAGTTTTAAATAAAAAGAAAAATGCATTCTTTATGTTGGTCCAGATAGTTTAAATACATAGTTTGATAATTGAAATTTGTGTCTTTTATTTATGTTCCAATCCTACTTTTATTGTATCACTTATAATAAATAAGTGTTAACTATACACCTAAGCGGGCACATTACAGGATATACAAATGTAGTTTATATTTAGGTAGGTAGGTACCTATGTATGTACCTATATATGTTGTTTGTTGTTGTAGGTACCTTTAATACAATTTTGTCAGCTCGTCTATTTTAAGATGTGTGACTTTTAGGAAAATCCAATTGAAAGTTTTTTTTAACTTATTAACTATTAGCACAGATAATAAACTATATAAACTAAACTATAGTTTCTTATCTGTGCTATTAGTAAGACGTATAGTTTCGTAAATGTAGTGTCGAAGTATAGGTATTTTTTGTATTGATTTGAAATTTTCTTTTATACGATTTCGAAGTTTTTTTGTGCCACTTACCAACCAATAATTTGGTAACATTAAACGCAAAATTATGCCAATGATAATAACTCATGTTATTTCAACACCTTGGTGTTATAACGTTGTTAAGATGAAGGATTCTTCAGACATTTAAAGTCAATTTATGACTTAATTTTAATTTAATTTAAATACTTCATCATTTGCTAAATTTTGTTGGTAATTTTAAAATTTTTAAGAATAGTTCAACTGATAACTTTTTTTAACAAAACACGAAAACACCTAAAAAATTTTAAGCAAGATAAGTCGACAGACGGGATGGGAAGTTATCGTTATGGGTCGCACCCCAGGATCTTTTTTAATATGAAATGTAGGTATGGCTTTTATTTATATTACAACAATTCTACTTTTTGTTTCATTTTTAACTTCCCATAGGAAGTTATTGTAATGGGTCCGATTTGTCAAATTGAAAATTTAGACATTTCTCGACGTTTCAAGGTCCCTAGAGTCGAAATAAGATTTTTAGAAAGATGTCTGTGCGTGCGTGTGTACGTACGTTCGTACGTCCGTACGTCGTATGGAAGACGTTTTTTTCGTCTTCCATAGCTCAAGAACCAGAAGAGATATCGACTTCAAATAAATTTTGTTATACAGATAATAAGGCAGAAAGATGCAGAAAGGGCTCTCAAGAAAAATTTTTTTACCATAGCAGTTTAAAAAAAAGGTGAAAATTTTGGTTAAACCTAAATATCTCATGAACCAATCACGTTAGAGACTTGAATTAAATTTTATATTATATATTATAAAGTAATACAAAACAAGTATATTTTTGGAAAAAAATCTAATTAACGGTTTTTTTATTAATCAAAAAAACTGAAAAAAAAAAATTTGTCACGTCGAAAATTTTAAGACCAAAATATGATTTCATCTCCAAAACAATTTTGTGCAACGGAGAATAATGTTTTTGATATCTGATAAAATTTTGAGAAAAATCTAATTGACAGTTTTTTTTATAAAAAATAAAAACAAAAAAAACATTACTCAAAGTTGGGAAAAATTGAATTTTGACTCAAATATCTTTTCAAAACCTTGAGATTAAGGCTTCAAACTTATTTTATCTTTCAAAAAATATTGTTGTCAACATTCAGTAAAATTTTGAAAAAAATCGAATTGACAGTTTTTCTACAAAAAATTAAAAACCGAAAAAAAAATTAACAAAAATTGATAAAAATTGATTTTCGACTCAAATATCTTTTCAAAAATTTGAGATAATGGCCTCTAACCTTTGTATATGAAAACTATAGTACTCTCATGGGAAGCATTTTTTTGGAGAGGCGGATGCCGTCGTTGGCGGTAGAATCGAAATTTGGAGAGACCTCGGGGGAAAGAGAGAAAAATATTATTTCCATTCCCATAAGCAGCCAGCAGAATAAGGAGCTCAGTTAATTTAGCAGCCAAAAAGTCGACACAATTTCCTTCAATATATTTGAGTCTATCCTTGTATATGTTTTCATATACTAAGCTTCCATATGAAGGTCGATGAATTTGTTTTTGTAATTTCTTTATATCAATGCATTTTTATATGAAAAGCGTCAATGGCTCAACATTGTGTCTAATAAGGGGATGAATGAAGTTTTTGTATACTTACACCAGCTGTTCAGTATTTTGTACGGATTTTTGTTTTTATTTACATTCACAAGTCTGTTTCCTTGCGTACGATCTTTGTATATGAAAAATGGTTTGTATTATGTATACAAAGCTACGTTGGGATTTTTGTCGCGCAGATCTTTGTGATGAAGAAGAATATGAAGGTAGTTATACTTTTGGTTATAGTTATGTATATTTTGGCTGGTGGGTAGGTATTTTGCTTTTATTTGGCATTAAGTTTTTCTTCAATAGTTGAAGATTAGATTTGTTTGAGCTTTAAAGATTTGTTTTGGTAGATAGGTATCAATTGGTAGGTGATTTTTTTTTCAGGTTGTAATGTGGGTTTGATTTTAAATTCAAATTTTAAATAGGTATAAAAGGTATTGGTAGGTAGGCAGGTATTTCATGAAATACCATAGGGAATTCATGCTAGTATCAGGACACTGATAATATACGTACACTTTGCAATTTGTTTGAGATTAGTTGATAGGTATGTAAGTACAGTACCTATTTATAAATATGTACATAGTTTTAAATAAAAAGAAAAATGCATTCTTTATGTTGGTCCAGATAGTTTAAATACATAGTTTGATAATTGAAATTTGTGTCTTTTATTTATGTTCCAATCCTACTTTTATTGTATCACTTATAATAAATAAGTGTTAACTATACACCTAAGCGGGCACATTACAGGATATACAAATGTAGTTTATATTTAGGTAGGTAGGTACCTATGTATGTACCTATATATGTTGTTTGTTGTTGTAGGTACCTTTAATACAATTTTGTCAGCTCGTCTATTTTAAGATGTGTGACTTTTAGGAAAATCCAATTGAAAGTTTTTTTTAACTTATTAACTATTAGCACAGATAATAAACTATATAAACTAAACTATAGTTTCTTATCTGTGCTATTAGTAAGACGTATAGTTTCGTAAATGTAGTGTCGAAGTATAGGTATTTTTTGTATTGATTTGAAATTTTCTTTTATACGATTTCGAAGTTTTTTTGTGCCACTTACCAACCAATAATTTGGTAACATTAAACGCAAAATTATGCCAATGATAATAACTCATGTTATTTCAACACCTTGGTGTTATAACGTTGTTAAGATGAAGGATTCTTCAGACATTTAAAGTCAATTTATGACTTAATTTTAATTTAATTTAAATACTTCATCATTTGCTAAATTTTGTTGGTAATTTTAAAATTTTTAAGAATAGTTCAACTGATAACTTTTTTTAACAAAACACGAAAACACCTAAAAAATTTTAAGCAAGACAAGTCGACAGACGGGATGGGAAGTTATCGTTATGGGTCGCACCCCAGGATCTTTTTTAATATGAAATGTAGGTATGGCTTTTATTTATATTACAACAATTCTACTTTTTGTTTCATTTTTAACTTCCCATAGGAAGTTATTGTAATGGGTCCGATTTGTCAAATTGAAAATTTAGACATTTCTCGACGTTTCAAGGTCCCTAGAGTCGAAATAAGATTTTTAGAAAGATGTCTGTGCGTGCGTGTGTACGTACGTTCGTACGTCCGTACGTCGTATGGAAGACGTTTTTTTCGTCTTCCATAGCTCAAGAACCAGAAGAGATATCGACTTCAAATAAATTTTGTTATACAGATAATAAGGCAGAAAGATGCCGAAAGGGCTCTCAAGAAAAATTTTTTTACCATAGCAGTTTAAAAAAAAGGTGAAAATTTTGGTTAAACCTAAATATCTCATGAACCAATCACGTTAGAGACTTGAATTAAATTTTATATTATATATTATAAAGTAATACAAAACAAGTATATTTTTGGAAAAAAATCTAATTAACGGTTTTTTTATAAATCAAAAAAACTGAAAAAAAAAAAAATTTGTCACGTCGAAAATTTTAAGACCAAAATATGATTTCATCTCCAAAACAATTTTGTGCAACGGAGAATAATGTTTTTGATATCTGATAAAATTTTGAGAAAAATCTAATTGACAGTTTTTTTTATAAAAAATAAAAACAAAAAAAACATTACTCAAAGTTGGGAAAAATTGAATTTTGACTCAAATATCTTTTCAAAACCTTGAGATTAAGGCTTCAAACTTATTTTATCTTTCAAAAAATATTGTTGTCAACATTCAGTAAAATTTTGAAAAAAATCGAATTGACAGTTTTTCTACAAAAAATTAAAAACCGAAAAAAAAATTAACAAAAATTGATAAAAATTGATTTTCGACTCAAATATCTTTTCAAAAATTTGAGATAATGGCCTCTAACTAATTTAAACTTATAAGAAATATTGTTTTCAACATTCGATCAAATTTTGAGAAAAATCAAATTGACAGTTTTTTTCACAAAAAATAAAAACCTAAAAAAAAACAATACTAAAACTTGGTAAAAATTTACTTTCGACTCAAAAAGCTTTTCAAAAATTAAAAATATTGGCTTCTAACTTATTTTATTTCACAGAAAATATTGTTTTCGATATTCAGTAAATTTTTTTTTATAAAAATCCAACAGTCCGTTTTTTCATAAAAAAATAAAATCTACAAAAAATAGTAGGCAAATTTAATAAAAATTGATACATATAGACAAACTTTTAAGCAAGACAAATCGACAGACGGGATGGGAAGTTATCAGTGTGGGTCGCATCCCAACCTCTTTTTAACAAATTAATGTGGACAACAAAGCTCGGACCTTATAGAGGGCATAAACAACATATATGTAGCTATGGTTTATATTTAGGCAGGCATCTATGTGTTGCTTAAGCCGATAGATTTTTGTATTGCTCCAGAAGGGTACCCCACGTTATTTTGATTTTAAGTTTTCTGAAGAACAAATCAACTGATTTCAATTGTTTTTTCTGCACAAGTTCTTATATTGGCTTTATTTTTGGATTTTTTTAAAAAATAGTACATTTTTTTCAAAATTCTATATATCCGAACGAGTCATCAGGTTTTTACTAAACTGTATATTAATTAATTCAAAATAACTGCATACCAAAAAAAATATATATTTTACTAAAATTGAAAAATTGTATGTGTACAAAATTAATTTAAAAAGTAAACTGCTCTAAAGATTTTCAAATAAGAATTTTGAAACATAAAGGTTTTTTTGAGAAATCAAATTTTGGAAACAAGCTACAACAGGTATACCTACATTTTTAAATTTAAAAATACAGGAAATATTTTAAATAGTCCTTGTTTTTCATTTGAACTTATTCGTTCTAAAATTGCCTCTACCTCCTACACGAAGAGACATAGACCCCTTTTCGGTAGTCAAAAGTGCACGTACGTATATTTTAAAACAGTAGTAAGATGTTATGTTTATTCCAAATTTATAGAAAAAAAGTTAAAACTTTGCTCTGGCAGAAAAAAATTGGATTTGCTAGAACTTAGATATCTTAAGACTGAGACAAAGGCATCAAATTTATGTAAGTACAATTGCAAAGTCTAATAGGTACTTCTCTAAAAATATAGATCCAAATAAAGTCTTATTAAAAGTAAACATTTGCTTATCCCCTTGATCATTCAAAATTGTTGATAGGAAGGTCCTTCTTTTAATAAATACCTACATATATCATAAGAACTTACAGGCAAAAGTATGTTTCAAAATTTGTCCTTGAAATACTTTTTTGACCGAAAGTTATAACTACCTACTTTATAAACTGAAAGATAGGTAGGTAGGTATATGTTAATTTTTAAAACAAACAAATTTAAAACTTCATTATCCCATTTAAAAAATTCACTACCATTAAAAAACGTCCAAAAATTAAATATCCATCTTTTCATTATACCTACCTAAGTTGTCAACAATTTTGTAACCAGCTTTCAAATAATTGTACCTATTAGGTTTCAATTAACAAATTTATTTATTAAAAAAAAACATCTTTCCAAGACTTTGAAAATTTAAACTTCTTCATGCTCGATATGAAAACAAATTGTAAGAAAAGTTTAGGTGATCAAATTTTTTAAATTTATTTATCTAGCTATCTATTATTGGATAAGAATACAATACCTGCATATGTACATATTTACTTGCCTATAAAAGTTCAAATTATAATTCCCTTATACAATCCTCAAATCATCAAAAATATAAAATCTCAACAAAGAATATAAAATTCCTACACGAAATCGCAATTCACCTGCTTTTGTCTTATCATCTTTGTATAGAAAGACTACCGTTTTAACCTTTGTATATGAAAAAGTTTTCATATACAAAGATGTAACCAAAAAATATAACCACACCAACATACAAACACAAAGAAACAAATGTGTTTTTCGCACTCACTCAGACTTTCGTTAATTCTCTATAGTCTTTCTCTATTTCAAATTATAACATTTTTAAGTCTCCCAAGTGTCCCGACTGAAAATTTATTTCTCCATGAATGTCTTGACTAGACTTTCCACAAAAAATATCTAGATGTCGCCCTATTCGACTTCCACCATGAGAGTACTATAGTTTTCATATACAAAGATTTTACTAACATCTTGTCGTTTTTATATCTACAAAAATACTCCTATAATTCAAATTAATTACCTATAGCAAAACATTTTTGTATACGTCTTACTAATAGCACAGATAAGAAACTATAGTTTAGTTTATATAGTTTATTATCTGTGCTAATAGTTAATAAGTTAAAAAAAACTTTCAATTGGATTTTCCTAAAAGTCACACATCTTAAAATAGACGAGCTGACAAAATTGTATTAAAGGTACCTACAACAACAAACAACATATATAGGTACATACATAGGTACCTACCTACCTAAATATAAACTACATTTGTATATCCTGTAATGTGCCCGCTTAGGTGTATAGCATTGTATATATATTTCCTATAGTACTCCTATGGAACGAAATTTTTTATTTCATCGCCAAGCCGTAAATGGCGCTGCGTGTATCAAAAAAGCTTGGTGTAGAGTTAAGAATGAGGAGAAAAAGACTGTGTAGAAAGAATGAGAGGAGTATATTTGTTTAAGTTGCATAAACATATGTCTGAGGAGTTAGCCAAAATACAAATGTCAAACCAAGGAGGAATAATATTTGTTTACTTTTTTTTTGCTTCCACGTGGCAATGCAGAGGAGATATGTATATACACACATATGTTTGTAGCTATGTATACTTTAACGTTGTAGGTATTTTGAATTTAAAAATTGTCGTTTGATTTTAAATTTTCAATTTTCAATTTTTGTGCAAATGAAATGTTGCCAAATTTGGCATATACAAATATATATGTTTGTAGCTATGTATACTTTAACGCTGGTTGTAGGTATTTTGAATTTAATAATTCTCGTTTGATTTTAAATTTTCAAATCTTGTGCAAAATGAAATGTTGCCATATTTGGCATATGATGCATTGAAGATTTTAATTATGTTCAATTGTTTTGTTGTTGTTATTATTGCGTATTATTTGTTATTTGTACGTTTGAAGTACAAACCCAATCAAAATTGCACACATTTAAAGGTATATTCAAAACTAGGTCGTTTTTTGTTGTTTTTTTTTAACGGCTTAACAGGATGTACTGAATTGAATTTTTAATTTCCGTATAAAAACTTCATGGGGAGAGTACGATAACTTTAGCGACAAAGTTTAATGATGGATTTGTATAGAACAGTTAAAAACAAGCATTTTTTACTATGGGAGGGTGGGGTCTATCTCCCTCCGTTTAGGCGGTAGGGGCAATTTAAAAAAATATGTACATTAAATGGAAAAAAAATAATTAAAAAATAACGGTAATACTTACAATTAAGTATTATACCTTTTTTTAAAGCCAACATTTTTGTCTATTAGCTTGTTTTTAAATCAAGTCAAAACTATGCATACTTTTTGAAAAAAATTGTTTTAAACTAAAAATGTATGCAAAAAAAATTAAAAAAAGGTTTAAAGTGTAGTTTGAAAAATTACACAAATTTTGAGTTTAAAATTAAATTTTTCAAAAACTACGCATAGTTTTGACTTGAATTAAGAACTAGCTAATAAAACAGAATGTTGGCTTTTAAAAATGTATAAAACTTAATTGTAAGTATCACCGTTATTTTTTAATTATTTTTTTCCATTTTAAATAATAATTTTTTTAAATTGCCCCTACCGCCTAAAGGAGGGGAGATAGACCCCCCCCCCTCCCATAGCAAAAAATGCTTTCCCCTCTACCAAAAACCGTTATTATATCTTGGCGCCAAAGTTATCGTACTCGTGCCAACTTGATGCAATGACAAAATTTTATGTATGTACATAGAACATTTCACTATACTTACCTATTTTAAGAGAATCTCTTTAAAAATAGTACCTATAATTTTAAAAAAGAAAAAGCATTTCGTATTCTTTTCCACATCACCCAATGGGGTAGAATACTAGACGCGTTTTTTTCCATATTTCTGTAATTTTTTAATTGTTAAACCTCTTTAAGTTTACTACAAATCCTAGTACTTAAATTAAAACTCAATGTCAGAAAATACAACGTACAAATTGTTGAAATTATGAACTGTAAATCACACTTAAGATTCAGTTTTGTATCTATTATCTTAACATATCCTTGTATCTCTTTTTTGTATTCTTACATTTTGATTTGGTACATTCACTTTTTGGCGTTTCTTGCTTTTAGAATATTCCAGACTTTCCTCTATTACCTATCTTATATTCGATTAAAAGTATTTTTTAATAAAAAGCTAAAAGCGTTTCTCTTCATTCTTTATGCCTTGGATTATTATTATAATCCCTTCACAAATCAATATCCTAATATTCTATCCTAATAAGATTAAAAATGTATATACATACCTATTATTAACCATATTTTTCTCTTTAAAATACTACCATGTACCTGTTGTAAGAATTATTTAAGCATTGGTAATTAATTTCAAAAAATTAATAACTTTTTTAAATACCAACCGCAAAAAGTACTCTTGCAACCCTTTTTTGCTTTGTTTCTATTTTTGTTTACATTTTTTCTATTTCTACCAAAGCAAAACCGTAAAATCATTCCTTTTCAAGTATAATATGCAAACACAAAAATAATGTCAAAATGTTGTTTCAATTATCTCCCTCGATCTCCTACTACATTTGCATAAGTTCTTCTCTATTTTCTATTCTTTAATTATCGTTGATTATTGTTAAATTTTCCCTCATTCTCAACTCTACAACTATTGAGGGGTATAAAAAAACAAGGGAGCAAAAGGGATCAAATTCTTTCATCGCCAACCCGGCCAGATGTCGCTTCGTTCGTTCCTCTTCATAATAGTACTATAAAAAATATATATACAATGTGTATAGTTAACACTTATTTATTATAAGTGATACAATAAAAGTAGGATTGGAACATAAATAAAAGACACAAATTTCAATTATCAAACTATGTATTTAAACTATCTGGACCAACATAAAGAATGCATTTTTCTTTTTATTTAAAACTATGTACATATTTATAAATAGGTACTGTACTTACATACCTACATTGTATATATATTTCCTATAGTACTCCTATGGAACGAAAATTTTTATTTCATCGCCAAGCCGTAAATGGCGCTGCGTGTATCAAAAAACCTTGGTGTAGAGTTAAGAATGAGGAGAAAAAGACTGTGTAGAAAGAATGAGAGGAGTATATTTGTTTAAGTCACATAAACATTATATGTCTGAGGAGTTATCCAAAATACAAATGTCAAACCAAGAAGGAATAATATTTGTTTACTTTTTTTTTGCTTCAACGTGGCAATGCAGAGGAGATAGGTATATACATACATATGTTTGTAGCTATGTATACTTTAACGTTGTAGGTATTTTGAATTTAAAAATTGTCGTTTGATTTTAAATTTTCAATTTTCAATTTTTGTGCAAATGAAATGTTGCCAAATTTGGCATATACAAATACATATGTTTGTAGCTATGTATACTTTAACGCTGGTTGTAGGTATTTTGAATTTAATAATTCTCGTTTGATTCTAAATTTTCAATTTTCAATTTTTGTGAAAAATGAAATGTTGCCATATTTGGCATATGATGCATTGAAGATTTTAAATATATTCAATTGTTTTGTTGTTGTTATTATTGCGTATTATTTGTTATTTGTACGTATCAAGTACAAACACAATCAAAATTGCACACATTTAAAGGTATATTCAAAACTAGGTCGTTTTTTGTTGTTTTTTTTTTAACGGCTTAACAGGATGTACTGAATTGAATTTTTAATTTTCATATAAAAACATGTAAATAAATAAATGTAATATAATATAAAACTACGTTGAAAAATTAACCTTACAAGTGTCAATGCCTAAATTGAAAAGGTATAAGCTTAATATATGAGGTATCATGATGACATGGTAGTAATTTGGACAGAATGGAAGTGTTTCTTGTGTGGAGATATCATTATGATAACATTAATTGCTTCTGTGAGTCTCTTCGATTTATATAGTCCAGAACATTTTACTTTTTTCTGTTTTAATCTTTTAAGGTCTTTTCTTGTAAAAGATTCAAATGGATATCTTATTAGAACATATAGCCCATTTGACTCTAGTATATGAGAACTTACTAAGGAATTGGTAGATAGTTTGAGGTTTAGCTGCAAGTACTGACGCAATCAAAATTATTAACGAATAGCTAATCAAGAAAAAAATCCTTTTGAAAACAAAAGAATCCTTTTGAAAACAAAAGAGTCCCTATTATCTTTTTGGCAACACTGGTTTAAACAGCTGAAGAACGTTTCGTGTTTTGTTTCACTGTCAAACATCTTCAGTTTGGTCTACAATTGAACCATGAATCGTCTTACAAACGAACAACGCTTGCATTTATTCGTGAGATACCGGCCGAAATGTTGGAAAGAGTATGCCAAAATTTGACTAAGCGCATGGACCATTTGAGGCAAGGTCAACATTTGCATGAAATAATCTTCAAACATTAAATTATATGGACCGTACTATCGATTCAAATAAAGATTTCATGCATTTTTCTGAATTTTATATGTTTTTGTTTTGAAAGACTTTCCTATAGCTTTTAAAAATCCACCCTTTATATACATATACCTACATATAAATATAAAACGGAAAAACTAAAGGAATTATATCACACTAAATTTTTGGTATGAGTCATATCAAAAATAAAGACCATTATCAGGAACACCCTATTGAATTGAAAACAAAATATATTAAAAAATATATTTAACTACCAACCGCATAAAGTACCTACTCTTCCAATACCTACTTTTTTGCTTTGTTATTTATTTTGTTATACTTTTTCTATTTCTACCAAAGCAAAACCGTAAAATCATTCCTTTTCAAGTATAATATGCAAACACAAAAATAATGTCAAAATGTTGTTTCAACTATCTCCCTCGATCTCCTACTACATTTGCATATGTTCTTCTCAATTTTCTATTCTTTAATTATCGTTGATTATTGTTAAATTTTCCCTCATTCTCAACTCTACAATTATTGAGGGGTATAAAAAAACAAGGGATCAAATGGGATCAAATTCTTTCATCGCCATCCCGGCCAGATGTCGCTTCGTTCGTTCCTCTTCATAATAGTACTATAAAAAATATATATACAATGATACCTATCAACTAATCTCAAACAAATTGCAAAGTGTACGTATATTATCAGTGTCCTGATACTAGCATGAATTCCCTATGGTATTTCATGAAATACCTGCCTACCTACCAATACCTTTTATACCTATTTAAAATTTGAATTTAAAATCAAACCCACATTACAACCTGAAAAAAAAATCACCTACCAATTGATACCTATCTACCAAAACAAATCTTTAAAGCTCAAACAAATCTAATCTTCAACTATTGAAGAAAAACTTAATGCCAAATAAAAGCAAAATACCTACCCACCAGCCAAAATATACATAACTATAACCAAAAGTATAACTACCTTCATATTCTTCTTCATCACAAAGATCTGCGCGACAAAAATCCCAACGTAGCTTTGTATACATAATACAAACCATTTTTCATATACAAAGATCGTACGCAAGGAAACAGACTTGTGAATGTAAATAACAACAAAAATCCGTACAAAATACTGAACAGCTGGTGTAAGTATACAAAAACTTCATTCATCCCCTTATTAGACACAATGTTGAGCCATTGACGCTTTTCATATAAAAATGCATTGATATAAAGAAATTACAAAAACAAATTCATCGACCTTCATATGGAAGCTTAGTATATGAAAACATATACAAGGATAGACTCAAATATATTGAAGGAAATTGTGTCGACTTTTTGGCTGCTAAATTAACTGAGCTCCTTATTCTGCTGGCTGCTTATGGGAATGGAAATAATATTTTTCTCTCTTTCCCCCGAGGTCTCTCCAAATTTCGATTCTACCGCCAACGACGGCATCCGCCTCTCCAAAAAAATGCTTCCCATGAGAGTACTATAGTTTTCATATACAAAGGTTAGAGGCCATTATCTCAAATTTTTGAAAAGATATTTGAGTCGAAAATCAATTTTTATCAATTTTTGTTAATTTTTTTTTCGGTTTTTAATTTTTTGTAGAAAAACTGTCAATTCGATTTTTTTCAAAATTTTACTGAATGTTGACAACAATATTTTTTGAAAGATAAAATAAGTTTGAAGCCTTAATCTCAAGGTTTTGAAAAGATATTTGAGTCAAAATTCAATTTTTCCCAACTTTGAGTAATGTTTTTTTTGTTTTTATTTTTTATAAAAAAAACTGTCAATTAGATTTTTCTCAAAATTTTATCAGATATCAAAAACATTATTCTCCGTTGCACAAAATTGTTTTGGAGATGAAATCATATTTTGGTCTTAAAATTTTCGACGTGACAATTTTTTTTTTTTCAGTTTTTTTGATTTATAAAAAAACCGTTAATTAGATTTTTTTCCAAAAATATACTTGTTTTGTATTACTTTATAATATATAATATAAAATTTAATTCAAGTCTCTAACGTGATTGGTTCATGAGATATTTAGGTTTAACCAAAATTTTCACCTTTTTTTTAAACTGCTATGGTAAAAAAATTTTTCTTGAGAGCCCTTTCTGCATCTTTCTGCCTTATTATCTGTATAACAAAATTTATTTGAAGTCGATATCTCTTCTGGTTCTTGAGCTATGGAAGACGAAAAAAACGTCTTCCATACGACGTACGGACGTACGGACGTACGGACGTACGGACGTACGAACGTACGTACACACGCACGCACAGACATCTTTCTAAAAATCTTATTTCGACTCTAGGGACCTTGAAACGTCGAGAAATGTCTAAATTTTCAATTTGACAAATCGGACCCATTACAATAACTTCCTATGGGAAGTTAAAAATGAAACAAAAAGTAGAATTGTTGTAATATAAATAAAAGCCATACCTACATTTCATATTAAAAAAGATCCTGGGGTGCGACCCATAACGATAACTTCCCATCCCGTCTGTCGACTTGTCTTGCTTAAAATTTTTTAGGTGTTTTCGTGTTTTGTTAAAAAAAGTTATCAGTTGAACTATTCTTAAAAATTTTAAAATTACCAACAAAATTTAGCAAATGATGAAGTATTTAAATTAAATTAAAATTAAGTCATAAATTGACTTTAAATGTCTGAAGAATCCTTCATCTTAACAACTTTATAACACCAAGGTGTTGAAATAACATGAGTAATTATCATTGGCATAATTTTGCGTTTAATGTTAACAAATTATTGGTTGGTAAGTGGCACAAAAAAACTTCGAAATCGTATAAAAGAAAATTTCAAATCAATACAAAAAATACCTACTTCGACACTACATTTACGAAACTATACTTACTAATAGCACAGATAAGAAACTATAGTTTAGTTTATATAGTTTCTTATCTGTGCTAATAGTTAATAAGTTAAAAAAAACTTTCAATTGGATTTTCCTAAAAGTCACACATCTTAAAATAGACGAGCTGACAAAATTGTATTAAAGGTACCTACAACAACAAACAACATATATAGGTACATAGGTACCTACCTACCTAAATATAAACTACATTTGTATGTCCTGTAATGTGCCCGCTAAGGTGTATAGTTAACACTTATTTATTTTAAGTGATACAATAAAAGTAGGATTGGAACATAAATAAAAGACACAAATTTCAATTATCAAACTATGTATTTAAATTATCTGGACCAACTTAAAGAATGCATTTTTCTTTTTATTTAAAACTATGTACATATTTATAAATAGGTACTGTACTTACATACCTATCAACTAATCTCAAACAAATTGCAAAGTGTACGGATATTATCAGTGTCCTGATACTAGCATGAATTCCCTATGGTATTTCATGAAATACCTGCCTACCTACCAATACCTTTTATACCTATTTAAAATTTGAATTTAAAATCAAACCCACATACAACCTGAAAAAAAAATCACATACCAATTGATATCTACCTATCTACCAAAACAAATCTTTAAAGCTCAAACAAATCTAATCTTCAACTATTGAAGAAAAACTTAATGCCAAATAAAAGCAAAATACCTACCCACCAGCCAAAATATACATAACTATAACCAAAAGTATAACTACCTTCATATTCTTCTTCATCACAAAGATCTGTGCGACAAAAATCCCATCGTAGCTTTGTATACATAATACAAACCATTTTTCATACACAAAGATCGTACGCAAGGAGAAACAGACTTATGAATGTAAATAAAAACAAAAATCCGTACAAAATACTGAACAGCTGATGTTAGCATACAAAAACTTCATTCATCCCCTTATTAGACACAATGTTGAGCCATTGACGTTTTTCATATAAAAATGCATTGATATAAAGAAATTACAAAAACAAATTCATCGACCTTCATATGGAAGCTTAGTATATGAAAACATATACAAGGATAGACTCAAATATATTGAAGGAAATTGTGTCGACTTTTTGGCTGCTAAATTAACTGAGCTCCTTATTCTGCTGGCTGCTTATGGGAATGGAAATAATATTTTTCTCTCTTTCCCCCGAGGTCTCTCCAATTTCGATTCTACTGCCAACGACGGCATCCGCTTCACCAAAAAAATTCTTCCCATGAGAGTACTATAGTTTTCATATACAAAGGTACTATAGTTTTCATATACAAAGATATAGCAATAAAAGCTTTTAGAAAAACAAAGAGTGTGCTTATGACATCCTTACCTTCCATGTTTTGGATTTTTTTAACAAACAGTGTAGACGCCACAGGAGACATCCACCATGATAGTTATATGATTTTATCAAGAATAGTGTCGTGTTAAAATCAAAAACACTCCATTACCAAGACCGGAATCTCAGACTGACATTTCGGTTTGCCTACAAGCTAGAAAGCACTAAATGTGAGAAAGTGTGCGTGAAATGATGCAAAAAACCAAACACATTCTCACATTTAGTGTTTCGGCCCATCAAAACGCTTCATTATAGTAATCAGCCCCATCTAAATGCTTCATTTTGAATGTTTCATGGCCTCGTTCAAAAACTAAACAATCCTAACCAACAGAATCTGAAGTGCTGACATGGTCTTAAATTGGAAGATTTGTATAGCTTTTTAATTTCCATCCAAACAAATGTTGTAAATGTATATTAAATAAAATAAAATTGACCAAACACAAATTATTTAATGATTTATTAGTGCTTTATTTTGTTTACTTAAATTATTTGCAAACGCAACATGCGCTGCAACTGGTTAAGTAAGCTTAGAGCATTTTTTTGGCGACGTTAGAAGTTCAGGTGGAAACAATAGGCGGGGGTGCATCCGTATTTGTCTGTACAGAAAATGCTACGAGAAGCATACTTGTGAAGTTCCATTGCCAACTTTAGCTAGTTCAGATTCGTCAATTAGATTAGTATTTTCATCATTTAAGAAGTTCGACAAATGCAAGACCAAATTTTAGTTTTGTTTGTTGCAGAAATATTCCTAAAAATTTCTTTTTGAGGGATTATGTTAAAGTTAGAATTTTGTTTGTAGTTAGATTTTGGAATAAAAATTTGAGGGAACCATGTTTTAAAAATAAGTTGCTTTGTGTAAAGCATCTTTAAAGAATAGAAAAATAGGCAATATGGTTACACACAATACCAACTTTGAGAAATTGATATATGAAAAACTAACATTTTTAGTTAAAGAATACATTTCACCACTCCAACATGGTTTCGTTGCAGGAAGATCAACAACGACTAATCTATCTATTTTCTCCAATTTCATTTTAAAAAATCTCGAAGAAGGACATCAAATTGATGTAGTTTATACCGATTTTTCAAAAGCATTTGATAGAGTAAGTCACTCTATTTTAATGAAGAAATTAAAAAACTTTGGTTTTCACTCTAAGTTTTTGAAATGGTTGGAATCTTATCTTATGGGTCGAGTTCAATTTGTTTGCATTGACGAAGTTCTCTCAAAACCAATTTTGGTTTCATCTGGCGTGCCCCAAGGTAGCCATCTTGGACCCCTTCTTTTCCTGATTTTTATAAATGACTTACCTAGTATTTTCCTCAATTCTAGTCAACTTCTTTTCGCCGATGACTTAAAGTTTTTTCGTTGCATAAAATCTATTAATGACTGTCATCTTTTACAAGACGATATTTCGAAATTATCCCAATGGTGCATAAAAAACCAATTATATTTAAATGTCGCTAAATGTCAATGTTTTTCTTTTTGCCGCAACTTTTCTGAAATCATCTTTGACTACAAAATTGAGAATCAAGTTCTGGAAAGAGTAAGGGAGAAGAAAGATCTTGGTGTAGTTTTTGACCCTAAACTTACCTTTGTTAAGCACATTGAATTTAGTGTATCCAAAGCAAATTCCATGCTCGGTTTTATCAAACGCAATAGCATTGATTTTAAAGACCCTTTTGCTGTCAAATCGCTTTTTACTTCATATGTAAGACCAATCTTGGAATACTGTTGTGTAATCTGGAACCCTTATTATAACATTCAATCTAAGAGAATTGAAATGGTCCAAAAAAAGTTTACAAGATTCACTATTCAAAAATTTGGGTGGAACATCGAAACTCCATCATACAAAACTAGATGCCAACTTTTAGGTATTCAATCACTCGAAAATAGACGAAAAATGTGTTCTGTGATGTTTATAAGTGATATTTTATCATATCATATCAAATGCCCTTTTTTGTTGTCTTTAATTAATTTGTATGCTCCATCGCGACAACTTCGAATACGTTGTTTGTTTCGAGAAGATGTACACCGATTTAATTACGCGAAAAATAACCCAATAACCCGCTGTGTCAAAGAAACAAACTTAATTTTAAATTGTATTGATTTTGATTTTCAATTAAGTAGATCTTGTTTAAAAAATAAACTATTATTGTATTTTCATTTCAATTGATTTTTATATTTTGATTACATATGAACAAATTTAGATTTTCACATTAATTATATTTTAAGTATTTATTTTAAATTTAAGTTTATTTAATAAATTGTACACATGTAAATATTTATCTAGTAGTCTAATTGTAGATTTTTAAATCTCGTATTGATGAATAAATAAATAAATATTAAATGAGTGCAATAAATAGATTTAAGCAACTTTTTTTATTCCAGTATGAGGAAACCGAACACCCAATAGAAAAAAATTAGTGAACGCGCCAAAATGCATACTTCTTGCTTAATAATGTTATCTTCTATGCTTACGCATAAAATTACGAATTTTGTAGCATATGAACATTTCTAGACATTTTACAATGTGAACAATTAAATATGCTATGAAATAATTGGCTGCTATTAATGCTAATTTTTTTTTTCTAAAAAGTTGATGAAGGTTAAACGAAGCAGAAATTTCTTTAATGAACGTACTCAAAATATTATTGGCTTTCTTAAAAATATTTTTCTACACTAACCTCTGCTTTATATCTGAAAACTCTTGTTTATGTATATTTTCTTCAATGTTCTGCATTTATAAAATGTAATCTACGGTAGTATTTATTATATTACGAAAAACAAAAACATATACATACGTAAAACTCATTATTTTTTTTTTCATTATTAGCAGCATTTTTACTAAACATACTTTTCAAACAATAATAAGTAAACTTGAACATTTTTAAGGAATGAATGAAAATTATATTTTGCAATAAACTGTGGAAATTCACTAAAAAAAACTTCTGTACGTCAACAATAAACATTCATGACGATTACATATTCTATTGAATTAGTTGTGCATGAATTCAGAACGATTTTAAGACGTTTTCATTTTGTGATATAGTATGTCAAAATTTGCATTTTATTTGGTCTGCATTTATTCAACAGGTTCGCTATAATCGTTCTGATTACTTTTTTAAAACATTTGTGTTCCCTTGATGCATAGTTTTTTTTTGATAGCAAATACATGTATGCTTCCATCAATCAAGAATGTTATGGATAAGATATTTTTCGATTATAACTCTTTTTTAAATATACAAACTATAAATATACTTGGATTAATTAAATTGATACAGATTTTAAATACTTGCAAACAAAATATTTGGGCCGTTCGTTAACGAAAATTTATTAGAATTCAATACAAAAATTGCACTCGCACCCTTAAATTGATGGTTCTTCGAACGCATCTTTGATACAAAAATCCAAGGTTTATTATGAAATTTAAAGAATTTCGTAGTGATTACTGTAAATTAGTGAATTAATTATAATAAACTGATGTTGAA
Organism: Eupeodes luniger; assembly: GCA_951509635.1. Taxonomy (NCBI): domain Eukaryota; kingdom Metazoa; phylum Arthropoda; class Insecta; order Diptera; family Syrphidae; genus Eupeodes; species Eupeodes luniger. The sequence continues at coordinate 1,333,108 of OX608076.1, read as the reverse complement.
CATGCTTTTTTCAAGACAAAAAGGTACATTGGTTCACTATCCACAAAATGCCTGTAAAATTAAAGCTTTAAACTGACTTTTTCATCGAAAAAAAGTAAAAAGAAAAACCTGAAAAAAACTTATTAACCACCCCATTTTGTTTTTGCTTTGCAAAGTGCCGCTAACCCACGGCATCGTTTTTTTTTTGTTTGTGCTCACATCTATTCATGGACTAATTGTCAAAATTACAAATACAACAATGTAAACAAACGGGTTTTGGAGAGTGAAACGTACGAAAGATTCCGGTCTTGGTAATGGAGTGTTTTTGGTTAAAATGTTAACTCGGGAAAAATCAATAGTTTTGTTGTCAAAACGTGGAACAAAAGCTTACTTCAGTCCTATCAGCATATGATTATTTTTTATAGAGCAAATAAAATTTGTATTGCATTTGTTTATTGTTTGAAAATTAACAGAATACATCTTTAAAAATTAGTTTTCGATTAGGGATTTATTTTGACCAGATTAGCAAAACGTAAAATAAATTACTTAAATTCTCCAACTTAGGAAGCACAATAAAGCTGTTATTATCTTCCAAGGACTAATTACTCCCTGTCCAGAAGTTTTCCCTTGTTTTCTCTGTTTGACATTTGTCTTAGGATAACACGAATCGTCTATGTCCTTTGCTGGACCCATACAACCGACATAGCTCATGACGTAAGCCAAATAATTTTGTTCGAATACACCTCGTATAAGTTCTGAACCTGGTCCACTTGCGTAAACTATCACATCTTCACCACCATGAGTTTCATCTTTCAATTTGAAAGTGGCCATATGGCGATAGGTTGGGTCTTGTCGTCGATGACCCAGATCTTCAACAGAAATCCATGTTGTATTACTTGTTACGGAGCCGTCAGCAGACGCATTTCGCCGATGAACATCATAGCCAGGGCCATTGGCATATGTTAATGTTTCGTATGGTTTACCATCAGCAGTCTTATTTGCGAAACCCAAAATATCATTGCCTCGCTTAGGATAACCGTTTAGGGTCATTGCATGAGAATGGTCCGCAGTCACTATAATTAAAGTATCATCTCTGCTAGTCAAGTGCATAGCTGTGTCTATGGCCTTATCAAATTCCAATACTTCATGGAGTGCTGCTCGTGCATAGTTTTGATGATGAGCTTGATCAATTCGACCTCCTTCGACCATAAGTACGTATCCATTTGATTTTGTTCGATGCAAAACTTTTATGGCTTGTTCAACCATGTCTTTTAATTCTGGTTCACCGTCTTCAGCACCAATTTTATACGTCAAATGGTTGTTTCTGAAAAGACCAATCACGTGCTCAATATCTGTGGTGTCCATATTCATAAGCTGTTCACGGGTCTGGACAAATGTACGACTTCCATTTGCTTCCATTTGCAGCCACTCATCTACAAGGTTTCTTCCGTCCAAACGGGCACAAACTTTTTCTGTATCTCCGGTAAAGTTCCAAGTTCTTTTTTCATTGGCATGAATTACACCCATTGGCTTAAGTCCACCTCCCATAACAACATTAAAGTTCTTTCCTGGGGAATGTTCAATTAGCTGACGAGCAATGTCAACATGAGATTTTCTGACATCTTCTGGGATCATAGAATCACATTCCCAATCACGGTCGTAGCTATTAGCATAGGTTGAAGCTGGTGTGGCATGTGTAATTCTAGTTGTGGTCACAATACCAGTCCGTTTGTCCACAGATTGTGCCCAATCCATTATTGATGGAACGCGTCCTTTGGCGGGATCCTTAAAGTCACAAGTCGAGTCCATGCCAACGACACCATAGAGAGTCTTAACACCACAAAACATTGCTGTTGCGGTACCAGCTGAGTCAGGAACTTGTTTGTCAACGTTATATGTCTGTAAAAAGAACAAAGATAATTACATTAAGATCTAACATAACTAACAACAACTAACCTTTGCTAGACCCGTATGAGGAAAATCATCAAATACCAGGGATGATTCTTCTCCATAGGTGGCACCATATTTCTGGCCCTTAAAAATTCGACCTGCAGTTATGGTTGTTAGACCCATGCCATCACCAACAAATATAATAATATTTTTAGCTTTGTGTTCTTCAAGATTTTTCATATTTGAGGAAGCGAGTTTCTTTTTGAGCGTCTGTAAACCAATTTTACGCCAGTAAGCAGCATCTGTAACGAATACAAAATTGACAGATCTTTATGTTATTTTTGATGCAACTACATAAATGTTACAGGATTTTAATCTAAAACAAACTGTTCTATTTGTTCCGGTAACAATTAGAACGACTATAATGGGATAAGGTGGGAATCAAATGTAAGTTTTGTTAAAAAAAAATTGAAACAATAAAAATAAAAAAATATCTCTTTTCTTAATAAAGACAAAGAACTTAACATATAAATTGTTGCTCTTTTGTTAACTTTTCAAGGATTTCGATTGCGTTACTGTGACGGTTAAATTGGCGTCACCTAATGTTCTATTCCTTCTTCTATAAATTTCAAGTTTTTATTAAACGGTTTTAAAACTATACAAACAATAAATCGTAACCTAACATATTTTTTTTCTAAAAGCAAGTTCCAAATAGCTGAAAACATTCATATCTTAAATGCATACAAGGGCTCGCAGTCTCGTTTCGTAGAACCGAGACGAGAGGAGACGATACTACTTTTGAAGTTTTTGAACTTTGAGACGCAACTATGTCAAATTAAAGATTTATTTAATTATTTGGTTGATTTGATTATTTATTTTTTATATATTAGCGCACACTTTAGGTTTTGTATTCCTCTAATATGCCAAAGACAAAGTGTGTGCATATTAGGAAAAGAGGGAAGCTTTGGAAAGAAAATGTCGGTGTACATTTATTTATAGATAATTCTTGAACATTGCAGTTACAGGGAAAGATAGAGCGTGGTAAGATGTTCCACATTCGCGTAGTACGGCTTAAAAATGAATCTCTGTACTTCATGGTACGTCCGCAGTTGGGCTCAATATTACGGTTAAATTGTTTAAGGGGAGGAATTCAACTGAAAATTTCACTAGAGCATAGTCCGTTAAAAAAAAAAACGGGTAAAAATCGTGAGACAAGAATCGAGGAATTGTGAACATTGAAATCGCCTGTAATAATGATTTCATTGTAAGGATACAGGGGGACAATTTTATGGAAGGAGTCAAACAGAGCATCAAATTCTTGAGAATTCGAAACTCTGTCCAGGTTTGGTGGAAACATAGTGAATGATATGTTTATACACTGAAAGTTTTAAGTACATGAAATTAAAGAAGGAATTGGTACAATGACCGCACCAACCACACAAAAGCTGTTTATGTTTCCCCAATGTATATTTTAAGTTTTCATGATTCATAAGTGTACTCAAGATTTTATGATTGACTAGCTGACCCGGAGAACTTCCTATCACCTAAATCGTTTTCTTACTATGTTTGAAATATTAGCACGAGTACAATAACGAGAAAAAATAACAGTTTTTGGTAAAAGGGTTCAATACAAGCATTTTTTAATATTAGAAGGGGCGAGAGGGGCAATTTTATAAAAAATGACTTCAAATCTAAACAAAATATTTAAAAACAAAGGCAACGCTTGCAGTTATAAATTAAACTTTTTTAAAAAGCCAGAAACTCACACATAATTAATTTTAAATAAAAGTAAAATCCATCAGTAAAATTTTTGTTTTTAGTTTTTGAACATGCTACAGATTTATTTCTAGCAAAAGATTGGTGAAATAAGATGAATCCTATATTCAAGTATTTTTTTCAAAAAGAAACGATGCATTTAAAGTTTTATTTAATTTATAAATCCATTTTAATTTTTTTAATGATGAAATTTCATTTTACTGAACAGCTGACTGCCAAAAGCCAAAAAAAATTCCATTTCGTTTTACTGTTGGTGTTCCAATTTTTTACTGTTCCGATCACATCATTAAAAATTTTATTGATGAAAGCAACAGCAAACAAAATTGTCTGAGGGCGAAGCCTCAAAGTAGCATTTAATTTATTGACGTAAATTTACTGATTGCTATAAACGCTCATCAGTAAGACAATTCAAATTCCTCCTGTTTCAAATTTTACTGATGGATTTTACTGATAGCCCCTTACGCAGTTCTTTATATACCCCCTACTTACGAGGTGTGTTCAAAAAGCACCCGATATTTTTAAATTCCGCAGGTCTGGAGAGTCCGAAGGTCAAAATTATTTTTGTATTGTGTTGGTATACATGCCCCTAAAGTATGATGCAATTTTCAGCTATATTCACTGTTTACTTTGTGTGTGGTAGTTCTAAGGTTCGACGTGTTTTTATGAGCTCGGCGATTTTTGCTGAAACTGCTGAATTTTGACCAAAAAAATAATCGCATGAACATCGCTCAAGAGCTGTTAAATGACGTCAACGACGATCCAAGTTTGCTTGAAAGGGTCATAATTGGTTATGAAACATGGTTGTACGGTTATGATGTCGAAACCAAAGCACTATCGTCCACCTGGAAGCATCTAACGTCAAGAACGAAAAAAGCACGTCAAGGTCGATCAAATGTGAAGGTTTTGCTTACTGTTTTCTTCGATTATAATGGTATAGTGCATCAAGAGTTCTTACCATAAGGTCGTACGGTTAATAAGGAGTACTACCTTGAAGTTATGCGACGTTTGCGTGAAGCAATCCGAAAAAAACACTCAGATTTATGGAAAAACAGTTCGTGGCTTTTGCACCACGATAACGCACCTGCTCAGTGCTTACTCGTCGTTGCTTGTTCGTAATTTTTTGGCCAAAAACAATACCGTAGTTATGCCCCAACCTCCATATTCACCAGATATGGCTCCGTGTGACTTTTTCCTGTTTCCAAAGTTGAAGAGACCCATGAAAGGACGGCGTTTTTCCTCGATTGAAGAAATAAAGGAAAAATCGCTGAGAAAGCTTGACGACATATGTATCAAAAAGTGAATATCCTTCCAAGATTGGAAAAAATGCTGACATAAGTGTATTATATCTGGGAGTGACTACTTTGAAGGGGACCACATTGATGTAAACGAATAAATAAATATTTTTTTCAAAAAACAAAAATTCCGGGTTACATAATGTTAATAATCTTCTTAATAAATTACCACTACTGGCTGTGAATCTTCTCAAGTGAACGGTCGTCTTTTTATTCTGCTAAGTTTAATAGGTTATGGGCCCAGTTACCCAAGAACGCGTTTAAGATTTTTTTTTGTCAAAAATAGTTAAGAGAAATTATTGATATTATAAGTTTCGCGAAAAATATAAATTATTTTGATATCGTGTTAGATACTTTTGTTTCAAGAATAATTTCTAAGATGGACAGTGATTATGAAAAAATTGAAAAATTGCAATGCTCAGAACAATGGAACATTTGGAAGTTATAAGTACAAATTATTCTAAACGCAAGCGATTTATTCGAGGTGGTAGATGGGGAAGAGGTTATCCCGGAAGACACTGAAGTTGTAAAGCTGAGGGCATGGCGTATCAAAGATCGTAAGGCTCAGAAAATCATTGCAATGTGTGTTGGACAGCAGCCCCTTGTTCACATTATGAACTGTTCGACGTCTGGTGACATGTGGAACAAATTGTGTTCAGTTTACGAGCAGAAATCAAGCGCAATTATAAGTTTACTTCAACAGCGTTTCCATAGTTTTCAAAAAGATCACATGAGCAAATTAGAAAGCTTAGTGCAGCAGCTAGGAGACGTTGGAGAAGTGGTTTCTCCGTCCATGCTTATTGCAAACATTTTAATGACTCTGCCCAGTCGTTTCTCCTATTTTTTCAGTGCTTGGGAGTCCACAGACATTAAAAGCCGAACAATTGAAAATCTGAGGTCACGTCTCATCATGGAAGAAACCCGGTTAAACGCAATGGACCACGCGGCATCATCATCAGCACCTATTGAGAAAAGTAGCGCACTTGTCGCACGCAAAGCTCATGGACAAAAGTTTCATCAAAATACTCGGAGTAAGAAAAAACGTCCAGGTAAGTGATTTGCATGTAATCAGTATGGACATTGGAAGACCGATTGCCCAAATAAAAATAAACGTTTAAATTATGCAAACAAAGAAGAGAGTAGTGATAGCGATTGCGATACTTTGGTTTGCTCTACAGTAAATTCTAATTTGGTAATCGGTGCAGATGACTGGGTACTAGACTCAGGCGCAAGTGAGCATATGACTTCTCGAAGAGAATGGTTTAAATATGTAGATCTTGAGCAGCCGGTTCCGATAACGATAGGGAATGCAAGTAAAATTCAAGCACGTGGTAGAGGCTCTATCAAAATATTAGCTTTCAATGATCAGGAATGGGTTGAAAAGAAACTTGTTGACGTGTACTTTGTTCCTGATGTCAAAATAAATCTGTTTTCTTCTGGTAGTGCTCTCGACAAGAATTACACTCTAACTTCATCTAGAGACAAATGCAAAATTGTAAAGGCTAATGGTGCTGTTGTTGCTGTAGGCATTCGCTCAAATCATTTATTTAAAATGTTTTTCAAGGTAGTGGATCCACAAAATTTACATTCAGTTTGTATTTCATTGAAGGCTGAACCACTTAAAATTTGGCATGAGCGCCTTGGCAACATGTGTGCTGGTCAAATAAGAAGTTTCCTGAAATCTAATGAAATTCAATTTTCTGATGAATTACATTTTTTCTGTTTTTCTGTTTTTTTTTTTTTTTTTTAATTCATTTTTTATTCATTTAAACTTAACTCTACTTACATGCTAGACAAAATGGGAAACTAGCCTAATTAATTCTACTTAAATATAACTTACTGGCCCTAATCGGGCGCTCTAAGAAATTCATGATTCTCAAAATGAATGCCTTTCGGCCTACGAACTAAGATTGTTTTATTTATTTCAATTTATGTTTTTTTTTTTTAGAAAAGTTTAAAAACTAAAATCATTATCATTTTTTGGGATTTTTACTTACATACTAAAGTCCTTAAAATAAAACTTAAAATTACCTAATCTACCTACAAACTACTTAAAACTAGAACAACCACAGCGGCAAAACAATTATGTCCTTCTATTTGTACTTCCATCGAGGATTTTTATACTATTGTCTGTGATACGTGTTTTTTTTTTTTTTTTTTTTTTTTTGTAAAAATACCCCACCCCGGATTACCCATTATCAGTTGCAGTTTGAAGCCACCAAAACTGGTTCTCCTGCTTCACCCTATCAATGCGGTCCTTTTCGGACACAGCCCTACTGAACCGAAGCAGCTACGCTCCATCACGAGCGAGGATGCCCCGTTCATACAGGAGCCGCCGGTCTACGGTTTTTCGCCTGACGTGGTAGATAAGCGGTACTGCCAATCTATCCTGTAACATTTTTTCTGTGATGCTTGTGCAATTGGACAAAAATGCATAGACTCCCTTTTCCCAAAAGTAGTTCTCGTGCTTAGCACGGCTGGTGAATTGGTCCGTACAGACCTGTGTGGTCCAATGCAAGTGTCATCAATTGATGGGTCAAAATATTTTTGTCTTTTCAAAGACGACTACTCCAACTTCAGGGTCATTTACTTTATTAATGAGAACTCGCAAGCTTGTGCGATGATTGAGTTTGATCGTCATATTAAAATTCTCCCATCTTATAATGGCTTATAATTTAAAAATAAAGAAGTTCAAAGCTTGCTTCAACGCCATGGAATCTTCCATCAGACCAGTGTCCCTTATACCTACACCTCAGCAAAATGGCAGAGCAGAGCGAGATATGCGGTTTATAGTTGAAACAGCAAGAACGATGCTACATGCTAAGATGCTAAGAATTTGCCACTTAAACTTTGGGCTGAAGCGGTTAATATGGCTGCCTTCATAATAAACCGATTTGGACCTTGTCCTGACAAGTCAAAAACTCCCTATGAATTGTTTTATAATAGAAAAATGTCTTTTGACAATTTAAAAGTTTTTGGAAGCGAAGTTTTTGTACATATACCAAAAGAAAAAAGACAGAAATTAGATAAAAAGTCAGAACCAGGAATTTTTGTTGGATACCCTGACAATGTTAAAGGTTACCGTGTATGGTTTCATAAATGAAACAAAATAGAAATATCAAGAGATGTGTTGTTCAAAGAATTCTCAGTAGTCGATATATATTCCAACCGCCGCGCCGCTATCTTTTGGAGAAAAATGATGTTGGAAGTCTAAAAAATGATACAATTATTAGAACTGAAAAAACCAAGAGAAAGGCACATAGATATCGATGCTGAGCCCAATAACTACCGAGAGAAACTTCGAAGTCATTCTGAAAGCGCCAAAACACTGGCTAATAAGGCGGATGTATGTGTTGAGGCAAATTCAATAGGAAGCAGCTATCGAGAAAAACTTCGTAGTCATTCCCAAAATAACTTAAAAGTTAGTTCTGGATTTAACACTAACTCCTTAGAAGGGTATGCTTTTATTTGCATTTTTTACGAGCCAGAAACATTTGACGATGCTCAAAAATCGGATGAAGCGGATAACTGGAACAAGGCTATGGATGAAGAGATGGAATCTCTGCGGGTTAATGGAACATGGGAGCTGGTTGACCTACCCCCAAACCGGAAAATAATCAAAAACAAATGGGTTTATAAAGTGAAGTTGTCATCGGAAAATACCATCGAGAGGTACAAGGCACGTCTTGTTGCTAAAGGGTATAATCAACAAGGAGGAATCGATTATGCAGAAACCTTTAGCCTCGTTGCAAAGTTCCAATCGATTCGCACAATTGTCGCTATTGCAGCCAGTCAATGCCTATAACTCTACCAATTCGATGTCAAGACTGCGTTCCTAAACGGTGAGCTAGACGAAGAAATCTTCATGTGCCAGCCACAGGGGTACAATGATGGTTCCGGCCGAGTTTGCAAAATTTGTTAAAAGTCTTAACGGGTTGAAACAAGCCTCCAGATGTTGGAATACCAGATTCACAAGTTTATTGGCCGATTTTGGTTTTAAGATCTCTAAAGCTGACCCATGTGTCTTCGTGCTGCAACACAAGCAAAGAGCTGTTTATCTTGCAGTCTATATTGATGATAGTTTGCTTGCTGTGCGAGATGAACATGATATGGAGTACATCAAAAGTTTTTTAACTCAACATTTCGAGATTAAACTTTTTAAAGCAAACTATCTTGGACTTCAAATTTTTCATAAAGAAAATGGTGGATACTTTGTAAATCAGTCGAATTATGTCGATAGGGTGCTTTGCAAGTTTAACATGTCAGATTCATGTCCAGTTACTACCCCCAGTGACTGCAACACAAGCAAAGAGCTGTTTATCTTGCAGGCTATATTGATGATAGTGTGCTTGCTGTGCGAGATGAACATGATATGGAGTACATCAAAAGTTTTTTAACTCAATATTTCGAGATTAAACTTTTTAAAGCAAACTATCTTGGACTTAAAATTTTTCATAAAGCAAATGGTGGATACTTTGTAAATCAGTCGAATTATGTCGATAGGGTGCTTTGCAAGTTTAACATATCAGATTCATGTCCAGTTACTACCCCCCGTGATCTTGGAAGCAGATCTGCAATTGTAACAGAAAGTTCATTACCTGTGACCAGATTTCCTTACCGTGAAGCAGTAGGTAGCTTGATGTACTTAGCTATTGGAACACGGGCAGACATTTCGTATGCAGTGGGAGTAGTGAGCCGTTTTTTGGATAAACCAAGTTCTGATGACGTGAAAGCCTTCAAACGAATTTTCAAATATTTAAGTAAAACTAAACATTTTGGTATATTATTTAAACCCAACGTTAATTTGAATTTTTCTATTTATAGTGATGCTGACTTTGCAGCAGAGTGGACAAGTTTGTTTTCTTGGAGGAAGTCCCATTTCTTGGTCGTCGAAAAGGCAAAGATGTACAGCATTAAGTACAACTGAGGCAGGGTATGTAGCTGCATCGGAAGCAGTCAAGGAGTTGATGTGGCTTTACGCGCTCATACACGATCTGCTAGTTCCTCAAAACACTAAACCAATGCTATATATCGACAACCAAAGTGCCTTAAAGCTGGTGAAGAACTCCGAATATCACTTAACAAACACATCGATGTTCGTGTTCACTTCATCCGAGAGAAATTCAACGAAGGCTGATTCGAGATTTGTTTTGTGTCATCAAACGAGCAGTAAGCTGATGCTTTTACAAAGCCTTCCACCTTCTAATTTGTCTGTATGTGATAACCCAGTCGATCTCGTTAACTCTGTAGATTATTGTTTTTGTTTACATCAAAATATACGTTGCTTGAGAAAAAATGTTTCGATTTTTTTAGCTCATCTTGATTCTTACCTGTTGTAATAGTTTTAAGTGATATTTGGATCTACAGTAATTAATTAAATTTGTATAATATACAGGGTTATACTCTTTTTGGAAATTGTAACGACTCTTATTCTGCTGGAGGGGTAGCTGTACCTATATATATGTGAAAAGAAAAATGGATATATCGTGTAATTGCTCTTGCCTTAATTTATCTAACGCTGATGTATTAAAATTAACATTCGTCTTTGAGAATACTGATTATACTTTGTTGTGCATTTATCGACTTCATGGTTGTTCTAAAAGTGTTTTCATTGGGCGTTTTTCTTTTTTAGTTCAGAGCAGAGCTCGAATTGTCAAAAAAATAATTGTGTTTCTTTTTGAGCTCTGAACGTTCAGAGCTTCAAATTCGTGTTTCTTTTTTAGTTCTGAACATGTTCAGAGCGCGCTCTGTGAGCTCAGAATAAAATAACAGAGTAAAATGGTGAGCACAAACAATTTGATATCTGAAAGCCGGGAAATTAAAAAAAATCATCATCAAAACAATACAAATGGCGGAAGAGGCTGGTTGCTCTGGTGCAGAAGGAAAGATAATTTAGAAGAAACTAATTGCAGATAGCATTTTTGTGAATCAAATTTATTTCAGGCTTCAAATGGACCAACGCTATGACTGTTTTTTTAATTCATTTGATTAAAGAAAATTTTGAACGCCTTCAAACAGACGACATTTCAAATCATGACAGTTTAGTGCTCAAGTTGTTTCATAATTAAATCAGAGAGCTCTGAACATACTCTGCTCAGAACTCTACTCTACTCTACTCTGTTCGCTCAGAGTCTGCTCAGAGCTCAGCTCTGAACTAAAAAAGAAAAACGCCCATTAATGAATTAAGAAACATTCTTAGTGCAACTTCAGACAAAAACTTAATTGTCTTGGGAGATATCAATATTGATATTCTAAATGAAATTGATATAGATTCTGAAAGTTACTTGTTTGATATGGCTTCAAATGGTCTTAAGAGTTTAATTAATGCACCTACCCGCTTGACAGATTCTTCTGAGAGCTGTATTGACCATATTTTTGTAAGATATCATAAAAACAATACAAATTATTTCATTGGTAAAGTGTATGATTTAAAACTTTCCGATCATAGCATGATAATACACAACTAAATAGTTTTGTTTTTAATAGAATGACATCAAGAGAAGTTTTCAAAGTTATTATGTCTCTACAAAATAAAAATTCGTGCACTAGTGATGGTGTATCAAGTATTTTGTTGAAAAATGTTGCTTGGTAGTTTTTGATATTCTAACCTTCGTTTTTAACAAAAGTGTTGAAATTGGTTGTTTCCCTGACCATCTTAAATGTGCAGAAGTCATACCACTTTTCAAAAAAGGAAATAGGAAAATTATTTCGAATTATAGGCCTATATCGCTCCTTTCAACCTTTTCAAAAATTTTTGAGAAGTTACTAAAGGTTCGAATTGTTTCCTTCTTGGAAAAGTTTAATTTCTTTTGTAATAAACATTTTGGTTTTAAAGCAGGTTTGTCAACAGAAGATGCTATCTTAAGGGTATGTAGTCAGCTTTATGGAAGTTTAAATAGCAATAAATCAACAATGGGTCTGTTTATTGATATGACTAAAGCTTTCGATCTGGTGAACCACGATCTTTTGCTAACTAAACTTTATAATGCAGGCGTTCGCGGTAGTTTTTTCAATCTGCTGAATTCTTATTTAAAAAATAGAAAACAAAAAGTTAATAATAACGGAATCTTAAGTGAATCAAGGCTGTTAAAGAACGGTGTTCCACAAGGATCTGTTCTTGGCCCTTCGTTTTTCTTGATTTATATTAATTCCATTTTCAAATTAAAATTAAATGGTACTTCAACTGCTTTCGCTGACGACATTGTTTTTACATATTCATCTGGGACTAGCTTTGAAAGTATTGTAAACATTGAAGAAGATCTGGAAGTATTAAGGTTGTGGTTTACTTATCATAAATTGATTATCAGCGAAAAAAATTAAATTGATGTGTTTTAATGTAATTGGAAATAGTCTTACTGATTTTAATTTACGGTTTCACGCTCACGATTGTAAACAATTTTCTTTACTTCTTCATAAGTGTGGTAAAAAAAATGTTATAACCAATTCACATTGCACAGTTTAAGTACCTAGGAGTAGTAATTGATAGCAATCTAAATTGGAAGAATAATATTCATATGATCAAAACATACATGTTATTGGTCACACGAAAAATGTATTTAATTAAGTCTTTTTGCTCCCAAAAAGTTTTAAAAATTATATATTAGGGGCTTGCAAACTCAAAGCTGCAATACGGCATAACAAGCTGGGGTGGTTCCTATGTTAGTACTTTTAGACCTCTATTGATTGCACAGAAGCATTTAATACGAATTATTTTAAATAAAAATCGGTTGGCTGAAAGTTTGCCTTTATTTAAGGAATTGCTAATTCTACCAATGAGGCATTTACATGTTTTTAAAGATTTGAGAGAGTTTTTCAAACAAAGCGGAAATATTCCTTGTAGGAATTATCAAATGTACAACATTCGTGTGAACAATTTTCGTTTTTCTTGTATTTTAATTTAAATGCATAAGAACCCTTCGAATTAAATCTCATATTTCAAAAACTTCATAGCATTATTTAAAATGTTAAATTTGAGGCCATACAAATCCAACAAGTCTAACTGAATTGAAGCTAAATAGGTATATCTTTTCACTAACGAAATCTTAATAGGTACAAATGTTATCATACAAATCTAAACTTAACCAAAAACACCAAATACCTGTTATCCCAGGAGTCATAGGAAATTCTAACTATACATCCGTTGGTATGCAGGGCAGACTTGTGCATGTGAATGCATAATGCAAACGAAAAACAAAAAATTCTGTTAAAGAAGCTCAGCACTTGACGTATCGCTATTATCCCCCATTTTAGGCGGCCCCATAGACAACACTCTTGTATGCACACTTGTGTCGGTGTGCAGAAATATGTGGTGTGTATGGGGTGGACCAGGCACCGATTTTCGGTGTCAGACACGGAGCGAGTAAAATCAAAAGTTTTTGGTTTTTCTGTGTCGGTGTCTCGATCGGTGTTATGTGTATGGAGATGCGCCCGCATCTTTACTATGCACCATATATAGGCATAATTTTTACTTCCCTATTCCTGTGCAACCCAATACAATTTTTTCTTGGGATTGGTTAGGAATCAAAGAGAACACGATATTTTTGTGTTGTCATTTTGGCTGGTGAATTAATTATCTCCCTTAGGCCACTAGCTATTATATGATTATTTCTGATCACAGCTTGTAGGCTAACCCCCTGAACATAATGGGTGAAGCTTGAAGTTGAAAAAAAAAAGCTTGAAGCAGAAGTTGTCATTTAAAACGCCCATTTTTAAGCAAAGGACGTCCACAATAGTGAAGAGCAACAATAATTAAAAATGTTAAAAATCTGCACAGCATCAAGTCAAAAGTTTTCAACTTAATTCCTCAACTAAAAGTTCACCTAACTTGCGCTTCAGCTTCAACTTTGCATTGTAGCATTGTGTGTTGTTTTCGTACTTCTCAACTTTGACAGTACTACAAGCTTCAGCTTCACCATTGTGTTCAGCCAGTAAAAGACAGGCACCGTCGAATATGACTCTCTGTATTAGTTCTTTCTCTCTGACAGAAGGAGAAAAAAAGAACATATTACAAAGACAATTTCAATATAACTCAGGGTTCGGTTTTCAGGGGCAATTTCTTTAGTTGACTGTCATTCAAACATCAGCAGGCACCAATGTGTTTGAAAAAGCTCTACCATAAGGCCTGGCTTGTATAGATGAGCTCGGCGCAAAATTTACCAAATAGCAATTTGCTAGATATTTAGTAATTTACTAAGGAACTCCAAAATTTAAAACCCTTCTTTTTGTTTTGCTAACTATTAAATTGTTAATTGCTTTTTTTTTAAAAACAAACATGTCTATATATTGACAGTTCGTGAAAATAAACAAAGCCAAAACGCTTAAACGAACCTGTTAATTGGATTTCCCAACTGTTGACTGAACCATTCCATTCACTGCTCTTATAAGAATAATTCTGTTGTCATATGGATTTAGCAAATTACTTAAAGTTAAAGTAGCTAATCCGTGATCTTAACTTAAGCAAATTGTTAAGAGATAGTAAGATGTTAAAATCGTTTAAAATTACATAAATCATCTTTTAAACATAGTAAATTGCTAAAAATGGCTTTATTATTTTACTAAATCGCAAGGTTGAAAGTATGCTTTCATTTATAGCACCAACACTTTCCTAGAAAACAAATTTGTAATACCTTTTATTACCACGAGAAATATATTGTCATTATCTCCGGAACTAGTTCTAATAGGTGCATTTACGCTGAGCCCTATAGCTTCCGCTTCCAATCCCAATGTTTTAACTTTTTATTTTGGTTAGTAATTTCTTAAACGAAGTAAAGTGAACAAAAACATATTTTAATAATTAAAACAAGAGATTTGATGTAAAACAGATTTATGCGACAGAGAAAAATTCCATTTTCAGAAAGTCAAGAAAGATGATAAATGCATAACCCAATGGCTATCAATAATTTTGCTTTGTTTTCTAAGAATTTTTTATTTCTACGATCAAGTTCTAGCTATCGGAAACAAAAAACAATTGGTACTTAAATTTAATGGAATCACGCGCACCTGCCATGAAGCTAATAATCGTCTCTGATTTGTGATAACAGTGAAGTGTACAATTAGATTTTGAAATGAAAAGGTGAACAAATTTCATATATTATGTGATCTGTATGCGACCTTCACTGGTTATGTCATTCTAAACAACAATAGTCCGGGCGGCGGCGACCGTCGGATTACCTATCTCATCGGGGTTTCATTAGTACTTTATATTTAATACATCCACGGTACCTTTATATATCTTCTCTTGCGAATAGATACAAAAATTAACAACTTTATCAAATGTTTTGTCAGTGAAAGTGATAACTTTTTCATGAATTTCACAAACAAATAAAAAACAATTTAAAAAAATGCCAAAGGTTTTGCGTACAATCCCTTCCTGGGCGGACTAAAAGTATTTTATTCATGGATATTGCATCTTGCGACGAATCGACAAATAATCCAAGATGTCTGATGTTTAATCATTTTCCTAATTTGTTAATATGATTATTTCAAATAATTAATTTTTGTTATATGCATTTCAATACAAAATTTGTAACATATGAACATTTGCTTCGGGTTCCTAAACTATGGATACGATTGTAGCTGTGAACTTTATATTTTATGACTTATTAACAAAATAATGTTGTTTTAAGCTTTGTCTTACCCATGGTGCGTCTCTTTCTTTTATTTATACTCGACCACAGGTTAAAACAAAACAAATAAAACAAGATATTAAGTAGCACAATATTATTATTTTAGATAGTTTGTTATCCCCAGATTTAATCCTCAAAAAATAGACACATCATGTATAATGCATTTTTTCTCCTCACCTTCATGAATTCCAGCAGGGGGCTTGTAGGGAAGACGAATTCCCTCACATGCAATTGTAAATAACAACAAAAGTACGAAGCAATTCACTGAGCTATTCATTTTATTCTTCTTTGAATATAACGAAGAAATAACTTTAACAAACACGAACAATGGTTTTTATTGAGACTATAATATAAACCTTTACGAGAAAACAATTAATTCGATATCGATGGGTACCAATTTTTAATTTTTTTTTAATTTTTACGATTTGCACTTTGATGCCGATGTTATGAACTTAGTGCAGTGAATGACAGCTATCGAATATCTTAAATGAAATAACGAATTTGCTCAAGAATTTATATCCAAAAGTTTCAGCCCTAAAATTCAAACAATAAAGCGTAAAATAAATGTATACGGTACACCGCACAGTATGTCACATACAATTGTATAAACAGATTCAAGCAATTACACCGTATTGTGTTATTAATAAATGTGTATTCAAATAACGGTATAATAAACTTGAACAAATATCAGTGAAGTCTATATTTATCTAACTTCTATACAACATCCCCATCCCTACTTCAAATTTTGTTCACCATAACTGCGGTATGAGATACAGATACAAAATTAACGTTGTTCTCAAAGTAGTGCAGTAAAAGGCAAGTATATTCCCGAATTCTTAACAGAATATAATAAACAAAATATCCAGAATAACGCACGGTATAGCGCTCAGCGTAAGTTGGGTGGCCTACTCATACTAATCGGATTTAGAGGTCCAGAGGCCTCGGGCAATAAAGGAGTGGAAAATTATTTTCAAAATAAAGTAAACCATTTTTTCACTCGAGTTTTTCAATAAATAATTTATTGTGAAACCAAGTAGATTCCTTTAATATTGAACAAACACATGTAAATAAAAACGGAAAAAAGAATTATCTGAAATTTAATTTTAGGGTTAACGAACGGAACCTTTTGAGCTTTTTTCGCCGAAAAATCGTTGATGATTTCGTTGAAATCCAGTTTTTGGAGTAAATCGCTTTCAATGCTCATGAGAGAAAGCTTCGATAGACGGTTTTGTCCCATCGTGGTTCGAAGCCTATTTTGTTATAATTTTCATTTTTGAAAATGAGCGCTCTCCAGTGCAATTTGTTACCATTAAAACCAAATACATTCTCAATGCAATTGGAAGTGCTTCTTATCAGGGCCATTTGAGATTTTGATATTTCACTGATTGCCTGATTGGAGTGAACAAATATAGATCAATGATTTCTGTTATTTAAGATAAATATAATTAAATAATCATGTACGTACAAAGTACTGTAGGCTGTAGGTAAAGGTAAAAGAGCAAAAAAAAATACATATCAAAGGAAAAGATGTTTACTAGATAGTGTTTACTAGTTGGAATTTGAAAAAAAAAAATTCCGAAGTCTCTATTGTGGGGGCCCCCAGTTTGTGGAGGCCCCATGGCTTCTGCCCCGGTTGCCCTCCCCTAAATTCGGCCCTGATACTAATATAATGTACTACTGGCAAGCAAGCCGACTAAGTACCACGTTAGATTTAAATAGAGCGCTTATAAAATGCATCGTCTATTCAAAGTTACCTATTGTAGTAAATTGGCGATTTAGCTAAACGAATGATAGCTAAACCTAAGAAGTTATAACAATGAGCTTTGATTTGTAACTTTTAGTTTGAATGTAGGCTATTTATTTTTTCGTTCTAAAACAAATCTAAAGATAGTTTTGAAAGGTTACTTTGATTTTAATGGCGTAAAACTTTTAACAACCTATTGTTAAGGGTTTAAAAATGTACTAGTTAGCAATTAGCTAAGGGACTCCAACATTTTAAACCTTTGTTTTCGTTTTTCTAACTAGTAAACTGCTAGCTGCATTTTATTAAAAAAACGAGCATCCAAACATGTCTAAAAAGTGACAGTTCGTGAAAATAAACAAAGCAAATACCTACACAATACCTCGATTTGCGTCGTTTCGTTTTGCGTTTTTTCGCAGTTACGTCGATGCTTAATTAGTACTAATTTTTACTGTGCATCGTTAGATTTTCGAAGTTGCGTTGTTTTGGGTTGCTGTCTTAATTCTTTTTTTTAAATAGGACCGGTATATTGATAAAGAAACTAGATTAACGACAGCAAATATGGACTCATCAGAAAGTGATTAATTTTTGTTTGTTTTTTATAAATAAATTGATTGACTATTTTATTTTGTTTTAATTGGATTTATTGTTTTGTTGTTTTTATGAATGTAATACAATTTGATATTATTTTCGCTTTTAAAATGTTTACTTTCTTGAATTTTCTTTTTAAAAAGAATTATTTTCGTAACTCTGGAACCTATGTTTCTTTAATTTTTATATTTCTTCCTATACAAAATCACAATTCACTTTGCGTCGTGTTTTTTTGGAACGCAACCACGACTCAAAGTGAGGTATTGGTTTAAGCTTTAACGGAATTCCCAACTGTGGACTGGACCTTTCCATCCACTGCTCTTATAAGAATAATTGTATAGCTGTCACATTGATTTAGCAAATAGCTAGAATTAAAGTCGCCATTCCGTGATTTTAACTTTAGATAATTGTTTAGAGATAGAAAAATGTTAAAACCCTTTAAGATTAGGTAAATCATCTTTTAATCTTAGTAAAGTTATATATTTGCTTTCATACAATTTGCAAAGTTAAACAATCTACATATTTTGAAACTTACCCTCAAATTGGTTTTATTAAAATATACTATTTTTTTTTTTTGAATGACGAAGTTTCCGACATGAAATGAAAGTGTTTTAGCCCAAACAATTTTCTTTTAGAAACAAAAACATTTTCTTTATTTCTTTCCAAAAATGTTTATAAGTTTGAACCCCAAGTTTTGATGTTTAATTTTGGTATTTAATGATTTTTTAGATTGTTAGTGGCTTAATCTTCAAAAAAATCTAAGATTGGGAACAACTGTATGGGAAGCCTTGCTAAAACCTCGTTAGACATTGAATACAAGCGTTTTATTTTTATATTATTAAAAAAAATGGTTGCCTGTAAAGTCGGTTTTACGGGCGAAGATTTTACGTGACAACGTCTTTTTCTCGGTAGAATATTTATTGATATGAATATAATTAAATTGCACAATAGGAACAAGGAATTGAATGAAAAAATGAAATGTCAGTGTACAATTATTTACCTTTATTGTTGTAGTTGTTGTAAATGACGAATCTAAGCACTCCACATTTTCACTACAGACACAGCTGACGATACTTTAACCACACGTGAGAACTTGTATTATGACGCTTTCTTGTTTTTCCAACGCCAAGAACGTTCGAGAAAGACAAAGACAGAGACACAAGCATGCGCCGATTCAATGCGCCTAATTCTCTAGTGCTGCGCGCGCGGCAGACCGATCATAGTTGAGTGGGAGAGAGACGCAAGGCATTCGGCGGGCCTGTCTCTCGTTCGGTGACTCATCGTAACGTTACCGGGCGTTACACTTTTTCATAAGTGACTCCCAGCCGCAACCTAATTTAAGACGTTGTCACGTCAAAATATGTTAAACCGGAAAACAAAAACATTGTACGCTCCTATATTAGAAGTAAATATTGACTTTTTGCAAAAACTCAATCGCCTTCGGGAATAGGGAGTAGTGGACTTAAGCATCCGGTTTTCTGTTTTTTTCATTAAAAATTAAAAGGTGCATTGAATTTTGAAAAAAAAAACTTAATTACATAGAATTTTGAAAAAAATTATTTTGCTATTTTTGTATATTTGTTTTTAATTTTAAGTTTAAAATTTTATTTTTCAAAAACCAAATGAAACAACTTGATTTTAAAATAAGATAAAGGGATTGGTTTCTGGCTTTTCAAAACGCAGTATCATGACTCTGTAAAAGGTAAAACGAGTGGAAATAGGCTCACCTTCCATAAGATAAAGATACAAAATAAACAATAAAATTACAGTAATTTCCTTAAGCGGGTTTTAATACAAAGCTTCATTCAGGTACCATATATGCGAAACATCGATATTTTTGATTTTTCGATATTTGACATTTTTCAAATCTCTGTAACTTCAAACCTTCATCGCAAAAAGAAAGTCTCTATTATTTAGTAGTACATCTCATGATCTACAAAGTCTAGCATTTATCGTTCAAAAGATCCAGCTTAAAAACGGTAACAATTTTGATTCATATGTTAATTCTTTCTAAGTTTGATGAGTTTTGTGTCTATTTTGGACTGGACTATAGGAGAACTACAAGACCTTTAAGTTCCGAAGTCCCGGTGTAAAAAATTAAGTTCAGTTAGTAAACTAATCTTCGTAATAAAATTTAGAACAATACACTTTGAGAAACATATAATTTCCCATTGGTGCCTTTTGAAATGATTATTCGTTTGCAATCGGCCAAAGCAAAATTATGCAATAAGTAATACAAATTTTAGCTGTTTTCTGTCAAGATAGATGGTATTTTTAATAGGATAACAAATGTTAACAAACAAAAGTTTATAATAAAATATCTTTAGTTGTTTTTAAGATATTTGAGCCGAAAATCAATTCTGTAGGTTTCAGTTTTTTTCTGTCAATTTGTAATTTTTTTCCCCAAAACATTTCAAAATAAAACAAAATAAATTTTCATTTAATGTCTTTATTTGCTCTTAAGATATTTATATCAAAAATCAGTTTTAGTATTATAGGATGTTTTTTATCTGTTCGATAAGTTTTGATGGTTGTTGGCCATGGTTTGACGGTTAAGAATTTCAGACTATGTTGACAATTTACCATGAATCGATTAACGCCAAAAATTTTGTATATCCATTAGATTGGCTACGCGGGTTGTAGTGATGCATATACTTCTATCTTTGAAGTTGTTTTGTTTAAGTGAACGTTGTTGGGAGCAAGCAATACTCACTACATCGCAGGGTGCTCTAATTTTTATTTGGGATGCCCGTGAGGTGAAGTTCTTGAAGCATTGACGCCATACACGTGCATCCAGATTCATTGGAAAATGTAGTGCAACATTAGGCTGATCAAATGACCTATGGGATTCGTAGCCGTCCGACGCACGCGTCGGAAATCATTTTAAGAAAATAAATAATCTAACAGATTATAGTAAAATAAAATTCATTCCAACAATATTTCTCTCTTATATTTTTATTTAAAGTTAGTAACCATTTAAAAAGCGCTATGTATTTTTTGTTTATTTTATTTTTATAAATAAACTGTCAATTAATTTCTACGAATATATAGTTTTATTTACAAAAAAACTATCAGCTAATATATTTGTATATGTTCGCAGCAAATATACATACATATGTATACAAGTATGTTTAAAAAAGTCGTGTCTAAAAGAAATGTATTTAAAATCGATTCATGTTCTGGTTCCTGAAAAACTTTTATCCCGAATGTATGTACACAAGTATTCTAGGGACATTTAAACGTTGAGAAAACTTAAATTTGATAAATCGAACCGATTACAATGGTCGACTTCAGACTAAGTTAGGCTAGCATCTAGCATCTTATTGGACAGCTGCCAAATGTTTTCCCTTCAAACTAAAGTTCACTCGAAAGTTAGTCGAACAAAAATTTTCTTACTTTCAAGTAAAGTGTAGTAAAGTGTACTTGTGTCAAACACCATCAGATGGTCACATTTTAACATTAAAAGCAATCACTTTGTTTTTAAAAAAATACAAATTAATTCCCTTACACTGCATTTAAAATCCCATAATAAACAAATTCAAAGTAAAGAATGCAAACAAAATATTATGCTGTCAAGTAGTATCTGCTTATCAGTACAATTAAGATAATTTAAGTATCATGAGACATTCGACAAGATTGTATAATGGGAACCAATTCAATGGTGGCAGTTGCTCATTATTAATGTTGACATTAAGTTTAAAATGTTTTTATTAGTATAATTAAAGACTATTTGTATACTATGTATATACAATAATAAGATAACAGTTTTCTTTTTTAAATTGTTTTTCTTGTTTGAAGAAGTCTTTATTTCAATATATCAGAATCTATTGAATTTAGAAAAAAATAATTTGTCTTACAATATTTAATTAATGAGATACAATAATCATGAGTTGCAATAACGAATGGTGAAACACGTGAATGCTAGACACATGGCATCAATTTTAATCATAAGTTCATCTTTGTGAATCAAGTAAAGCAGTTTATAAGCGTATAACCCAGAATGCGCTACGAGGAGGTAGAACTGCATTCCGCATCCCAGTCAGCCAGTTTTTGAGAGTTAGTAAAAAATAGTCACGTCAATTTTCAATGTCTTAGAGTCTCGTCAATGAATTCATCATAATTATGGTGATGGGTCATGTTCCGTCTTTGTGACAGTACTTTTTTTTTATTTTCGTAGTAATTCCTTTGAATTCTATAATAAACAAATAAATAATGTATATTTATTTTAAATTATTTATTTTTTATATATCAAAATAAAATTTGTATTTTAGTGCTTTCCACTTTGTGGAACACAATATTAATCGGAAATCCAGCCATATTCCAGTCACACCGGACAAATTCATCAACTTATAACCAATTTACGATCCAGGGGGTTTATAGCTATAATCCATAAAGCTCATACAGTTTAGTTGTATATGCAAAGATTCAATCTACGGATTTGTTAGTAATCCAACGATATTCAACAATACAAAAAACGATTTGTCTGTCAAAAACAACAAAAAACTTAAAGGTATTCCATTTTTTATTTACTTAACATGAACTAAAGTCGCCTTTAAATCCCCGAAACCCGTGATTAATTAAATCTTATTATTTTTGACGCACATTCAAAATTTATTGTCGTTGGTCTAATAGCTAATTGAAAAAGCATAATGATCGTTTCATATCTATTAATTTAATATAAAAACTTTGAATCTCTCGTGAACTGACGTGAAAAGATATTCTGACATTAATATTTTAACTTATTTTATTTGTTTTTAATTTTTAGAGAAATCGTGTACCTAAATTCACTTATTTCTTTAAATTCGAGAAAGAAATGTTTTTCTCTCTCCAATTTTAAGTTTTGTTGATTCCTGTTCGATCAAAATATTTTCAAAAGTTCACGCAAAACGGATTTTTTTTTAGAATTTGTCTCCCAACATCAGCTTTAATCTACGAGTAAGCAAACTGAAAATGGTAGTTCGAGATCGATTTTTTTTACGAATGCAATACTTGCCATATACGTAGTTCATATGTATCACAAGTAAAAAACGCAAAGAAATAAAAATAAAATAGTATTGTGTTAATAAAAATGGAAAAAAGTACCCCCAGTTTTAAAAGAAATCCATAACAACAAGAAAAAAGAGACGATTTTGGAGCTAGATCTATTATTACTAAAAATTGTCACTTTTATTGGCTGGCAGTGATCTTTAACTATGTGATGTTTTGTGAACTGGAGAATAAAAATAATAAAATTTAAAACTCTTTGTTGCGAAAGTTATCTTTTTTCACTCAATGGGATTTTTGTCAATCTTTTTCTGGTATATTTTGGTACCTAACAAAACAGCTGATTGAAAATATGATTGAATTTGAAGTAACCCGAAAATTTCCAGGTCCACAAACACAATTTACTTTAGGCACTAACAGAAATGGAAAATAGAAAATATTCTTGGTTAAGGTTTCCTATGGCTCCCGGAAATTACGCCATAGGAAATTACGCCAAAAAAATAAAATGGAAAAAGCGCCAAAAATTCTCCATACAATTGTTTGGCTTTTTTTCCTAGGAAAAAGGATCCAAAGAGTTTGGTGTTAATTCCGGATTTTTTGGCTATTTTTTCCGAAAATTTCTTGGTGTTTTTTCCTTTTAGAATAATGAAAAAAGGCCAAAAAAATTTTGTTTGGAAAAAACGCCAAAAATTTGCTTTTGGACTTTTTTTCCAAACAAAAAAAGAAAAAACGCCCAAAAATAAACTTTTTGTTTTTTTTTCCAAATCTTAAAGGAAATAAAGTGCACGACTGGGTCGCACGAACTTGCTCCTGTATGCAAAGAGTCTGTTTAAAAAAGTATCTATATAATATTTTAAAATATACCTGTAAAATAAGTTTGTCTTCAAAGATATATATGCCATTTGATTTGTCCAAAAAACCTCCATTTTTCAATTTTTTGGGAGGGGGTTACATTTAATACAGTTAAAATAATTTAAAAAAAACTTATTTAAGATTCAAAATTTTACCTGAAAAATAAGTTTGTCTTCAAAAATTTAAATGCCATTTTATAAATCAAAAAACCCTTGATTTTTCAAATTTTTTTTTTGAAAATCGTTAGAGCGGTTTTTTTTTAAATTAATTTTTTATATATAAAATTTTTCAATTTTGTTCTAAAAATATTTTTGGTATGCAGTTGTTTAGTGATTGTAAATATACGCTCTATATTTCAATTTCTTAAAAAAAAGTTCACCCGTTTTTGAGATATAGGATTTTGAAAAAAAAATTTTTAAAATCCAAACAATAAAAAATTGCACTTTTGATAATCAAATATTATTAAGGCAATCTAAGAGCTCGTTCAGAAAAAAAATTATTGAAATCGGTTCAAAAATTGCTGAGAAAATTAAAAAACAAAAAAACGGTTCTATGAGTGGTACCTTTCCTGAGCAATACAAAAATATGTTTTTCTTATTAAAAGAAGCCACGTTAAAAAATAAAATTTTAGAGAAAATTAAAAAAAAATCTATCGTTTTGTTTTTGAGAAAATTCGAATTATCGTTTTTTGACCAAAAAAATTGTATGGGAGCCACTGTTAGTTTTGATCTTAAAAAAAAAATGAAAAAAATGCCTAACGCGAATCTGCTCAAAACCTTAACTTCCAAGTTTGAACTCAATCGACCCAATGGTTTAGGCTGTAGGAGCGTGGACAGACAGACAAAATTGACCGGACGGAATCGCGGGACCCACTTTTTTCGACTTCTCTACCATCGTAATATCATGTTTGATTAAAATCTCGAGTTCGAAATTTTGCACGAATGCAAAACTTGCCATATAGTTCCTATATGTCGCAAGTAAAAACGCCACAAAACAAACTTTTTGGCTTTTTTTCCTAATCGAATAAGGAAAAAAAGCCAGAAAATTAACCGTTCGTTCTTCCAAATCAAAAACAAAAAAGTACATGTTTGTCGAATGTATTCATATGGTATACAGAAATAAATAACGGCAAATAACAGTATTTTACATGTTTTTCACGAATTTTGAAGAGCATATTTTATGGGTGACGTGAAATAGTACCAAATGAAATAACACCAAATTTCAAATTTGGCCTTATTTCGTTGTTGATAATCAAGGGGGGGGGGGGGCGGCGCGTACGCGTCGCGTTCGCACGCGCTACCGTTCGCCGTTGCGGCGCGCTGCGCGTGGCGCCGCGCCGCTCCATGTTACGTCGTACGTTCAGATTCTTTTATACACTTTTTGGGCTTTAATTCCAAATTAATTTAGGAAATTAAGCCAGAAAAAGCTCTGTTTATGCTTTTAAGGCTTAATTTCCAAAACTAATTTTGAAATTACACCAAAAAGTTCTTATTTTTTTTTGGTTTTTTTTCCATTTTAGTATTTTGGCTCTTTTTCCAAAAGTTTGGCGTAATTTCCACACTTTTTGGCGTATTTTCCGGGTTGGGGTCAAAATTCTGCCGGGGTCAAAATTCTGTTGTCAAAATTCTGCTTTCAAAATTCTGCTTTTCAAAATTCTGCTTTTAAAATTCTGCTTTTCAGAATTCAGTTTTTCAAAATTCTGCTTTTCAAAATTCTGTTTTTCAAAATTCTGTTTTACAAAATTCTGGAAATAATAAAAATAAGGTTGGAAAAATGTTAAAAAGCGCGCGCTTTTTAACATTTTCCAAACCTTATTTTTATTATTTCCAGAATTTTGTAAAATTATCCTCTCGCTTGCATAAGCGAGATGTTTAGACGCAATTAATTTTTGCTCTCTTAACTTAGTCAGGGTCTTAGACAATGGTTAGTGTCTTTTCTTATCCCTTCGTGATAGTGTGTTATTCTTATTAAAAAGCAAAAATGAACGTTTCACTTGTTAAATCTAATAAAGGAAAAGAAAAGCTGTGCGTAGATGGATATATGTATGTTTTATTTTGAAAAGTTAAATAAATGTCAAAACTATAATTGGGCATGCTCAAATAGAATTAAAGATAAATGCAAAGGACGAGTAGTGACTAAATTAAATTGTGATGTACATGTAATTGTAAGGCAAACTGGTCAACATAACCATGAACCACGTGCTACTGAAAAACAAGTATTAAAAGACGAAATTTTGATTTTTTTTTTGTTAAAATTGAAACAAAAACCACGTTAAATTGACTTTTCCGTTAATAAATATACTATTAAAAAAAAAGCAGAATTAGCAGAATTTTTTTTAATATAAATTTCCAGAATTTTAAAAAGCAGAATTTTGAAAAGCAGAATTTTGTAAACCAGACAAAAAAAAAAGCAGAATTTTGAAAAGCAGAATTTTCGTTAAAAAAGCAGAATTCTGAAAAGCAGAATTTTGAAGCCAGAATTTTGACCCGATCCCGTATTTTCCTTTTTGTTTTTGGGCGCTTTTTTCTATTTTTTTACGCCAAAATTTGTTGGGCTTTTTTTCCAAAACAGTTTTTGGCGTAATTTCCTATGGCGTAATTTCCGGGAGCCGTTTCCTATAGTTAAAATTAAAATTTGTTTGGATTTTTGTTTGTATCTCGGTAATATTTCAATTTCTTTTTTTTATGACCTGCTTTAAGATTAAATGATCTTACCATTAAAAAACGTTTTTTCTCTCTTTGCATTGTCAAGGGCAGCCTGTGGTTACCTTTTTGATGAAAAATGTAAGCAAGGAATGTCAAAATTAATTCTTCTAAAATAGTTAATAATAGTTTGGTTAATACTTACTCTCGTATACTTACGGTATTAACGTGTAGAGATATACATTTCTTCGTTAATCCAACGTTTTTCCAAAGGCCATTTGTAAGGAGATTGAAAATGATGACAAAATGATTGTAATAAAATTGTGAGTAAGGTGTTAAGATTTATTTACGCTTGAATAAATATATTTACATTTTTTTTTATTAAAAACAACAAGATCCATCAAAATATATCTGAAGGTGTAACCCTGGCTTCATTGTCAAGTTTGTTTAAAAATCTGAATAACCAAGATTCCCGACTACCTTTGCTCCAACTAGAATTGGGCGGTAGGGCTCGTTTTTTCTTACACCACCCCAACCACGAGCAGAAACATTAAAATTTTGACAGTCCATGAAAGGAATATATGAATGAGGTAAGCTTTGCGCTCCGTGGTTTCTCAGATCGTAATGTTTATAGTCTTGACTGGGGAATTGTTGGGATATAGGACGGGGTGATATTGGAGTTGGGTAGCTTGACCTCTTCGGCTGATTAAAAGAAGACCCTCCCATTTGATATACAGATTTATGAGGTGTTTTCATTGAACTACTCGAGAATTTGATAGGCGAAATGTTTTCTAACTTGTTTGAAGTAGACGAAGTCTCAAAACATCTTTGATACGTAGCTTGATAGGTTTGCTTTGGTGATGAATCTTGTTCGAATTTGGCCAATATATTGAATGGCAATGGTGATGGGTTAAAATTCACAGGGGTTGAGTGAGTTGTAGACGATTGTTGTTTATAAACAGATTCATTCCATGGTTGCTGTTTTTGATGAAAATCTTTTGAAAATGAATATGTTGATTGCGACGGATTTTGTGTTCCAGGATTATATGCTCCAGGTTTAATCATTGGAAAGTCGGGACATAGCTTGTTCTCATTTGGATTTGGTAATCCACATTGGGGTTGATATGCGGAAGGGACACCACTTGTTTTATAAAAAGATGGTACAGGTGGAGGTGCATAGCTTTTAAGAGGTATTTCCTTGGGAACATAAAGTTCTAAAATGATAATTATAGGGAAAGGGAAAAAAGGTTTTTATTAATAAATCAAAAATTAGACACAAACAAATGTAAAGGAAATGAGATGAAATGCATGAAGTAAATTATCAAGATATACAAAAAATAACTAATTACTATTTCTGTGACACTTTATAAAGAGATATGAAGAGCGCTTATTAACCTGGTAAGATACATTTTACGTTTGTGAATGTTGCTTAAGTTTAAAAAACAATGTCTTATCTTTATTTTATGTTTCTTCTTTGTCATTTAGTACTGGCTCACAATGTTATGAATGGCAATTGCAACAACTGTAACGTTTCAGAAAATATTTTTGATCTTGTTTGTGCTCCTTTTGGTTGAAGTAAGTATTTTTGGCACTGCTTTTGTTTGGTCGAACACGCCTGATTGTTTAAAATTTCTAGATTTGTAACACCTTCAAGAATCGGGTCCGTAACGAAATCCAACCAAACAAAATCATGTCGAATAAAATGAGCGTTTTTCGTGCGAAAAGAAAGAAAGAAAAAGAGTCCGAGTGACGAAATCAATCCGTATAGCGCGTGATTATTTTACTCCTTTTTGACTGGATATCTTTTACAATATTGGAAAAATTATATTCTGGAAAAGTTCTTAAAAATGTGTAACTCAGCTCAGAAAGAAAAAAAAAACCAAATACGCATTACTAATATCAATATACTCTTTTCAA
This sequence comes from Eupeodes luniger, assembly GCA_951509635.1. Lineage (NCBI taxonomy): Eukaryota > Metazoa > Arthropoda > Insecta > Diptera > Syrphidae > Eupeodes > Eupeodes luniger. Next base: position 1,304,820 of record OX608076.1, on the reverse strand, counting down.
ATGACGGCCTTCTTCGTTCTTGTTGATTATCAAGACTGAGAGTGGGTTAGGCCATTTGGGGGTAAAAATAAGCCCAAGGACGCATGGTATTGCTCACACCATCCGCTACTAATCATCATTAAGAATTAATTAAATTTCCAATAGATAGAATATCTAACAATATATTCTAAAATTTAACACAAAATATCTAAGCAGAGCCCCTTCTGTGCTCGCAAATTAATATTAATGTCAAAGCTCCATTCTCCAAATTGTACAAAATAATCCAAATTAACTTTGAGCTTATTATAAACAACACATAGTTGACTGCTAGAAACCAGCCCAAGGACGCATGGTACTATTCACACCATCCGCTATTCATCATTATTCAAAATTAAACTTTAAATGTTAGTCAGAATCAGCATACATATTTAAAAATATATTTGTATCAAAATCAACAAACTATCCTCTTCTGTGGTCGCAAGTTAATATGTATGTCCTAGCTCTATCCTTTAAATTGTAAATTGTAAACATAAAATCAACTTTGAGCTTTTGAATAAACAACAACAATAGGATCAAGCTTAAAATACGACTGTCTGTCGCTGGCGACTAGCTAATTGCCAAAAATGTTCTTGCCTGAGGACAATTTTGAAATGACGATTTTTTTCCTCCGTTTCATACATTCTCACGATTTTACGATAAAATTTGGAATTTTTATGAGATATTCTGTTCCGTTACGTACGTTCAACTGTCAATCTTAGGTTAGGCAATGTACACATTGTTTAAGCCATTATATTTATATCTACTATAAAATATCTCGTATTAAATTATTTCACTCAGGATTTAAAATTTGATTCCAGTTATTTTCCATGCGTTATTTTTTATATCATGCATCACTTTCATGTATTCACTTTAGAATGTAAGGATGGTAGAAGCCGGTGTTATTTTGAAAAACAATCTTTAATTATATAGGTACATTAAATATATATAATGATAATAATAATAATATAACCAAACAATAAAAAATAAATATAATGCAAATGTCTCATGTTAAATTTTGCAGCCGCTTTCTTTTTACCAAAATAATTAAGCTTTTTAGTACAAAAAGATGGTGTATTAATCCCAAGTTGTTACAGAAAAAAAATGTTTGTATGACTTTAAAGTAAACACACAAGTATAGTTTTCTCTTTTACAAACAAAATTATTACCTTTAGGCAAAGTAACAGCAGGTGCTTTCCAACCTTGTGGTATGTTCGGTTTGTATGCTAGATCACGTTGGCTGTTAAATGCCAATGGAGATTTTGGTTGACAATGTTTTAACTGTGAAGTTTGGTCCTGAATGTTGATTGAAATACAAATATCAATGAAAAATATATAAAGATCTGCAAAAATTGAAAGATGTAGGTTTGTAGTTAAACAGGGTGTCCCAAAATTAAACGTCGACTAAGGAATTACTTAAAAATTCAATGCACTGTTAAGTTAAAAAAAAAAATAGACCGAAATGTTGGTAACTTACCTTAAAAGATTGTGTGTTCAATTTTCATTTTAAAATGGTATAACATTTTTGAGGAAATTTCATAAATAACGGAGTTACGTCAGACACTCCACCTACACTCAACAACCCGTTACCCCTTCGACGCCCCTTTGCCTAACGGTATTATTTTCAAAGCCATAACATTCCGTTACCCCTACAAGCCCCTTTTCTTAACGGGTTTCTTTTCAAATCGCTCGTTAAGTGCGATAATGCGACAAAGTCCAAATTAAAAAGTACGAATAAGTGCAACTAATTTGAACAAAAACAAAAAAATGCTTTCATGTTTTAATAAAAATATACTTTATGGACATATAAGAACTATCAAATTTATTTCGTGATATAAAACTAAATAACAACATGACCGTGTGGAATCAGCGGCAGCAACAGCAGCATAATTATAAAGGGCAAATTAGCAAAGCTCGTGAATACCTAGAAATAAATAACTTTATTCAAACCTGGGGAGAATTGAAACAAATATTCCTACAATATTTTAGTGAAAGAAAATCAATTGAACACCTCTTCGATGACCTTAGATCTTTTCAGTTTGAAACAAATAGCCATGACTTTTATAGGTAACGAAATAAAAATGATCTTACGTCGTCTTAATAATAAAGTAAGGATAACTTACCCAGATAATTTCTCATCAGTAGTCGAAGCAAAACTGCAATGCAGCACTACGTATATTCATTAACAAATTGCCAGAGCCTATGAGGGGTTTGTTATATTGCAGATATCCAAACAATTTAGAAAGCACGATGCAAATATTATTTGAAACAGGGTATAGGTATACTAGAAACAATGTTACAGACCAGTTTAAGAATGATAACTCAAGACAATTTAAAACTAATAGCACAGGACAAAATAAGAATCACATAGGTCATCTCAGAACAGATAACACAAGACAATACACAAACAACTCAAACCGATCTAGGACTAATAACACAGAACAATACAAGAACAATTCAAGGCAATTTATGACTGATAATACAAGACAATATGGAGCTAATAACTTAAATCAATATTATTATTATTATTATTATTATTACAAATTCTTTATTTGACCAAAACTCGAAATACATTTGAAAAATTATATAAGAACATTAGCATGGCAAAAAATATATTTGCCGTCTGCCTGACTTAAATCAATTAGGACAAGTAATTCAGGACACTACACTTCTGATAATTCAGGTCAGTATAAGACTCATGACTCAGAACTAATGGACCCACTGTTTGCCTCGTATCAAAGGCAGATAAACAATATTGAAGCTGAGGATTTTGCCAAGGAAGGCCTTACAGACTACCCTATATAATCTGCCAAACAAAAAAAAAACAAATATAAGCTAAGAATATTAATAGACACCGGTGCTGACATCAGCATTTTAAACCCCGGTGTCTGCAACCCAAAATGGCACGTGCTGCTCGACAAAGGTTGCAACGACTGGTACATCCATATTAATAAACACAAAATTAAGAATTCCTCTCTTTGAAGAATTCAAACTTAACAAAACAGCTGAATTCTTAGAATATAAATTTCACAACCACTTTGACGGATTATTTGGTAATAATATTCTGTTGCCACTAGAATCTGAAATTAATTATAAAAAGAAGTACTTTATTACCAATAACTGCCGAATCCCAATTTTTTTTAATCAACTAGAAGAAAAAGCTAGATCATATGAGGAAAATACTCCCAACCTATACATTTACCACACCGAGACGAGTATGGACCCAGTGATGGAACAAATACGAACAAGGCGCCTCAACGGTGAAGAAAAAGCTGAAAATAATAAACTTATATCAAAATATTCAAACATTTTTTATCAAGAGGGCAGTGATCTTTCTTTCACCCATGCGATTAAGCATGAAATAAAAACCAACAATGACATACCTATTTATGTCAAGAATTAAAGATACCCAGAAGTCCATAAACAAGAGGTGCACAGACAGGTCTGCCTTAGCAAAACAGCGTTTTGTACAGACAATGGCCACTACGTATTTCTGCGGATGCCATTTGGCCTGAAAAACGCTCCGACTACATTCCAAAGGCTTATGAACTCCATCCTTGCGGAACACATAAATAAAATATGTCTTGTATGGAATTACCGGGTATTATCGGAAATTCGTTAAAGAATATTCAAATGACAACATTTTTGAAAAAGGGTGCGAAAATCGATATTAAAAACCCTGAATATATCGACAGCTTTGAAGAATTGAAAACTTTACTGACCTCAGAACCAATACTCAAATATCCAAACTTTAACAAAAAATTCATTCTCACAACAGATGCGTCGAAATATCCTTTAGGGGCTTTTTTAACTCAAGACTCGTTCCCTATTTTTTATGCAAGTCGCACACTTAACGAACATGAGATTAACTATTCCGTAATAGAAAAAGAGCTTCTAGCAATAGGCTGTGCTTTAAATACTTCAAACCCTATCTTTATGGCACAAAATTTACGGTACGCACCGGTCACAAACCATTAATTTGGGTAAGTTCACTTAGGGAACCTAATTCAAAACTTCAACGATGGAAATTGAAACTAGAAGAATTCAATTTCGATGTCGAATACTTAAAAGAAAAAGACAACCAAGTAGCAGATGGTTTATCTCGTCTTGAAATCAATTTCCACCAAAACGAAATTCTTGACAATACCGATGATATTTCTATAACTCCAACAATTCATAGAACTCAAGAAGATAGTACCGAATATATCCCTATCATTCATTCACCAATGAGTCTGTATAAAACTCAAATAATACTACATCATTCCGATGGCATAAATAAACATAAACTTTATAAAGCACTTAACAAAAGAAGAATAGTTGTAGACTTCAATAAGCGATAAACTCGTGTTAGACATCATGAAATCATTCTTCCTAGACAAAGGCATTGTCGGAATATACTCTTCAAACAAGCATCTTTTCGCACAATTTCAGAATACTAACATTAAATATTTTGGCAAAAACAAACGGCTAAGACTAATTAAATGTTCCAAATTTGTAGGCAATTTAGAAGACGAAAAAAACTGCTACAATTAATTAGTAAAACACATAGTTTATTTAACCATAGAATTATCAACGAAACGTATGCAGAAATTAAAGACGTGTACTACTGTCCCAATCTGAAAGAGAAAATCCAAACATTTATCAACAATTTCGAAACCTGTAATAAAGCTAAATATGAAAGAAAACCTAACAAAATTTCATGGAAATTAACCGAAACACCCATAAAATGTAATCAAGTCCTTTTTTTTTTCTTTTTATATTGTACGCACACATTGATATTTGGTATGCAAATATAAATTTAATATACGTCACAATGATTGCCAAATTTTCAAAACATGTCACAGCATACGCAATCAAACACAGAACTTGGACTTCCTTGTTCTGATCTGGCTGTAATTTACAAAGTCTTTATTTGTCCAAAACTTGAATATAACTCGCATATTTAGGCAGGTGCCCCTAAAACAAGTTTGAGCCTTTTAGATAGGATACAAAAAAGAGCTTTGGAAATGATAGGCGATAGAACTATAACCGAAACATTTACATCTCTCAAACACCGGCGCAATGTTTCATGTCTTTCGTTGTCTTACAGATACTTTTACAAACAATGTTCTGTCGAATTAGCCAGTTGCATTCCCCCCCTCAAACAATTCAGTCGTAATACTCGCACTTCCAGGAATGCTCATCAGTTTACCCTCGAGCTCAATTTCGGACGTACTGTTAAGTATAGAGATTTTTTTTAACCACTCATCGAGAATTTGGAATGCTTTACCCAACTCTGTTTTCCCCTACCATTTCAATATTCAAAATTTTAAGACCAATGTGCACCGGTATCTCCTCTTAAATCCTTCCCTATTTTCCTAATACTCGCACTGTGTTTAACAGTAAACGTGTTAAGGGTATTAATATCCCCTTGAGTGCCTGTACTTTATAAAAAAAAACATACATTGGAAAACAGATTCGCTACCTCAGCATTTCCTGAGCGAATAGTAACAGACGGAGAAACGCATTTTTCTTCATAAAACATTAGAGAATTTTTGAAAGACAATCATTTTTTATTTTGTATTTCTGAATTCTTTAATTTTTTATTTTATAAACGTTCCCCATCAATATGATAATATTTAATGAATTTCAAACTTAATGGTGCATTCGCCTCTTGCCTTTTGGTAATTGACTGCTCCTAACTATTTCGTATTACTAACTAAGCTCCATTTAGTTTTTTATGCATTTTTTTCATGATACACAAAAAATATTGTTAGCTTAAGGTTGTAATGAAATAAAGTTTAAAAAAAAAAAAAATTAATTCCAAATTTAAATAATGAACAGGTTAAAGCAATTGACATGAATTTTTCCACTGCGGAAATACACGCGAAAGTATTGAAAATCGGAAATTTATTGAAGAATTAAAATTTAACGAAAAACGAATACTAGCATACATTATGACTAACTTTTTTGTTACATGAATATCTACTTTAAAAACAACTGCATTCCATTCTCGTGAGAATTATTTTCTATAGTTTTTAAGTTAGATCTAATCCAAGAAGTTAACTGTAAGGTGCGCAGCCACGCTCAAGACAGCGGCTTTACTTTTAACAATTTCATATATGTACATAATAATAATAATTATTAATTAAAATGAAATAAAAAAAAACAAATTTGCTTTTTTTTAATAAATTATTAGTGCAATGACATGATATAATTACGGAAATAACTATTTTTCTTGGGAATTGAACACGTGATATTTATTTTAAAACACATGAAGATGTGTTTAAATTTTGGAATACAATTGTTAGCAAAGTTATTCAGGGTTTCATAAAAATAAAAAATTGAAGATTTAAGATTTAAAATTTATAAACGGCACTTCAGTGACTATTTGTTCGATTTTTTTTAATGCCTATAACAATACAATGCCAGAAAATACAAGGCTACTTTTTTTCAATTATTTTTCTGTTAATTGTCACCACCTACTCTACCATTTGTTTTCGTTTCGACATTGAATTTTGGGACACCCTGAGTACGGTTCATACTTGTAGCGGTATTGTTCTGGATGGGACTTCTGATACTCTTTGATATTCACCCTGCGCATAGTGATGATTTTGTCCAAAGTTTTTATTTACCTCTTCAAAGGCGTAACTAGCTAGACCAGTTTCCTGCGCAGCTTCCCATGGCGATTTAACAATTTTTAAACTCGCGTCCTGCTGCTGCTGATGAATACGAACATCAGAGTAGGGTGGATTTAAAATTGCAGGTGATGTTAGCTTGTGGGGTTGTTGATGGTCCTGGGACTCAATAGCTGCATTGTTTTCATCAACAATCCATTTCTCGGCCTTCCTGCGACGTTTAGCAAAAAGTTCAGCACCTTTGGATTTGGTTGTATTTGTAATTTTTGGTGAAGATCAAAGAAATTTAATTAGTTTCAGTAAAAACAATTAAAAAAGTTTAAAAGAAAAACTTGAAGCTAAGAAGAACACACTTAGTACTGCAACTGATGAATTAAAAAAAAGAAATAGAATGAATTTGAAGTCGAAATTTGACTCTTGTTTTTTTTAAACACACTCGGTAGCTGCATTGTTTTCATCAACAATTAATTTCTCGGCCTATGTGATACGTTTAACTTAAAGTTAAGCACCTTTTAATTTCTTGGCGAAGATCAAAGAAATGCAATAAAAAAGCAGATGAAACTATGAGCTTAGACGAATGAATTTAAAGAGTTAGCAAAAAGTTTACATTAAGAAATTAACGGTTTTTTGTAGAAATGGAAATGTCCTAAATATACTTTTTTGGTTTGTTTTTTCATGCTTACGCTGTGTTGTATGAATCCACTTTGCTTATGCAAAGTTTCGTTTGAATTTAAAGCACTCGTGTAATATTCTGCGTAAAGCTGAATGACTTACATTACGATACTTATAAGACTAATTTTATTTATAATCCACAAATAAAAATCTAATAAAAAGAAGGTTTGGCATATTTAAATTTTCTTAAAAATGGAATACATGAAAACATTTAGTTTTCAGTTTTTTATTAAGATTTAACTGAAGCAACGAATTTCAGAAAAAAATATACTTTATCTTATACAGTTTTGAGAAATTGTACTCAATTTTCGAGTTTAAAATTCATCATTTTTGTTGTAAACTGTTGGTACTTGTTTTTGTGAAATTTTCCATAGACTTCCCACCCCGTAGTAAAATATGCTTGTAATGAAATGTTCTACAAAAACTGTTATTATTTCTTGACGCCTATATTATCGTACTCTGCCCGTATAATTAAATGAAAATGAAATGAATTTTATGTTTAAAAATCGATCCTCCTTTTTTAACTGTTGACAGTTTTTAAAAGATAATATTCACAGTTAGCATGTAGTTGGCCCACCATCTTTTGTATTGGGCAAATCTGGCAATTGCAATCGTTTTAACATCGTTTGTACAAGTTTATACAACTTTTGAAAATTAGTACAGTCAACATTTTTTTTTATAAGCTCTAACATAATTTTTGTTTAGTAAGTGATTAAAAGATGATATTTTAACAGAAAGTAAAAGAAACAATATGGCCACCACGAGCTGTTCTAACCAACCCTTTTAATTACATTTTTAAAATTTTTAGATTCGAAAGTTGGTGGGCTAATTACTATCGTAAATTTTATTTAATTGCTTATAACGGTGACTGACAACTTAATCAACCATACAAAAATTATAAATAAAAATGATTACCTCGTCCTTTCGGGGCGTTTAGTTCATTTACTAATTCAGCACATCTATTTGGAGACAGCGATACTGTCCCGCTTATTAGATCACGTACTGAGTTTATGTCTTGAACTTGGCCGCGTGGATTCATAAACAGTTTTAGGGGAACTTTCTCATTTAACAAATTCCTTGAATCGCATTCTTTCTCCGTGCTTTCTTCATAATACTTTTGAAATTCTGGTTGACCTATATGATAAACATTGTTTGTACCATTCTTTTTTGCATACAATATAAACTAAGCAACTAATTCTATTCCGATCAATGTATTTAATAAGTTCACAAACCTTTTCCTGAACCTTCATGAACCCATTTAACAGATCGCTTCTTTCGATTTACAAACATCGATTGACCCTTCGATTGATGGTTGCTAATGTCACACAGTGAATACGATATCCTTCGAGCAAGTGAAACCTGATCCTCAACAGTAGGATGAAGATTTGGGGAATAAAACGCTGACGACGCATATAGTTTTCCTATTAACAAACCAGGATCATTACTTTAAATAACTATGTATACTTATTTTTCTAACACATATTTATATTTTAGTATATGTATGCAGTGTATGCTCCCAAAAACTTCTTGGGATTCAATTTTTGGTTTTGAAATGACTATACATACTTGTTTTTATTTTCATAGTTGATAACATGCCATACCCATAAGTATATTCAATAAAGTAATAATGTTTCTGCTATCTACATATATATACATGTCCATTTATGTCACCGGTCGACAAGGTTTTCTTACTGGCATTAAAATTGCACTTTTCCAATGGGTTTTGGTGGCCTTAATTCGAATCCGACTTCAAAATTCATGTATTGCCTCAGGTTTTTTGAGATATCACTGTTTAAAATTCGAAAAAGAGTTTTTTTGAAGCTATCTACATTTATATGAAGCAACTCTTTTTCAATAAAATCCGTGACGGTTTTCCAAATCTATATAATCCTTTTCTTCATTATTTAGTTGAAATATTTATATTATTTCATATAATATTCGAAAAAAACTTCAACAATTTTTATATTTAAGCTGTCTTATAAAAATCTGAAAAAACGCTTAACCATTTTTGCTAAAATGGTTTTCAGCAGAATAAGGAAAAACGGTTTGAAAGTAAGTTTTGTTCTTGTAATGAATCTGTTGTCTACATAATTATTTTATTATTTTAAAATATACAAATAATTTTGAATATGGGTATTTTTAAAACTTGAATAAAGAGTTAAACTTAGAGTTTTGATTCGAAATCAGCACTAAAAATTAAGTCAAAAACGTATTTTCCAAAACTACTTAAGAATCAAACTCAAGTTTTTCTTAAATCTTAAAAAAGTATTGTTTTGTTTGTGTAACAGAAAAAAAAAATGTTGTCGACCAGTATATAAATATATGTATGTATATTTCAAAGTATGTAGTGGGATGGGAACGTCTCCTCTGTTTAAAGAAGTATCCATTTCAAAGTTAATTACATGTTACAGGTTGTTGTTAAAATCGTTAAAAGGTCCTTAAGTCTTTGAAAAGTACTGGTTGGTTGACATTTTTGTTAAGTTTTAAGACTTATCGACTTTTTTAACATAATATAGGAACATGTAGACACGAGGATGTTTCAACAAATGATGGTAAAGAGTATATTACAGTGTATAGAGTTAATGTTGGTTACTCATACTTTATGAGTCTAGTAATGATACATTTTGTTAGTTATTGATTAATTTTACAAAATGACTGCACGATTGTTAATATTAGACAACAGTTTATTAATATTTCCGCTTTCAACAGAGAAAAAAAAACATTCGTTACCAAAAAAATTCCTTTTGTACGAGAGACAGAACATTAATTGAACATAATATTTTTATTGAATACTTTACTTACGATTCTTTGGTGAAATGTCTTCAAATTCCGAAACTGGATTGAATATTTTCGTCACATCTGTTCTATTTGTCAACGTTGAAGATGACTCCTAAGAGACAACAGATATTATTTATTAATTTTCTCACAATTTGTTCTTTGTTTTGTTTATAATGATAATGAATGAAGAGGAACTTAGTTTGGTGGTACATATATAATCATGCGATTATCAAAAGAATACTATATATTTTTTTTAAGACCCCATCAGATCGATATGACTTAAGGGGGTATTCTAGTGTAGAATTTTGAAAAAATCAAACATTTTTTTTTCATATTTCCAAAGTTTAGACATTCAAGAATATGTGTTTAAAAGGATTTTTTAATATTCCTGTTATTTCACAAGTTAATTGAAGGTCATAGAAACTGGTTTTGAAGGTCATAGAAACTCGGAAGGTCGAGCGCTCGGAATTCCGGACTTCAGAGGCGTCAAAGGAGGGTATAGAACTGCTCGTCTTCATCAGAGAACATCGAATCAGTATTTTGAAGTAGAGGAAGGATTTTTATATGGATTAAAAATATGTACGTATTCTGTATCATTCTATAAGTAAAATTGACGAAAACTTGTCTCAAAACTCTGGACGAGTTTTTCTCGAAACTACTTTTTTCGAGCTGGCGGTAAGGATATATCGAGTTCTAATAGACCGATTTACTTCAAATTTGGAGAGGATGTTCTTTATACATCTCTTTATCGTGTGGTCCTTGCCCAAAAATATAACTTCTCATTTAGTATTTTTAAAAAATTCGGAATTGTTGAAAAATATGCAACAAGAACATTTTTTTTTTCAAACTGCTGCCATTTTGTTAAAAAGTTTTTTTTAACTTATCCAAGGGTCAAACGATAGCGACATCTATAATAATTAAGAATCCGTCTGGTTTTTGTTTTTCAGATCACCAGGAGGGTTGGTAGGATGCACGCCAAGACACCCTCTTTTATTTAGACCCCCCACTTTGACTGCTTGTAACTTTGTTAATTTTAATTTTTTTTTTATTAATTTTTTTATGTATAAACAACAAATCAATAAACAAATGATAAAAAATGTATACTAAAAATATTTGTTATTTCCTTTATACAACGCTTCAAAAACCGGGCGAAATTCATGTCTCTACACTAGAATACCCCCTTAAGGGTTAAGAATAGTGGCATAGTTATGAGTTACAATATCTTATAAACTAGATCAAATCTAAGTTTTTTGCAATATTTAATTTTATTTATGGTTAAAATACAAGGTAATGTGTGCCTTGAATTTCAGCTTTGAAAAATGTAAGCTTTTTCTGAAAAAATTAAAAAAGGCTTTATTTTGCACCCGTTTAAAAAAACAATTAATTTTAAATCTACGATTAGTCTATTTTTTTAAATCCCTAAAAACGGTAGATTTTAAATTTTCCATTTAAAACTGTAACTTTTAATCAATTATTCTTTGAAGGGAATATTGTTAAAAGCAACATTCGATTAGTACAATTTGTATGAAACTTGGTCGGGACTTAAAGATTAGTTTGCAATAAGCGATATTTCGTTATGAGCGATGTCATTATAACCGGCTTTGACTGTATATTGATACTCTCATCAGAAAAGAAAACCATTTTAAAACATTAATTTACGTAGAATAAAAAAAATAGTTAATAGTTATAGTACCATTAAAGGAATAAATCAATAACTTTTACAATTGGTCATTTTACTTACTCTGTAATTTAAATTAATCAGAATGCAGAGGATGCACTTTTATATCAGGTAAGTTGCGTTATACAGCTTAGTTTACACGATTGGAAGACATTTCAATATTGGCCGAACTGTGAAATGTGTTCCAATAGCATCCAATTAGGTAACAATTGCCAATTTTCTATCAAGTGAAAATTTTTCGTTTATAAGGTTAGTTTTTTTAATCCGAATTACAGACATTTTTTGGTAGAAAATCATCAATCGGCTGACAATTATTGTCTACAATTTTGTATCTTCCAATCAAAATTGTCTGTTAACACGGTTGGAAGACTTTAGAAAACAATAAAATTGATATACTCATTGTAAGACAATTTTCTCGGCAATTGACAAAGAAAATGAAAATTTACTTCAGAAGTGAAAAAAAAGGTCGTGTAACATTTTAAAAAAGAGGCTGGGATGCGATCCACACTTATAACTTCCCATCCCGTCTGTAAATTTGTCTTGCTTAAATGTTTGTAGGTTTTCGTGTTTTGTTAAAAAAGTTATCAGTTGAATTGTTCTAAAAAATTTGAAAATAAATAATTTGAAGTCAATATCTTTTATTTTTCACGGGATATCGAGAACCGAACATCAATTTTTACCAAATTTGAGTACTATTTCTTAAAGATTTTATTTTTATATGAAAAAACGGACTGTTGGATTTTTATAAAAAAAATTACTGAATTTCGAAAACAATTTTCTGTGAGATTAAATTAGTTTGAAGCGAATATTTTTAATTTTTGAAAAGATATTTGAGTCGAAAGTAAATTTTTATCAACTTTTAGTAATGTTTTGTTTAGGTTCTTATTTTTTTTGTTAAAAAAACTGCCCATTCGATTTTTCTCAAAATGTTACTAAATGTTGAAAACAATAGGTTTTATAAAATAAAATTATTTTAAAGCCAACATCTCAAATGTTTGAAAAGATATTTGAGTCGAAAATTAATTTTTACCAACTTTTATTAATTTTTTTTTTAGATTTTTATTTTTTATAAGAAAACTGTCAATTTGATTTTTCTCCAAAATTTACCGAATGTTAAAAACAATATTTCTTATACGATAAAATTAATTTGAAGCCAATATCTAAATTTTTTGAAAAGAAATTTAGGTTGTAAATCAATTTTTACCAACTGAGTAATATTTTTTGTAGGTTTTTATTTTTAAAAACGTTATTCTTCGTTGCAAAACATTGTTTTGTCAATTGTTAACCAAAATTTTCACCTTCAACTGCCATGGTAAAAAAACCACCCACGCAATTTTCTTGAGAGCCCTTTTTACATCTTTCTGCATTATTATCTGTATACCTAACACAATTTATTTGAAGTCAATATCTCTTCTGGTTCTTGAGCTATGGACGAAGAAAAAAACGTCGCGAACGTACGGACGTACGAACGTTAAAATGTCAATTTTTCTTCTGTCACAGAATTAGGTGTTTATAATTTTCATAGAAAATTGGTTCAAATGTTTTGCGAAAAATCTGCCAATATTGGAAGATCTTCCAATCATGTATGCGTAGCTTATGAATAATTCAATTATTTAATGGGTGGTATGCGAAATGTAGTGTCAAATCTCATTATTTTGTTCAATCTCACCATCTGGAGCTTATTCTCAGATCTTAGTCTCATGAGACTTAGTTAATGGATTCTGCACACCACCCCATGTAACTAATTTTTGAAGTCATGTGTTTTTATAAGATTATGTACCAAGGCAGTCTTAAATAGAAGTTAGTTTTGTTGCTCTTTTACACTAGAACATTATTGAAAAGCGATTGTATGTTTTATGAATACCTTTGTTATTATGGTGCTATTGTTTTTCCATGACGGCAACGACATTGATCTCTGCTCTTTTAGAGTCATGTGAATCGGATGCTGAATTTCATTTTTTGTTTCATCCTATAGATTTAATATAATGAGTATAATATTTAATTTCTACTAAATCACCATAACATGAAAAACGTACATTTACAAGGTCATAAATAATTACATCGACAACAAGTTAGTACAACTGATATCATGTATACACTGTTATAAGATATACATAAGTACAATATGACAAATAATCTTTTCTTTCTAATAAATAAATAAAATCAAAATCAAGCATTGCTTGAAGGAAAGAAAAAGGAATTTATCTTTCATCATTTACAGGTACACATTTAAGAAATAAAAATTAAATAAACATCTTACCTCGAAACTGTAGTTCTCTGATTTTTCGTTAGTTAAAGTTTTCGTTGTGATTGTTGGCAGTTGTTCTTGCAGCAGCGGCGGTGCTTGATAGTGTGGAACGTTTTGTACCGTGGGTGCAAATTTTGGCTGATTTACCTGCTGTTGGAGTTTAATTTGATCTATCAGGCTTTGCTTTTCATCAATAAGGCGCTGAAGCTCTTTTGCCTGTTGCTGCTGCTGTTGTCGTTTTTGTTCTTGCTGTACGTCTTCCTGCTCATTTACACGATCAATATCGGATATTATTTCCTTCAAAGTATTGCTCATATTATGCTGGTTATTATTGAGTGTACTTTCGTTATAAGCTGCAGAATTCGTGACACTATTAGCAAGCTGCTGCGACGTAATCCGTTCTTGCGTTTCTTGTTTACTATGCTGTTCATCTGAAATAATAATTTCTTTTTTGGCCAATGACTCCGAAACGGGGGCCAATGGAGTGTTTGATGTGGCATCCTCCACGCAGGGTTTAACTGATAGTTTAATTGATTCAGTACCTTCAGATATTGTTTCTATATCAATTTGTGTTACAATCTTCGTGGTTAAAGGTTCATTATTTGCTTCCTTTTCTGTACTTATTTCTACTTGTTTAATAACTTCTGAATCTGATGTAGCGGATTCTTCAGGTATTATTTCATTAATTTTGTCATCATATTGTTTTATGGACGTAGCTGCTTCAGGCTTCTTAATAGGAATTTCTTCTGAAGTTTCAACTTCTTCCTCGCTCTCATCGCTTTCGATATTTTCTAGAACTTCATTTTTTTCATTGTTATCGTCTTGCTTTAGTGAGTTTTCTACTGATTCAGTAGTAATGTTTTTATTGGAAACCGGAGCTTTTGTTGTGTCATTGAGATCATTATCCTTAACACAATCTTGTAATATGATAGACTGTGAATCTCCTTCATCAAGGTTTTTTCCTTGATTTGTAACTTCACTTTTTGACACTTCAATTGTTGTTGGGGTACCTCCATCCTTTTTTAACAATGTAAATGTATATGAAGACACAAACAAATGTGATGTTTTTTTAGTTTTGAAAGAGGAAAAAATAAGATTTTTGTTTTATTTTACAATTTATAATTTAATCAAGCGTTGGAGATAATAGTCTTGTGTTTTTATGAGACTGCTCTACTTTAAATTTAAATTTGTTTTCATAAAACAAAATTTTGTTTTACTTTAAAAAATATAAAGAAAATCTAACCTCCTGAAACAAACAACGGGGAGAGTACGATAACTTTGGCGACAAAGTTTAATGACGGATTTGTATAGAACAGTTAAAAACAAGCATTTTTACTATGGGAGGGGGTCTATCTCCCCCCGTTTAGGCGGTAGGGGCAATTTAAAAAAATATGTACATTAAATGGAAAAAAAATAATTACAAAATAACGGTAATACTTACAGTTAAGTAATACACCTTTTTTTAAGGCCAACACTTTTGTCTATTAGCTTGTTTTTAAATCAAGTCAAAACTATGCATAGTTTTTGAAAAAAATTGTTTTAAACTCAAAATTTGGTCAAAAAAAAAGTTAAAAATATGGTTTAAAGTGTAATTTTTCAAAACTTTTAGATTATCTAGTATTTTTTTTTTGAGAATTCATTGCTCTTATTTGTCTTTGATCAAAAACTGAAAACTAGATGACTTTATGTCTTCTAGTTCTTGAGAAAATTGAAAGTTACCAAAAAAAATATTTTAATTAAATTACTTTTTCCTTGCTTAAGTATTAACGTAGTCTTATTTTGATAGTAATAATCGAATATGGATTAAGATATACCTAGGGTAAATTAATTTGTCTTAAATCCAGCTTATTTAAATGCAAAAGAAACTTTGCATGCACCCCATCTTGCACCCTCCCACCTTGCACACACTCCAACTTGCACCCACCCCAAATCCTATAGTGTGCCAAGCAGGGGGGTTGCAGGGGGCATCATGCCCCCCTTACAGATGCCACTGTTGCATACACCCAAACTCGCACACACCTTACTGTTGCATACACCCAAACACGCATTACGCATACGCAAATACCATTATTACTATCAAAACAAAACCACTCAAGCAAAAAAAAAAGAATTAAATTAAAATAGTAGTTGTGGTTATTTTCAATTTTCTCAAAAACTAAAAGACATAAAATCATCTAGTTTTCAGTTTTTGATCAAAAACAAATAAGAGCAATAAATTCTGAAATAAAAACAATGGTAGATAATCTTGAAGTATTGAAAAAGTTACACTTTAAACCTTTTTTTAACTTTTTTTACTCAAATTTTGAGTTTAAAATTAAATTTTTATTTTCAATTTTCTCAAAAACTAAAAGACATAAAATCATCTAGTTTCCAGTTTTTGATCAAAAACAAATAAAAAAAATAAATGTTGAAATAAAAACAATGGTAGATATTTTTGAAGTATTGAAAAATTACACTTTGAACCTTTTTTTTTTAACTTTTTTTACTCATATTTTGAGTTTAAAATTAAATTTTTCAAAAACTACGCATAGTTTTGACTTGAATTAAAAACTGGCTAATAAAACAGAATGTTGGCTTTAAAAAAAGGTATGATACTTAATTGTTTTCATTTTATATAACAATTTTTTTAAATTGCCCCTACCGCCTAAACGGGGGGAGATAGACCCCCCCCCTCTCATAGTAAAAAATGCTTGTATGAAGCCCCTCTACCAAAAACCGTTATTATATCTTGTCGCCAAAGTTATCGTACTCGTGCCCAAACAACAAATAATGGAACAACAAGACTCTTATGTTTCCAACTTAATAAAAATATTAAAAGGTTTTGTCTTAGTACTATCGGTTCTTTTTAGCTGATACTTAAGTATGTAGTAACATAAATAGCTCCGTCAAATAAGGAATCAACTGCCTAATACTTACTTTTCTGTTAGATAATTCAACGTTACAAAGCATAATAGCATTTCTACTTGCAACGCATAGGAACTGCATATATTATCTTTTGCCATGCCAAAATATAATGTATTAACTAAATGAACTCTGAAAGCTTCGAGCCAAGAGTTTGACTCCTAAAAACATTAAATGGTAGTAAATAGTATAGTATAATAAATATGCTTAGTTAACAAATTAATCGGCTGCGGAAATTAATTGTCTGAGTCTGTTAACTTATTATTTTTTTTCTTATCGATAATATATTTAGTGTTTACTACGACCGGCCTAGTCACCTATAAAGCGTGCCCATAATTCACCAAAATAAAGCATCAGTAAGCGCTGAGAAAATCCATTGCAGATAACTTCTTTATTACGGATTTTAACTAGAAAACTTGTTAATCGCTGCACTTATTTTTCTCCGCAGTGTCTAGCTGTTCATAAATGAACATGGTCCTTGCATGGGTGCAGCTGCGCATTTTCACAAGACAGGTAAAAAATAATCTTGTGATAGTCAGTAGCGTCATAAGATAATATACTGATAGGATAGGAACACATGTGTACACACAAATAGCCAAAGATAGTATGGGGTGGAAATGTGTATTCTATTTTTATCAGTATCTTATCTCATGTTCCTTAGATTTAAGTAGGTATAAATAGTTGTAAATAGTTTTAGAAAAATTGAGTTGAAATAAAGGCATAGCCAAATAAAGACGTGTCATTTATTTATTTCCGGATTTATTTTCACTAGCCATATAGTATGCGGAGTTGATAAGTATGTTTTTTGTATTCTTTTTTTGTACTCTTCTCATTTGCTTTATATATTACAATAGAAGTTATAGCCAAAAATTGTGTCTATCATTTTTATAATTTATATGTATATTATATAATTCTTAAATTAACCGTTCGGATTATTATTCGGATAATTTTATTCCTGAATTTTAATATTTAGTACCTACTCGCCCACGGCATTTTAAATTTTCTCATATAAAATACACGTTAACTTTGATATATTTTTTTGATTTCTAAAGTTCAGTGGCCTTTAATAGTTTTATCTTCCCTAGTATAGGATTTTTCCTCGAATTTTACACTCTACAAAAATGTCAAATACGATTTATCTCTAACTCTGACCAAAGAGGGACCAATTTTTTTTTCATAAAATTATTGCTTTTCTGCTAATGTCTCGGAAATGACAAGATATTAACCCTGATACTGCATGTTAGTGAAACTTAACAATTTTTATTTTATTTTTCCATCCTCTGTTCTTTTATCAGAAGCAGCGTTGATAATTGTTTTATTAATTTTGCTGTTCAATATAAATAAATACTATATTTTATCAATTTTACAAAAGCATATTCTGTAATTAGACATTTTCAGAAACAAGTAAAAAATGACAAAATTTCAACGTATTTTTGAGTAATTTAAAAATTAATTGAGACTCAAATGAAATTTCAAAAGACGAAAGTATTGCCAAATCGATTATCTAAACAATAATTTGGTAAATTTAAATAATAAAAAGTTAAAAAATTAAAAATATTATTTTAACTGCTAACTCAACAATCGTTCGTTATTATATATGCGTTTAAACAGACTAAATCAAAGCAGGTAAGATATTCGTTAGAAGAAAAATTATAAATTTGACAAAGTCCAGACAATCTAAAAACTTGAATGGCGACTTTAACTTTTAGCAAATTGCTAAATCCATATGACATCTGTACAATTATTCTTATAAGAGCAGTGGATGGAATGGTCCTGTCAACAATTGGAAATTCCAAAACATTCTGTAAAAATGTCAAGGCATTTAAATAAAAAAAGATTAATTATAAGATATATACTTGAAATTTGACCTAAGTACTAAGCGACGCGATTGGCGTTAAAAAAAACACAATTTTAAAGAAAAAACAGACTTCTGATGATTTTTTTTATCAGATATTAATGCATATTTTCCGCTTTATGTATAATACGGAATGGCCCCTCAATAAACTGAAATATTTTTCATCATTTGGCGCACAGTGACACAACTGGCCTCACCCAACTTACAGTGCGCAACTATAAATATTTGGTTAGGGACCGAGCCAGATGGAGAAGTTTGTTGGGTGAGGCCCTAGTTCAGCCAGGATTGTTGCGCTGTAAATAATTAGGAATGCTTTCATAATTGAGAAGTTGTCCAAATATTTATACCATGCCTTGCTAGGGAACAGTGTTATCTAAGAAAAAACAGAAACTGACACTGTTTACCTTTTTAAATTGGTAATATGGTGCAAAATAATAAAAGTCTTATTTTCTTCAACTGCCTGCTGC
Organism: Eupeodes luniger; assembly: GCA_951509635.1. Taxonomy (NCBI): domain Eukaryota; kingdom Metazoa; phylum Arthropoda; class Insecta; order Diptera; family Syrphidae; genus Eupeodes; species Eupeodes luniger. The sequence continues at coordinate 1,285,589 of OX608076.1, read as the reverse complement.
ATAATTAATTCTATAAAAGCAAAAACTTTTCAATATTTTTTATTTTATAAAGATTTTTTAATAGATAACAAAAACAAACATTTCATAATTCTTTGATAGAAACTGAATATATATCTAATTTCAAAGTAAAAAGTGCGTTTGTTGGCCGGCTACTGGTGCACGTACGTTTTGTCTCTCTATTGCAACGTTAACTATACTCTGTCCAACAAAAATAGTCAGTACACGTCTTATGGGAGAGCTTTTTTCTTGCAAATGGTGCCAGTCAGTGGTTTTATTCCCTTTTTACCTACTGAAAAAGAAAATTCAACCACTGACTTACACATAAATTGTTGTTGTAATTACGCTTCGACGAGCGTACATCCCCACAACCTTTACCATGCGCAGCCAAAGCCACACTGACACTGATAAATAATGTGTTCACAAACAACCCTCTTCGTATGTATTGAAAATAAGCAGATTGTTATTAGAGTTACCTTTTCCACGTTAATGCAAATCATGGTGGATTTTTCTTTGGATTTTGTTTGGGAGCTTTCAGAATGTGTGCTTTTTTAAAAGCTTTTGAGAACAAATATGGGAATGGTGTTGTCGCTTGCTGTTTTTCGGTAAGTGAAGTTTATTTATTATTCTTCGTAAATTAACCCTTTGTTCCCGGAGATGTCAACTTTTTCAAATATTTGTATAAAAACTTAAAATTTATATAGAATGTGTATAATGAATAATGCATTTAAATAAAAAAAAATAATATTCACTAAAAATTAAAAAAAAAAACCAGTAGGAATATAAAGAAAAAATATAGAGTATTTGGTTTAATTGCGAAACCACTAGGAAGCAAAGGGTTGAGTTTAAGCGAAAATTATTTATAATACATGGTGTAATTATAGATGGTGAAAAATAGTGATTTTGTTCATAAAAAAAATATTCTTTGAAAAAGTGTTTATTTATACGGTGTTTTATAATCAGTGCCAAAAAAAGAACTGCTTTTATTTTATTATAAATCTGTGCTGTGTTGTTTATAAATTGTGTATTTGTGAATATTGTGTGATACAGAATCGAAAATTTTCATTATTTTTTCATAATTGAATTTATGTTACTCTTAGTTTTCACAAAGGGGTTTTTGAATTCGGGATTATGTACATAATTTATAAATTTTCTTAAACGGCATTTATTTTTAACTTTCAATTTAAAATCAAAAGTTGGTATCCCTACTAATATTTATCAGAGCTTTTTCGAAATTTATAATGGGCACTACGGAAACCCTGTAATATTTGCTCTCTCTCACAGCTTAACGAGATTTCACTTCAGTCAGAGTGAGAGGTAAACGTCCTATCTTCTCTGTACTGACTATTTTTGTTGGACAGAGTATAAATCCTTTGTTAATGTTCTATAACAATTCCTTATGGGGTTTTTCATGGGCACACGAACACGATTCGAATTGTTTTTGTTTTGTTGTCATTTTATTAGTATAACTTTGTGTACGTGTTAAAGAGTGCGGGGAGCTATCAAATTCCCAGCTGAACATTTCTTAAGGATTGTATTAAGTGCCTTGCACATGAGCAACGAACTGCGAACTGCGAATGGACGAACAAACGTGATTTTACACATTTCAAAAAGTCAATTCCACACAAAAACACATTTAAATTATAAGAAACCAATTGAAACTAATATTAGGATAATAAAATTTGCATTTTGTTCTCTAAAACAAGAGAATTTTGTAAAAACAATTTGGTAGTAACGAATCGCAGTGTGGTTGCTGCGAACAGTCAAACTCTATTCGCGTTCCACATACCATCCACACTGCAACGAATAAATTGTTCGCGCTCAACTTAACCTCAAAATTATACCACTCTTGTTTTGTTTTTGTGTGAAAGATGATGGCTGAGGAAAATATGGAGAAAAGGGTTAACAATTCGTCGCTACCTGCGAATAGAAATAAAAGCTCATGTGAAAGAAAAGTCAAAATATGCGAACATCCACAGTTCGCAGTTCGCAGTTCGTTGCTCATGTGCAAGATGCTTTAGTGTTGGCACAAAATCCAGATCTGTAGATTTGATCTTAAATCAAAAATAAATTAATTTATGTTGTCCCATTAAATGCAAAAACAGGAGAAATTTGTGTTTTGACAGATCTGGATCAAGAATAAAGTGATTTATATTTTACCCATGGAAAAAACCCCATCACAAAATTTAAATAAATTATTTATAACACGCTTGTTGAAATAAATCAACTGAATTTTATTTCTTATGGTATTTGGAGATACAAAGATTTTTAATCGAATTCATATTGAATTTAATTTAGGTGCCATTAAAGTATGAAAAGCTTGAATTTTGAAAAGCTCTAAAAGTCTTTTTAACTATGCTAGGAAAAAAAATTAAATTATTAAACATTATTATTCTACACAAACTTTTTGTATATGGAAAAAAATCGTGTGGATTTAAAATTAAGGCGCTTTAAATTTTTGTCTGTCTGTTGTTTAAGGAAATGTGTTACATGAAATAATTGTATTATTGGATTATAGCAAATGTTTGTATCAACGAAGTGTCAACCTTAAATGAAAATTATTTTTTAAATAAACTGCTTGGTTTCTATCTACAGCATAAAATGGGGTAGACAAAACTAGGATCTTTGTTTTGAATGTAAGTGCAAAGTGTTTGCATCGGACAAAATTATCTCTTCACACGATCTTAAAAATCCGTATCTTCAACAGTCTCCATTTGTTCAGAACATTTGTTTTGAAGAGATGAAAGAGATGAGCTAGAAGTCATCACAACTTGTCTGGAAGATGTAGAACTCACCGATACTGAAGAAACAACTGATTTTTTAACAACAATCGACTGCTGTACTGATTTTTCAAAATTTATCTCACTGCTTTCAGATTGTTGTATTGCTCCAGATGCTATTATCTGAAAAAAGTATTTTTTCGTTGGTTCATTTCACGTTTTACAGAAAACTAATCTTTAAACACAAGGCTAGTCACAAGTCACAATTTTGAAGTAAGAACTCACAAATGTTTTTAGTAGGGTTTCGTTCAAATATTTCACAGTCTTTTTCGTTTTTCGTGTATTATTTATAGGTATTCATATAAGTATATTGTTTGATATTTGGTCTGATTATGGGATTCTGTATCAAAGTAGTATATAAGTTTAAAATATTGCATTTGTTGTTTTAAAAGTTTTGAATTAAAAGTAGTTATTACAACACACATTTTTTTAAACGCTATATAATACAAAAAACAACAGAACGATGCTTACGTACAAAGCTCTGTAAATAAGTTCAAGTTTATAAAGCTTTACAAATTTACATTTTTCAAAACTATCTATTAAACGAAGAATGTTAAATATAAATAAAAACATTTGGTAATTAATAACAGTAGGACACAGATATATTATACACAATTAAGTATTTATATTGCTTACCTGTTTAGAGCTTTCATCCACAGCGGAAGAACTTTTTGAACCTTCAATTTCAATCTTTGCTATTTCCATAGTGCTAAAATGTATGTTGTTGCTGAAAGGAAGAAAATTTAATGAGAAAAATTGCATTTAATTATTTATAATGTACAACAATCGGAAGGAGGTTAGAAAAAATTAATTATTGAATCATTCTTACACTTCAGAGTTTTCAGAAAGTAGTTAGCTTACAGCAAGCGTCACACTACGATCAGAAGATCATCATAAGTGCATGTGTTAGTTGTTAGTAAGAAAATAATACAATTATAGCCTAACACACGCACAAAATACAAAACAAATAATTATTAACATTTAACATGAATTATTACAGAACATCAAAAAAAAATAAAATAAAGACGTTTACGATAGTGGAGCACTGGTTCTAAACAATGATTTTAATCCCACCTTATTTAAATTTAAATCAATCGATGAACAGTTCAAGTTATATAAAATGCTCATTCGACTTAAAGCTTCATTCTTCCCATAGTTAGTTCTATGGAAGTCAATATGTATAAAATCAAATGAACGTAGGTGATGAGCTCCGCCTCGGTAATTCAAATGTACACAAGATAGCAAATAAGGTGCATCAATTTCACCATTAATGAGTTGATGAAAAAATACTAAGTCATTATTAACACGCCTTTGATGGAGAGATTGCATTTGAAGAAGCAGAATACGATGCTCATAGGGAGGCAGATCATAAGGATCTTCCCAAGGAAGATCCTTTAGGGCAAAGCGAATGAAATTATGTTGAATTGATTCAATACGTTTTTTATGAATTTCGTAATAGGGAGTCCATACCTGCGAAGCATATTCAAGATGAGGACGAACATGACAATTGTATAAAGAAAGAGTAACATAGGGATCATTGAACTCCTTTGCCCAGCGTTTTATAAAACCAAGCATAGAACTTGCTTTATTAACAATAAAATTAATGTGATGTGTAAATTCTAAGTTGGAACAGAAATGAACACCTTAATCTTTAAATGTGGAGACGCGACCGAGTTTTTGCTTTGATATACAATAATCAAATACACTACCGATTCGTTTTTTAGTAAAAGTTATCGTCTGGCGTTTAAAAGGGTTGAGGGTAAGGCTATTTTTGGCACACCAAAATGTGAAACTATCAATGTCTGCTTGTAAAAGGATGCGATCTTGGGTGGACTTTATTATCTTAAAAATTTTCATGTCATCAGCAAAAATAAGAACATCACTTGAGCATAGACATGACGATACGTCGTTTATAGACAGGATGAATAGAAAAGGGCCAAGATGGCTTCCCTGGGGAACACCAGATTGAGCCCTGTACTCCCCACACTTTTTGAACAAGCTGTTTGTGATAGTTTAAATTTTAGCTGAAAGAATATTGTATCTAATCAACAACATGGTTTTATGCGAAGAATTCTATAATTACTAATCTATACTCGCATTTTCGCATAATTGCTCAAATACTCTAGAACTTGGCCAAAAGAGCTTGACAGTATTAATACTGATTATTCTAAAGCTTTTGACCAACTTTCATCACACTGATATCATCACATTGGGTTTCCTCCTCAGTTTATCACATATATTTCTTCTTATCTTCAAAATGGATCTTATCAAGTTAAATTCAGAAGTTAGTTCTCCCAACCTTTAATTGCCAAATCAGGAGGTCCCCAGGGAAGTCATTGAGGATCTCTATTATTTAAATTAGCTATCAATAATGTACCCCTTTGTGTCCGATATAGTAACATTTTAATATATGCGGACGATATGAAAATCTTTAAAAGCATAAAATCTCTAAATGATGGATTACAATACCAAAAGGATATCAACAGTTCTGTTATTTGGTGCAAAAAGAATGGACTAAACCTTAACCCAATTAAATGCCATCAATCAATGACTTTCTTTAAAACACGTACTCTTAGTTTAACTGATTATAAAATATCGCAGCACTATTTACATATTTTTCATAGTTTTAAAGATATGGGAATTGGGAATTCTTTTTAATTCTAATCTAGATTTCACGGAGGATATTAATTCGATCGTTAGTAAAGCCAACTCAATCTTAGAATTTGTTAAACGTTGGTCTAAAGAATTTCAGGATTCGTATGTTATTCTCGCGTTATATAATACTTTGGTAAACCCTCATCTTAAGTACACATCCCAGGTATGGACTCCTTTTTAGAGATCCACAAACGCTTCACCTTAAGAGGGCTACCATGGTCTCATCCTTACAACCTCCCTCCTTATGAACATCGGATAAAGCTTCTTCAAATGCAGCCTGCCTCGCAAAGGAGGGTTAATAATGATACTGTCGTGGTTTAATTTATTAAATTGTATAAGTTTAAACTACCGTTGAGGTAACCACAATACCCGTAGTTTCCAAGTGTACACACAAATTAAAGGTGAAATTGATGTACCTTTTTCATTATCTTTTATTCATTTGAGTTACTAAGGCAGAACTCATCAGCTGCGTGCATACGATGAAATTGAAGCCAATTTAAAACTTCATGTCTCTAAATTTAAGTTTTATTTTTTTTTTTAATTTAGGGTTTGTAAGTATAAAAGTTTTTCGAAAAATATATCGCCATAAATAATACAATTTCAATTTGAGATTTGCTTTCAAAAGCAGCACAGTAGTTTATTATAGGTTTTAGCATTGTTTTTTAATATTTTTTTTATTTTGAATTTTAATAGTTTTTCATCATTCACTGTTACTTTCTTTATCGAAGCCCTAATATAGACGGAGTATCAACTTCTTATGAATTTGGTGCTTTGTCCGATTCCATACAAAGATTTTTTTGTCATATCCTCAAATCGTTGTTACGGGCGATTTCAATGTACACAATTCTTCTCGTGTCAAAACACTCCAGTTAAAGAAAGAGCTCCTAAGAGAACCGTTTAGCAATACGAAAAAGCCAACTGGGACGGTCTCAATAATAACTTCATGGTCTTTAACTGGTCACTATTCATCCTCGATAGCGACGTTGACGTCAGCGCTGATATGATCACAAGTTTGATTCTCTTGGGAATGAGAACTTTTATCCCGAACAGGTTTAAAAGCATCAGACCTAAGGAAAAGGCATGGTTTCATTCGAGCTGTAAAGAGGTTATTATAGTTGAGGGGGTAAGTTTCCGTAGTTTTAAAGCCAATCAAACTGAGGAAAACCGGAATAAGTTCAAGTAAGCCAGGAAGGCCTGCAACGCCCATATTCGACGGACCAAATTTTACATGACCAAAAATTACGGCAAAAGTACTGTAATGTACCAAAGGCAGTAAACATTTTTGGTCATTCATAAGAAGCATGAGGAATTCTTCCTCCTTCCCGGTTCCAACGCTAGTTGTCAATGATACTCCATTTTTTAGCTCTCTCGAGAAAGCAAATCTCTTTGCTGGGCAGTTTGCAGCCAACTCAATGCTGACAGTGAGTGTTATGACTCCGCCTGTCATTGAGCGCGTTAATGATTCTATGGGCCAATGTTTTTTCGCACTCATACTGTGGCGAGAGTCCTAAAAGATCTCAACATACATAAATCCGCTGGCCCGGATGGTATCCCCACTATTGCTCTCAAGAGGTGTTCTTCAACGCTGGCAAAACCACTGCGAAAGCTTTTTCATCTGTCCTACTCCTCAGGTCTCGTTTTGAGAAGATGGAAAATAGCATTTGTCCAGCCCACCCTTAAAAAGGTCGAATCTTCCTCACCTTATAATAACGAACCGATTGCACTTACGTCTCTTCTTTCCAAGGTCATTAAAACGCTGATTAATTATCAGCTCAAGAAATATCTCGAAGATCGAAAGCTTCTTAATGACCGACAGTACGGTTTTCGTAACAATAGGTCCACTGGTGATCTCATGGTTCATTTCACTGAACAGTGGAACAAAATCTTACATCGTTTTGGAGAAAGTAAGATTTTTGCACTTGGTATTTCAAAAGCATTTGATAGGGTTTGGCATCAGGCTCCCTTATCGAAAATGCGTGATTTCGGATCGTTCAATACAAGTAGTATTGGATGGGTTCAAATCTGAAAATCACACAGAATGTAAATGCTGGTGTGCCCCAGGGCTCTGTTCTATCTCCAACACTCTTTCTCATTTGTATTAACGAATTCCTGTCTGCAACTTCTAATCCAATACATTGTTTTGCGGACGATAGTACTCTTAGCTTTTCATATTCGTTTTCAGACTCACATCCCTCTTCTTTGGATGTGAAACTGCAACGACAAAATATGATAAGCTCATTAAATTCCGACTTAAACAGCATTGTACAACGGGGAATAAAAAACGTGTGGAATTTAATGCTTCGAAAACTCAATGCTGTCTTGTATCGTTAAAGCGTAATATACCCCCCTTGCCATAAACCATGGATGGCACTTGCATTGAGGAGACTGAACATCTCGATATTCTCGGTATGTGTATCACCAACCACCTCTTGTGGAACTATCACATACGCGTTGTAAGCGATGCAAGAAGTTTTTTCTCCTACTCTGATCTGGCTGTTATCTACAAAACTTTTAAACGTCCTAAGCTTGAGTATAACTCCCGTCTCTGGGCTGGTGCTCCTGCAACTTAAGCCTCTTGGACAGTATTGAACGTAGAGCATTTAGATTGATTGGTGATAATACCATCATAGGATCATTTACTTCGCTTGAACATCGTCGTAAAGTTTCTTGTCTTACCCTCTTTTGCCTCTCACCCTCTTATTTTAACGGTTTATGCTCTAGTGAAATAGCCAGCTGCACTCCTCCCCTTAAACAATTCAACCGTAATACTCGCGCTTCTAGGAATGCTTATCAGCAACTCAGGTCGTACTGTCAAGTACAGAGATTCGTTATTTAGTCGTACTACGCGAATATGGAATGGCTTACCACACTCTGTCTTTCCTAGTCATTGCAATATTTAGGAATTCAAACTAATCTGCACCGAGCCTTCTTTCAACCCCTCTCTCCCTTTCCTAGTGCTCACACTGTGTTTTTACATAATAAGAGTAGTAATATCCCTTTAAATGTGTGTTCATTAAAAAAAATATATCTTCAAAGTTTTCCTTACAAAGTAATAAGTAATCATATTTGAGAACTTAATCTTAATTTTTATCATTATGTTAGTTTGTATATATTTTTTAAAAACTATAACTTAAAAAAACTAGAATTCATTTTGAGTATGCATTTTTTTTTACTTAAAACTCATTTAATTTGTATTACGAGTTATTTCAGTGTTTTTGAAATAATATTTTCTGAAACTGAAGGAATCTTAGTTAATAATATTCTAAAAAAGCTATTTATAAATATTGATTATTATTTTAATTGAAGATAACATCTACTCGAGATAAAAATAAGTCGATAAAAGTCTTGTAAACATTTCTGTAGGGGATAGCTCTGTGCGGACTCATGCCGTCAAGTTATATGTTATTGTGTGTTATATACAACTAAATACGATCTATAAATACAAAACTACGCGGTTGTCACATTCAAAATAATCACAATAGATGCATGATTAGTATTATTATTACTATTTTCTTTTTTTATTTTTCTAGTTCAAATATATATAACCCCATGTAGAAGACATTTTCGGATAATACAAATACATAGAGTACAAAAAGGCTAAAATTAATCGTCGCAACCTAAACTTCAAAAACTATTTTGTTCTCAATTGTTATCCCTTTAAGGCAGGGCCGAACAAAGCATATGTGCAAGATGTGCAAATGCACAGGGCGCAAAATTCTGGGGGCGCATTACCAGGAGCAAGAAAATGTAATCTGATCTTTCAAACAAATATGTACTACTATTTGCCATTCTTTAAATACAAACATTCTTAAAATAATCCCAAAAAAACATCCATCACAACTGTCCTGAGTTATCTCTTGCGCACTAACAACATCACTTTCATTGTTGCATTCAATGAAAATTTAACTCAAGATATCGCAGAACTAAAAATCCTACCTAAATCATTTCCAAATATTTTACCCTGTTCGTACAAGAGAAAAAAAGAAAAAATCTCAACACAAAAAATTTCCTTGCAAGAGAAAAAAAGAAAAAATCTCAACACAAAAAAGTTCCATCCCGATCCCATCTCATATGTGCAAGATTTATTTCATGCACACTGAGTCCCAAAATTAACATAGAGAGTAATGACAAAGCAAAATACTAATTCATATTGAATCGTATGGGCTAGAACGTGCAGGTTTTGTATCACGCACCCGGCACCGTACCTGAATGTGAGTTCTCTTCTACAAAAAAAACAACAAAAATAAAATGCCTCCGAAAAAAGAGATCAAGTAAGGTAGGTTGCTGTGCTACCTTCTCTACTACAAATCAAAGACACTCCATATAAGTGTTTTGTTGTATTTTTTTGTAGAATGAGAACTCGCATACGGTACGGTGCGTGATACAAAACCTGCACGTTCTAGCCCATACGATTCAATATGAATTAGTATTTTGCTTTGTCATAATCTCTATGTTAATTTTGGGACTCGGTGTGCATGAAATAAATCTTGCACATAATGAGATGGCATGGAACTTTTTTGTGTTGAAATTTTTTTTCTTGTATGAACAGGGTGAAATATTTGGAAATTATAGGTAGGTAGCTGTCTTTGCTACAAATTGTCAATGGAAACTGAGTATCGAAACTAACATGGGAGATATTAAAAAAAAAAAAAATTACCGAAATAATATGGGTCATAGCGTGCAGGTTTTTTTATTGCACACTGTGTAAGAGTTAAGTGCCTGATTACAGGAGATGACATTTTTAATAGAATGGAAAAGGAGCATAGAGTGTAAAAATTAAAGAGGTATGCGTATGATTCTATGTGGAGTCGAATTGTTCTTGCGCAGGCACTTTGTTTTTTTAAAGTTAATGACTGTTGTAACGGCTACTTTTAATGTATATCTAGTCTGGTGCAGAATGCAGATTGTTTCAATTGTTTTTTCGCTTTGTTGGTTAATTAATATTAAATAAATAGCTATCAATTTTTAATAGAAGTGACGTATTTTGTGACAAGACCGTAATGTGACTGCCTCAGTTGATTTTAGACAAGCTTGAATTACATGAAATTTTAATAAGTAACTGTCAAAGCCAAAGTTATGATAATGGTTCGAATACGAAAGGAAAAGAAGTTGGTGTTCAGAATCGAATTAGAACCCTGGAACCAAGAGCATTTTTCGTTCCATGTTGCCCGCATTCCTTAAATTTAGTGGTCAATGATGCTGCTAGGTGCTCATTTTATGCAGTTAAATTTTTCGATAAAATTCAATGTTTGTATAACTTTTTTTCAAGTTCCACAACGAGGTGGGATATTTATAAGAAAAAAATTCCAAGTCATACTTTGAAACCCCCTTCTGAGACTAGATGAGAGAGCAGGTTAGATGCATTGAGGCCTTTTAAAACAAATTAAGAAGAAATATATGAAGCCCTTATAGAATTAAGAAATCTAGAGGCAAAAAACATTGCAGAATCGTTAGAAAATAAAATTTTTGATTTTACATTTATTTGCTGCCTGCTAATTTGGTTTGATATTTTAGAAAATATAAATTAAACTAGTAAATATTTGCAAAGTCCGTCCGTTAATCTGTCAACTGGCATAACAGTTTTAGAAAATACAAAAACAGTTTGATTTTAATGCGTTCCGATGAAAAATTTAATGAGTAGGTATGTTCAATTAACCGGGCGTATTGCTAGTTCCCTAGAAATACCAAATATGTTTCCTGTAGCTTCAACATTGCGATCTCAATGGAGAAAAATACTTTATGCTGATGAATGTCCTGAAACTATATTAGACCCGAAACAAAGATTTAAAGTTGAATTATTTTTTTTATATTTGAAAGGTTTGATACGTATAGTATCAATTTTTCATTTTTAAGTGGGTAACATAAGCGAGTGTTTAAAAAATAAAAATGTACGTGCTTCATGCCTTAATTTGCGGAATGTTTCAACATAACGTAGTTTTAAATATTTATATGGAGAAGAGTTAAATGTTCAAACATAAAGTAGTTTTAAAGATTTAGATGGAGAAGAGTTGTTTCAAGAGTTAACCTTAACCGTAATATCCCAGCTTGTTACACCACAAAGCTCAAGTTTAGATGTGTTAAATTTTATTTTTAGTTCAAACCTTGAAGATTTTGCTCCGAATTTAGTAATTGCTCTCCAAATCTTTAATACAATCCCGGTCAAGGTAGCTTCAGGCTTCAGGAGAACGTAGTTTTTCTAATTTTAAAATTATTAAAAATTATCTTAGGACAACCATGACTCAAGAGAGATTGGTAGGTTTATCTATAATGTCCATTGAAAAGAAATGATTACATTCTTTAGACTTTGATGATCTCATTTCTGAATTTGCCAGAAAAGTAAGTAAGGCCAGAAAAGTAAATTTCCAAGTTTAAAAGTTTCCCCTCTGCTCATTTCTTCGCTGCGTTTTAGTTTAATGGTTAAGGCCTCCTGGGGATACCTCAATAGAAAAAAGGCATTGAAAGTCTACCTCCTGGGTAATGTGGGAAAGGCTTATGCTTGTGTATCAGTTTATGTGTAAACAAAATATAAAAAAGGGGCGCTTTCTACAAATCTTGCACAGGGCTCAAGTTTGGCTGGGGCCGGCCCTGCTTTAAGGGTCCCTTACCCAAAAGCTTACCACTGAGGACTTGGCAGAATCGCAATTCTGTACTCATGAGAATTGAAAGTATAAAATGACGTAACTTCACTCCTTTTTGTGACTCTTTAGTGACCGCAACACTAACCACTGAGGGCTGTCCAGAATTATGGATTGATAATCAGGAGACGCACGCAAAAAAAAATAAGATTTCAAAAATTAATGAAGTAAGCTTATAACTTCAATTTTAAAAAGGAGGCTCGGATGCGGCCCACACTCCCCAATCGTGCCCATCTCTCGATTTTTCTAAAAAATTACCAAAATATTAATAACAATATTTTGTGTGAGATAAACATTTTTTATCAGTTTATTTTTTTTGTTTTTGTAGGTTTTCGTGTTTTTTTTAAGTTTTCAATTGAATTTTTCTAAAACATTAAAATTAAAAGTTTGAAACAATATTTTCTATATGATAGAATAAATTTGATTTCAATATCTGTCCGAAAACCAATTTTTATCAATTTTAGCAGCATTAAAAAGAAACCATTATCTTACGTTAACAACAAAACTCATTTATAAAACAAAACCGTAAGTTGAAAAATTATGCTTTTTTGGTATCACGTCGCATTATTTAATACAAAATTTAATTGAAGCCACTAGCCCTATTGGTACATGAGATATTTGGGGTCAACCAAACCAGACGTACGGTAGAACCAACATTCACACACAGCAAATCTCTAAAAATCTATGATTTAAATTTTTATCTATGATTTTTAGAGATTACAATAAATTCCTAAAATAAAATTCTAATATGTGAATTTATTCATTACTGAACAATAAACTCGAAATTGGAAAATCTATACACGATATAAACATGTTTGTTATTAAGTGAAAATAAACATAGGTATTGAGTTATATTTTTTTTATGAAAATGCATTTAACCCAGCAACATTTTCAAAAACAAATTACTCTTACAAAGGGCGCTACAACACTTCTAACATGAATGGAACTTAAACTTTCTTAAAATATGGGCTTCATCCAAAGGATGTTATAATTTATTAAATTACTTTTTTAATAAGAACATCTTTAGACAAAAGAAAGGAATAACTGTTAATGTTAAATTAATTTGTGTTCCACTCGCGTTCATAGTTTTATTTTATTTATTGAAACTTTAAACATGAGAGGTATATTAAGAATTACATTAAGCTTGTGCCTTAACATTCGTTATATAAAAGATACAAAAATACAAATTATTAAACTACTAATTCAAATTTATGTTAAAAAAATTTAAAATTTATTTTTTTTTCTCGATCTTTTATTTTGCAAATGTTAAAGTTTTTATATATCAATCCTCCGACCTTAAAAAAACTCAAAGAATACATAAATATATTATCATTCTTCATTTTTGCTTTATTATGCTTTAAAGTTTGCATCGAGAGCTTCACAATATATATCTCAAACACCCTTATTAAAGCAATTAAATGCGTTTTAACAATCAATATCGATGTATAAGTACAAGTTTATTTACAAATTAAAATATCTCATAAGAATAATACTTCAGGATCTCAAGACATAAAAATAAATATGAACATATTCTTTTTCCAATTTCAAAGCATGCATTAAAACTTTGTACGCATGTGTCAATAAATGTTAAAAATATCTGCTCGTATTTTGTATTGTATTCCAGTTTTTTTTTTTCAAAACAAAATTCACTCACCAATAAATGTATTATAATCGATGGTAAACAATTTTAAATTTTAAAAGTGTATATGAATGTGTGTGACGTTTTTGAGCTAATTATATCGTTTTTTTTGTTTCACTTTGGCACACGACCAAATCTAAATATTGTACGTAGATATAAATTAGTTTTCCTTGAAAATATGGAAATATTGAATCAATTTTTTGTTTTGGTTTTTCCAAAATTATATTTTGCACTGAGAAATAATAAATGCGCTTATTTAAAATGTATTATATTAAAACTTAATTATATTGTCACTTCAATATGGGAATCAACACTATTTTTCGATAAATATATTATTTATAAAGCTTAAAATTTTTCGAAGACCGAAAAAATGATAATATGTTCGTTAAACGGCCAGCATTAGACTAATGTTGTCAGATTCGCACACAAATTTTGACTACAAATTATGTGTGTAGCCAAACGGATATGTGCATGATTTTTTTGTTGGACGCCTCAAGAAAATCATTTTAATTATATTTTACTCTGCTCTGTTCCTCAATTTTATTGTATTTCTCACAAAAAATATTTTGAATTCAACTTAAATAAAACAACTATTCCACATTTAACACACCATACAAATTTAAAAACAAAAGTGATGTCGAGCACATTCCGTCGCGTCGAAAAGGTTAAAAACATACATTGTTAATAAATATTTCTTTCCTCTCATTTATTTTTGCCGGTATTTGATCTCTATCGTATAAATATAGATTACATTCCGGCCTCAGAACAAAAGTTTGCGAGGTCTTTAAAAATGATTACGATAAATAAGGAATGCAAACATGTTCATTGAATTTTTAATAAAAGGAAATTTTATACAAAGATGTTGGTAGACAATAGTTTGGATTGTTTATCAGAATAATTTACAACGAAGAAAACATATTGTGACGTTATTTATTTTTTTTTATTTAGAAGTCAGATCAAAATGTAATTCAAGTATTAAAAAATGCACTGCATAATATTTGTATTTATTGGGCGACTATTTGTTTTTGCCCGTTCTATAATGGTTTAAAATTTTTTGGAAAGGCCACTTTAAGTTTTCCGATATAAAATGCACGTAAACTTTGTAAACCACATAATAAATGCTAGAGATCCCTAGGGCTCTGTTCTGTTTTCCACACTCTTTCTCGTTTTTATTAATGATCTCCTGTCTGCAACTTCTAATCCAATACATTGTTTCGCTGATGACAGTACTCTTAGCTTTTCAGGTACATTCCTCTTTTTCGGATGTGCAACGACAACATATTATGATAAGCTCAATAAATTCTGACCCAAACAGCATTATACAATGGGGAATGAAAAACTCAATGCTGTTTTATATCGTTAGAGATATACTCCCTTGTAGTCCAGGAGGCGACCGTAGGGTACCCTACCTCATAAGCCGACTGGAATTGAGTGCCAGAAATGGATAGAGCATGACGTGGCATATACAAAACTGCAGGGCGGGCTAACTTTCTATGGGCCATGTGGTGGCAAAATGGCTACTTCCGGTACCGTTTTTTTTTTTTTTTTTTTTTTTGGTACATACCTACCTCATCAGCCGCCTCCTCTGGGGTTTCCACCTTGCAGTGGTGGGGAGGCTTAAGCTTAAAATTCTCAGCTGATCAGCTGTAGACTATTATTTCTTAAGTCCTCAGCTGGCCAGCTGAGATCTTTAGGCAAACCAAGAGAAACCCAAAAGACGAAAAACCATGAACAGTACACAACAAAAGAACGAAAAACCAGCGGGGATATACGCTGAAACGTCGACAGAAGTCACGGCTGCCGGCGCGGGCTTTGCCTCTCTAACAGTAAGAGGGGAGAAGTCGCCAGTGACAGACAAGAACGTACATAAGGACAAAACTACAGAGACGACAGTAACGAACATTACACATGAGGAAGAAGACCTTCTTCTCACTCCTTTTTCCAACCTCGGTGTAGAGGATGGAGCTAGCATCGGAACACTAGAAGACGACGACACATGCTCAAATGCTAGTTCTACCCTCTCACGATTGTCTACCACTTCAGTTCCGAGTAGAATCTCCAACTGTAAGAAGACAATCAAACGACTTGGGAAAAGGAAATGGGAGGAATTGACGACAAACGAACAGATAAGACTTTTCAACGCTCGTGCTTTCCTAAAGAACGAACCTCTTATGATGGGGGGCCACATGCCCAAACATCGGGGGAGGCGAATTCCAAAGGAAACACTGACATGGGTGCGCTGATGGGACCGCCCAATCCGCCGATTGGCGGAATGACCCCTTCAGTTGCACCCCCGACTAGGGAACAGACGCCGTTGCAACCTTCGAGGCCGTCTACACCCGCCAGACCCAGTAAGGGGCCATGTGCAACAACGGGCTTGGAGGATGGTAAGACGGTCTCGAAGGAGAAGAATCTGGAGGTTGCTTGTGAAAGCAGTACAAGGGACCATGTCCCCGAATGCAGCTCTAGCATAACCCCTTCACCATCGTCAAGCAGTGGTTTCATGGACGTAACTTCACTAAGTACTAGGATAGGACGACAAAAACGGTGATCGAGAAAAAGACTACCAAAACTCTCACTGTAGACAGAATACTTCATAGGAGAATACGCAACACTGAACGGACAATTCGACGCCTATCCAACAAAGATCCGGACTCCTTAACGGCAAGGGATAAGATAGTGCTCGAAAACGCTACACGTAACCTTAAGACACTGACAGCAACGAACAAAGACAAAAATATAGGGACTAAGAACCTGATGAAGGAGAAGGAGATGGTGGGCCATGTGCCTCCTCTGGACCCTGATTCAGTGCAAAAACGTCCAAAAGAACAAGGCAGGATGATACACTTTCGCCCACGAAAAGATCACCCCTGCAGAAAAGAAAAAAGACCTTGGCTACAGAAGAGACGTTAGAGGCGCGCAAATTCGCCATTGCGGATTTCGGCAATCCCTCGAGAAAACTCTCAGAAGACCAATGGCAATTATTGGAAATGAGAATCCTGGATGAGTTTAACGATGCTATCGTTAATAGCAGGCCACCACCACTCTTTGGGAACCTCAAAACCATCCATGGGTTCAAAGTTCTGACGTGCGAGGACGACAATACCCTCGCTTTCCTGCAGGACTTCGTCAAGAGAACGATAGCTCCCTGGCCCAACGCTGATCTCCGCTTGGTCGGTCCGAACGAAATCAGCGACTTCGTCAAACCTAAGGCCAGAATGACGATCAAAGGTCCCGCGATACCCCGAGATCGCGTAGAACGATATCTCCAATCTCTAAATACGGAACAGCTAAGTCAGAGCTGGAAAGTAATAGAGATGAAAGAAAGAACGGAAGAAGGTACAGAAGTGGTGGTGCAACTTAGCCACAAATCTATACCCCTTTTGCGAAAAATAGGATTCAAGGTACGCATCGGCATAAACCGGTGCAAACTGCGGCTCATAACAAACAAACCAAAACAAGTAAGTAACAAAATATGAGCATGAAATTGATTCAAATTAATCTTCATCATAGTAAAGCCGCCAGCTCCAATCTTGTCTACATTTTGGGAAGTAGACAAATTGACATTGCCCTAATTCAAGAACCCTGGATTTCAGGTGGCAGAATTAGAGGACTACACACATCAGACTTTACACTATACAAAGCCACACAAGTAGCTAATAGTAATATCAGATCTTGTATTTTAGCCAGGAAGAAGTTTAATCTCTTTCTTTTAGCAAATTACAGTGATCCAGACCAATGTGCTGTGAAAATAGAGAGGAAGGGACTCCCACCACTGATCCTGACATCGTGCTATATGCCGCATGACGGACAAGAAGAGCCTCCCGCTAATATCACAAGCCAGCTTGTAGAGAAAGCTGCCTCTGAGGGATGGGACGTGGTACTAGGCCGTGATACAAACTCACATCATACTCAATGGGGTAGTACCGACATCAACAACAGAGGTGAGTCTCTTTTTGAATTTATACTAGACCATAATCTTTTAGTAGCAAACAGAGGTAACGAACCCACTTTTGTAACTAAAAATAGAAAAGAAGTGCTTGACGCTAACCTAACCAATAACTCAAGCACACTAGTAATAGATCAATGGAATGTTCTTAAAGAGGAATCATTCTCAGACCATAAACTGATAGGATTCTTGATACACAATGAAGTAGCAACTCCAAAACCCTTTAGGAACTTCAGGAAAACCAACTGGAATATATTCTGCAGGGAAGTAGGACAGGGGATTCAAAACCCGGACACACTTCTAATTCAAGAACCCTCTGACATAGATATTGCGTCAGAAAAAATCAGAGTTGTTCTCAATAGCGCTTTAGAAAAAAGCTGTCCCATTAATCATATGGGAAAAGGTAGGAAAAAGCCACCCTGGTGGACCACTGAAATAGGCAACCTAAGAAAAGAAACTAGAAGACTTTTCAACGTCGCCAAAAGAACTAGGAAAGAAGCTGATTGGGAACATTATAAGGCCAGTCAACGTATTTTTAAGGTCGAAACACAACGGGCAAAACGTAGCTCATGGATGGCCTTCTGCGACGAAATAGAAAGTACAAATATATCAGAAAGACTCAGGAAAATTCTGACCAAGGATTCAGTCGCTCTAGGATCCCTCAACAAACCTACAGGCAGCTGGACTGAATCCGGTGGCGAAACGCTTGAGCTCCTTGTGAATACTCACTTTCCTGGCTGCGTAGCTGATATCCGCAGTCCAGAAACAGAGTCTCATACAGAAACCCTAGTACCATCGGATATTATAACGGAAGAAAGGATAAAATGGGCCATTCACTCCTTTTCCCCGTACAAATCCCCTGGTCTAGACGGAATCTTCCCTATGATGCTTCAGAAATGCATAAACCTTATCATCCCACACCTAACTAGCGTTTTCAATAATAGCCTTAAATGGGGGTATGTTCCCTTATCGTGGCGTGAGGTAAAGGTAGTTTTCATCCCTAAGGCTGGTAAACCTAGCTATACGGAGGCCAAAGACTATAGACCCATTAGTCTAACATCGTTTATTTTGAAAACTTTTGAAAGGCTAATTGATATACACATCCGAAGCACCCTGAAACCGGACTGTATATCGGAATTTCAACATGCCTACATTAAAGGAAAAAGCGTTGAAACAGCATTGCACAATGTTGTCAGCGTCATAGAAAAATCACTGAATGACAAGGAATACACCCTTGCAACGTTCTTGGATATTGAGGGAGCCTTCAATAACGTGAAGAACGAAACAGTGAAGCAAGCCTTGGACGACCACAAAGTCGAAAAAGTAATAACACAGTGGATAATGAGTATGCTCCGAAAGAGACAAATTAACTCTGAGCTAGCGGAAGAAAGGGTGAGAGTAACCACATCCAGAGGCACCCCTCAGGGTGGAGTTCTCTCACCGCTACTTTGGGTTCTTGTCATGAACGGTATATTCTCTAAACTGAAATCAAGTGGAGTAAAGATAATAGCCTACGCTGATGATATTGCATTGCTAGCGACTGGCAAGTTCCTACCCACTATCAGTGAACAAACCGAATACGCCCTCTCGTTGGTAAGCAAATGGACTAGGAACTGTGGGCTGACAGTTAATCCAGCTAAAACAGAACTAGTGCTATTTACTAACAATCGTAAAATACCTGATTTTAAAATTCCTTCAATCGAAGGCTGCCCTCTTAAAATCTCTGATCACGCAAAGTACCTCGGTGTGATCTTAGATAAAAAACTAAATTGGGGCCTGAACACTAAAGATAGATTCAAAAAGGCATCGATTGCCTTTTACTCATGCAATAGAATTTTCGGGAAAACCTGGGGACCAAACCCTAAAATTATCAGATGAATGTATTCGGCAATAATTAGACCAATACTAACCTATGGTAATTTGGTATGGTGGAAAGCTTTAGAAAAGAGCACGAACCTGAAAACTTTAACAAAAGTTCAAAGACTTGCGTGCACTGGCATTACGGGAGCAATGAGATCCACTCCAACTGCGGGACTGGAAGTTATACTCAATTTGATTCCCCTAGACCTCTTTGTTCAAGAATCTACGGCCAAAAGTGCCCTGAGACTTAGTCAAACTAAAATCTGGATAAACAATTCCATAGGACACGCCCAGATCCTTCATAAAATTATGGGTCATAGTAATACAGCAGACTATAAAATACCCGAACTTGATTTTCATAAACCATTTCAAGCTGCCATCCCAAGCAGAGAGGAATGGATAGATAATATACCATACTCCAGTGAGTCGTCAATAGCTATCTATACTGATGGCTCTAAAATGGACACTGGTGTAGGGGCAGGCTTCTATTCTGAATCTCTCAAGTTGACCGCCTCGCTTAGGCTTCCAAACCACAGCAGCGTCTTCCAAGCGGAGGTCCTGGCAGTGACAACAGCTGCTAAAAAGGTATCAATATGGCGATACCACGAGCTGATATCACCTTTTACATTGATAGCCAAGCGGCAATAAAAGCGATTACTGCAACTGAGGTAAAATCAAAGCTTGTTTCATGCTGCCGCGAAGAGCTTAAGGTTCTTGGCGCACAGCACAATATTAGACTCTGCTGGGTCCCAGGCCACAGCGATATACTAGGCAACGAGAAAGCCGATGAATTAGCAAGATTAGGGTCAATGCTTGACGTAAGCCAAGCTCAGCTAGTTAGCATCCCTACCTGTTATTTAAAACAGGAAATCTCAAAAAGAATAACAATTAAGGCCGATGAAAGGTGGAACCTTCTTGACACCTGAGGCACTACAAGAAAGATCTGGCCCTGTTTTAACAAACAAAGAACGGAAAGAATTATGCAGCTACAAAAGGGATCACTTCGATCTCTTGTAAGCATAATCACCGGTCATAATCTGTTAGGTTATCATATGAAAAAGATGAGAATCAGTCCAGATGATCTATGCAGAGGATGCGGTGACGAGGAGGTGCATGAAGACACTTCGCACTTTCTGTGTCACTGTCCCGCGCTCTCCCATCAAAGGAAGAAACTGCTTGGCAACTTTTTCTTCGGGGATTTAAAAGAACTCTCTAGTACGCCAGGTACTAGCATTCTGAACTTCGTCAAAGCCTCTAAATGGCTTGACTAAATGAACACATAGGTTTTTCTTATTAGCTTGAGTAGCAATTACTCACGGGTATCACAATGGATCTGTATTGATCTAAGTGTGACGGATAAGACATCAACTGTCAGCCCCTCAACCTAACCTAACCTACCTCATCAGCCGACTGCAAAAATGTATAACGGTTCTATTGGGATTTACTTACAGGTTTCAAAACAGGAGGGCGGACAAAAAAAACTCGGGCCAAACCGCTTGTCCGCCCATCTCTAAAAACGGTATTTTTGGTACAAACCTACCTCATCCGCCGACTAGACAAATGAGGTATCAAATGAAAGCTTAGACTCTCTAGATTAAGAATCCGTTAGGCGGGCTAACTTTTGATGGGCCAAACATGTGCCCGCCAATCTGTTTTTGAAAAAAAAAATCAAAATTCATTAACTTTTTTCTTACCGAAATTTCAAAATTTTGTATCTCAAATTAAGGAAAAAAATGGTGAGTTGATTAGTTTCACTGTCAACTCAATAAAACCTTTAACTGGAGTTTTAAAAATTTTAAAATTTACTAAAAACAAGTATTTTAACACAGTTTTTAACTGTATTATTTGTCTAAATGTATGTTAAAAACATTCGTAAAAAACATGACATTATTTTCTGGAACAAATTTTTCGATCTTCATTATTAAAGAAACAAAGCACATACGAAATATAAAAGTATTTATCTTCATTTTTTCAAAAAACAAATATAATATAATATAATTTAATATAATACATTTAACAAAAGATAAGAATAAGAACTTTGCATATTTCACACAATTATTAACACAACATTTTCATTTGTTTCATTTATAATATTAAAAATAAAATAGTAAAGATAAAAACAATAAAATAAATAATATTAACAAAATGAAAATAAAATTATAAACCTATACCAACATTTTTATTTGCATTAAATTTTTAACAATTGTCATCAGAATCTTCATATTTTAAATATTCTATTTCGTCATTTTCATCTTCATTTAAAATAATGTCATCAACATTTAGAGTAGTTGGGTCGCCTTGAAACCAAAGTAGTAATAACTGGCCATTTTTTATCTCCCGTCCAAGATTTTCTGGATTGAGCATTAAACAATCTGCCTCTGTTGCATTTTTCCACATACAACTTATAAATATTGTCCTATTTATTTTTTCAAACAATGATTTAAAACAAGGTGGAATTGAACTAGAGTCAACATTTTTTATGTTCTTAAAAAAATTACCAGAAGATACGTTTTTAGAGCCATACAGATTTTGAAATATTTGAACTCTTGCTAAATTTACGCTTTTGCAATTCGGTAAGCCGTACATTTGGCAAGTAAAATTTTGAATTATTTTAGTGCTTTTTTCGTCTAAAGGTTGAGCTTCATTACTTAGTTTTTCAAAAGCGGCCTGACAATGAAGATTTTTTTCTAGTATTTCGAAAGGTTTAGCTTTTCCTTTTCGAAAAAAAACTGGACGTATAGTCACAACCTGTGAATGTTTGAAAAACACTTATCGTCAACCGTCAAAAATACTTTTTTTCATCTCAAAATTGAAATTAATGAACTATCCTCCCAATGTTGCCCTAAGAATCTTACCAGAGATTCCTTGAAATTTGGATTTTTCATACATTTAAGGAAGTCTTCTGTTCTTTTTTGTGGTGAGCCAGATAATGTAAAATGTGTGGTTTCCTTTTCATTTCTATTGTAGTGTTCCGAATCGTTAAAAACAAAACTGAGGCTCAGTTGAACATACTCTTTTTAAAATCATTTCCGATATTTTATTAAATGTTTGCGGAACTAAGGATCCTAACAAATAAAAACCATCAATTAACTCATTGTCTTTTTTTGATGGCTCTGAAGGCGATATGCGAGATTTATTTTTTTTTGCCAAAATAGCCTTGTTCATTTTATGCATTTTCTGTATAATGGCAAAGAGCTGGAGGAGCTGGCGACAGAGGATATATGATAAGCAAACCTTCATATCGATTTTTTTTCTAATGCTATCACTAACGGCCTCCCAAAGACATCGCGTTCCATTTTAATAAGACCCTGTTTTTTACCATCACTACTCTTTTGGTATTTCTTTAAGCATTCAGACGCAAAGTTAAGAACTTTATTTCGCTTAATCGGTTTTGCAAATCGATCAAGGTCTTTTGAACACTCTTTAATAAAATTATGTTTTTGGGTTTCACCTATTTCATTTGCATTTTAAATAAAATCTGCTATATCTTGACTTGTCGCTCTACCCGTTGTCATACGAGTATTAAATAGAAATTCCTTCTCTAAATTTTCATCAAAAGGATTAATATTTTGTTTTAAAATATTAATTATTTCAGAGAATGATTTCTTATCCTTTTCAACTCTATTATAGGCGAGCTCATGACAAATATTATCCGATTGTTCCAATTTTAAATCGGTTAGCATTTTCGATATTATTTTTGTGCGTATATTATGGCTTAATGCCCAACGTTTGCTGGCTGAAATTGAGTTGGAAAAGTGGGTTACTCCAATTAGCGAGTTAGCAGCATCTGCATTTATGGTCTGCTCAAGTGTTAAGTCAACAGGAAACCTAACAAAACTTTTTGAAGTTCGTTTTATTCCAAATGCACCACGCTTAAATTCGTTGATCAAATTGGAATTTTTTATTTTTAGTTTAACTAAATAAGAGTGATATTTCAATATCCACCTAGCATAATTTGGTTGGTTAAAAACAAAAAATAAATTTGACAGTTCGAAAATAAAATATACATACAGGGTGTCCCGTAAGTAATGGATAACCCTGAAATGCCGCATAGTAGACTTTATGACCGTCCTGAAAACTGATAAAAAAAAGTTCTATCCCAACCACAAGAAATGTTATATGCATTTTTTTGTTCAGTGCATTATTTTTTTTCTTACTTTACATTTTTGAATACCACGACTACAAGTGAATGAGTTCCATCATTTTTTTTTTTGCAAGAATATTTTACATTACTTTTGCCAGCACATAAGTAGAAGAAAATTATTATAACTGTTGGACTTCTTAGAGAAAAAAATTATTTAACATTGAATTTCAATGCAATATGTGAAAACAAATAATTTTTGAAAAAGTTAAATCATAGCTGGTATAAAAAAAATGCATGAATACCTGAGTGGCCAACTATTTTAAAAATATGCGCGTTAAATGCAGATTTCAAAATGGTATTACTAATTATTATATCTAGAGTCAATAGCAAGTTATTGGTAAAAATCTGCAATACTAGAGTAAATTTAGCAAAAACAAAAGTTTTCAAAATTAGCACAGTAAACGTTAAAATAATACCAAGCGTTGAACATAGCAGATTTTTGATTTATTGGCTGTTTGTACGATGTTGTCCTAATGATAAATCCAAGCTTTCAACTTCTAGGGCCGAATGCATTATTGATAAAAATGTCAAAAAAGTGCAAAAAACGGTTACATTTTCGAGCTTGTTTTGAATTTTACCTGTTCTATTGGGCTTTAACAAACCCATCAAATATTTTGTTGGTTGCTATTAGTTTATTTGTTACTTTATCTAAACAAAAAGTTTTTGAGCCAGCTTTTAATCACATGATCACTTAGTTAGAAAACAAAAACAAAAACAGATAATTTTTTTTTATTTAAAGCAAATGCTCAAACTGTTTTCCACCCACTCTTATACAGGTTCTGCACCTCCGAATAAATGAACGTCTTAGTGAACGTGCAAGGTTTTGCTCAGAAATTTGTAATGCAGCTGCCTCCACACGATTTCTTAGCTCCTCTAAAGACCTGATCGGATTGCTGTATACGATTTCCTTAATGCATCCCCAATAAAAAAAATCAAGTGGATTTAGGTCTGGTGAACGGGGTGGCCATAAAATTGGTCCCAGGCGTCCTATCCATCTGCCTGCACAGGCACAGCATAGTGTGCTGGTCAACCATCATTTTGAAGCCAATGGGATTCCTTTACTTCTTGAGGAACTTCTTCCAGCAAGGTTGGGAGATCATTTTGGAGGAACTCCAAATAACCATAGCCAGTTAAAATTCCCGGCAACTCAAAGGGTCCAATTATTTTCCCATTGAGAATCACAGTCCAATAGTTTATTTTGAATTGGTACTGAGACCTGTCTTCCCTCATGATGTTTGGGTTTTGTAGTGCCCAGAAGTGGAGATTATGGAGATTAGTGTAGCCATCTCTTTTAAATGTAGACTCATCGCTCCAAGGAATTTTGTCAAAAAACTGCGGATCTGCTTCAATTTTCATTATCATTTGTCGACAAAAACTCATTCTCGTTTCAAAATCTTGCGGCTGGAGAGTTTGCACCAGTGTTAGGTGAAAGGGATGATATTTATATTTACTTAGCACATTATGCGCAGTCGTCTTTCCGATCCCAGTGCGTCGTGCTATTGCTCGGGTTGATACTGTAGGATCTCGGTCAAATTCCGCAAGCACTAAGTCTTCGGTATCTCTAATAGCAACCAACAAAATATTTGATGGGTTTGTTAAAGCCCAATAGAACAGGTAAAATTCAAAACAAGCTCGAAAATGTAACCGTTTTTTGCACTTTTTTGACATTTTTATCAATAATGCATTCGGCCCTAGAAGTTGAAAGCTTGGATTTATCATAAGGACAACATCGTAGAAACAGCCAATAAATCAAAAATCTGCTATGTTCAACGCTTGGTATTATTTTCACGTTTACTCTGCTAATTTTGAAAACTTTTGTTTTTGCTAAATTTACTCTAGTATTGCAGATTTTTACCAATAACTTGCTATTGACTCTAGATATAATAATTAGTAATACCATTTTGAAATCTGCATTTAACGCGCATATTTTTAAAATAGTTGGCCACTTTGGTATTCATGCATTTTTTTTATACCAGCTATGATTTAACTTTTTCAAAAATTATTTGTTTTCACATTTTGCATTGAAATTCAATGTTAAATAATTTTTTTCTCTAAGAAGTCCAACAGTTATAATAATTTTCTTCTACTTATGTGTTGGCAAAAGTAATGTAAAATATTCTTGCAAAAAAAAAATGATGGAACTCATTCACTTGTAGTCGTGGTATTCAAAAATGTAAAGTGAGAAAAAAAATAATTCACTGAACAAAAAAATGCATATAACTTTTCTTGTGGTTGGGATAGAACTTTTTTTTATCAGTTTTCAGGACGGTCATAAAGTCTACTATGCGGCATTTCAGGGTTATCCATTACTTACGGGACACCCTGTATAAATCAAAACACTTATTCGTACTTCTTGAAAACCTGAAAAAAATGTTCATAAACTCAACATACTGCATGAAGAACTGTGGAGTTTTACCATGATCTCCTCTTAGGGTTTGACCGATGTATTCTCTGTAGTTCGATAAAATATCTTCAAGGAATGGGTTTAAACACGGGGTTTCATTTGGTGGCAAAGAGTTCTGAAATATGTCTTGTAAAACTTCTACAAAATCTTCTGCAATTTTTATATTATTGTCAGAACAAAACCGTTGGAAATGCAAAGTTTGAATGGCACCTGACAATAACGGATGTATT
Organism: Eupeodes luniger; assembly: GCA_951509635.1. Classification (NCBI taxonomy): domain Eukaryota; kingdom Metazoa; phylum Arthropoda; class Insecta; order Diptera; family Syrphidae; genus Eupeodes; species Eupeodes luniger. The sequence goes on along the minus strand of OX608076.1, from coordinate 1,259,296 downwards.
CGTTTGCACCTATTGAAATGCTTACCATCTATAAATCTTACCATCTATAAATACTTTTATATTTCTTACCATCTATAAATACTTTTATACATGGGTTTTGTTTTTTTAATAATGAAGATCGAAAAATTTGTTGCAGAAAATAATGTCATGTTTCTTACGTATGTTTTTAACAAACATTTAGACTAATAATACAGTTAAAAACTGTGGTAAAATACTTGTTTTTAGTAAATTTTAAAATTTTAAAATTTTTAAAACTTCAGTTAAATGTTTTATTGAGTTGACAGTGAAACTAATCAACTCACCATTTTTTTCTTTAATTTGAGATACAAAATTTTGAAATTTCGGTAAGATAAAAGTTAATGAATTTTGATTTTTTTTTTCAAAAACAGATGGGCGGGCACATGTTTGGCCCATCAAAAGTTAGCCCGCCCAACGGATTCTTAATCTAGAGAGTCTAAGCTTTCATTTGATACCTCATTTGTCTAGTCGGCGGATGAGGTAGGTTTGTACCAAAAATACCGTTTTTCGAGATGGGCGGACAAGCGGTTTGGCCCGAGTTTTTTTTGCCCGCGCTCCTGTTTTGAAACCTGTAAGTAAATCCCAATAGAACCGTTATACATTTTTGCAGTCGGCTGATGAGGTAGGTATGTACCAAAAAACGGTACCGGAAGTAGCCATTTTGCCACCACAAGGCCCATCGAAAGTTAGCCCGCCCTGCAGTTTTGTATATGCCACGTCATGCTCTATCCATTTCTGGCACTCAATTCCAGTCGGCTTATGAGGCACTCAATTCTATGGTCGGCACTTGCATCAGTCACACTGAACATTTCTATATTCCCAGTATGTTTATCACCAACCACGTCTTAATGTCTTGTGGAACGATCACATACGCGATGTCACCAAAAATGATGGAACATGTTTGGGCTTCCTAGGGCGATGAAAGAAGTTTTTCTCCCCCTCTGATCTGGCTGTTATTTACAAGACTTATATACACCCATGGCTTGATATAATAATTTAAATCTCTGAGTTGGTGCTCCTGCAACTCACTTAAGCCCATGATACAACTAATAAAGATAGCGCATTGCGCATGTAAGGTTTTGGCTGTCAAACTATCGTGACGTCACGAACACTCAATTAATTGAAGAGAGCTAGTATATTTGGCGCAATTTCAATCTATTTTCTGTTGTGAATGTTATCGGAAGTGAATTTTAAATTTGTTTGAGTCAATAAAGTTATTTAAAGTGATATTGTTCATAATTTATACAAAAAAAAAACATTTACTAATAAACATGGGTGTTTGTTCTGTTTTTGACTGCAACAATAACGAAAGAAATAAGATAACGAAAGATTCCAGTTTTCATAAATTTCCAAAAGGAAATTTAAATCTCTCGAAGCAGTGGGTCTTGTTCACTAAACGCAAGGATAAAATTAATGTTCAGACTGCAAGAATTTGTAGTCTCCACTTTTTGAAAGAAGATTTTATAAACAATACAAAGTATGAAATGGGTAAGTTAATAAAAAAAAGTAGTTCAGAATAAGAATCAGAAATAGATTTATATCAATAGGATTCACACGGTATCGGATTTTGAAACCACATGCAGTTCCTACGGTTTACCCAAAGCAACTGTCTGTAGCGTCTGAGCCTGACACAACAAAGCGCTCGAAAAGAATGGAGCTGAAAAAGCAAAAACAAGTAGTGAGTGGGTTGCTGGAAGTTCCCATTGATCTCGAGCATGACAATTTGCCTGAACAGCAATGCAAAAATGATAGCTTGATGGAAAATATTTCACATCCACAATTAGAACAAGCTCAAGTTGATGTGTTAACTGAAGAGTTGTAAGTACATACCTTATAGTATTTGTATGCATTTATGATAGGAACAAAATCTTAATCGTACTATCCATGCATTCTGAAATTGTATAAAATAATTTGTTTTTATAAACTTATTAGAAAAACCTTACGCGAAGAAATTGAGAAACTCAAAGCAGAGTTAATGACTAAGACCAAGAGGATAAATAAGTTGGAGACTGAAGTGAAAAAAGCCAAGTTTAACCAGTCCAACTTAGAAGAAAAGCTTCTAACAATTTTCACTCCTGGTCAAATAAAAAAAATTCGAATGGGCGTAAAAAGATTAACTTGATCTGAGGAAGATATAGCCACATCAATAACGCTATATTCTGCTAGCTCCAGAGCTTACAAATTGCTTAAAAAGAAAAATTTTCCTCTCCCTGCCATCAGAACTCTTCAAACATGGGCCTAGAAAATCGACCTAACACCAGGAATCATGGTACCCATCATTCAAATAATGAAAGCAGCGCAAGAGCTTACTGAAAATCAAAAGCTTTGTGTTCTCAGCTTCGATGAGATGAAGATCAAAGAAGCATACTGCTATGATAGACCTTCTGAAACGACACTTAAGCCAGCGTCTTACGTGCAAGTAGGGATGCTGAGGGGTAAATATTCGATTATTTTTCATCGTTAAGTGCTAACACTTTTGCTCACAATAGGTTTAGTTGGAAAATGGAAGCAGCCCATATTTTATGATTATGATTGTAAGATGACGAAGGGCATTTTATTCGATATCATCGAAAAAGTAGGGACCTGTGGTTTCACAGTAGTGGCAATCACAAGTGATTTAGGTGGGGCGAACAGAGGACTCTATACAGAGCTTAGTGTCAGTATGGAAAATCCTTGGTATGTTATTTCATATAAAATAAAAAATGCTCGAATAAATTGATTAAATCAATCCCTTAACAGGTTTGTTTTTAAAGAACAAAGAATTTTTGAAGGTTTGAAGGTTGTTAAAATAGACATCATTTTGACACTTCTTTCCTTAACTTCGGGAGAGCTGAGTATAACTCATAAGATTACAGCCAAAACATTGAATGTTGTACAAGCAGAAAGACAAAAAGTGAAACATGCTACAAAGTTGTTCTCACACACTGTCGCCAAAGCGTTGTCGCGAGCTGTTAGCCTTGGATACCTCGAAGACGAAAGTTGGGAAGAATGCTATCAACTGTTCAAATATGTAAGTCCTTAATAGTATCCTACAACTTGACGAATGTTTTAGTCCTGGTCCCGACGCGACGGTGTACCATCATCCATTTTAAAGAAATGTGCTGCGTATTTAGCACACCCGTTATGTTTTCTTTTCAACACGTCTTTAAGTAACTCGCGTTTCCTTTTATCTGGAAGAGCTCCTTCATAATACCAGTACACAAAAAAGGTCCTAAAAACGAAATAATGAACTACCGACCTATTGCTAAACTATCTGTGATACCTAAACTGTTTGAGTCAATCGTATGTAGCGTCCTTTCTTTTCACTTTAGTTCAATTATCTGTGGTAACCAGCATGGTTTTGTTAAAAAGCGTTCAACTGTTACTAATCTGTTTCACTTTACGTCCTTTTGTTTAGATGTTTTTGAAAAACGTGAACAAGTAGATTGTATCTTTACTGATTTCAGAAAGGCCTTTGACAAATTGTGCCATAAAACATTACTTTTAAAACTATCACAGCAAGGTTTTAACGACTATTTCATAAACTGGATCTCCTCATATTTGCAAGATAGACGTTATAGTGTTACATTTCGTAATGAGTGTTCAAGTTCATTTGTTGTGAATTCTGGTGTCCCCCATGGTAGTCACCTTGGTCCTATTCTATTTGTTTTATTTATAAATGACTTGGATTCGATCCATATGTTTTAAAATTACTTTTTGTTTCATTTGTGAGACCAGTCCTGGAATATGCTTGTACAGTATGGTCACCTTACTACGCCGTACACGTCACGAGACTCGAATCCATTCAGAAAAGATTTTTACGTTTTTGTCTACGATCCCTTCCATGGTTTCATTATATTCATACAATACCGCCTTATTCACAAAGTCTTTTTCTCATAAATATTCCTTCTTTGACAAATCATAGGATGTACTTGCAGTTTTGTTTTATTGTTGGAATAATAAACGGACAAATTTCATCACCATCAGTTCTTGGTAGTTTAAACTTTAGTTTTAGTCGTTCAAGTATAAGACTCCAGAAACCATTGAATACTAATTTTAGCAGATCAAACTAGTCCCTGAAATCAATTTATTGAAATCCATAATAAATTTCACTCTTGTATTTATTCACCAAATGATCATATAAAAAGTAGATATAAATTGCAAATTAATATTTTTCAACAGTCTAATTTAAGTTCTTAGATTTTAAGTTTATACTTAGAATTGTTAACGTTAGTATTTAACGAATTATAAATAAATACAATCTTTGATTTAGATTCTCGGGAATTTGAAACTTCGAGAAAAAAAATGTTCAAAATTTTCAATTCTACAAATTCAATTCTTCAAAACTTATATACATTTTTGCATTTGTTTTCCTGTTTTTCATTGAAAATTAATAAGAGCATTGAAGAGCAGTATAAACAATTTTTTTTTTAAATAGTCAATAACCAATAATTTTTTTTCTAAATTTCAAGTTTATCTGTTTTTTCCTCGTCTTAATCCAGCCTACTCGCTCTGAACTTTTGGTGCTCCTTATACCAATCACCTCGTGTATGTTGTATGTATGTTGATGTAGATTAGACCGATCCAAACATACGACCAACTACTAAAAAATTCTCTGCGTCAAAACTTACAAAATATTAGGCATTATTTATATGTATATTAAACATATCTTATAGACAGGTTCAATTGTAATGTTTTTACCTTAAATTTGGAAATTGATATTTCTTGTCATTCTCATTGTGCTTAATTTTTGCAATAACTTCTACATTAAACAATACTAACTTTAGCTTAGTTTTTCAGATTTAAAGTCATTACGATTTTAATGTCTTGAAAGTTCAAATACATCCTATGCTATTAAATTCGCATGCAAAAAAGCAATATATTTCTGTAACATGCATGGATATTCGATCTTTTTTCAATATATTAAAAAAATTCTTTGTTCTTAGAAAAAAATAAAAACATTTATTATTATTTTATATATGCAAAGCACGAAATAGCTATATCTCCAGCCAAAACAATGAGTGGTAGCACCTTTAAGTTGTTGTTGTTGTTCAAACATTCAATGAAATTGACGGAATAAGGAATGGTGAAGTCTAACAAGCTGACATTCTAGTACGAATAGTACAATAAAATAACAATAATAAAACAGATTTTATTATTATTATTAAATTTCTATCTGGAAAATTTATCTGGACATATTGCTTGAAAACCTACTTTCAAAAGTAATTAACGACAATATTGAAAAAGCGAAGGGTTAGCTTCATAGAAAAATCTACTCGAAAGTGGAATACAACTGAGGCACTTCGTACTTTTTACTTGCGACATATAGCAACTATGTACAGTACATATGGCAAGTATTGTATTTAGTATTTATTTATTTCTTGATTAGCTTACACTTTAAGATACAATATCTTATTTATAGTGTAGCTTGTAAAATGTACAGTAGCTACATGCATAATTGATTTTAATTCAAGTTTTACATATTTATAAATTTGCGAATATAACTTAATCTATGCATTATTAAAGTAAAGTTTAAGTTCCTTTCCCATTTGTTTCGTGTTTGTTTCCCAAGAAGTTGGGATGTATGCTCCGAAACTCTATCGTAACGTTCGCAGCCCGTGAATATATCTTATTGCGCTATTAAATGCAACCGTTAATTTCCTTTTACTCTCGAAGTCTAACTTACAAACAAATTTCACAGCGGTGTGTAAGCAGAGGTAAAATCAGCGTTTTCACTAGCAGAATTCTAATTGTTAAAGGAATAAAGTGCTGTGTTGACCGTAGCATGCGTAGGACACCATACGATTTCCCAATTGTGTTGTTTATATGATGTGTCCAGGTAAGGCTGCGGTTAAAAACTACACCTAAATTTTTAGCTGAGTCGACGTAAGCAATAGGACAGTTATTCAAAAGGATTGCTGGAAAGTAAGACACATCAATTTTGTTTTTTGAAACCACGAGACACTTTGATTTCTTTGGGTTAAGAAGTAAGCAGTTATTAACCGACCAACGCTGAATAAAGCTTAAGTCCTCATTTATACAAGCTGTCCAAAAACAACAACGGGCCAAGAATCGAACCTTGCGGAACACCCCTAACGACAGGTAGGAAGTTGGAAAGAGTTATGTTAACCTCTACTGCTTGCACTCGATCAGTAAGGTATGAAAATAAGAGCCTTGAAAGTCGAAAGTTAAAAAAATTAAATCATGCTTTGAAAAAGCTGCCGCGGACAACGGATCTTAAAGAATCACTTTGCTTTGATCGGCCACAAGAAATAAATCCAACAGAGTGGGGTCAGAATTTGAAAAATGGATGGCAGTACATGTGTTTACGGAGTAAAGATTAGGTTAGGTTATAGTGGCTGTCCAAGATGGAAACGGACACACTTAGGCCAGTTTAATGGCCCATTGTGATACCACATGAATCTTGAGGTTACTTCCTAAGCTCAATGGAACCAGTTTGAGTCTCTTACGAAACGTGAGAGGCTGATTATGCTGATATGATTTAGATCGTTAAAGAAGAATTCTCTTATGTAATTCTTGCGTTTTCGAGCCAGAGCAGGGCATGTGTAGAGAAGATGAAGAACTGTTTCTTCCTCTTCCTCGTCCGTACAGCTTCTGCAGAAATCATTTGAGAATACGCCTAATCTCGTGGCGTGCTTTCCTATTAGACAGTGTCCGGTTATGACACCTACTATCGAGCTTATATGCGATCTGCTTAGAGAGAGCAAGCACCTTGAACGTTTTAAATCCAGTGTTGGCCAGATGTTTTTTGTGATTTGACACGTGGTGATGTTGTTCCACCTGGTGCCTGCCCTCTGCAAGACGCTGTGTTGCATTAGCAAAAGTTTACAAGTAGCGATTGGTATGCCAGTACGTGCCAAACGTGGTAGGATGGGCTGTACTGTACCGTTCCTGGCGAGTTTATCTGCCTTACAGTTATCTGGAATGTCTCTATGGCCCGGCACCCAGCAAAGGTGAATATTAAACTGTTGTGCTATCTCCATTAGAGATGATCGACAGTTATGGACTGTTATAGAGTTTGTAGAGACAGAATCCAGAGATTTGATAGCGGCCTGACTATCTGAGAAAATACGGATATCAGATGTTTATATCACGTTTTCTTTAAGCCAGGACAAGACTTCTTTTATCGCCAAATGTTCCGCCTGGAACACGCTACAATGATTGGGAAGGCGGAATGAGAGACTTAATTTCAGTCATTCAGAGTACACACCTCCACCAACCCCTTCTTTTGTTTTTGACCCATCTGTATAGAAATGGATTGACTCATCTTCCAGGAATGTCCTATCCTCCAAAAAAGATCTGGGAGGCATAGAAATATGGATATTTCTGTCGATTGCAGTTGGGGGATGGTGTAGTCTGTGTGCTTTGGAATTGATTCTAAATAACTAAGAATTACGGAGTGGCCAATGTTGTTGTTAGTCCACTGCGACGAAGCTTTGAGGCGAATAGCAGAGCTTGCAGCTATTTGTTTGCTAAAAATGTCAAGAGGTGTTAGGTAGAGTAAGGTGTCCAGTGCCGCAGAAGGGGTCGTGCGAAGCGATCCACTTATACATAGGCAAGCTGAACGTTGGACTTTATTTAATTTATCTCGGTTTATACCTTTTTCTAAAGCAGTCCACCATACTGTCACACCGTACATTAAAATCGGTCTGATTACCGATGTGTATAGCCAATGCGTGATTCTGGGTTGTAAGCCCCATTTATTACCGATGGCTTTTTTGCAAGAAAAGAGAGCTACAGTAGCTTTTTTGACTCTTTCCTCTACGTTGCGTTTCCAATTTAGTTTTTTATCTAAGACAAGACCCAGGTATTTAGCCTTGTCTGAGAATTTTAATTGGATTCCTTTAATATGGGGAGGGTTGACAAATGGAATTTTGTATCTCCTCGAAAATAAGACCAAATCAGTTTTGTGTGGGTCCAGTCCAGTCCACACCGATCAGCCCAAAGTATTAGTCTGTCTAAGGCATTTTGTAAGAGTTCTTTTAACGTGTTAAGATGCTTTCCTGAAACTGCTATAGCAACGTCGTCCGCATAGTCTATCACTCTGAAACCCTCCGCATCCAGACTAGTTAGGATTTCATTCACCACTAGGTTCCAGAGGAGAGGGGATAGAACACCACCTTGCGGCGTCCCTCTACTAACGAATCGTCTGCCGGAAGAGTTGCCCAGTTTTGAGTTAATTATTGTGCTAGTAAGCATTAAATGAATTAACTCCCGAAGCGAACTCTCTACATTTAGAGATGTTAGTGCAGATGTGATTGCAGATGTGTCCACGTTGTTAAAGGCACCTTCGATGTCAAGGAAAGCAACCATAGTGAACTCTTTATGATGGAGGGAATATTCGACGGTGCGTACTAAGGTGTGTAATTCTGTTTCCACCGATTTACCTTTACAGTAGGCATATTGAGACGAAGACAGAAGTCTTGTATCAATAAAAAAAAATAAATAAATTAGGTGGCGCAACAGTCCATGAAGAATCAGGGCCTAGTGACTTACAACTCTCAACCATCCCTGTGTGCGAGTAATGTTGTCAGAGATGGAAGGGACCTACAGTTTATATGCCGAATCCGAACGGCTAATTTGAGAAAGCACTTTTCATGACAAGAATTACTCTTGGAGGATTTGTCAATTCCTCGCAAGAGGCAGTACCCGTGAATAAAAGTTAGGTGGCACAGGCAGGGATTGAACCCAAGACCCCTTGCATGACAGTCCAACGCACTAACCATCACGCTACGGGTACTACTTGTATCAATACTTGCCCTTGAATGGATATCAATCAATCTTTCCAAGGTCTTAAGAAGGAATGATGATAGACTTATAGGTCGTACAACTTTAACTTCTCGCCATGCCGAGGGAACATGGACCAGGTAAAGACAGCTGGTAAAAATTGCCTCAAGGATTGGTGCAATTATGTCAGAAGTCTTTTGTAGCTCGGCTGGTATTATTCCATCTGGTCCTGCAGATTTAAATGGTTTGAAGCTGTTGAGAGCCCATTGTAGCTTGTCCCTTGTGATCAGACCTTGTGGATATGTTGTATTGTGACTTGAACGTATATAACCGTTGCAAGTCTCGGTAAGAGAACTTCCAGGAAAATGAGTATCCAGTAGTAAGTTCAGTGATTCATTACTTGAATTTGTCCAGGAGCCGTCTGCATTTTTCAAGCAGCTTGGCATCGCTGGATTAGTTGAAAGAATTTTCCGTAACCTAGAGGCTTCAGAAGTTTCTTCTATCGTGCCACAGAAGCATCGCCAAGAAGATCGTTTAGATTTCCTTAGTGCATTCTTGTAAATTCTTAGGGATTCTTTGTAAGAAGAACCACCGTTGTGGTTTCCTCTTTCCTCTTATGTGTATAAGTGGGCAAGCAATTTCTAGCGATCTGTTCATAGCTGAGGTAAGGTCATTGACTTTGTTGTCAAGTTCATTAGCGTTAGAGGAAGGACAAGATAGTCCAGGTTTTAGTAACTCTGTAATGAATTCCTGTATGAAGCCCAATCAGTTTTCCGATAATTTTGAAAAGTCAATGGACTCGGGTTATCATCCACATTGATATTAAACTGGATATATCTATGATCAGAGAACGAGTGTTCTTTGGATACTTTCCAGTCGAAGATCATATGGTGTATAGTATCTGAGACAAGAGTTATGTCTAAGAATTCTTGTCGAGTTTTAGTTATGAAGGTTGGTTCATTTCCAACATTACTTACTAAGAGGTAAGTACCAAGAATATAATCAAAAAGAGACTCACCTCTGTCGTTGATGTTGGTACTTCCCCATACCGTATGATGAGCGTTAGCATCGCTCCCAATAATTAGGCGGATCCTTTGACTTAACGCTTCAGCGACGACTTTCTCCAGGGTTTTTCCAGGGAGAGGGCCAAGGTGGTCATGGCCAAGATACGCTGACACTAGCCAGAAACTTCCTTTGGTTGTTTCCAGCCTGGCTACGGTGGTATCTTTGTCGCTGAAATGATGGAGTAAAAATACATTAATGCTACGTTTCACTAGTATGCAAGATCTAGGTTCACCTTTATCTGTCACACACAGTGTGTAGTACCCAGGAGTCCTGAGTCCTCGAACAACGGATCTCACAATCCATGGCTCTTGGATCAGGACAATGTCTTCCCCGTTTCTTGCCAGCCGGAGAAGAAGTGAGGCCGAGGCCTTTACGGAGTGATGGAGATTAATCTGTACTAACTGCAGCATTTTGGCTACAATTAGGCAGATCAACCTCCACCACGGTTTTGTTCTAATCCTCTGAGTCTGAAGATGAACCCAAAAGTTCGTCCTCGCTCAAAAGGATCATGTTGAGGTTGCCCTCAGTCTCCATTGAGGATGGACTGTCTACGACTTTTGTAGAGGGTGGAGTCGCTATTGGAGAGGGCATGGGCTCTGTTAAGAGAGAAGACGATGTCCCAGGCCCACCAACTGCTAGTTCACCTTCGGTTGTTTTAGGAGGCCCGCTTTCCGCGTTAACCTCATCTTTTTTATAGACTCGAATTTTAATGATTTCGAAGCCATAGTTTATCGAGCCCTCGTTTAAGGCTAGAGGAGCCAAGGATTCCTTATTGAGTACCAAAATGGTGCTCCTATAAAAATTCTTCACCTCCTCTAGCTTGGCTATCTTCCAGTTATGAGTCGGAAGGGACGGGTTACAAACTCTGATCATCTCGAGAATGTCCTTGATACCAGCAGGTTTAATTGGGATCCAAATGCGGACTCTAGGTCGGCTAGGAATGTCTTCCTTAGCGACAACCTCAAACTTCGCACCTGCCCAAACTTTACCTAACCAGCTGACAGCGAGCTTGATGCCAACCCCCATCGCTTATGGAAGGAAGTGGTCCTGGAAGCTCCCTCAAAATGCTTAAAAAGCCACCCGAGAGCTTAACCTTGACCAACTGCCAACGATCAGCCAATATTGTTCCATCATCAGCGCTCCTGTCAATGACCGCAACCACGACTTTGCCCTTCGCGACGTCACTGAAACTGGCTTTTTTAATGGGTTTTGGTATCGGTACGGCCCCCTCACGAGACCTTTCCCGTTTAGACGTAGAGTCCTTACTGGTCTTTATTGTAGCAAGTATGCTTTTAGCCCATTCGACGCTAGCGGTTTGCTGCGGTGTCCTTTCAGCCCCCGATGATGCACCCGATGCCTTTAGGATTTTCGCCGCTTGCCGCCTTTGTCTATATTGGCTTTTTGAGAGTTTCCCCTTTCTATTTCTGGATGTACTCTCATTAGTAGTGGTAACGCCATTTTTCACAACCCTGCCACTACTGAAATTAGGTATCGCTACCTTCATATCCTCGTTGCTACCAGCTGCAGAGGAGGGTCCGTGATAAGCCACTACTCCCTTCTCTGTGTTGGCCGCAAGAGATACGGCAACAGGCTTTGACGCCAAACTACCGCCCGGTCCTGAAGAGATACCGGTCTCATCATCCTTTACATTTTTGTTTTTTTTGTTCATCTTAATCCCACGAGTTGCGAAGAAAAGAGGTCCGTCTGCACAGAGATTCGCATGTACAGATAAGGCTAGTTAATCCGGAGGTCGCCAGGTATCCGGATACTCCGTTAGAGACTGGGCTATTTTTGAATCATCGGCACGGATCGTTTAACACCTTGGATCCAGCCCAATAAAGATGAGAGGTTGTAGGGAAGGAAGAGATAGGGTGAGGAAGCAGTTGATGTTTGTGTGGGCCTTTTATTTGGCCACATAAAAAACAACGATGATCACGAAACTATGCCGCAGCAGCAGCAACAACAGCACACCTGGATTTTTCTTTTTATTTTGAGAAAATATGCCGCAGCAGCAGCAACAACAGCACACCTTTACTTTTCTTTTTATTTTGACTTTATTTAGTTTTCAGTTTATACAAAAAAGTTTATTTTATGGTTTTTTTTTTGACTAAAATTTACTGAATGCCAAAAGGGCCAAGTTTTTTTTAGACGTCCGTCCGCCAGAGAGAATGAGAAAAATCTGAACATTTTTCATGAGGCCGGAAGGGCAGACATTTTTCTTTCGTAATAATTTTATTTCGAAAAAGGAGGGGGTTTGTTCGTAGAGTGAGGCAAAACTGTAGTGAGCTACAATTGTGCCTGGCTCATAGATGGCATTAACATTACCGCCCCCCTTGACGCATTCAATTCAATTCATCTACAGGAACCATAAATGCAGTGCTTTAAAGAAAATTCAATGTATTTAGTTAGAAGTTAAGATAGATATTATCAAATATATCATATACTCAAGCAACGAGTTTATATATACAAAATTTTGTGCAACTAGGTTTTGTTTTTAAATTAAAAGCGGTAGTTAATAAAGGAAGCAGTTTATTCTGGTGGTACGATAGAAAAAAATATGGCTTTAAATTGATTAAGTATTTGGCAAGACGCACAGTTTGACTACAGGTCGAGTGATTTCACCCTGCTGAGTTTTCACTATCGCAACTCTTACCATTCCGTCTGTCCCCGGGCACACCTTAATAACTCGACCGATCCGCCATTCATTACAAGGCAAATTCTCTTGTTTCACTACAACAAGATCATTAACTTTTACATTTTCTTCAGGAAATTGCCATTTGAAACGTTTATGTAATTCTTTCAAATATTCCTCTTTCCAACGCTGACAAAAGTTCTGTTGAATGCATTTAAGCCTTTCCCATCGATTCACAAGAGAAAGCGGATTTTCATTACAGTTAGGTTCGGGAAACGTCAATAAAGGGCCGCCGCGGAGAAAATGTCCAGGAGTCAAAGCTAAAGGATCTAACGGGTCATGAGACATAGGCGAAATTGGGCGCGAATTAAGACATGCTTCAATACGTGCGAGGACAGTCGAAAATTCTTCGAAGGTAAATTTACTGGTATCGCCAAGTTTTCGAAGATGAGTTTTTAGGCTCTTTACCCCAGCCTCCCAAAGGCCACCCATATGAGGAGCCCCCGGTGGGATAAAATTCCACTCTAAGCCCTGAACCCCATATTTTAAACGAGTTTCATTCGATGATGAGGATAAAAATTGTTTAAATTCACGTTGGAGCATTACATTTGCTCCCGTAAAATTTGTACCATGATCTGAAAACATCTCCTTAGGGAGCCCCCGACGAGCAACAAATCTGGCAAATGCCGCTAGGAACACTTGAGAGGATAGGTCGGAAGCTGCCTCAAGATGAATGGCTTTAGTCGCAAAGCATACAAATAGGCATGCATAGCCCTTTGTTATACGACAACTTCGACCTAGGTAACTTTTTATTATGAATGGTCCTGCAAAATCAACACCCGTATAAGTGAAGGGTGGTGAAAACGTACACCTTTCAGTGGGAAGGGCTGCCATAATCTGAGTTCTAAGTTGCTTTTTGTGAATGACACAGGTTTTACATTGTCGAATGATAGTGTTGTAAAGTGCGTACTTCACAACATTCCCTTATCATCCTTTCTTATCCCATTACAATTCAACCCATTGCCACTTCAAATTCTCACAGTCAACATTTCCTTTGATTCCCACAGTCATCATTTCCTTTTGATTTGATTGACCAATATCCGATCCACTTATAATTCCCATATTCATCATTTCCTTTTAATTACCTACAAAAATTCCATTCAACTCCAATGTTGTCAACCACGCGATCAACGATCGCTCCACTTAAACCAAACCCATTCACTTTTTCAATCCATTAAACTTCTCCAATTTCTTTGCCTGCTACACTGAAACCAAACCCAAAATTCCCAGTTCATCATTTTCCATTTTCCTATATTCAACAATCAATGCACTCCCTTTTCAAACCCATTAAACGTGCATTGAACCCTATAGCAACTACAAACAAGCACACTTGTGCTCATGTTGCATTTTTTCTGTTTCGTCGTGTCAGGTGACGAGCCTTCGACGTTTCACTCTGTAACTTGAATTCGGACGGTTCGGTCGACTGCTATATCTTCTTTTCGACAATATACTAATTCTTGTTTCGTCTTCTATATCTTTTTCGATAATCATATAATATTCTAATTCTTGTGTATAAATAAACTTAGACTTAAGTAAATTTAAGAAAATATTATAAAAAAGTGAAAATAAAGAAAAAACAAAGGGTACACTTCTGTTACCGAAAACAATACGTCTTTTTTATTTTAAGAAACTTGGAACTAGAAAAACATAACACAAATTTACAGGAAAAAACCCAACTGAGAATCGTGCAGCTCAGTTAAAATAAATATAGCACAACAAAAAAATTGGTGTCAGATGTGGGGTTTGCCTGGAAAGTGTTTAGTGCCAAGTGATACTCCTTACAAACAAACAAAAAAAATATAACAATCGAAACAGTTTAAAAAAAAAAAAATCATTGAAGCAGTGAAGCAGTGAACAAAAAAAAAAAAAAACGTCTGATTATCTAAAAAAAAAAAATTAATACAAACAAAATAAAAACAAGTGAAACCTACAAACTACAGAAACAATAATAAAAGACTATTAATCATCTTTAAACCAACTACCATCTCTATCATTCATCTTTAACCTACTAGATCTTCAGCAGCATCAACATTCATCTTTAACCAACCATCATCCACACTATAAGATATAATTTTTAATATTCAATTAAATAAGAGGCAAGAAAAAATTATATATTATTTACTACTTACTTTAACTTACTTATTATTACTCATTATCATTACTTTTTTTTACCTATTTCTTGTTTTGCAATTGCATACATTTTTTTTATTATAATTTAATTAAATTTTGCTCATTATAATAATTAGAAGTTTATGTCTAAACATAAGACTATAGAAATATCCGACTGCGAAGAATCCGATTCAAGTACTGTCGAAAACTCCTCTTCCTCTGAGACCTCTAATTCTATTCTTGAAACCGAAACAGAAATGGCTCCAAAACTCGACCGATCTTTCGCTCTAAAATTAATCCCCGAATTTGATGGGAACAGAGCAAATTTACACAAATTCCTAAATGCGTGCGATTTGATATCCGAAGATATCACCACTGCCGAAATTCCTATCCTTCTTCTAATTATAAAAACTAAACTTACTGGCCCAGCTTACAATATAGTCAAATACACAGAATTCACCACCTGGGAATCCCTTAAGGAAAAACTAGTTCAACAATTCTTAGAAACCAAATCTCTGTCCCAACTCCAATTAGAACTGATACACATAAAGCAAAGAACAAACAAGACAGTGCGTTCTTATTCCAATAGATTGGAACAGACTTTAGCTAATTTGAATGATGCTTGTATAGCTAGTGAAGGCGCCGAAAGTTCAAGTGTTATTATCAATCTCAACAGTAAAACGGCTCTAAAAGCTTTTGAGAGAGGTCTTAATCCTAAAATAAGTCTCATCATCAAAGCTTCTAGATTTACTACCCTGACGGAAGCCATAGAAGCTGCCGTACTAGAAGAAAAAAGTGCCTTTTCCTATAATAACCAAACTACTTCATATAACCCGTTTCAATCAAAACTTAAAAATCCAATCTCTTGTAATTTTTGTAAGAAAACTGGCCATAGCATCGAACAGTGCTATCTAAAGAAAAATAAGGAACAGCTTCCTTCATTCAAAAGTGAGGTAAGGAAAGTAACTATTACTTGTAGTTACTGTAAGAATCTCGGGCATCATAATATAAACGAATGTCGAAAAAGGGAATATAATAATAATAAAAAAAATAATAATAATAATAATACTAATTCTAATTCTAATTCTAATTCCTCCTCAACTGTAAACAAACATTCGGAAAACCGTTCAGAGGCCGAAACCAGTGGCAGGCTTCGGACCCAAACTTAATCTCCTCTCGCCACATCCTACACATAAATTTAAAAAATAATATAAGTAGAGTAGATTCAATTAAACTTTCTTCCGAAACCTTGCTAAATCCTAAACCTTCTAAATTTCTAATCGATGGCGGTAGTGAAATTTGTCTGATTAAAATAGATAAAATAAAACCAGAATTACCCATCGACTCTAATATAATTCATTCCCTATCTGGTATAACTGATTCTGTTATCCGTACCAAAGGAGTTATACAACTTCTTATTAATCTCCCTAAAAACGTTACAATTTCTTACCCTTTCCATGTAGTAGATAAAAACTTTCCCATCAGTACCGATGGAATAATAGGTAACAATTTCTTGGATGACCATAAAGCTCAAATAAATTATGGTACCAAAATACTTTCCTTCTCATGGGAAAACTACCTAATCGACTATGATCTTATTCCTTCTAATCTAGTTAATATTCCTCCTAGATCCGAAATCATTGTTCCAGTCCTCAAGGAAATTTAATGTGGATAGTATATGCCTCTCCCAGCAATTCCCCAATGGATTATATATTGGCAATAGCATTACTCCTGCCAATAGTTCTATCTCTTACATATCCGTCGTTAACTCCTCTGAATCCCCCATTGAGTTTAATACTGATGATATAGTATTTGACGAAGTCTCTAATTACAATATTTTGCAAATTCAACACTATCCTGCTTCTTATGAAAGAATTAAAACTATACAAGACCTAGTCGTGACTGATCACATGACCAAAAATGAAAAGGACTCTATTTTAGATTTATGCTGCTTGTACAGTGACTTATTTTTTATAAAAGGAGATAAATTAACCCATACCTCCTCTGTACAACATCCTATCATAACACAAGATGCTACACCTACATATATAAAACCCTACAGGTTGCCGGAAGCACAACGACAAGAAGTAAATAAACAAATCCATGAGATGATGGACGATAATATTATCCAACCATCGAATAGTCCGTGGAATTTCCCACTAATTGTCGTTCCGAAAAAACCTGATAAAGATGGTAACAAGAAATGGAGAATCGTTGTCGATTTTCGCAAACTCAACGACAAAACTGTCGGTGACGCATTTCCATTACCTAACATTACTGATATTCTGGATCAGTTAGGGAGTTCAAAGTTCTTCTCAACTTTAGATCTAGCCAGTGGCTTCCATCAAATCGAAGTTCGCCCGGAAGATAGAGAAAAGACCGCTTTCTCTTCTCCTTTTGGTCATTACGAATTCATTAGAATGCCTTATGGATTAAAAGGTGCTCCAGCCACCTTCCAAAGGTTAATGAATAATGTTTTGACTGGACTTCAAGGTATAAAAACTTTCGTTTATATGGATGACATTGTGGTATATGGTAAGACTTTAGAAGAACACAATTCAAAATTAAGAGAAATCTTCGAACGTCTTAAAATACATAACTTAAAATTGCAACCTGATAAATGTCAATTTTTGCGAACTGAGCTCACATATTTAGGACATGTCATAAACGAATCCGGTATTAAACCTGATCCACAAAAAATCGAATGTGTGAAAAATTTCGCACAACCCAAGAACGCAAAAGAAATAAAAAGCTTCCTGGGTCTTGCAGGTTATTATCGGCGCTTCATAAAAGATTTTGCAAACATTTCTAAACCTCTTACTAATCTTTTACGAAAGGATGTTCGCTTCGACTGGACTCCTCTTTGTTCAAATTCTTTTCATGGATTTAAAGAAAAACTTATTAATCCACCACTCCTCCAATATCCCGATTTTACTAAAAACTTCATTCTTACAACGGATGCTAGTGACTTTGCTATTGGTAGTGTCCTTTCACAAGGTGAAGTTGGTAATGACCTTCCTATCTCTTATGCATCACGAAATCTTAATAAAAGTGAAAAAAATTATTCTACTACAGATAAAGAACTTTTGGCTATCGTTTGGTCAGTTAAACATTTCCGACCATATCTGTATGGAAGAAAATTTCAACTTTACACTGATCATAAACCGCTAGTTTATATACATAATTGTAAGGACATAAATTCTAGAATGATGAGATATCGCCTACAGCTCGAGGAGTTTGAATATGAAATCATTCACAAAAAAGGTGAACAAAATACAAATGCAGATTGCCTAAGCAGAATTGCAAAAATGACTCTTCGTTCAGATACAAAACCGTCTTCTAATTCTTCTCAAGATTCGTCTTCTGCAACATCTTCTAATTCGTCTCCTAACCCATTTACTATATCGTCTCCTACATCGTCCGAAAATACTAACTCCTTTTCTACATCGTCAAATCCCAAATCTTGTTCTTCACCAGCAAATACAAATTCGTCTTCTTCAATGTCAATTACTAATTCTTGTCCCCCATCCATAAATTCAAGTTCGTCTTCAACATCTTCAATTCCTAATTCTTGTTCAAAGTCTTCAAATAAAAATACGAATTCCAATTCTTGTACAATGCCTTTAGTCATAACTACTAATTCTTCGAATATTCCTTCATCAAAACCAGATCTGACAGAAAATGAAATTAAAACTATTCTTAAGGAATTTCATTCAAATCCCATTGGAGGACACTGTGGTGTCAACAGAACCTTTAAACGTATAAAATTATATCATAGTTGGAAAAATATGTTTCAAGATATAAAAAACTATATTAAAAATTGCGAACTCTGTCAGAAAAAGAAAGTAACAAAATATACCATGGAACCTATGGTTATAACTTCAACTTCCAAATACCCCTTCGAAAAAATTTCTATCGATATCGTTGGTCCCTACCCTATAACTAATAATAATAATAAATATCTTTTAACATTCATCGATGACCTTACAAAATACACTGATACAATTCCTTTACCAAATCAAGAGGCAAATACAATCGCCGAAGCATTTGTCAAAGAAATAATATTTCGTTATGGCACACCCAAATACGTTTTGTCAGATCAAGGCCAAAACTTCCTAAGCGACATATTCAAAAATGTATGCAAACTTCTTAAAATTAATAAACTCCAAACTACTGCATACCGACCTCAATCAAATGGCTCTTGCGAAAGAAGTCACAGAAACTTCGTGGAATATCTCCGTTGTTTTATCAATAAATCTCAAGATGATTGGGATAATTGGATAAAATATGCCGTTTTCGTCCATAACACGACCCCGAACACTTCAACGTCATTTACTCCGTTCGAATGGTTCCGTTCATGTATGGTAGACAGGTTGAACTTCCTTCTAGCGTAACAAAAAATCCAGAAATTTGCTACAATTACGATTTGTATGCCAACGAACTTAAATCAAGGCTTCAACATTGTCATCAAATCGCTAGAGGTAAACTTCTGAAGAGTAAGGAATCTTCAAAACTACAGTACGATAATAAACAAAATCCTGGAGACTTTCAAATAGGAACACTTGTTCTACTTAAAAATGAAAGTAAGGGTCTATGAAATAACTCCCACGAAATAAGTCCCACTTTTAAAAACGAAATAAGTCCCACCAAAAATTGCTTAAAAAAATGAAATAACTCCCACGAAATAAGTACCACTTTTGAAAACGAAATAAGTCCCACCAAAATGAAATGATTTAAAAATTTTCTTGAAATGAAATAACTCCCACTCAAAATGAAATAACTCCCCTTGAATAATATATTTCTTAAATGAATTAAGTCCCACTTTCATAAACGAAATAAGTCCCACTAGTAACAACGTTTGGATTCGTAAAGGTGACGTGAAATAACGCCAAATGAAATAAAGCCAAATTCAAAAAATTTGGCATTATTCGTTTTTGAAAACGAAATAAGGCCAAATTTTCAATTTGGGTTTATTTCACTTTAGAAAACGAAATAAAAGCAATTTGGCATTGTTTCGATTTAAAGTTTTGCAGTATTAGGAAAAAACATAAAATAAAATTATCTTTTGTTTTCTCTCTATGCTAAAACAAGTTTTTTTGAATTGATAGCACGGCGTACTAACAGCTAGGTATGTAAGGGGGGGCATGCTGCCCCCCTGCAACCCCCCTGTTTGGGGTCACTATAGGATTTGGGGTGGGTGCGAGTTTGGGTATATGCAAAGAACTTTTCCATTTGAGCACTAAAATCAAAGAAATTCCCAACAAAAAAAAAGCAAGAATGGCTCACAGTTATGAAAGAATCACAACGCATTCGTGTTCTTTGCATATACCCAAACTCGCACCCACCCCAAATCCTATAGTGATCCCAAGCAGGGGGGTTGCAGGGGGGCAGCATGCCCCCCCTTACATACCTAGCTGTTAGTACGCCGTGCTATCAATTCAAAAAAACTTTAGAAAAGTAGCTATTCTAGACAATAAATCAACCATTTTTGGCTGTTCTTTTTAAAAAGCAACAAAAAGAACATTATGAAATTCAATGAGAAACAACGTGAAGAGCAACAAATAACGGCAAAAATTACT
The DNA here is from genome assembly GCA_951509635.1 of Eupeodes luniger. Lineage (NCBI taxonomy): Eukaryota > Metazoa > Arthropoda > Insecta > Diptera > Syrphidae > Eupeodes > Eupeodes luniger. The sequence continues at coordinate 1,239,106 of OX608076.1, read as the reverse complement.
AAGCATTCACTTAAAATGCAAAATTATGAAATTGAAATAAGTCCCACTTAAAACGAAATAAATCCCACCAAAATATAAATTTAGGGGTATGAAATAACTCCCACTTTACAAAACGAATTTATTCCCACTCAAAACGAAATAAGTCCCACTTAAAATAAAAACGCGTAACGAAATAAGTCCCACCAATTGACGAAATAAGTCCCACTTTTAAAAACGAAATAACTCCCACTTTCAAAATAGCAATTTTTGGTGGGACTTATTTCGTTTTTAAAAGTGGGACTTATTTCGTGGGAGTTATTTCATAGACCCGAAAGTAATCCTAAAAATAAAAATAAAAAGTTTCTTCCTCTTTGGTCAGGACCTTATGAAATCTTATCTAAGTCAGGAGTAAACTCCGACATTAAAATTAAAAATAAAATAATTAAAGTCCACAACAATAGACTCAAAATTTTTTCAAGTTAATTAAAAACTTCAATCTCAATATTCTTTCCAGAAATGGAGAAACCTATAATCGTGATTTTCATCTTTAAAATAATCTTGAGATACCAAATGATGATCAACAACGAACAACTGTATGAAACCATCGATTTGAAAAACAAGACAGGAATATATTACGAACACGTTGGTAACCTTAAGCTTTTCTCTAACCATTGGAACTTACTCATATATACTAACCTTACCGAACTCAACTTCCAATATAACTCAATCTTACTGACCTATGAAAAAATTCTTTCTTCTTGTAAACAACTTCTTTCTTCACACGAAAACTTATCCCAATGCGAATCCCTTCCTACCCTTTCTACGTTAGTCCTTGATCGAATTAAATCACAGGATCAAATTATTAACAAATACTTAGGAACCACCATAAAATCTCGAATACAAAAGAGAGGATTAATAAATGCTATTGGTTCTATATCCAAACAATTATTTGGCACCCTCGACGACGAGGATGCAAAAACTTTTTCTCGTCATATAAATCAACTTAACCAACAACAACATTATGAATCCCAATTAAACGAAAAACAAATTTCAATATCAAAAAATATCATCCATCAATTAAACCTTACAAACGACCAAATTATTAAAATAGAAGAAAAGATTGAAGAAACCAGTAAAATCATAAATCAAATAAGCAACAACTCAAATAGTAATAACATAATAAATAAATCCTTTCTTCACCTAAACGAACTTTTTACGATGTTCAACTCCTTGTCAGAATACTACTATTCAACCAAAGATCACCTCCTGGACGCTATTTACTCCGCAGCCCATGGAAAACTTCACCCATATCTTATTGATCTTTCTAAACTCACAGAGGAAATTAAAAAGATACAATTACTCCTTCCAGAAGAAAATCGTTTACCACTTCCTCTACAAGAGCAATATATAGACACACTTTTTAATCTCTTAGAAACTCATGTTTACTACATTGACAACCAAATAAATTTTGTATTAAGAATTCCTCTCACTTCTTCCAAAAACTATAACGTTTATAAAATGACTAGTATACCAAATCTCATCGGAAACAAAACCTTTGCAATTATAATCCCTGAAAAACCTTTTCTTATCGTTGATTTAGAAAAACAATCATACTTTCTTTATGATAACCATGACTTAGACAAAATAATGTCAAACAACTACAAAAAATAATTATCTATGCGAAAGAAACGTACCTATCCTTTTCACATCTTCAAGCAGTGCCTGCGAACTGGATTTACTTTCCATTCTTCCAAGTAAAATCAGTAATTGTAATATTCAGTTAATGCAAATATATCACCCCATTTTCCTACAGCTAGCAGACTCCAACTCTTGGATTTTCGTCTCCCCAAATCCAGAAAATCTTATGATTAAATGCCAAAATCTTAACTCGCAAATAAACATAAATGCAACTGGTATTCTTAAAATCCAACCAAACTGTATTGCAAACACAAGATATCAATCCTTAAGCTCCAAAACAAATTTCGAAACAAAAACTAATCTTAACTTTATTTCATCAAATCCTTACCTTTCATGAATTGAAGGCGGGATCAGCAAGAGTAAGACCTTTCATTTCGGAAGGATCAATATTCGAAAAAGACGTACTTGGCAATGCATTGGTTAGCTGCTTCAACACTATAGCTTGTGCTGCAATAGGAACAGCGGGAGTCTCTCCGTTATAAATCGAAAAGGTGCAAAGTTTCTTAGAAGAAGCCGCATGTGTTGCATTAACACTTGAAATGGAGATATTGATAGGGAATGTCGGTAAATTAAATCGTCGTTGTACTGATTCTAATATAAAGGATACCTCAGACCCAGGATCTATTAGGGCACGAACTAAATGACATGATTCTTGTCCAATGATATTAACCAACGCTGTTGCAAGCAAAATGTTTTTGTGTGATGAAGCGAAATGAGTTTGACCGGTAATCGGTGGTACAAATGGTTGTGCAGTGGACTGTAATATGGAAGGCGGTTGACTTGACGATGAATTGTTTTGCACGTCATCCGATACCGGTGATCCTGCTTTGGTTGGGAAATGTAACAACGAATTATGTCGCTTGTTACATGTGGAACACGAATAATGACTTTGACAAGCATTGGAACTATGCTTTTCTGATAAACAATTAACACACATATGGTTTTTCCTTATGATTTCATATCTAGATGAAGGAGTCATAGTTAAAAACTGAGAACATTTGTTAATTAGATGATTCCCTGAACAAAGCTTGCAAGAAGAAGTTTGGGATTTAGAGTGAAAAGTTTTCACTCGTTGCCTTGGTTGCGAAGCATTTTTTTGAGTCTTAGCAAATTTCTCAGAGGTCGAAGCGGCAGGAGAGGTGACATCGGCGATGGTTTCAAGGACTTGAAAACGAGCATTGAGGAACTTATCCATTTGGTTCCACGAAGGTATGGTTGTAAAGATTGCTCCCACAGAGAAAGAGTGTACGGGGGCAAACGGTTGGAACAAGTGTAAACAAGAATCGGGTCCCAACCTTAAATGTTGATGCCATGGGCTGTGAGCGCCGCTAAACAATCATTTATATGACGTTGAAGATTTTTAATAGTTTTTCCTGATTCTGTAGGACATGAGGGTAAATTAAGTAACGTTTTGATTTGATTATTGACAATGATTCGCTTGTTCTCATAAGTGGAACGCAAAGATTCCCGAGCTTGCACAAAGCTGGTATTAATCAAAGGAAATTTTTCAACAATACTGAAGGCATCTCCAGTAGTCTTAGATCTGAGATGGAAAAGCTTTTCTACTTCCCCCAATCTAGGATGCTTTATATAAATTGCTTCGAACATATCTCGAAAAGCTGGCCATTTAAGGTAGTCACCGCTGAATGTTTCAGTATCGCAAACTGGTAGTTTGACACCATATGATTTCGAATTAGTTGTATTTTCAGAAACGGTAGAAGTAGAATTCGAAGCAATTACTTTAGAAAGCTTTTCTTCCCATTCTAACATTAACGCAAAACAGCTAATAAAAGTTTCGTTGGAGGAGGTATATTTCTCCTCTATGGTCGCAGCGTCAAAATCATCAGTCCCTACTCCCTCACGAATGCATATCATATAATGGGACTTCACTTCAGCCCATAACTCTTTTAATTCCATTTTTCGTGCCCTCAAGGCGAGCAAAGAATGCTTTGCTTCAGGCAGTTGACTAAAAGTTGAATTATATTTCACCAGCTGATCAGCTGAATGAATAAAATCAGTTAGGAAACTCATGAATCTACAGAAGAGTATGACTCACAGACGGACGCGCAATATATAACTGCAAAATATATTTGAGAAAATCCAAAATAAATCAAAGATATTCAGGTGCAAGAAAATATTTGAGAAAATCCCACAAAAATAATTTTTTTTTTTTTTTTTTTAACCAAATTTTCAGATGGTAACCCAACGCACTATAAGAATGAGAAAAGGCTACAATAAAACATTTAAGAAAATTCTATAAATATCTTCACAAACTTATAAAAACTTTTAAGCAAATGTTCAGATTGTAACCCAACGCACTATAAAAATGAGAAAAGGCTACAAGGAAATATTTAAGAAAATTCTATAGAAAAATATTTTCAAAAAACTTATAAAAACTTTTAAGCAAAAGTTCAGATTGTAACTCAACGCACTATAAGAATGAGAAAAGGGTACAAGGAAATATTTAAGAAAATTCTATAGAAAAATATTTTCAAAAAACTTATAAAAACTTTTAAGCAAAAGTTCAGATTGTAACCCAACGCACTATAAGAATGAGAAAAGGCTACAAGGAAATATTTAAGAAAATTCTATAGAAAAATATTTTCAGAAAACTTATAAAAACTTTTAAGCAAAAGTTCAGATGGCAACCTGCAACGCACTATAAAGAATGAGAAAAGGCTATAAGAAAATATTTAAGAAAATTCTATAGAAAAATTTAACTTATAAAAAAAAAGTTGTAAAACCAAGAGTTCAGGTGGTAACCCAACGCACTATAAGAATGAGAAAGGCTACAAGAAAATATTCAAGAATATTCTATAAAATATTTTCAGAAAACTTTTAATTAGATCAAAGAAATGTAGGACGGCAACCCTTTTTGCGTTTAACCAAATTCTACTTCAAAAAGATACAATAAACACTATTTAAGAAAATGATTTCAAAATGTATATATTATATTTACTTCAAGAAACTCAAAAATAAAAAAAAACTAAGAAGTATATTTGTTTAATCACCTTTAAGATCACAAATGGCACCTCACTGACTAATCACACAAATACAAAATCAGATTTTTTCGCGTTTTGTTATTACGAGTGCATAACATTCACCCAAGGACCCGAGAAACGGTACCACCAATATAAATAAAAGTAATTTTTTTTTTTTTTTTTTAAAAGTACCACCCACCAGAACAGTTAGCGACCAGACCGCAAAAATTAAAATATTTTAAATAATATGCTTGATTATATGAATTATTTTTCAATAAGAATTTTTATTTTGTTTATACATATGTTAAGAAGATATTTTTGATATGCACTGAACTTATGATTACCTGGTTCTACTCCTACGACTGCTACTGTTGAGTTCGAGCTGGTGTGATGATGATTTGTCTGATGGTGTGATTGAAGGTGTGATGGTTCAACTGATGACGTAGCGGAATTATCGCTCTTCTTTTAGATGATGATGACGATTAAAGTTGTGGTTGAAAGTTGAACTATGACGTAGGCATCACTATGCATGAGTAGATTTAAGGTGATGTCGATGGCTTGTTGAAGAAGACGACGATATCGTATGTACTTTTGGTGACGTAGATGTTGCGAATTGCGTAAATGGCGTGTTGGTAAGAAAATGGTGGATGTAGCGACGATGACGGCGTATATATATGTGTGAGAGCAGCGTGGTGGCGTGTATAGATATGTAACCACGTTGCTAGATGCGACGCACGTGGCTAGTGCATATATATGTACATTCAATAACGACAATGCCGACGTAGACGAGAATCAGAATGCACAAAATATGTGCATTGGTACACATATGTATTTGCATGTACAATGCACGTATGTCCAAGAAAATGATGGACGTAGCGACGATGATGGCGTATGTTGTATGTAGGTATACGTGAGAGCAGCGTGGTGGCGTTTATATATATAGAACCACGTTGCTAGATACGACGCACGTACATATAAGTATGTACATCGAACGACGATGACGTAGACGGGCATCAAATTGAATGCACAAATGTGCGCATGTACAATGTGCATATGTACGTCCTTGTTGGTTAAGTTGTTGGTACTACTTGGAGCATGGATCGTTTGATGGAGTGGTTTTGGTATCCGGCTCGAAGGACCAATGTGTGGGCCTTTTATTTGGCCACATAAAAAACAACGATGATCACGAAACTATGCCGCAGCAGCAGCAACAACAGCACACCTGGATTTTTCTTTTTATTTTGAGAAAATATGCCGCAGCAGCAGCAACAACAGCACACCTTTACTTTTCTTTTTATTTTGACTTTATTTAGTTTTCAGTTTATACAAAAAAGTTTATTTTATGGTTTTGTTTTTGACTAAAATTTACTGAATGCCAAAAGGGCCAAGTTTTTTTTAGACGTCCGTCCGCCAGAGAGAATGAGAAAAATCTGAACATTTTTCATGAGGCCGGAAGGGCAGACATTTTTCTTTCGTAATAATTTTATTTCGAAAAAGGAGGGGGTTTGTTCGTAGAGTGAGGCAAAACTGTAGTGAGCTACAATTGTGCCTGGCTCATAGATGGCATTAACATGTTAATTCATCATTCTGATATGTGAGGAAAAGATTGGGATTCGGTAACAGTAATTCAGCTTATTTAATAAGAGTGAGAAGGAGCATAGGAGATAGGAGCGCTGTCTAGCTTTTTCGCCATTACAACGTGGGAGGTGGGATGGTAGTTGGTGACATAAACGGCTGGTATGCCTTGTCTATGTGGGAGTGGATGATGATTCTGGAAAGGTAGAGGGATATGAACGTCCTTTAGTTTCAGGACTCATCTGGAGAAAATTCTCGAGAATCATTGACCTTACTCAGCTTCTACATATTGTTAAGGTAAATTTTGACCGCAACAAAAACCAGCCTTTGGCTGTTTTCTTTTTCTCGTTGTGGCTGCAAAATATCGGCAAAGTTGAGGGCAACCATGGTCTCATCAGCCACAGGTGTACCTAGCCTTTATTTTGCAAAAGCAACAAAAGCAGGTGATCGAGATCGAGAACGAGTTCTTTCGACGAGGTCGAAAATGCCGGCGGATGAGCCGAAGACGTATGAGGTCAGGCGGACCCTTACTTGAACAACAACAACAACATATTTTATTTTAAAGTTTTAATTCTTAACGTAGATTGACTTTTAATTCACTTAATTATTAATGTACAAATGGGTTTTTAACGCCGCGTTTTCAAAGTAGCTTAATTTAATATTTGGTACAAAATTCACACCTCGAACCTCGCGCGTATTTAATAGTACCTAATAGGAAAATGCCTAGTTGAGACTTCTTCTCGATTTTTGTTTTTCTTTGAACTTTCTCGAAAAATAATAGTTGGGAAGGGGTCTGAACTCGCCAATATGTTTCGGCAAGTTTTGGAAACTCATCCAACAACTTGTCGAAACCGTGACTGTGTGTGTGAAAGCAAAGTTTCGCTGAGAGTCAACAACGGTGGCTTTCCTGATGAGCGTAAAGCTTCCAGGAAGCCGTGATACCGTGCCCGACAATCACGAAAACGAATGCTTGTGTTGTATGAATGTGTGTGTGACTGGAATGGTCGAGGGAGGAAAAAAGTAGTTTGAATTAGCTTGGAAGGCACTCTTGAAAGAGCCTTACAAGCGAGAAGAATAAGTGAGAAGAAAAAGTTCGAGGAGTTTTTGGAAGGAAAAAGATTGAGAAGAAGGATTTAAAAAATCGGGAAATCGAGGAAATTAGAAGGAAAAAACTAATAGTCGAGGATCGAGGTGTGAGGATCGGGAATAAGAGGATAAATAGGAAGGAAAAAGATAAGTAGTTTGTTTCTTTTGTTTATTTGTTCTTTTCGAATATATATATATTTTTTTGAGACGCGTCCGGTATTAAAAGCCCATTTTCTTTGTTTGCCATTTTCTTTTAAATATTTGCTTTTCTTTATTATTTCAATTTTGTGTAATTTGTTAACTTTTGATTTGAAAACATTTTGGGTTTTAGTCCAGGGATCTTCAATCCCACGGTTTCCCAAAGAATAAATTTTAAACTTAAAAATCAAACGTTCGTTATGTCTTTTTTTTTTAATCGCTTCACTCATCACAAAGTTTTGGAATTTTCTTTTTCGGTTTCTAAAAAAAAAATCCTGGCGCCCATTTTATTGCATAGTATCCCACTGTAGGTACTTGCAATAACATATTTCTAAATTGTAACAATTTGATTGATTTTATAAATCAATCAACATTGTTATAATTTATATAAACAAATTCTTCCAAGAGAACCCAGCCCAGCTGAGCAGCCGCGGTTACAGCTTCTTTAACGAGCTGTGTTGTTGCACTTTGTTTCGTTCTCTCCTTTGTGTCGCATTCGTACTCGGTTGAGTGCGAGTTGCTGGTTTCGTTGCGTGCGTCGTCGTTCGTCGCTACGCAGCCGTCGTCGGTTTAGTTTGTTTTAGTTTAGTTTTGTCGTCATAATTGTTTTAAATAATTAATAATATTAAATATACGTCGAGGTAATAATAGTGATAAAAAAGTGTAACAATATCGACCTCTGGTTTGCACCAATGTATAGATTATTTTTTTCTTCATATGGTGAGTAAAAAAACCGGTTTTGCGAAAAAAATGGACTTGCCCCCCTTTTGATGCAAGGTCCTCAATTATACAGCAAGTTTTGCTTTAGTAAAAAATTTCGAACTAGAGCTTTTAATAAAAAGTCTGTTGTAAGGTTTGACGAGGAAGCCCTGGTTCAAAAGAACAGAAATATATTTCTTAGCTTTATGCAAAGCCGCTTATTAATCCGAGCATCAAAATGCACGATTTGGATTGAGTATAATCTGAGCTCTCCAGCCGATAATGAAAGTAGATGAGTCTTGTTCTATGTGTAAAACTAGACTAATTTTATTTTCGAAATTTTCTTCTATTTATACTTACAACTAGTTCTATACAAAATTAATTTTCATATGTACATAGATATTCTTAACCTAGTTCTTTATTTTATTTATTCTACTTATGACCTACAATATATTACCCCACATGACGTAATACTCAAATGTCCACTTGACAAAATATACTTTCGGTTATATTTCCTCAAAGGCATTCCGAATGCTCAGTCAATGTGATGCATATATAATTGCAGTCATAAACAAAAATCAATATTTAATTGCATTCGGCGCATAGCGACCGACTATGACTATGTGTAACATGATCAGTTCAATGCACGATGGTATCGCTTGGTGACGGCTGACCATTCTCAACATAAACACATGTAGGTCGATATGCGGCGAGTTCATAAATGTTTACATTTCATATTTCATTGTTATTGTTTATCTTTGTTTATTATTTTGTTTTGGTTTTGGGTGTTACACACAACACCCTCACCCTTTAAAAAAAATGATTTTTTTTGTATCTTTAAATGAAAAAAAAATTATTTTGATAGTATGTTTTTTCTTTTTTTAAGGTTAAATGATTTTTTTGGTAAAGAAAAGAATTTATAATTACATAATATACATCTATAGTTTCTTTTTGTTTTTATTTATTTCTGGCTCTTATTAAATTATTGTTATGTACTTCTTTATTTTCTTTTTCAGTTTTTATAATGCTATTTGGACCTTTTTTTGTTCAATTATTTTATAAGGACCTTTGAATGGTTTATCTAACTTTTTTCTATTTCCAACTTTTAAATATACATAATCTCCAATTTTAAAATTTGAATTATTTACATTAGATTGATTTGTACATGTTTTATTTTTACTTTGCTCTAAGTTCTCTTTAGCTTTTTCATGAGCATATTTTAATTTTAATTTGAATTCATTAACATAATTATCAATATTGTATATTTTTTCTCTATTTTTTATGATTTCACAAGGTAAAGCACATAGTTCAAAAGGTGAATAATTGGTTGTACTGTGTGGTGTAGTATTGTATGTGTAAGTGTAGTAAGGTAGTAATTCTTCCCAGTCGTCTTTTCCGTCCGTGGTCATTAAATAATCATTTAAAACTCTATGATTTCTTTCTACTGTTCCTAAAGTTTCATGATGAAATGGTGTTGATGTAGTTTTTTCTATTTTTAGTATTTTACAGATATTTACTAGTAGTTCATTAGTGAATTCTGTGCCCTTATCTGTTTTTAATTTTCTAAAACAACCATATTTCAAAATGAATTTTTCTACAATAGTTTTTGCTACTGAAATAGCGTCTTTAGTGACTAGTGGAAAAGCTTCTATGAACTTTGTGAGTTCACATTGAATGGTTAGAATATACCTGTATCCATTTGATGGTCTGAGTGGTCCTACTGTGTCTATTGTAATTACATCAAATGATGTGCTAGGTGTTTCTGTCCTTATGAATTGTTCTTTAGTGTATTTATTAATTTTAACTTCGTTACAAATCTTACAACTATTAATATACTTTTTGACCATCTTATTCATATTTTTCCATACGTACTTCTGCTTTAGTTTCGCTATACATCTTCTAATACCAATATGTCCTCCTAACCTGTCATCGTGATATTCTTTTATTAAATTATTCATCTCATTCGCATGCTCTATTCTTCTTGGTGAATTATATAATATAATGTCTAGACAATTTTCATTCTTATTCTTTTGCAGTTCATTAAATATCTTTTTAAATTTGTGCACTGATATTGTTTTAAATATTTCATTATTCATTGCTAACGCTAGCTTTTCTATTTTCACATGCTTTGTATAGGATAACAATTTCTTCAAAATCAATTTTAACTCTGATAGAGAATTATCATTGTATCCAACATGTATTGTATCTTTAACTGCATATATTGTTTCTTTTGGTGGCCCCATTAAATTCTTTATATTTTCAAATTGCAACTTTTTAACGTTTCTAGTGTCTGAGATAGATATGCATTCCCATATGTGGAGGTGTACAGTCTCCACAGGAGGCATAATTTCCGGATTTTCTTCTCTTTCACTAATATCTTCCTTATCTTTCAACTTCATTGCTCTTGTTAGGACATTTATATTGTTTACTGGTATCATTTCTTTTAATTCTTCTGAACTTAACTTTATTCTAGATAATGCATCAGCATTTGTATTCATCTTTCCTTGCTTAAAAATTATATCAAAATCGTAATCCATTAAATCTACTCTAATTCTAGTTAATTTGGATGAAGGATTCTTATGAGTAAAAAGACTAACTAATGGCCTGTGATCTGTATAAACAACAAATCGCCTACCGTATAAATATGGTCTGAAATGGTTTATTCCCCAATGTATACCAAGTAGTTCTTTTTCTATCACTGCTTTATTAAGCTCATGTTTGTTTAATGATTTACTTGCATATGCAATGGGTTTGTCCTTACCTACTTCTCCTTGAGACAAAATAGCTCCTAATGCATAGTTTGATGCATCTGTTGTTAATATGAACGGTTTTGAGAAATCTGGATAGCTTAGTATTGGAGGTGTCATTAATTTTCTTTTAAGGTTCTCAAAAGCATTTTGACAACTTTGTGTCCAGCTGAAAATTTGGTCTTTCTTTAATAATTGATTCAAAGGTTTTGCAATTTCAGCGAAATTTTGAATAAAACGTCTGTAATAGTTACAGAAAGCTACAAATCTTCGAACTTCATCTGCATTATCTGGTTTTGGGTATTCTTTTATGACATTATATTTACTCGGGTCTGTGGTTACTCCTTGTGAAGTTATAAGATGTCCAAGATAAACTACTTCTGGTCGAAGGAAATTACATTTGCTTGGGTTTAATTTCAAATTATATTTACGTAACCTCTTAAAAACTTCTGTTAGGTTGTTATTATGTTCCTTAAGGTTTGAACCAAACACAATTATATCATCTACATACAAGAATGCGGATGCTTGCAAACCACTTAATGCAATTGATAACATCCTTTGAAAGCTATTTGTTGATATTTTTAATCCAAAAGGTAATCTTTTGAATTGAAAATGTCCCGAATCAGTTGAAAAAGCTGTTAGTGGTCTTGATCTGGGATGAAGTGGTATCTGATGAAATGAACTTGTCATGTCTAGAGTTGAAAAATATTTAGCCTTTCCTAATTTATCAAGCACATCTTCTAGTCTAGTTAATGGAAATTTGTCATCAACTATTTTTTTATTGAGAGATCTAAAATCTACAACTAATCTCCACTTTTTTAATTCTCCTGTGCTTTTCTTGGGTACAATTAATAATGGTGAATTGTATGGACTTGTTGATGGTTCAATGATATCTTCATCTAATAATTTTTCAACCTGCTCTTCTATTTCTTGTAGATTTGCATGCGGTAGCCTGTAGTTCTTTATGTAAACTGGTGTTTTGTCATTAGTTGCTATTTTTTGCTCATAAAAGTTGTTTTTACTTAATTTTTCTCCTTCTAAATGGAATATATTTTGAAATTGCTTACATATTCTAAAAACGTCTTCTTTTGCATTATTATCTAAGTTATCTACTTTTATTTCATTTTGTATTTGTTCAAATCTATCTTCATCTTCTAAACTGTTTCTAAAATTTAGTACTTGGTAGCTAGAGATTGGTTCTAGTCCTAACGAAATTTGTTTTAAAATGACCTCATTCTCTGTCGTATTAAGTATTTTTATATGCTTATTTCCTTCTTTTGGAATAATTGTGTTTGCTAAAAATATTCCTTTCTTAATTTCTTTTCCATATATTAAACTATCTTCTTTTAAATCTATATCTATCATTTGAATTATCTCTGTTCTTGGCGGTAGTTTTATATTACCATAAATATCTTTTGTATTCATGTTCATTGGCAATATTATCTCTTCCCCATCTAGAAAAATTGTTAATGCACATGTCTCATAGTCAATTTTACAATTATGATCTATTAAAAAGTCTCTACCTAATATTCCATCAGTGGTTAAATTTATCTTATTATCTATTACACTAAATTTTTGTTCAATATTTTTATCTTCAAAGCATAGATTTAGTTTAGTGATTCCTATAGTCGTTATGTACTCTTTAGCTATCCCATTTATCTGACAATTGTCACCATATTCTATGTTATGATTACTATTGACTATGCTATTCTTAATTATTGAGATATCGGCTCCTGTATCTATTAATAGGCTTATTGGTTGATTTCTGCCTTTTATTTTTAATTTTATAAAATTTGTATTTTTGTCTGAATTTCTTATAGAAATTATCTTCTTCTGGATGTGTGCCCCGGGTTTTGTCGGCCGGGGACGTACCCGTTTCCCTGAAAATTTTGCCTGTTATTATTTTGGTTATTATGTCCTCCTCTGTTGTTATTATAACTTCTATTCTGATTCTCATATCTATTGTTATTTCCATGATTTTGATGCCTATCACGATTGAAATCATTAATTCTTCTATTATAATTACCTCTGAAATTATTTCTACCTCTTTGTTCCCTATTGAAAAACATTATGTTGTTAGAATGTTGAGGACTAACTTCTAAAGCAATTTGGACTGCTTCTGCAAGCTTGGTTGGTCTTGCAGCCATTACTAATGACTTATATGGTTCTGATAAACCATTTTTAAAGGCTGTCATTCCAATCTGATCATTCAATCTTACTATAAGTTCTCTGTGTTCAGCCCCTTGCTCAGAGATTTGTAGCTCATTCAATGAAGCTAGTAATGTTTCTATGCGTGAAGCAAACGTCAGAATTGTTTGATTGCCTTGATAACATTTTGCAATGTCATTATGCAATCTAGACGCAGTTTTGTTGGATTTGTATACAGATTTTAAAATATTTTTGAAATCATTTAAGTTTGTTGGTATTTTCTCAGTTTGAATTTTGTTTTTAACTTTTTCTGAGAGTTTGGTGGCCAAAATGAATTTTACTAAAAGTTCCTTTTGTACATCGTTATTAAGAGTATTGGAGTAAAACTCAATTAAACCCAAAAAATTATTAAGATCTTTAAAGTCACCTTGAAATTCAGGGATAACTTTAATAGCAGTTACTATATCAAAATTTGCCATTTTGTCGTTGATTTCAATTTCTTCTTTATGTTTTAAAAATGTTTGAATTTGTTCTACTAACTTGTCAAATTTGATTTTTAAGTCTTGTATGTCGGTTAAGTCTGCGTTTTTGGTTATTTCTGACCATACATTGTCTATTTGTAAGTTAATTCTTTGTATGTGTTCTGTGGTGTAAGTTCTGTTAGGTGCTTTTTTTAAATTTTTTAAAATATTTTCTAGAATGTTGAACTCCATAAATTTTATATATATATTTATTTAAACATTAAGTGTTTTCAGAGTATGTTTTCTAAGATAATTTTTGTAATATGCATTTAATTTGCATAAAATTATAATTAACAAAAGAAAGAAATTAAGCTATACTACTTTATCGCCTAGAGGTGTTGTTGTTGTTGTCGATGATGTTGATGCTGCAGATGCTGCTGCTACATTGTTTATAATCTCCTCCTTGGAAGTCTTGCCACCCATTTTTCTTTAGATCCTTCAGCTCACCAATGAGTCTTCGCTTCTGGTCTCCACTGCTTAGGTTGATTATTCTCTGAAGGTCTGCACACTTCCTCTGGAACTGTCTTTTGCGGCCTCCTCGTTTTTTCTTTTGTTTATTTTCTTCTAGTTTCTTTTCTTCTTTCTTCTTTTTTTCTTGCCGACTTCTGTATTCCTCTATGGAAAGTGGTTTCGGTCCAGCGGTTTTAGGAGTTGGCACGTATTTCGGTGTGTCTGCTGGCACTTCCTCAGGAGCGTATTCCAAAAATTTTTCCCACTTTTTGAAGATGCAGTTGATTTCTTCTAGTGTAGACATTTAGACATCAGTTCGGTAGGATTGTTGAGAAGGATCGCTGTCGTCAAATTTGCTCATCAGATTGGGCTTGGACGGTATCGATGTCATTAGTTTCGTTTGGTTTGGTTTCGTCAGTTTCGGTTGGGCAGGATCGCCATGTAAGGTTTGACGAGGAAGCCCTGGTTCAAAAGAACAGAAATATATTTCTTAGCTTTATGCAAAGCCGCTTATTAATCCGAGCATCAAAATGCACGATTTGGATTGAGTATAATCTGAGCTCTCCAGCCGATAATGAAAGTAGATGAGTCTTGTTCTATGTGTAAAACTAGACTAATTTTATTTTCGAAATTTTCTTCTATTTATACTTACAACTAGTTCTATACAAAATTAATTTTCATATGTACATAGATATTCTTAACCTAGTTCTTTATTTTATTTATTCTACTTATGACCTACAATATATTACCCCACATGACGTAATACTCAAATGTCCACTTGACAAAATATACTTTCGGTTATATTTCCTCAAAGGCATTCCGAATGCTCAGTCAATGTGATGCATATATAATTGCAGTCATAAACAAAAATCAATATTTAATTGCATTCGGCGCATAGCGACCGACTATGACTATGTGTAACATGATCAGTTCAATGCACGATGGTATCGCTTGGTGACGGCTGACCATTCTCAACATAAACACATGTAGGTCGATATGCGGCGAGTTCATAAATGTTTACATTTCATATTTCATTGTTATTGTTTATCTTTGTTTATTATTTTGTTTTGGTTTTGGGTGTTACACACAACACTGTTCAGTGACGCTGTGCTGGACTGTTCTAGACAGAAAAGTACAGCTTTTTGCTGTTCATTGAGGTTTTTTCTGTGCTGAACTGTTCTACTTTCCTGTTCATTGACAAACCTAGAACAGTTTAGAACAGGATTTTCTGTTCTTGCTTTTGAGTCAGATCAGGTTAGAACAGATTCATGAGAAATGTCAAAATCGAAGTTGTCATTTTTTTTGTTTACGTTTTGATTTGGCTGTGCTTTGTGTTTTTTTTTTCTGGTGATTAAATCAAAAATTAAAATAAAGTTATTTTGCCAATTTGTTTTATTTGTTTAATTAAATAATTATAAAATACATTTATATAAAATACATTTTACATTTCATCAAAGAAAAGGTAATAACATTCGTCACACTTTCATTCCAATCATCTGAAGACGAATCCGACGAAAAATCACTATCGGTGTCTGAACCACTAACATTTTCATTTAGTATTATCTTAGCAATCACTTGATTTTCCATTTCAATAATTTTTAATAATATTTTTCACAGTAAAAACACAAAAAATGAAAAAAAATAAGCGAGAAACGAAAAATTCACACAATTTGCAATTTGTTTTTTTTTTTTTTGCAACTGACGTTTAACTGACTGTTCTAACTTGATCTGACGTTTCTCACGAAACTGTGCTGTCCTGTGCTGTTCTGATCTAGAAAAATCCTCGCTGAACAGACTTAAAAAAAATTACATTACGAACGGTAGAGAAGTCGAAAGAAGTGGGTACCCCGATTCCATCCGTCTGTTTGTCTTTCCTGGCCCCTACAGTCCAAACAATTGTGTTGATTAAAATTAAGATTTTCAGCCGATTAGTGTAAGGTGTTTTTTTTTCATTTTATTAATATGAAAAATAACAGCAGTCCCCATACAAATGTTTTGGTTCAAACATGTGATTTTTCTAAAACTTCCTCTAAATTTTGTGTTCTTAATTTGGCTTCTTTTTACAAGAAAAACATATTTTCGTATTGGCCCAGAAGGGTACCCCTCAAAAAATCTTTATTTTGTTTTTAAGTTTTCTCAAGAACTAATGGACCGTTTTTAAAATTCTTCTCTTTCTGTGCAAGCTCTTCTCAATGATCAAATTGATGATGATTTTCTATGATCAAAAATGTATTTTTTTTTTTTTTTTAAATACTAATTTTGTTTACAGAACTCGATATCTCAGAAAGGGGACAACATTTTTTGACGACATTTAAATGTAAAATGTACATATATTTATAAGCTCTTTATTTAAGCTCTTTATTTAAAAAAAATAAGTTAATCTATATTTTTTGACAAATAAAATGGCATTTGAATTTTGACAAATAAAATGGCATTTAAATTTTTGAGAAAAACTTATTGTGCAGGTACATTTTTAAATCTTAAAATATAGGAAATATTTTTAAACAGACTTTTTGGAATAAATTAGCAAGTTCTAGCGAGCCAGTCATGCATTTTATTTCTTTCAAAATTGGTTTTCTGTTGAATACAAAAAATCTTAAAAGATCTTAAAAAATTAAATAAATCTACTTTTGAAATGAATTTGCTTTGGATGCTCTAGAACTGAGATTTAAACACGAATTTCAATATTACAAATTTCCCAAAAAAATCAAGTGACAATTTTGTAAAACTAATGGCTAAGTGAAAAACATAATAAACGTTTCATATCTATTGATATAAACGCTTTGAAACGTGTAATTTGTGAGTGCTACAAAAACTTTTCTTCCAAACTTATTTGTTTACCTACTTTACTTTGATTTAATTTAATTTTTTAGGGAAATTATGTACTTAAATGCAACTATTTCCTTAAATTCAAGAACCAAACCTTTTTGTCTCTATAATTTTTAAGTTTTGTTGACGCCTTTAAGTTCAAAATACGAGTAAGAAGATTGATAACGATAGTAATAAGAGACTCCCGAAAATTAAGTTCGAAAAAACTACGTCATAAAAAGCTCGACATTTCTACATATCAGATCCTCTCTCATTTTCTGGATTTTTGAATTTTTGCAGCGTTCTTCGCATTAAAAGAAATGGAAGCAAGAAAAGTATATTTTATTTTTTAAAAAGCTACGTTTTAAAACAACATTTCTGCGTGAAATGCAGCAAAAACCCTCTAAACTATTGTGTTTTTGCTCTTAAATAGGGCATATTTAAAAAACTTTTGAAATCTAGAAATGCTTTCATATGCAGGGAGTCATCCAAATTAAACAGTTAGCAGCGGTTCCCAATCTTTTTTAGTCGCGGAGCACTTTTTGAGTGAGAAATTTCACGCGGAGCACTTCGTTGCGCATATGTCATTTTTCGCAGTTACATGTAGCAAATAAAATAACTTTTTGTTCAAATTTCGTTTATTTTATTGAATTCAGGAAACAGTTTCTACACGAAAAACACAAGAATAATGTTAACTTAACTTAATAAGGAATTAGATAATTATATTATATGCATTATAATTATATGAAGTTTCTTTTTAGAGGGAATAATGTGCCTGCTTATTTTTGCATACATAAAAAAGGAGACCCTTTAAATTGCGCCAACTACAGAGGGATCAGTCTCCTTAACATTGCATATAAGATGCTTTCTGCCGTATTATGTGAACGTCGGAAGCCGTTCGTCAACAACCTGATAGGTCCTTATCAGTGTGGCTTCAGACCAGGAAAGTCCACTATCGACCAAATATTCACACTACGGCAGATCTAGGAAAAAAACCAGGAGCTTCAAATCGATACCCACCATCTATTTAAAAGCCGCGTATGACAGCATCCATAGGGAAGAGCTCTACAGAGCAATGTCTAGTTTTGGCATCCCTGTCAAACTTATCCGTTTGTGCAGAATGACAATGGAGAATGCACGCTGCTCCATCAAGGTCGGAAAAGATCTCACCGATGCATTTGATGTCAAAAAAGGTTTTAGACAAGGCGATGCACTGTCATGCGACTTCTTCAACATCGTTCTGGAAAGAATTGTGCAAAACTCAACCGTCAACACTAGAGGCACAATCTTCCAAAGGTCTATCCAATTACTCGGATACGCAGATGATATTGACATAATTGGAAGATCAAAGCGTGATGTCAGTGGAGCGTATTTGAGCATTGCGACGGAAGCGAAGAAGATGGGTTTAGTGGTCAATGAGGGCAAGACCAAGTATATGCTGTCATCAAAAAAGGACATTGAACAACGACGTCTTGGACAAAACGTCACCATGGACAGCTATAACTTCGAGGTAGTTAAGGACTTTGTCTGCCTAGGCACCGCTATAAACACAGACAACGACACCAGCGCTGAAATCAAACGAAGAATAACTCTTGCAAATCGCTGCTTCTTTGGACTTAGAAAGCAATTGAGAAGTAAATTCCTCTCTCGAGCATCTAAAATCACCATCCATAAGGCACTCATCATCCCGGTTCTCATTTATGGCGCTGAGGCCTGGACCCTGTCAAAGAAAGATGAGAACGTCTTAGGATGCTTCGAGAGGAAAATTCTTCGGGTGATTTTTGGTCCCGTACGTATAGATGGAGAATGGAGGAGAAGATATAACGACGAACTATACGGGCTGTACAGCGACACTGACCTAGTTAGCAGAATAAAAGTCCAACGGCTTAGATGGCTGGGTCATGTAGAGCGAATGGACATCAACGCTCCAGCCCGGAAGGCCTTCGAATCCAATCCCGAGGGACGGCGCAGTAGAGGAAGACCGCGACTCAGGTGGCGCACTCAGGTGGGTGAGGACCTCAACGAACTTGGCGTGCGAAACTGGAGACAGCTAGCTAGGGACCGAGCTGGCTGGAGACGCATGTTGGTTGAGGCCCAGGTCCGCCCCGGACTGTAGCGCCACCTTAAGTAAGTAAGTAAGTTATTTTTGCATAAAGCTGGAACCAGATAGGTTAAATTTGGGACAACTGCAACTGTATATCAGGTTCTTTATCGAGACGGTATCTATATTTTGTTTTGGTTCCAACATATGCAGAGAACCCTGATTCACACATGTACATATGTATGTTGTTGCAAATGGCAGAAGAATTATTTTAGCTTTTTTTGACGGTAAATTCAACTCGTCTTTCAACGTACACCAGAATTCTGATAAAGACTTCTTTGTCGCAAAAAGTTTTTTATCGAAGAATCTGATGTCAGGTCAATCAAGAACTCAAACTGCAGGGATGTCAGGGTAGGTGGCTTTTCCAACGCGGCAGAGAACGGGTTTATTACCCATAGGTTTTCCTCAATGATCAGGTGGAATTCGTCTGGAAAATAGTGGAGGAAGCTATCCAGCAAACCTACTAGGTGGATATGAAACTTATTTAAAATATCATCGGGAATGTCCAAATTTATTTCTCCTTTAAATTCTTTGAGCATTGGGAAGCTGTCTAGGTTTCGATTTTTTATAGATTCAGCCCAAAACTGGATTTTATTTTTAAATGCTTCTATTTTGTCACTGACATCGAAAACAGTTATTGCCTTTCCCTGAAGTGATACACTCAAATCATTTATTTTTTTAAATATATCTGACAGATATGCCAATGTTAATAACCAACGTTCATTACACAACATGTCCCCCATAAAACAAAGTTGTCGTCAAAGAGGAAGTTAAAACTTCAGCTCTTATTTCGAAAAGCCGCGTCAGTGTTTTTCCGCGAGAAAGCCACCTTCCTTCTGCGTGAAGAAGTTAAGACGTACATATGTAAACTACCCATGTCATCACACAATACTTTAAAAAGCCTTGTATTCTTTGGCCGTGATTTAATAAAGTTAATTATTTTCACGCTTTCGTTCAACACCTCTTTAAGCGAGACCGGCATTTTTTTCATTGCAAGGTCATGGTGGTGCAGAACGCAATATCTGCTGGTGCATCTTTTAACAATTTGCTTTATTCTTGCGACGGCACCAGACGTTTTTCCATTCATGGCCTTGGCACCGTCCGTGCATACTTCCACGCAGTTAACCCATGGTATGTCATTTACAATACAAAAATTGTCAATCAAATCAAAAATTTCACCACTAGTTGTAGTAGTTGGCAACGGCTTGCAGAAGAGCAGACCTTCTTGAAAAGACTGTAGATATTGGTAGCGCACAAATACTAATAAAATAGCCAACCCTGCAACATCCGTTGATTCATCCATTTGCAGAGCAAATTATGTGACTTTCATTCGTAAAAGTAAGTAAAGTAGCTTTCACATTCTCCGCTAAGTCCCCGATTCGTCTTGATATTGTGTTAATTGACAAAGGAACGGTATCAACTATTTTTTTTTTACTTTTCACCCAACAAAAATGTAATTTTCTGCAGCATTGATCACCGTGGAACTAGTACTAGGCAAACTATCAAACTCAAAACTTTCAGACATCTCTAACACCGCTGTCTCTATTGCGTCATTTTTTCTTCGCACTAAAATAAGTATATGGGAAACCGAAATTGAACAAACAAAATAAAATCATTGAAATCAATTTTGTGCGGTTACATGCTTAAAAAGCAGAAGTTATTAACCGGGGATTACTATTTTACGTAAATTATGATTTAAAGCATCGGGTGCTTTTGCATAGCATTTTCAAGGATCCAGACTTAAGCGAGCGATCCATTCCAAGATTGTATGCATAAAAACAAAATAAAGTAAAACTCACGCACTAAAAGCAACTGCAAATTAACTTCACCGTACTTCGTTTAAAAATTTGCATGAATTGAATAAAAAATGTTTCTATTTCAATCGTCAATCTCACTAGTCTTCATGGTATTGTATGAAAATTTATACGAGTAAGATAGAATACAAAATTGAATTTGTCCATCAATTCGACTGCTGCGATCAAAATTACAAGATCAGAAGCCCAAAATGAAATAGTTACTAGTCCGTCTTGGATTTTTTATTTTTTTTCAAAGCACACTTTGGGAAACCCGGAGTTAGACCATACCTTGCTGGACAACAGTGTTATAAAATAATTTGATGACTAAAATTGTCATTTTAGCAATTGAAATGTGTAAAGGTTAGGTTAATATACTCGTACACATTATGTTATTTAAATTTTGTTAGCCTTCTTTACAAAACATTAAAGAACATTTTTAAGCGGTGAGTAAAAACTCATCTAAGTGTGTGACCCCCCCCCCCTGATGAAAAGTCTGGATCCGCCCTTGCATGGATAGTGGTATTGGGGGAGGGTTACGCTTTTGTGACAGTAGACAGCATTGAGTTTTCGAAGCATTAAATTCTACACGGTTTTTGATTCCCCATTGAACAATGCTGTCGAGATCAGAATTTAATGAGCTTATCATACGCTGCCGTTGGTAGTCCACATCCGAAGAACAAGGATGAGAATCTAAAAACGAATATGAAAAGCTGAGGGTACTGTCATCCGCGAAACAATTTAGTGGGTTAGAAGTTTCAGACAAAAGATCATCTATAAAAATAAGGAACAGCGTCGGAGACAAAACGGGGGCACACCAGCGTTTATTTTGTGAATATCAGATTTGAACCCGTCCAATACTACTTGAATTGAACGGTCCGAAAGGTAATTTCTAACCCAACGAAGAAGGGATTGATCAATACCAAATTGTAGTGTAATAAGAATAACCATTCATTAATTAATTAATTCAAACGTAAACAAAAATAATCATGTAAACAAATCCACACAATAAAATAAATTCTGTAATACAACCAATTATTGCATTGATACATAACACCTATTTTCGTTGTCCCTTTTGATCAACAAAGCTGAGAGCATTGACGTCGCGTCGCTTTGATGACGATGACACAAAATGTATTTTACTACACTACTCCAGAAAGCAAATTGTAATGAGTAATAGAATTGTCCCCAATAATTTATAAGAATATATCGATCATTTTTAAGTATAAATAGTTGTGAATTTTGAATAATAAATTCATTCTTGATCATACTTTACACGTTGACTTGAATCATTTATATGGGCACCTTTTGCCACTTCTATTATATATATATATTACTTCTAATATATTTATATAATACTATCAGCGAGCTGCGCTTTAAATAGTATTATAAGCGTGCTACGCTACATATAACTTAGGGAAAAAGAACAAAACTTTACATGGCGATCCTGCCAGCCTGTTAGGTTAACGAAATATACTTTTACCAACAGGAAGCAGACCAATAACTGATGTCATACAGCAAAGAGATTCTGGATACGCTGTTCGAAGAGCTAGACCAGCCATACTCCCCGGACAACTCAAAAAACCAGACGCAAGAAGACTCAGATAAGACTAAGCTGACCCGAAGGAAGAGAGGAGGCAAGGCTGTTAAGTTAAGACAGCAAAAAGCAGAGCTGTACAGGATTATAAATATAACGACCGACAGAAAACTAAAGAAAAGACTGATAAAAAAATTATTTATTTTGAATAAGGATGGGACAGCCCAATTCAAAAGAATTAATAAACAACAACCTAAGCAATAATGGCTCAAGCCAAATATTTAACTCTAATAACATAAATATTTATATATTAATAATATTAATAATTTTTTTATTTTTAAAAATCCATTCATACTATAAAAAGTATGTTAAAAACCAAATAGTTAGAAACAGAGTAAACCATTTATAAAGATAATTTTAAAAGTTTTCTTCATGATATATTAAATACTTTGTCAAAAGTATTAAATAATTTAAAGAAAAATCCAAACAGGGAATATACTCAAGAATATATAAATAAAATCAAAAAGGAAATTGAAAATGCAAGGGAAGAGATACTTATAGAACTATCAGATAAAAAAGAAATAGAAGAAATATTAACAAATTTTTGAGGAATAGAAAAACAAATTCTAGAATTGCTCATACTAAAAAAAAACAAAAGAAAGAATTAGAAACTATGGCAAAGTTTGAAATACTAGTAGCTGTAAAGCTTATAACAGAATTCAATGGTGAGTCAAAGAAATTATCAAATTTTTTAGGACTAATTGAATATAACGATACATTAGTTGAGGACTTAGGGAAGAAAAAGCTGATCAAATTTGTAATAGCAACAAAAATAGTTGAAAAAGTAAAAGACTTTTAGCATTAGAAAATCAGCCAGAATTTTTTCCTGATTTTAAGAAGGCTTTGACAGAAATTTACAAACCAAAAACAAATCCATTGAAAATACATAGTGATTTAGCAAGATCACAACAAGGATCTCAAGAAGTAAATAGATTTGCAGAAAAAATTGAATTACTGATATCTCAATTAAATGAGATACAAATAGCTGAACAAGGTGAATCAAATTCAGTGAATCTATAAAGATAGCTACTGAAGTTGAAGTCTCTTCACGACAAAATAATGTCATGCAATTTAGAACAAACTTTAGAGCTGGACACCGATATAACAATTTTCACACTAGATTCAATAATAACAATAGTAATAGAAATAGCTATGAAAGAAACAACAGTTTTAATAGAGGTAATGCTAAAAGTAGAGAACTAATGAGGGTCATTACCAATTCAAAAGACTTCCTTTCGGATTAAAAATCTCGACAAATAGTTTTCAGAGAATGTTGTCGATAGCTCTTAGTGGTTTACAAGCCTCAGCTTTTCTATATGTAGATGATGTGATAGTTTTTGGTAAGAATTTGAAAGATCACAACGAAAACTTGATAAAAGTTTTAGGAAGACTGCGTAAATATAATTTGAAATTAAATATAGAAAAATGTAATTTCTTGAGGCCAGAGGTAATTTATTTGGGGCATTTGATAACAGCAAATGGAATAAAACCAGATCCAAAAAAATATGAAACAATTAAAACTTATCAACTGCCTAAAAATGCAGATGATGTTAGAAGATTTGTAGCTTTTTGCAACTATTATAGAAAATTCATAAAAGATTTTGCAGAAATAGCAAAGCCTCTCAACCAACTTTTAAAAAAGAAACAAATATTTTCTTGGACAGAAGACTGTGAAAAATCTTTTAACATACTTAAGCAAAATTTAATGACTCCTCCTAAACTTAGCTATCCAGATTTTGAAAAACCGTTCATACTAACGACAGATGCTTCCAATTTTGCTTTAGGAGCAGTTTTGTCACAGGGAGAAATTGGAACTGATAAACCTATAGGATATGCTAGTAGATCCCTAAATAAACATGAATTAAACAAACCCATTATAGAGAAAGAATTGTAAGCAATACATTGGGGAATACAATATTTTAGGCCATATCTTTTCGGTAGAAAATTCATAGTTTACACGGACCACAGACCATTAGTCAGTTTATTTACTCACAAAAACCCATCATCTAAGTTAACAAGAATTCGAGTTGATTTAATGGACTATGATTTTGAAATAGTATTCAAAAAAGGAAAAATGAACACGAACGCTGATGCCCAATCAAGAATAAAAATTGATTCAGAAAAGTTAAAAGAGATGCTACAAAAATACAATATTGACGTTTTAACAAGAGCAATGAAGAATAAAGAAAAGATACCAAATGAGGAAGAAAATTGTGCAGCAGCCTTGGACTCTAATATGAAGACTAGCTACCTTCATATTTGGGACTGTACATCAATATCGGACATAAGGCGATTAAAGAAGATAGAATTTAAAGGCAGACGGCAAATATGCCAAGTCCGTAATCTTACTACAAATTGTATATTATTTTAAAGATAAGATGAAAATAAAGACTTATAATAATAATAATAATAATAATAGAATTTAAAGAATGTAACGTTACAAAGACAAAGAGAAATGAAATAATAATAGCAGCAAACACTGTATTTGTAGAATTTAGCGATAAATCTTTATCAGAGATAAAATTGATTCTGAGGAAGCTAATATTCAATATGAACAATGCAGGTGTTAAAAGACTAGCGCTAGCAAGAAACAGTCTTATATTTAATAAAGTATGCATACAAGAATTTAAAAATATATTTAATATGCTGCGAGAAAATATAGAAGAAGATAAATATCGAGATATAATATTATATACTCCTCCAAAACAGATAACAGATGAGACAGAAATGCACAAGTTAATAGAAGAACACCATAAAGTAATATTCACATGAGCGCAACCAACGAACGACGAATGAATTACAAAATGTGAGTTTATATACGTTTGAAGACATATTTCCACACAAATTATTAACAAAACGATGGCAATATAGTTTCTATTTGATTAATGATGCATACTTTTACTTTTCAATATCATATGTTAATAAATTTAAGAAAACAAATTTATTCGTCGCGAAAAAAATTGTAGTTGATACGAACTGTCAAACTTTATTCGCGTTCCACATTATCCACACTCGCAACGAATAAAATAATCGCGCGTACTTAACCTAAAAAATCATTCTTGTTTTGGTTTCAGTGGTGAATGGTGTTCGGCTGTCAAACTTCATTCGAGACGAATTAAAAACTCTCATGTGAAAGAAATGTCAAAATCGACGAATATTCGTTCATTCGTTGGTCGTTGGTCGTGCTCATGTGAATATTGCTTAATACGAAAATAGGAGGTCATTGCGGTATCAGAAGATGCGTGAATAAATTAAAACAACGATATGTTTGGAAGAATATGAACAAAATGGTTAAGAAATTTGTTAACAACTGCGAAACATGCAATGAAACAAAGATAACCAGATACACAAAAGAAAATATTGTAATTACAGATACACCCAGTACGTCATTTGAAACAATAGCAATTGACACTGTAGGGCCACTTAGACCATCAAATGGTTATAGATACATATTAACAGTACAATGTGATTTAACGAAATTTGTAGAAGCATTCCCGATAGAAACTAAAGAAGCAAATACTGTAGCAAAAACAATAGTCGAAAAATTTATTCTTTAATACGGATGTATTAAGAAACTAAAAACAGATAGAGGAACAGAATTTACTAAAGAATTGCTAAAGAATATTTGTACACTTTTAAAGTTTCCACACCTTTTCACCATGAAACAATGGGATCAATAGAAAGAAATCATAGATTATTTAATGAATATATTATGAGCGTAGGAGATAAAAATAACTGGGAAGAATGGTTACCATATTATACGTATTGTTATAACTCAACACAGTAGCACTTTATATTCACCATTTGAACTAGGATTTGGAAAGTTATGTACACTTCCATGTGAAGTAATAGAAAACAAAGATACAATTTATAACATCGATAATTACTTGAATGAATTTAAATGTAAATTAAGACATGCTCATGAACAAGCAAAAAGCAACTTAATCAATGATAAATATAAAAAACTGAATTTAAAAAAAAATGTTAATAGATCAAATTTCATCGTAGGAGATCATGTATATTTAAAAAATCAAAATTTAGAGGACCATATAGAATGATTTCACAAAATGGTGTAAATAGTACAATATTAATAGACAATAAGGAATATACTATTCATAATAACAATCTAATTAAATCTAGAATTAAACATTATACATAAAAATAAACACAAAAATGTTCACATACAAAAAAAATAATATTTATTTAAGCATTTATAATTGTAAACAAATATCATTTTATTATAGGGGAGGGATGTAGTGTAATAAGAATAACCATTCATTAATTAATTCATTCAAACGTAAACAAAAATAATCATGTAAACAAATCCACACAATAAAATAAATTCTGCAATACAACCAATTATTGCATTGATACATAACACCAATTTTCGTTGTCCCCTTTGACCAACGAAGCTGAGAGCATTGACGTTGCTTTGATGACGATGCATTATGAATGACACAGAATGTATTTTACTACACTACTCCAGAAAGCAAATTATAATGAGTAATAGAATTGTCCCCAATAATTTGTAAGAATATATCGATCATTTTTAAGTATAAATAGTTGTGAATTTTGAATAATAAATTCATTCTTGATCATACTTTACACGTTGACTTGAATCATTTATATGGGCACCTTTTGCCACTTCTATTTTATACATATATGTATATATTACTTCTAATATATTTATATAATACTATCAGCGAGCTGCGCTTTAAATAGTATTATAAGCGTGCTACGATACATATAACATAAGGAAAAAGAACAAAACTTTACAAAATGCACGCATTTTCGATAAGAGAGCTTGATGCCAAACTCTATCAAATGCTTTTGAAATATCAAGTGCAATAATCTTACTTTCTCCAAAACGATGTAAAGATTAGTTCCACTGTTCGGTGAGATAAACCATGAGATCACCAGTGGACCTATTGCAACGAAAGCCATACTGCCGGTCATTAAGAAGCTTCCGTTCTTCAAGATATTTCTTAAGCTGAAAATTGATCAGCGTTTCCATGACCTTGGAAAGAAGGGAAGTAAGTGCAATTGGACGATAGTTAGATGGTGAGGAGGATTCGCCTTTTTTAGGGACAGGCTGGACAAATGCAGTTTTCCATCCACTCAGAAAGAGACCTGTAGAATAGGACAGATGGAAAAGCTTACGCAGTGGTTTTGCCAGCGTTGAAGAACACCTCTTCAGAACAATAGCGGGGATACTATCCGGGCCAGCGGATTTGTGAATGTCAAGATTTGTAAGTACTCTAGTAACTGAACGAGTGCGAAAGAAGATTCGTCCCATAGAATCGTTTACGCTTTCAATTACAGGCGGAGTCATGTCACTCACTGGCAGCATCGAATTAACAGCAAACTGTGCTGCAAGCAAATTGGCTTTATCAATCGAGCTTACATAGGGAGTGTCATTGGAAACGAGCGTAGGAACTGACGATGACGTAGTGTTACACACATTTTTTACAAATTACCAGAAATTTTTACTAACACTGGGACATTGTAGTATTTTTTGCCGTAATTTCTGGTCATGCAAAAATTTAATGCGTCGTATATACGTTGTTATATAAATATTCCTTAACACAAATGTGTTTTCCTCTATCCTCTCAATTTGCTTTGACCTAGCTTCCTAACAATTTTTTTCAAAGTGAGCATAAAGAAGTTTATATTTTCAAAGTCATAGAAAGATGATTTTTTTTAGTAAATAAATCTGTTGATTATTACCAAAATTACTCCATTATCAAGATCGGAATCTCAGACTAACATTTCGGTTTGCCTACAAGCTACTGAGGACTAAATGTGAGAAAGTGTGCGTGAAATGCTGCAAAAAACCAAACACATTCTCACATTTAGTCCTCAGGCACATCAAAACGCTTCATTATAGTAATCAGCCCCATCTAAATGCTTCATTTTGAATGTTTCATGGCCTCGTTCAAAAACTAAACAATCCGAACCAACAGAATCTGAAGTGCTGATATGGTCTTAAATTGGAAGATTTGTATAGCTTTTTAATTTCAATCCAAATAAATGCTGTTAATATATATTAAATAAAATAAAATTGACCAAATACATATTTAATGATTTATTAGTGCTGTATTTTGTTCACTTAAATTATTTGCGAACGCAATATGCGCTGCTACTGGTAAAGTAAAATTGGAAATGGACAAAAGTTTAACTCAATACTTTGTAAAACAACAAAATAGACAATTTTTTCAGCTGTAGTTTGCTTAGAGCATTTTTTTTGGCGAGGAAGTTCAGGTGGAAACAATAGGCGGGTGTCACCGTATTTTTTTGTACAGACAATGCACCGAGAACCATACTTGTGAAGTATCATTGCCAACTTTAGCTAGTTTAGATTCCTCTATTTGATTAGTATTTTCATCATTTAAGCAGTTCGATAATTGCAGGACCAAATTTTAGTTTTGTTTGTTGCAGAAATATTCCCAAAATTTTCTTTTTGAGGGACTATGTTAGAGTTAGAATTTTGTTTGTTGTTAGATTTTGGCATACAAATTTGAGGGAACCTTTATGTTTCAAAATTCTTATTTGAAAATCTTTAGAGCAGTTTACTTTTTAAATTAATTTTGTACACATACAATTTTTCAATTTTAGTAAAATATATATTTTTTTTGGTATGCAGTTATTTTGAATTAATTAATATACAGTTTAGTAAAAACCTGATGACTCGTTCGGATATATAGAATTTTGAAAAAAATGTACTATTTTTTAAAAAAATCCAAAAATAAAGCCAATATAAGAACTTGTGCAGAAAAAACAATTGAAATCAGTTGATTTGTTCTTCAGAAAACTTAAAATCAAAATAACGTGGGGTACCCTTCTGGAGCAATACAAAAATCTATCGGCTTAAGCAACACATAGATGCCTGCCTAAATATAAACCATAGCTACATATATGTTGTTTATGCCCTCTATAAGGTCCGAGCTTTGTTGTCCACATTAATTTGTTAAAAAGAGGTTGGGATGCGACCCACACTGATAACTTCCCATCCCGTCTGTCGATTTGTCTTGCTTAAAAGTTTGTCTATATGTATCAATTTTTATTAAATTTGCCTACTATTTTTTGTAGATTTTATTTTTTTATGAAAAAACGGACTGTTGGATTTTTATAAAAAAATTTACTGAATATCGAAAACAATATTTTCTGTGAAATAAAATAAGTTAGAAGCCAATATTTTTAATTTTTGAAAAGCTTTTTGAGTCGAAAGTAAATTTTTACCAAGTTTTAGTATTGTTTTTTTTTTAGGTTTTTATTTTTTGTGAAAAAAAACTGTCAATTTGATTTTTCTCAAAATTTGATCGAATGTTGAAAACAATATTTCTTATAAGTTTAAATTAGTTAGAGGCCATTATCTCAAATTTTTGAAAAGATATTTGAGTCGAAAATCAATTTTTATCAATTTTTGTTAATTTTTTTTTCGGTTTTTAATTTTTTGTAGAAAAACTGTCAATTCGATTTTTTTCAAAATTTTACTGAATGTTGACAACAATATTTTTTGAAAGATAAAATAAGTTTGAAGCCTTAATCTCAAGGTTTTGAAAAGATATTTGAGTCAAAATTCAATTTTTCCCAACTTTGAGTAATGTTTTTTTTGTTTTTATTTTTTATAAAAAAAACTGTCAATTAGATTTTTCTCAAAATTTTATCAGATATCAAAAACATTATTCTCCGTTGCACAAAATTGTTTTGGAGATGAAATCATATTTTGGTCTTAAAATTTTCGACGTGACAAATTTTTTTTTTTCAGTTTTTTTGATTTATAAAAAAACCGTTAATTAGATTTTTTTCCAAAAATATACTTGTTTTGTATTACTTTATAATATATAATATAAAATTTAATTCAAGTCTCTAACGTGATTGGTTCATGAGATATTTAGGTTTAACCAAAATTTTCACCTTTTTTTTAAACTGCTATGGTAAAAAAATTTTTCTTGAGAGCCCTTTCTGCATCTTTCTGCCTTATTATCTGTATAACAAAATTTATTTGAAGTCGATATCTCTTCTGGTTCTTGAGCTATGGAAGACGAAAAAAACGTCTTCCATACGACGTACGGACGTACGGACGTACGGACGTACGAACGTACGTACACACGCACGCACAGACATCTTTCTAAAAATCTTATTTCGACTCTAGGGACCTTGAAACGTCGAGAAATGTCTAAATTTTCAATTTGACAAATCGGACCCATTACAATAACTTCCTATGGGAAGTTAAAAATGAAACAAAAAGTAGAATTGTTGTAATATAAATAAAAGCCATACATTTCATATTAAAAAAGATCCTGGGGTGCGACCCATAACGATAACTTCCCATCCCGTCTGTCGACTTGTCTTGCTTAAAATTTTTTAGGTGTTTTCGTGTTTTGTTAAAAAAAGTTATCAGTTGAACTATTCTTAAAAATTTTAAAATTACCAACAAAATTTAGCAAATGATGAAGTATTTAAATTAAATTAAAATTAAGTCATAAATTGACTTTAAATGTCTGAAGAATCCTTCATCTTAACAACGTTATAACACCAAGGTGTTGAAATAACATGAGTAATTATCATTGGCATAATTTTGCGTTTAATGTTAACAAATTATTGGTTGGTAAGTGGCACAAAAAAACTTCGAAATCGTATAAAAGAAAATTTCAAATCAATACAAAAAATACCTACTTCGACACTACATTTACGAAACTATACTTACTAATAGCATAGATGAGAAACTATAGTTTAGTTTATATAGTTTCTTATCTGTGCTAATAGTTAATAATTTAAAAAAACTTTCAATTGGATTTTCCTAAAAGTCACACATCTTAAAATAGACGAGCTGACAAAATTGTATTAAAGGTACCTACAACAACAAACAACATATATAGGTACATAGGTACCTACCTACCTAAATATAAACTACATTTGTATATCCTGTAATGTGCCCGCTAAGGTGTATAGTTAACACTTATTTATTATAAGTGATACAATAAAAGTAGGATTGGAACATAAATAAAAGACACAAATTTCAATTATCAAACTATGTATTTAAATTATCTGGACCAACTTAAAGAATGCATTTTTCTTTTTATTTAAAACTATGTACATATTTATAAATAGGTACTGTACTTACATACCTATCAACTAATCTCAAACAAATTGCAAAATGTACGGATATTATCAGTGTCCTGATACTAGCATGAATTCCCTATGGTATTTCATGAAATACCTGCCTACCTACCAATACCTTTTATACCAATTTAAAATTTGAATTTAAAATCAAACCCACATACAACCTGAAAAAAAAATCACATACCAATTGATACCTACCTATCTACCAAAACAAATCTTTAAAGCTCAAACAAATCTAATCTTCAACTATTGAAGAAAAACTTAATGCCAAATAAAAGCAAAATACCTACCCACCAGCCAAAATATACATAACTATAACCAAAAGTATAACTACCTTCATATTCTTCTTCATCACAAAGATCTGCGCGACAAAAATCCCATCGTAGCTTTGTATATGTACATAATACAAACCATTTTTCATACACAAAGATCGTACGCAAGGAGAAACAGACTTATGAATGTAAATAAAAACAAAAATCCGTACAAAATACTGAACAGCTGATGTTAGCATACAAAAACTTCATTCATCCCCTTATTAGACACAATGTTGAGCCATTGACGTTTTTCATATAAAAATGCATTGATATAAAGAAATTACAAAAACAAATTCATCGACCTTCATATGGAAGCTTAGTATATGAAAACATATACAAGGATAGACTCAAATATATTGAAGGAAATTGTGTCGACTTTTTGGCTGCTAAATTAACTGAGCTCCTTATTCTGCTGGCTGCTTATGGGAATGGAAATAATATTTTTCTCTCTTTCCCCCGAGGTCTCACCAATTTCGATTCTACTGCCAACGACGGCATCCGCTTCACCAAAAAAATTCTTCCCATGAGAGTACTATAGTTTTCATATACAAAGATGTAACCTTTGTATATGAAAAAGTTTTCTTATACAAAGATGTATCCAAAAAATATAACCACACCAAAATACAAACACAAAGAAACAAATGTGTTTTCCTCCTCACTCAGACTTTCGTTAATTCTCTATAGTCTTTCTCTATTTCAAATTATAACATTTTTAAGTCTCCCGACTGCAAATCGATTTCTACATGAATGCCTTGACTAGACCTTCCACAAAAAATATGTAGATGCCGCCCTATTCGACTTCCACCATGAGAGTACTATAGTTTTCATATACAAAGCTATCAACCGACAAAAAGCTTTTTGTGACATCTGTATAGTTTCTTATCTGTGGTTATATTTTTTGGTTACATCTTTGTATATGAAATCTTTTTCATATACGTAGGTTACATACGCAAAACGGTAGTCTTTCTCTAAAATACTCCATTACCAAGATCGGAAATTCGGAATCAAAAACACTCTAGTAAAGATATAAATCCTCGGTAGCCATATTGGTTTGCCTACAAACTAAACCGGAAACTGGCCTTATAAAGTATTTCTTAGTGTGCGTGTAATTTCTCCTCTAATTTATGAAATTTCCCCTAAAAACTCAGTAATTGTGTCTATGTATGCGTAAAAACAAGTCAATTTTTCTCGTTGAATTCGTTCACATTACAAATACAACAATGTAAACAAATAGGTTTTGGAGGGTGATACGTACGAAGGATTTATATCTTCATATAGAGTGTTTTTGATCGGAATCTCAGACTGACATTTCGGTTTGCCTACAAGCTATGTCGGACTAAATGTGAGAAAGTGTGCGTGAAATGATGCAAAAAACCAAACACATTCTCACATTTAGTCTTACCTCCAGAGATGGCAGAGTAGATTACGTCAGGTAATCTACTCGGTAAACTACGTGTAGTTAATTGGGTAAACTACACGTTTGATTTGTTTCATTTACTACCCTACATTTGTTACGTGTGCTACCTTCACAAAAAACGTTAAATTTAAAAAAAAAATTAAAAAAAACCAGTGAATAAGTAACAACTAACGAGTGAAAAACACTGAACTATACATAAGAACCAAATATGTTGCGTAAATTAACTAAATCAAGGAATTCGAAGTTTTGTGAAAGAAAAATGCAAATTTAATAATCATCTGTTTTTTTTTTGTCGTTCATTTTAAGAGTATAGTGTATATCTATCAATTTTTTGGAATGTTCTTGTCAATTTGGTGGTTGAATGGACATTTCAAACTACGTTTTGACGTCTACCGCTACGTCTGCTACATTTAACTACGTTAACTACATTTAACTACATTAAGTACCTCATTTATGTAGCAGACGTAACAAATGTAGTAAATCAAAAAAAATCGCATTTCTGCCATCTCTGCTTACAGCCCATCTAAATGCTTCATTTTGAATGTTTCATGGCCTCGTTCAAAAACTAAACAATCCTAACCAACAGAATCTGAAGTGCTGACATGGTCTTAAATTCGAAGATTTGTATAGATAGCTTTTCAATTTCAATCCAAATAAATGTTGTAAAAGAATATTAAATAAAATAAAATTGACCAAATACATATGTATTTAATGATTTATTAGTGCTGTTTTTTGTTTACTTAAATTATTTGCGAACGCAATATGCGCTGCACCTGGTTAAGTATAATTGGAAATGGACAAAAGTCTAACTCAATACTTTGTAAAACAACAAAACAGACAATTTTTTCAGCTGTAGTTTGCTTAGAGCATTTTTTTTGGCGAGGAAGTTCAGGTGGAAACAATAGGCGGGTGTGTCCGTATTTTTTTGTACAGACAATGCACCGAGAAACATACTTGTGAAGTTCCATTGCCAACTTTAGCTAGTTCAGATTCCTCAATTAGATTAGTATTTTCATCATTTAAGCAGTTCGATAATTGCAAGACCAAATTTTATTTTTGTTTGTTTGCAGAAATATTCCCAAAATTTTCTTTTTGAGGGACTATGTTAGAGTTAGAATTTTGTGTGTAGTTAGATTTTGGAATACAAATTTGAGGGAACCATGTTTTAAAAATAAGTTGCTTTGTGTAAAGCATCTTTAAGGAATAGAAATAGGCAATATGGTTACACATAATACCAACTTAATGCTGCTATTAACTTATTTTGTTTCTAAAAAGTTGATGAAGGTTAGCTGAAGCGGAAATTTCTTTAATGAACATACCTAAAATATTATTGGCTTTCTCAAAAATATTTGTCTACACTAACTTCTGCTTTATATCTGAAAACTATTGTTTATGTATATTTTCTTCTATGTTCTGCATTTATAAAATGTAATCTATGGAAGTATTTATTATATTAATAAAAACAAAAACATGTACGTAAAACTCATTAATTTTTTTCATTATTAGCAGCATTTTTACTAAACATACCCTTCAAACAATGATGAGTAAACTTAAACTTTGGTAACTTAACATTTTTAAGGAATTAATGAAAATTATATTTTGCGTTAAACTGTGGGAATTCACTAAAAAAAACTTATGTACGTCATTACGTCAACAATAAACATTCATGTCGATTACGTGTTCTATTACGTGTTCTATGAATGAAATGAAAACGTTTTAAAATCGTTCTGAATTCATGCACAACTCATTCATTTTGTGATATATGTCAAAATTTGCATTTTATTTGCTCTGCATTTATTCAACAGGTTTGCTATAATCGTTCTGATTATTTTTTTTAAAACATTGGTGTTCCTTTGATGCATAGTTTTTTTTGATAGCAAATACATGTATGCTTCCATCAATCAAGAATGTTATGGATAAGGTATTTTTCGATTATAACTCTTTTTTAAATTTAATATTTTTTAATCAAAATGGAATTGAAAAATAGTTGCAAGCTTAAATCATTAAAAACAAACTATAAATATACTTGGATTGGTTAAATGTATACAGATTTTAATTACTTGCAAAAAAAAAAATTGGGCCGTTCTTAACGAAAGTTTATTAGAATACAATACAAAAATTGCGCTCGCACCCTTAACTTGATGGTTCTTCGAACGCATCTTGGATACAATAATTCAAGGTTAATTATGAAATTTGAAGAATTTCGTAGTGATTACTCTAAATTAGTGAATTAATTATAATAAACTGATGTTGAACATGCTTTTTTCAAGACAAAAATTTACATTGGTTCGCTATCAACAAAATTACTGCAAAATTAAAGCTTAAAACTGCCTTTTTCATTGAAAAAAAGTAAAAAGAAAAACCTGAAAAAACTTATTATGAAATTTCATAAATTACCTGCCTAGTGCCTACCTACCAATATCTTTTATATCTAAAATTTGAATTTAAAATCAAACCCACACCCTGCAAAAAAAGTCACCTATCAATTGATATTTATCTACAAAAAAAAACTTTAAAGGTCAAACAAATCTAATCTTCAAATATTGCAGAAAACTTAAAGCCAAATAAAAGCAAAATACCCACCAGCCAAAATATACATAACTACATATAACCAAACGTAGGTATAACCTTTGTATATAAAACTGAATAGTACTATCATGAACGAGAAAATTGTGTTACGAAAGGCATGAGGGCGCTGTGTGTACGGAAATTTGGTTTGGAATCTAAAAGCGACTGGAAAATAAAATTTTTAAAGCAAGAGTGGGAATGAAAGGAGTATATTATTTTGTCCTCATAAGTATTAAGATGTGTGAGGGAGTCAGTTGAATCAGCTGTTTATTTAAAAAAAATGAGAAAATGTGAAAACAAAAACACAAAAACAGTTCGTTGCCATAGTTACCTTGGATTTTTGTGTGCCTCTGTCTACCTATCAATGTAAAGGAGTTATGCATATACATATCGTTATAGCTATGAATTGTATGCTATTAGCAGTAGGTATTTTGCTTGAAGAAAATTATATTCATTTGATTTTAGATTTTCAGTTTTTCAGAAATTTGAAAATTTAAATGCAACGTTTTCAAATTTCATTCTCTGTAGGATTCATTGTTGCCATATTTTGAATATGGGGTATAGAAGTATGTATAGGTATACATTTTTTAATATTTATATTTCTACAATGTAGGTATACATATGTAGGTAGAGGGTGGGTATGTAAGTAGTATCTAAGGAGATTGGCATGTAGTTTTTTTATTTTGTAAGGAAACTGTTAAATAGATGTTTCTCAAAATTCTTGAACTATGGACGACGTACGTACACAGGTACGCACAGACGTCTTTCTAAAAATCTTTTATTTCGACTCTAGGGACCTTGAAACGTCGAGAAATGTCAAAATTTTCAATTCGACAAATCGGACCCATTACAATAACTTCCTATGGGAAGTTAAAAATAGAAAACACCGAAACCAAGTCATGTGCACATTCACTTGTCCCTATTTGCCCACACAATTTTCATATATCAATACACAACCAACTTCTTCTATTCTCCTTACCGGACACCTAACAATCTAACATTCACAAAAAAATAAACAAAAATTATCGCCCTTTCTTCTTTTACGCACCAAAACGCGCATAAAAAAAACAAGATACAGACATAACCTACATCAACTCCCATATACTTCCTTGTAAAAAATAGGGTTGTTTACATTTGTTTCCAATGGACCGAACTTTGTTTTTGTATTCATTGGCAAACAAAATGACAAAAGAGAAGAGAAAAGTTTCTAAAAAGAAAATATGGAAGGCAAAAAGAGCTTTATCAGCTTTATTTTTAAAAGCTCTTGTCTGTTAAGGCTTGTCTGTTAAGGGAAAAAAATGTTTCATTTTTTCCTGCAGGGATGAGACATCTGTATAAAATTATTATCTGTGATTTCACCTTATAAATGCGTACCTACCAATAGGTATACGATAATGCATTTACGTGAACTAAAATTTTATTGTAATGTTTCCGTCAACTACAGTAGATTTTAAATTTTAACGTATGAAATTTAAAACCATTTTCAAGGGAATTCAGATTGTTCAAAAATGTTTTATATTACATAAAACATGTTTCACAATTAAAATTAAAGGAATTTCTAGTTTTTTTAAGTGAACAAACACTGAAATGTAATTTTAATCTTCACCTGAATTTAATTCTAAATTAACCTGAACAATGTTAACAACTTCATGTGGACATAAATGCATTTTAAAAATAAAATAAATTAATACTGTAATTTGTACCTACATGATTGCGTATTTACTATGCTTAAGAAATAGAAAACATTAATCTACATTTGTTCGTTATATTTCTAAAAATATCCAACATTGTAAAGGTGATAGAATATCTACCTACCTATATTTATCCTTATAAAAAACAAACAATAAATATCTGACCATTATGAGCATTATATTAATTTTCTTATTCATTTCATTCATTGAATTTCTAATTCAATTTCTCATTCATTCTAATTCATACTTGAATTTAAAAAAAAGAAGTACCTATTTAAAGTTTCAAATTGGGAACCGGAAACAATTTGTACTCATTCAATCCTTTTTTTGCCTTGTTGATATTTTTCAATATTCCTCAATACCTACCAAGCAAAAAAAACACATTATACATATTTGTATAGAATATGCATTGAAAAATAATAACAAAAATTTCTTTTCAGTGAGTCCCTCCAACTATCGCTAAATTTGTATACATTCTTCTCCATCTTCTATTTTTCGATTATCTGGAAAATTATTCTTCTATTCTTCGATTATCTGGAAAATTATTTCTTAATATTGCAATTCTCGCTCATTCTCCCCTCACCGCAATACATTCCACACGTCAAACACGTGGAACTAACGTTTGGGAAGTCGGCAAGTAGTTTTATTGCCGACGTTTCACCTTCATGATAGTACTATTCCGATATATATACAAAGATCGTACACAAGGAGGAGCAGAGTCATGAATGTAAATAAAAACAAAAATCGGTACAAGATCTTGAACAGCTGATGTAAGCATACAAAAATTTCATTCATCCCCTTATTAGACACAATATTAAGACATTGCCGTTTTTCATATAAAAATGCATTTTTTTTACACTTCAGAGTTTTCAGAAAGTAGTTAGCTTACAGCAAGCGTCACACTACGATCAGAGGCTCATCATAAGTACATGTGTTAGTTGTTAGTAAGAAAATAATACAATTATTATAGCCTAACACACGCACAAAATACAAAACAAATAATTATTAACATTTAACATGAATTATTACAGAACATCAAAAAAAAATAAAATAAAAACGTTTACGATAGTGGAGCACTGGTTCTAAACAATGTTTTTAATCGACTGGGACGTACCACTACGTCCCAGTTTGATCGAACTAGCATGAATCATACTCAAACATTTTATTGCATTGTATAACTTGTTGTATTTTCTTTTTTTTACTTCTTGTGCCTTATTGTTTTTTTTTGTCTTTTGTGTATTTTATGTTGATCTTTCTTAACGATGTGTGTGAATTTTGTTTGTATTTCCTGGGTGTGATTTTTGTATGTGCCAAGGCCAACCAGTCTGAATCTCTGATGTTGGTTATTCTTATGCATTCCAATGCCATTGTCTCTCTTATATGTCTTTCTTGTGGGCGTTCTCTAAAAACTCTATTAAACTTTAAAGTGAAGTTTACAAAAATTAAAAAATTCCTGAGTTGGTGCCTTCAGACTTCCAAAGTCACTGTTTTCAGAGTAATTTTTGGCAAAGATGAAAAATTTCGAAGGACATGTTATTTTTTCATCAGCTTTTAAAAATAATTTCGAACAACTTGAACATTTGTTCCTCGAAAGCATTTTAAAAGCAAGATATCCAGTAAAATATCGCATTGCAGATGTTTCTAATGTTATTTCAGTTCCGATTTCCATATCACTTATGACTTTTTCATACAGAGTCTCATCGCATACTATTTCTTTACGAGGCCTAGGCAATGAAGACATTTTTGAAGTATTTGGTTGAGTTTGGGATGCGTCTAGCCTCAAAAATTCTACATCATCATCATCACAATTACTGTAAGGAGAAAAAGTAATAAGATTTGATGAAAGAATTTTTGACATCAGAACATTGAACTCGTAAACAGATGGATTTTTGTTATTCCCACCTTTGATGCGAATAATAGAAAATAAATTTTCTGATACCTCTTGGTGAATTCTCTTTGTGAGTAAATAATGGGTGATTTTTTTGAGGTTAGGATTTTCATGCATTAGTATTTGACAGATCACGCGGGATTTCAGACATGGTGTCAAAGAGAAAGATGCTCAGTATGCTTTGACATTTCATCATGAATAGACTTACTAACGAGCAACGCTTGCAAATCATTGAATTTTATTACCAAAATCAGTGTTCGGTTCGAAATGTGAAATCCGCTTTTTTATCGACAAATTTTGTTCAGCGATGAGGCTCATTTCTGGTTGAATGGCTACGTAAATAAGCAAAATTGCCGCATTTGGAGTGAAGAGCAACCAGAAGCCGTTCAAGAACTGCCCATGCATCCCGAAAAATGCACTGTTTGGTGTGGTTTGTACGCTGGTGGAATCATTGGACCGTATTTTTTCAAAGATGCTGTTGGACGCAACGTTACGATGAATGGCGATCGCTATCGTTCAATGCTAACAAACTTTTTGTTGCCAAAAATGGAAGAACTGAACTTGGTTGACATGTGGTTTCAACAAGATGGCGCTACATGCCACACAGCTCGCGATTCTATGGCCATTTTGAGGGAAAACTTCGGAGAACAATTCATCTCAAGGAATGGACCGGTAATTTGGCCACCAAGATCATGCGATTTGACGCCTTTAGACTATTTTTTGTGGGGCTACGTCAAGTCTAAAGTCTACACAAATAAGCCAGCAACTATTCCAGCTTTGGAAGACAACATTTCCGAAGAAATTCGGGCTATTCCGGCCGAAATGCTCGAAAAAGTTACCCAAAATTGGACTTTCCGAATGGACCACCTAAGACGCAGCCGCGGTCAACATTTAAATGAAATTATCTTCAAAAAGTAAATGTCATGGACCAATCTAACGTTTCAAATAAAGAATCGATGAGATTTTGCAAATTTTATGCGTTTTTTTTTTTTTTTTAATCCGATAATCCACGTTCTTATATAGGCAATTACTTATATCTTGACTAAGTAATAAAACTCCGTTTATCGTCTGCTCCATACCTTTTAAACAAAAGTTTCTTGGAAGGTTATCTGATTTTTGTATTTCTTTTAAGTAAGACAAAAATTGTTTCAACTCACTATAAGCTGGATTCCCTAGCTGAACTCCGCGCTTTAAAATATTTTTGTCATAATGTGAACCACTATCCATGCAGTCAAATGCATTATTTACCTTAAGTGTGAACTCTTTTGTTGCTATAGCTTCCTTCGAGCTTTCTTTTAAGCAATTAAGTTCAAAAGCAGTTTGAATAGATGCCGCAGTTGTCCTGCTAAATATTTGCGTAGCAAGACGAACATGCATTTTTTCAAAAGCATTTGGTGCTATATGAGAACTTCTAAATTTTAAACATGTCTTAGCCACGTTGTCAATTTCTAAATTGTATATTTCTCTGAAAACATTAAAAGAAACCTTACCATCTGGAGTTTGTAAATCTGATTTCAGTAGAACATTACGAATTGATTTTAATACAGTGAGGAAAATCATAAAAACAAAATATTTTTTCATCATTAAAAATTGTAAATGGTTTTTCTTCAGAAACACCTAATATTTGATAAGCTTTTCTATTATTAGGTCCTTGATCGCAGACTACAGCGCAAACCTTAAGACCAAGATCTTGACAGATTTTCAAATTATTTCTTATAATTTCGCTTAGGTTAGCCCCATTTACACCGTTTGCTGACACAAAATAGTTTAAAACACTTTTCCAACTATCAAACAAACCATTTACCATGAAAACACATATTTCATTGGCAAAAATTCTGTTTCTTTTTGCTCCTAGGTCTTCGAAACCATCTATTAAATCATTTAAAATATTATATGTGAGGTTTTGACGAATCCTAATCTCATCAAATATCAACACAACACAACACAACGTTCTCGCTCGTTTAATAAAGCGAACTTTGATTTTAGATACAAATGGGCATTGTTTACATATCCTGGTTGAATTCCTTTAACAGGAGCCCATCTGTATAAAGAGGATATGTGGGGAAGCCTGAAGCCCAGCCCATCCCTCAAAAATTTATAGGCGCTTTGCGATCTATAAAATATATTTTGGGAAATTTCTTTTTCGTTGTTATTATATTTTGCAGATTTCGACAACCCCATCAACATATCGCAAAATGTTTTGAATGGTCGGAAATATGTAGCCCTTGGATTTGAGACGATAAAGATAATCTCCCTTTTTTTGAATCTTTTAAAGCAGTATGCGCTCTCTTTTTTTTATAATGCTTTATTTTTAAGTTTTTTATTTGAATTTTTAAACTTGATAATTTTTTTTTTAAATTGCATTTTTTTTCTCCTCTTTTTACCTTACACATGAAATGCTACAACTGCTCGAAGTTCTTCTTCGTTTAGTTGGAGGAGACTTATTAAGATCTTCTAAATTTAAGTCTGAACCCAAATCAGAATTTAAATTTAAAGAAGGAACAGCATCCTTCTTAAGATATTTTCTTCCCACAAACTCGGGACAAAAATGGTCTCCACATACAAAGTATTTGCCTTCATTTCTGAATCCACATGCCTGCCTCCACAAATTATTAAAATTTTCATTTTTTTCCCTAGAAGGGCACTTAAAAATGTTCAAATTAGGGTAATCTCTTTTCGTTTTCATACAAACGGAACAAGAAACCCCAGATAATCTCTTATCACCCATTGCTATTAAAAAAAACGTTGACAAATAAAATCGCTGAAAAAAAGGACCACTGACTGTAAAATTAACAAAGAAAAATGTATTGCTCAATCATATATACATAAATGAACATCCAAATCGTTCGAAAGTCGACAACGAATGAAGTAAATTAAATAACTTCAAAATAAAAAGAAGAAGCCACACACAAACCCCGATCGCACAACCCAAAAAAATATAGAAAATGTATACATACCTACATACGACACACCAGACGAGCCATCCCGAACCCGATACCTTCCAGTCAATCGCTCGCTCAACCGATTAGATTGAGAAGCGAAGAAAAAGAAATCGTTGCAACGCGTTGGTTGCTGCAAAATTATATAGACAAAAAACTACCTGCACAGCAAATAGTGTGTTGGAACGTAGAAGCGACGTAAAAAGAACTCAAAAGGGTTGCATTGGCAAACGAACACGAATTCAGATAAGAAAATGTATCTATTTATCTTTCGAACGCAACTCACAGGTCAATGTCTGTCGTCTGTTGCTGGGATATTGTATTATAGGTTTTATTTTGTTATGTTGAATATGGTTGCAAGGTTTGACTTCAACAAATCGCTTTAAATAGGGGATAAAAAATATGATCATTTTTATTTGCACTGGATGCGATATCTATGTAACTCTATTATCTGTGATAGTACTCTCATGGTGGAAGTCGAATAGGGCGGCATCTACATATTTTTTGTGGAAGGTCTAGTCAAGACATTCATGTAGAAATCGATTTGCAGTCGGGAGACTTGGGAGACTTAAAAATGTTATAATTTGAAATAGAGAAAGACTATAGAGAATTAACGAAAGTCTGAGTGAGGAGGAAAACACATTTGTTTCTTTGTGTTTGTATTTTGGTGTGGTTATATTTTTTGGTTACATCTTTGTATCTTTGTATATGAAAACTATAGTACCACAGATACTATAGTTCCATAGATATCGCACGCAGAGGAAAAAAAATGACCATTTTTCAATCGACTGGGACGTACCACTACGTCCCAGTTTGATCGAACTAGCATGAATCATACTCAAACATTTTATTGCATTGTATAACTTGTTGTATTTTCTTTTTTTACTTCTTGTGCCTTATTGTTTTTTTTTGTCTTTTGTGTATTTTATGTTGATCTTTCTTAACGATGTGTGTGAATTTTGTTTGTATTTCCTGGGTGTGATTTTTGTATGTGCCAAGGCCAACCTGTGAATATAAGCAAGGTTGTTCTTTAAAAGCAAGGTTGTTCTTTAAAAAAACATTAGCTCATGAAACTGGGGTAACATATAAAATCCTTAGAACAATAAATTTATTGAAGAAACTAACTATGGCATAAGATATAAGAGGTTTCGGGATGGCTCGTCTGGTGTGTCGTTGGATTTGTTTGGTCGTGTCGTGCGTAGGTATACATTTTCTATATTTTTTTGGGTTGTGCGATCGGTGTTTGAAGTTATTTTTACTTCATTCGTCGTCG
The DNA here is from genome assembly GCA_951509635.1 of Eupeodes luniger. Classification (NCBI taxonomy): domain Eukaryota; kingdom Metazoa; phylum Arthropoda; class Insecta; order Diptera; family Syrphidae; genus Eupeodes; species Eupeodes luniger. The sequence goes on along the minus strand of OX608076.1, from coordinate 1,195,509 downwards.
ACTTTCGATAGGGATGAGAATGCTAAGCCCAAAAAGTGAAACATTTTGCCCAAAAAACGAAGTAGATTTGTAAAATATGTAGCAGATAATGAAAAAAACAAAAAATACAAACAAAACAAATTTATTTTCATTTTATTTTACATCCATATAACGAAAACATACATTGACTAGAACAAGTCTCACAAATTCATAAATTAGGTACATGTATACATATTGTAATGTGTATACACTCTTTCAATAATAAGGGGCAACATCTAGTGGTAGTAATAGGAGAACTCGCTTCTTTAAGCATCGAGAAACATCTAGTGGCTTAGAGGGGAACTCATTCAGCGCATACAAGAACCTCGAAAGGGGTAAGCATCTAGTGATAAAGTGGAGAACTTCGTTAAGCATCGAGAAACATCTAGTGGCTTAGAGGGGAACTCATTCAGCGCATACAAGAACCTCGAAAGGGGTAAGCATCTAGTGATAAAGTGGAGAACTTCGTTAAGCATCGAGAACAACCTCGTAGATTCTCGAACCGATTTGAGGTATATAAATAGGCGCTCGGAAGCGAAGCGGTTCAGTATGGATTATTGGTTTTAAACTGCGATAAGTAAAGACTGTGTATAAAAGTAATAATTGAAAGTAAAGACTGTGTTCGGAACGTAAAAAGTTGAGTGTTCAATAAATAAGTTGAAGCGATTTTAAATAAAGTAAATTTGTGTTTTATTTGCAAGTGTGAATAAGTTTTAATTAGCGGACCAAGCCGAATATTACATTGGTGTCAGAAGTGGGATTAAAACTTATTGAGAATAAAAACAGTGAGCAGTGATTGAACTATTTTGTGTGAAGTAGTGAAGTTTAAAATAAAAAAAAAAAAAAAAAAAAAAAAAAAAAGATGAGTAAAGTTTTGAAAGACTTAACTGTTCCTGAGCTAAAGGCCGAACTAAGCAAACGTGGCTTAAGTGGGACAGGAGTAAAAACTGAACTCGTTAAACGGCTGCAAGAATATCTGGAGCAGCAAAATGAAGACCCAGATACGTTTGCTTTTGAATTAGAAGCAAAAGTGGAAGAGGTAAATGCAAATGTTGCTTTATCTAACATGATGTCACTTCTTCTAGCCAAATTTGAAGAACAAAGAAGCGATCAAAAGCAAGAACAACAGAATGTTCTCAAACAACTAGAAACTCAAAGGAGTGATGTCCTGAAACAACTAGAAGCCCAAAGAAGCGACCAGAAGCAAGAACAGCAGAATGTTCTCAAACAACTAGAAACTCAAAGGAGTGATGTCCTGAAACAACTAGAAACTCAAAGAAATGATGTCCTAGAGCGGTTCGACGAACAGAGAAACCTTTTAGAAGGCAGATTTTCGGACTTCGAAGAGAAAATCAAAACTGTTGACGAGCGCGTCGAAAAACAAAATGCACGTTTCGAGAAAATTGACGAACGAATCGAAACCATTACAAATGAACTAGAAAAAGTGCGAAAGATGAAAGCTCGAGAACCTTCTGGTGAGTGCTCAAGAAAGAGAGAAGTGAATCCTCCAAGCTTTGATGGGCAGATTCCGTGGTCAATCTACAAGAAACAGTTTGAAGCAGCAGCATTAACAAACGGCTGGGACGATCACGAAAAATACATTGCTCTTACGCTCGCTTTAAGAGGATCTGCTGCTGAACTACTACAAACCATCCCAGCAGAGAAGAGTGGTGACTTCACAGTTCTGGTAAGCGCGATCGAACAGCGGTTTGGGGATAGCCATATGACAGAAGTCTTCCGAGTTCAGCTTAACAATAGGACGCAGAAAAGAGGTGAAACTCTGCAGCAGCTTCAGGCAGATATCGAGCGATTGGTTCACCTGGCATATCCAACAGCTGGTAACGAGATAATAAATCAACTTGCTGTTGAAGCCTTTGTGAGAGCTGTGGGCGATATAAATCTTCAAAGGGCTATCCGCACTGCTGGAAAGCGAACACTACCAGAAGCATTGGCTTTCGCTCTGACGATGGAAGCTGCAGAACAAGCTTCCCACAACGTGCATCGTGTAAGAGAATTAGAAGTCCAAGAATGCTCTTGTCAGAAAGCTACTGTGGAAAGGAGTCAACGAGACGGACCAGCACGATGCTGGAACTGCAATAAGACTGGGCATCTACAGCGACAGTGCAGATTACCACGAAGAGGAACCGCATGCCAACACTGTGGAAACAGAAGTAACTCAACGGGTCAAAGCAACACGAACAACGTTGCTTCCAAAGTTGTTTCCCACTCGGGAAACGAATAAGAACCAACTTCGAGGGGCAGAAGCTGGTTTCTGGTATCGATGGCCCCAGAAACGACATCCAGGTTTCTCAAACGAAACGCGACAACAAGAGCCTGACCGTGGAAGCAAGTATAAACGGCAACAAATGTGTGGCTACCATTGACACCGGTGCCACGGCGTCCATCATACGGCAAGACCTCGTCAAGAAGGCATGGCTCCACAACACCAACAGCTATCGTTTAAGGACTGCAACTGGAGAGGCCGCAAAAGTTTATGGTGAGGTACGTCTTAAGATCCGGATGGCAGAGTTGGAATTCTCTCATCCGTTCCTGGTAGCAGATATATGCGATGAGTGCATTGTCGGCGTCGATTTCATGAAAGATCACGGAGTGATATTGGACATCGGGAACCAAGTCCTGAAATATCGAAACATCGAGATTCCGATGATCTATGGGACTAACTCGTATGAGACATCGCCATCTGTGAAAACCGTCATCAAAGAAGATCTCACTTTGCCTGCTTCTTCAGAGGTATTCGTGTGGACGAAATTGAAGGGTAAGCCTGGCAGCCATCGATACCTCATGGTCGAACCAGCGTCTGTAAAGTCCTCCCAAAACGTCATCATTGGGAAGACTCTTGTAAGACCTTTAAAGAACATGGTTCCGGTACGAATACTGAACATCAAGCCGTATGAAGTTACGCTTAGAAAAGGTGAGATTGTCGGACAATGCGAATCTGTATCAGCGATAACAAGGATCAACGAAGAAGAGTCAAGGCAATCCTTGAAGTCCGAAGAGCTGAACTCCATAAAGACGAACATTCTCAAGTCATCTAATCTTGGCCACCAACAACGAAGAACTGCAGAAGGTCTCCTCGAAGAATTTGCAGACATCTTTTCGTCATCGAAAAGGAAATATGGCAGAACGCAACTGGTGCAACATCGAATCAATACCGGGGATGCAAGGCCGATTCGTCAACCTGCAAGACGCCTTCCACTAGCCAAACAAGGTGAGGTTGAAGAACTGATAACCACCATGAAGGAAGAAGGGCTGATCGAAAACTCTAAAAGCCCTTGGGCGTCTCCAGTGGTCCTGGTAAAGAAGAAAGACGGATCAACCCGCTTTTGCGTGGACTATCGAAGGTTGAATGATGTGACCAAGAAGGATAGCTACCCTCTGCCTAGGATCAGTGATACTCTGGACGCAATGGAAGGAGCACAATGGTTCTCAACTTTGGACTTGAAAAGTGGTTACTGGCAAGTCGAGATCCATCCTGAAGACAAAGAAAAGACAGCATTTTCAACAGGAAACGGATTGTGGCAGTTCAAAGTGATGCCTTTTGGACTTTGCAATGCTCCAGCGACTTTTGAGCGCCTAATGGAATGCGTCCTGCAAGGACTGACATGGAAATCTTGCCTGGTCTATTTGGATGACGTCATAGTATACGGGAAAACATTTGACGAACACTGTACAAATCTGAGAGCCGTGTTTCAAAGACTTCGAAAAGCCCACCTCAAGCTTAACCCAGAAAAGTGTTCACTCTTCAAAACCGAAGTGAAATATCTGGGACATATCATCTCATCCCAAGGAGTAAAAACGGATCCTGATAAGGTTGACACCGTGAAGAATTGGCCAACACCACAGGATAAACACCAACTCCGAAGCTTTCTGGGTCTAGCCACCTACTATAGGCGCTTTGTGAAGGACTTTGCTGGAATCGCCAAGAGTCTTCATCAGCTAACGGAAAAGGGAAAGCAGTTTAAATGGTCAGGTGAGTGCGAGCGCAGCTTTCAAGAGCTCAAGCAACGCTTGTGTAATGCACCAGTGCTGACCTATCCGACTCCAGGAAAACCGTTTATCATTGATGCTGATGCCAGCAATGTCGGGATTGGTGCTGTACTGTCGCAGGTACATAATGGCGAAGAAAAAGTGATTGCCTATTACAGCAAGGTACTCTCGAAGTCGGAAAGAAACTATTGTGTAACCAGAAGAGAACTTCTTGCACTGATTTTGGCAACAAAGCACTTCCATAAGTATCTCTATGGACAGAAGTTTCTTCTCCGAACTGACCATGGAGCACTAAACTGGCTTTTGAATTTCAAGAATCCAGAGGGTCAAGTGGCGAGGTGGATTGAGAGGCTGCAGACGTACGATTACGAAATTCAACATCGGAAGGGGAAGCTTCACTCAAATGCAGATGCACTGTCTCGGAGACCATGCAAGCAAGACTGTAAGCATTGCAGACGACAAGAAGAAAAAGAAGTGGTTACTGTCCAACGAACCAGAGCCGATCCCGTTTATGGCTGGAGCAACGACGAGTTGAGGAAGGCTCAACAAGAAGACTCAGATATCGAACCCATCCTCGCTTGGAAGGAACACCAGGAAAAACCAGAATGGACTGACATCTCCGATAGAAGTCCGACTCTGAAGGCATATTGGGCACAGTGGGACTCGTTTCATGTCCAAGAGGGTGTCCTTCGACGTAAATGGGAATCAGCAGATGGAAAGTCTTATGTAATGCAGCTAGTCTTACCGAGATCGAAGGTTATGGACGTTCTGCGAGAGATGCATGGTGGAGTTTCGGGAGGCCATCTAGGAGTAAACAAGACGCTAGAAAAGGTTCGACAACGATTTTACTGGCTACATGCAAGAGAAGATGTCGAGAAGTGGTGCCGAAAATGTGATACCTGTGCTGCCACCAAAGGCCCGAACAAAAAGAACCACAGCCAAATGCAGCAGTATAATGTCGGAGCACCCTTCGAAAGGATTGCAGTAGACGTGGCGGGTCCATTTCCGGAAACAAATAATGGAAATCGTTATATTCTGGTCGTCATGGATTACTTCAGCAAGTGGCCTGAAGCATACGCCATTCCAAACCAAGAAGCCAAAACAGTCGCAGACCAAATTGTCTTCAACTGGGTGAGCAGATTCGGCGTTCCATTAGAACTGCATTCCGACCAGGGAAGGAATTTTGAATCAAACATATTTCAGGAAGTTTGTGGGCTTCTTAACATCAAGAAGACAAGAACAACACCACTTCACCCACAATCTGATGGCATGGTCGAACGATTCAACCGAACCCTGAAGGAACATCTTTGCAAAGTTGTGGACGACAACCAGCGAGATTGGGATCGACACATTCCACTGTTTTTGATGGCGTATCGAAGTGCAAGACATAGCTCAACTGGTCATACACCGTCTGAGATTTTGATGGGAAGGAACATCAGACTGCCGAGCGAAATAAAATTTGGATGTCCCACGTCGGAGCTGCAAGCCGAGGATGACTACATTGATGACCTCAGAGAAAGACTCCTTCAGATCCACGACAATACCAGGTTGAAAATAAAGATGTTCAGTGACCGAATGAAGACACGCTACGATATACGAACGACAACAACAGAGTTCCAAGCAGGAGATCGGGTGTGGCTTTACAATCCCCATCGACAAAAAGGATTGTCACCGAAACTTCAACGGGACTGGGAAGGTCCATATACAGTCGTTACAAAAATCAACGATGTCGTGTACCGGATACAAAAGGGAGTCAGAGGAAAACCTAAAGTTGTACATCGCGACCGGCTACATCGCTACAGTGGTGATGAGAACGATGGATTTGTTCGGGACGATCAATCCTAAGGAGGGGGCAATGTAATGTGTATACACTCTTTCAATAATAAGGGGCAACATCTAGTGGTAGTAATAGGAGAACTCGCTTCTTTAAGCATCGAGAAACATCTAGTGGCTTAGAGGGGAACTCATTCAGCGCATACAAGAACCTCGAAAGGGGTAAGCATCTAGTGATAAAGTGGAGAACTTCGTTAAGCATCGAGAAACATCTAGTGGCTTAGAGGGGAACTCATTCAGCGCATACAAGAACCTCGAAAGGGGTAAGCATCTAGTGATAAAGTGGAGAACTTCGTTAAGCATCGAGAACAACCTCGTAGATTCTCGAACCGATTTGAGGTATATAAATAGGCGCTCGGAAGCGAAGCGGTTCAGTATGGATTATTGGTTTTAAACTGCGATAAGTAAAGACTGTGTATAAAAGTAATAATTGAAAGTAAAGACTGTGTTCGGAACGTAAAAAGTTGAGTGTTCAATAAATAAGTTGAAGCGATTTTAAATAAAGTAAATTTGTGTTTTATTTGCAAGTGTGAATAAGTTTTAATTAGCGGACCAAGCCGAATATTACAATATATAGTACTAATAGTACTAGTCACTTAAATCAAGCAATTAATTTTTTTTCAAATTTCTTCACAGTTTATCATTAGTAATAGTAACATATCCATTAAATAAAATGTGAATTTAAAAAAGAAAATCGGAAGAAAAAATAAAATATTTTTTTTTTTTTTTAAATTTGAGTTCCCCGTGCCTCTCACTCTTGGGGTGCTTGATTTAAGTGAGTTCCCCGTGCCTCTCACTCGGATTGTTTTTTACTTTTTTTCCTGATAATATTTGAATTTTTTGATTTTTTGATGTTATACTTTTTTGTATCTTCCACGAACAATGTTTCCGCAATAAAACGAGGAGGGAAAAGTATAGAAGGTCTTTACGATGCCCATAGCAAGGATTTTTTTCATCAAACCAGTCTGAATCTCTGATGTTGGTTATTCTTATGCATTCCAATGCCATTGTCTCTCTTATATGTCTTTCTTGTGGGCGTTCTCTAAAAACTCTATTAAAAACTTTAAAGTGAAGTTTACAAACATTAAAAAATTCCTGAGTTGGTGCCTTCAGACTTCCAAAGTCACTGTTTTGAGAGTAATTTTTGGCAAAGATGAAAAATTCCGAAGGACATGTTATTTTTTCATCAGCTTTTAAAAATAATTTCGAACAACTTGAACATTTGTTCCTCGAAAGCATTTTAAAAGCAAGATATCCAGTAAAATATCGCATTGCAGATGTTTCTAATGTTATTTCAGTTCCGATTTCCATATCACTTATGACTTTTTCATACAGAGTCTCATCGCATACTATTTCTTTACGAGGCCTAGGCAATGAAGACATTTTTGAAGTATTTGGTTGAGTTTGGGATGCGTCTAGCCTCAAAAATTCTACATCATCATCATCACAATTACTGTAAGGAGAAAAAGTAATAAGATTTGATGAAAGAATTTTTGACATCAGAACATTGAACTTGTAAACAGATGGATTTTTGTTATTCCCACCTTTGATGCGAATAATAGAAAATAAATTTTCTAAAACGTCTTGGTGAATTCTCTTTGTGAGTAAATAATCCACGTTCTTATATAGGCCATTACTTATATCTTGACTAAGTAATAAAACTCCGTTTATCGTCTGCTCCATACCTTTTAAACAAAAGTTTCTTGGAAGGATATCTGATTTTTGTATTTCTTTTAAGTAAGACAAAAATTGTTTCAACTCACTATAAGCTGGATTCCCTAGCTGAACTCCGCGCTTTAAAATATTTTTGTCATAATGTGAACCACTATCCATGCAGTCAAATGCATTATTTACCTTAAGTGTGAACTCTTTTGTTGCTATAGCTTCCTTCGAGCTTTCTTTTAAGCAATTAAGTTCAAAAGCAGTTTGAATAGATGCCGCAGTTGTCCTGCTAAATATTTGCGTAGCAAGACGAACATGCATTTTTTCAAAAGCATTTGGTGCTATATGAGAACTTCTAAATTTTAAACATGTCTTAGCCACGTTGTCAATTTCTAAATTGTATATTTCTCTGAAAACATTAAAAGAAACCTTACCATCTGGAGTTTGTAAATCTGATTTCAGTAGAACATTACGAATTGATTTTAATACAGTGAGGAAAATCATAAAAACAAAATATTTTTTCATCATTAAAAATTGTAAATGGTTTTTCTTCAGAAACACCTAATATTTGATAAGCTTTTCTATTATTAGGTCCTTGATCGCAGACTACAGCGCAAACCTTAAGACCAAGATCTTGACAGATTTTCAAATTATTTCTTATAATTTCGCTTAGGTTAGCCCCATTTACACCGTTTGCTGACACAAAATAGTTTAAAACACTTTTCCAACTATCAAACAAACCATTTACCATGAAAACACATATTTCATTGGCAAAAATTCTGTTTCTTTTTGCTCCTAGGTCTTCGAAACCATCTATTAAATCATTTAAAATATTATATGTGAGGTTTTGACGAATCCTAATCTCATCAAATATCAACACAACACAACGTTCTCGCTAGTTTAATAAAGCGAACTTTGATTTTAGATACAAATGGGCATTGTTTACATATCCTGGTTGAATTCCTTTAACAGGAGCCCATCTGTATAAAGAGGATATGTGGGGAAGCCTGAAGCCCAGCCCATCCCTCAAAAATTTATAGGAGCTTTGCGATCTATAAAATATATTTTGGGAAATTTCTTTTTCGTTGTTATTATATTTTGCAGATTTCGACAACCCCATCAACATATCGCAAAATGTTTTTGAATGGTCGGAAATATGTAGCCCTTGGATTTGAGACGGTAAAGATAATCTCCCTTTTTTTGAATCTTTTAAAGCAGTATGCGCTCTCTTTTTTTTATAATGCTTTATTTTTAAGTTTTTTATTTGAATTTTTAAACTTGATAATTTTTTTTTTTAAATTGCATTTTTTTTCTCCTCTTTTGCACATCTCTGTGATAATTGATCGCACCTTACACATGAAATGCTACAACTGCTCGAAGTTCTTCTTCGTTTAGTTGGAGGAGACTTATTAAGATCTTCTCAATTTAAGTCTGATCTGAACCCAAATCAGAATTTAAATTTAAAGAAGGAACAGCATCCTTCTTAAGATATTTTCTTCCCACAAACTCGGGACAAAAATGGTCTCCACATACAAAGTATTTGCCTTCATTTCTGAATCCACATGCCTGCCTCCACAAATTATTAAAAATTTCATTTTTTTCCCTAGAAGGGCACTTAAAAATGTTCAAATTAGGGTAATCTCTTTTCGTTTTCATACAAACGGAACAAGAAACCCCAGATAATCTCTTATCACCCATTGCTATTAAAAAAAAACGTTGACAAATAAACTCGCTGAAAAAAAGGACCACTGACTGTAAAATTAACAAAGAAAAATGTATTGCTCAATCATATATACATAAATGAACATCCAAATCGTTCGAAAGTCGACAACGAATGAAGTAAATTAAATAACTTCAAAATAAAAAGAAGAAGCCACACACAAACCCCGATCGCACAACCCAAAAAAATATAGAAAATGTATACATACCTACATACGACACACCAGACGAGCCATCCCGAACCCGATACCTTCCAGTCAATCGCTCGCTCAACCGATTAGATTGAGAAGCGAAGAAAAAGAAATCGTTGCAACGCGTTGGTTGCTGCAAAATTATATAGACAAAAAACTACCTGCACAGCAAATAGTGTGTTGGAACGTAGAAGCGACGTAAAAAGAACTCAAAAGGGTTGCATTGGCAAACGAACACGAATTCAGATAAGAAAATGTATCTATTTATCTTTCGAACGCAACTCACAGGTCAACGTCTGTCGTCTGTTGCTGGGATATTGTATTATAGGTTTTATTTTGTTATGTTGAATATGGTTGCAAGGTTTGACTTCAACAAATCGCTTTAAATAGGGGATAAAAAATATGATCATTTTTATTTGCACTGGATGCGATATCTATGTAACTCTATTATCTGTGATAGTACTCTCATGGTGGAAGTCGAATAGGGCGGCATCTACATATTTTTTGTGGAAGGTCTAGTCAAGACATTCATGTAGAAATCGATTTGCAGTCGGGAGACTTGGGAGACTTAAAAATGTTATAATTTGAAATAGAGAAAGACTATAGAGAATTAACGAAAGTCTGAGTGAGGAGGAAAACACATTTGTTTCTTTGTGTTTGTATTTTGGTGTGGTTATATTTTTTGGTTACATCTTTGTATCTTTGTATATGAAAACTATAGTACCACAGATACTATAGTTCCATAGATATCGCACGCAGAGGAAAAAAAAATTACCATTTTTCAATCGACTGGGACGTACCACTACGTCCCAGTTTGATCGAACTAGCATGAATCATACTCAAACATTTTATTGCATTGTATAACTTGTTGTATTTTCTTTTTTTACTTCTTGTGCCTTATTGTTTTTTTTTGTCTTTTGTGTATTTTATGTTGATCTTTCTTAACGATGTGTGTGAATTTTGTTTGTATTTCCTGGGTGTGATTTTTGTATGTGCCAAGGCCAACCTGTGAATATAAGCAAGGTTGTTCTTTAAAAGCAAGGTTGTTCTTTAAAAAAACATTAGCTCATGAAACTGGGGTAACATATAAAATCCTTAGAACAATAAATTTATTGAAGAAACTAACTATGGCATAAGATATAAGAGGTTTCGGGATGGCTCGTCTGGTGTGTCGTTGGATTTGTTTGGTCGTGTCGTGCGTAGGTATACATTTTCTATATTTTTTTGGGTTGTGCGATCGGTGTTTGAAGTTATTTTTACTTCATTCGTCGTCGACTTTCGATAGGGATGAGAATGCTAAGCCCAAAAAGTGAAACATTTTGCCCAAAAAACGAAGTAGATTTGTAAAATATGTAGCAGATAATGAAAAAAACAAAAAATACAAACAAAACAAATTTATTTTCATTTTATTTTACATCCATATAACGAAAACATACATTGACTAGAACAAGTCTCACAAATTCATAAATTAGGTACATGTATACATATATAGTACTAATAGTACTAGTCACTTAAATCAAGCAATTAATTTTTTTTCAAATTTCTTCACAGTTTATCATTAGTAATAGTAACATATCCATTAAATAAAATGTGAATTTAAAAAAGAAAATCGGAAGAAAAAATAAAATATTTTTTTTCAAAATTTGAGTTCCCCGTGCCTCTCACTCTTGGGGTGCTTGATTTAAGTGAGTTCCCCGTGCCTCTCACTCGGATTGTTTTTTACTTTTTTTCCTGATAATATTTGAATTTTTTGATTTTTTGATGTTATACTTTTTTGTATCTTCCACGAACAATGTTTCCGCAATAAAACGAGGAGGGAAAAGTATAGAAGGTCTTTACGATGCCCATAGCAAGGATTTTTTTCATCAAACCAGTCTGAATCTCTGATGTTGGTTATTCTTATGCATTCCAATGCCATTGTCTCTCTTATATGTCTTTCTTGTGGGCGTTCTCTAAAAACTCTATTAAAAACTTTAAAGTGAAGTTTACAAACATTAAAAAATTCCTGAGTTGGTGCCTTCAGACTTCCAAAGTCACTGTTTTGAGAGTAATTTTTGGCAAAGATGAAAAATTCCGAAGGACATGTTATTTTTTCATCAGCTTTTAAAAATAATTTCGAACAACTTGAACATTTGTTCCTCGAAAGCATTTTAAAAGCAAGATATCCAGTAAAATATCGCATTGCAGATGTTTCTAATGTTATTTCAGTTCCGATTTCCATATCACTTATGACTTTTTCATACAGAGTCTCATCGCATACTATTTCTTTACGAGGCCTAGGCAATGAAGACATTTTTGAAGTATTTGGTTGAGTTTGGGATGCGTCTAGCCTCAAAAATTCTACATCATCATCATCACAATTACTGTAAGGAGAAAAAGTAATAAGATTTGATGAAAGAATTTTTGACATCAGAACATTGAACTTGTAAACAGATGGATTTTTGTTATTCCCACCTTTGATGCGAATAATAGAAAATAAATTTTCTAAAACGTCTTGGTGAATTCTCTTTGTGAGTAAATAATCCACGTTCTTATATAGGCCATTACTTATATCTTGACTAAGTAATAAAACTCCGTTTATCGTCTGCTCCATACCTTTTAAACAAAAGTTTCTTGGAAGGTTATCTGATTTTTGTATTTCTTTTAAGTAAGACAAAAATTGTTTCAACTCACTATAAGCTGGATTCCCTAGCTGAACTCCGCGCTTTAAAATATTTTTGTCATAATGTGAACCACTATCCATGCAGTCAAATGCATTATTTACCTTAAGTGTGAACTCTTTTGTTGCTATAGCTTCCTTCGAGCTTTCTTTTAAGCAATTAAGTTCAAAAGCAGTTTGAATAGATGCCGCAGTTGTCCTGCTAAATATTTGCGTAGCAAGACGAACATGCATTTTTTCAAAAGCATTTGGTGCTATATGAGAACTTCTAAATTTTAAACATGTCTTAGCCACGTTGTCAATTTCTAAATTGTATATTTCTCTGAAAACATTAAAAGAAACCTTACCATCTGGAGTTTGTAAATCTGATTTCAGTAGAACATTACGAATTGATTTTAATACAGTGAGGAAAATCATAAAAACAAAATATTTTTTCATCATTAAAAATTGTAAATGGTTTTTCTTCAGAAACACCTAATATTTGATAAGCTTTTCTATTATTAGGTCCTTGATCGCAGACTACAGCGCAAACCTTAAGACCAAGATCTTGACAGATTTTCAAATTATTTCTTATAATTTCGCTTAGGTTAGCCCCATTTACACCGTTTGCTGACACAAAATAGTTTAAAACACTTTTCCAACTATCAAACAAACCATTTACCATGAAAACACATATTTCATTGGCAAAAATTCTGTTTCTTTTTGCTCCTAGGTCTTCGAAACCATCTATTAAATCATTTAAAATATTATATGTGAGGTTTTGACGAATCCTAATCTCATCAAATATCAACACAACACAACGTTCTCGCTCGTTTAATAAAGCGAACTTTGATTTTAGATACAAATGGGCATTGTTTACATATCCTGGTTGAATTCCTTTAACAGGAGCCCATCTGTATAAAGAGGATATGTGGGGAAGCCTGAAGCCCAGCCCATCCCTCAAAAATTTATAGGCGCTTTGCGATCTATAAAATATATTTTGGGAAATTTCTTTTTCGTTGTTATTATATTTTGCAGATTTCGACAACCCCATCAACATATCGCAAAATGTTTTTGAATGGTCGGAAATATGTAGCCCTTGGATTTGAGACGGTAAAGATAATCTCCCTTTTTTTGAATCTTTTAAAGCAGTATGCGCTCTCTTTTTTTTATAATGCTTTATTTTTAAGTTTTTTATTTGAATTTTTAAACTTGATAATTTTTTTTTTAAATTGCATTTTTTTTCTCCTCTTTTGCACATCTCTGTGATAATTGATCGCACCTTACACATGAAATGCTACAACTGCTCGAAGTTCTTCTTCGTTTAGTTGGAGGAGACTTATTAAGATCTTCTCAATTTAAGTCTGATCTGAACCCAAATCAGAATTTAAATTTAAAGAAGGAACAGCATCCTTCTTAAGATATTTTCTTCCCACAAACTCGGGACAAAAATGGTCTCCACATACAAAGTATTTGCCTTCATTTCTGAATCCACATGCCTGCCTCCACAAATTATTAAAATTTTCATTTTTTTCCCTAGAAGGGCACTTAAAAATGTTCAAATTAGGGTAATCTCTTTTCGTTTTCATACAAACGGAACAAGAAACCCCAGATAATCTCTTATCACCCATTGCTATTAAAAAAAAAACGTTGACAAATAAACTCGCTGAAAAAAAGGACCACTGACTGTAAAATTAACAAAGAAAAATGTATTGCTCAATCATATATACATAAATGAACATCCAAATCGTTCGAAAGTCGACAACGAATGAAGTAAATTAAATAACTTCAAAATAAAAAGAAGAAGCCACACACAAACCCCGATCGCACAACCCAAAAAAATATAGAAAATGTATACATACCTACATACGACACACCAGACGAGCCATCCCGAACCCGATACCTTCCAGTCAATCGCTCGCTCAACCGATTAGATTGAGAAGCGAAGAAAAAGAAATCGTTGCAACGCGTTGGTTGCTGCAAAATTATATAGACAAAAAACTACCTGCACAGCAAATAGTGTGTTGGAACGTAGAAGCGACGTAAAAAGAACTCAAAAGGGTTGCATTGGCAAACGAACACGAATTCAGATAAGAAAATGTATCTATTTATCTTTCGAACGCAACTCACAGGTCAACGTCTGTCGTCTGTTGCTGGGATATTGTATTATAGGTTTTATTTTGTTATGTTGAATATGGTTGCAAGGTTTGACTTCAACAAATCGCTTTAAATAGGGGATAAAAAATATGATCATTTTTATTTGCACTGGATGCGATATCTATGTAACTCTATTATCTGTGATAGTACTCTCATGGTGGAAGTCGAATAGGGCGGCATCTACATATTTTTTGTGGAAGGTCTAGTCAAGACATTCATGTAGAAATCGATTTGCAGTCGGGAGACTTGGGAGACTTAAAAATGTTATAATTTGAAATAGAGAAAGACTATAGAGAATTAACGAAAGTCTGAGTGAGGAGGAAAACACATTTGTTTCTTTGTGTTTGTATTTTGGTGTGGTTATATTTTTTGGTTACATCTTTGTATCTTTGTATATGAAAACTATAGTACCACAGATACTATAGTTCCATAGATATCGCACGCAGAGGAAAAAAAAATGACCATTTTTCAATCGACTGGGACGTACCACTACGTCCCAGTTTGATCGAACTAGCATGAATCATACTCAAACATTTTATTGCATTGTATAACTTGTTGTATTTTCTTTTTTTACTTCTTGTGCCTTATTGTTTTTTTTTGTCTTTTGTGTATTTTATGTTGATCTTTCTTAACGATGTGTGTGAATTTTGTTTGTATTTCCTGGGTGTGATTTTTGTATGTGCCAAGGCCAACCTGTGAATATAAGCAAGGTTGTTCTTTAAAAGCAAGGTTGTTCTTTAAAAAAACATTAGCTCATGAAACTGGGGTAACATATAAAATCCTTAGAACAATAAATTTATTGAAGAAACTAACTATGGCATAAGATATAAGAGGTTTCGGGATGGCTCGTCTGGTGTGTCGTTGGATTTGTTTGGTCGTGTCGTGCGTAGGTATACATTTTCTATATTTTTTTGGGTTGTGCGATCGGTGTTTGAAGTTATTTTTACTTCATTCGTCGTCGACTTTCGATAGGGATGAGAATGCTAAGCCCAAAAAGTGAAACATTTTGCCCAAAAAACGAAGTAGATTTGTAAAATATGTAGCAGATAATGAAAAAAACAAAAAATACAAACAAAACAAATTTATTTTCATTTTATTTTACATCCATATAACGAAAACATACATTGACTAGAACAAGTCTCACAAATTCATAAATTAGGTACATGTATACATATATAGTACTAATAGTACTAGTCACTTAAATCAAGCAATTAATTTTTTTTCAAATTTCTTCACAGTTTATCATTAGTAATAGTAACATATCCATTAAATAAAATGTGAATTTAAAAAAGAAAATCGGAAGAAAAAATAAAATATTTTTTTTTCAAAATTTGAGTTCCCCGTGCCTCTCACTCTTGGGGTGCTTGATTTAAGTGAGTTCCCCGTGCCTCTCACTCGGATTGTTTTTTACTTTTTTTCCTGATAATATTTGAATTTTTTGATTTTTTGATGTTATACTTTTTTGTATCTTCCACGAACAATGTTTCCGCAATAAAACGAGGAGGGAAAAGTATAGAAGGTCTTTACGATGCCCATAGCAAGGATTTTTTTCATCAAACCAGTCTGAATCTCTGATGTTGGTTATTCTTATGCATTCCAATGCCATTGTCTCTCTTATATGTCTTTCTTGTGGGCGTTCTCTAAAAACTCTATTAAAAACTATAAAGTGAAGTTTACAAACATTAAAAAATTCCTGAGTTGGTGCCTTCAGACTTCCAAAGTCACTGTTTTGAGAGTAATTTTTGGCAAAGATGAAAAATTCCGAAGGACATGTTATTTTTTCATCAGCTTTTAAAAATAATTTCGAACAACTTGAACATTTGTTCCTCGAAAGCATTTTAAAAGCAAGATATCCAGTAAAATATCGCATTGCAGATGTTTCTAATGTTATTTCAGTTCCGATTTCCATATCACTTATGACTTTTTCATACAGAGTCTCATCGCATACTATTTCTTTACGAGGCCTAGGCAATGAAGACATTTTTGAAGTATTTGGTTGAGTTTGGGATGCGTCTAGCCTCAAAAATTCTACATCATCATCATCACAATTACTGTAAGGAGAAAAAGTAATAAGATTTGATGAAAGAATTTTTGACATCAGAACATTGAACTTGTAAACAGATGGATTTTTGTTATTCCCACCTTTGATGCGAATAATAGAAAATAAATTTTCTAAAACGTCTTGGTGAATTCTCTTTGTGAGTAAATAATCCACGTTCTTATATAGGCCATTACTTATATCTTGACTAAGTAATAAAACTCCGTTTATCGTCTGCTCCATACCTTTTAAACAAAAGTTTCTTGGAAGGTTATCTGATTTTTGTATTTCTTTTAAGTAAGACAAAAATTGTTTCAACTCACTATAAGCTGGATTCCCTAGCTGAACTCCGCGCTTTAAAATATTTTTGTCATAATGTGAACCACTATCCATGCAGTCAAATGCATTATTTACCTTAAGTGTGAACTCTTTTGTTGCTATAGCTTCCTTCGAGCTTTCTTTTAAGCAATTAAGTTCAAAAGCAGTTTGAATAGATGCCGCAGTTGTCCTGCTAAATATTTGCGTAGCAAGACGAACATGCATTTTTTCAAAAGCATTTGGTGCTATATGAGAACTTCTAAATTTTAAACATGTCTTAGCCACGTTGTCAATTTCTAAATTGTATATTTCTCTGAAAACATTAAAAGAAACCTTACCATCTGGAGTTTGTAAATCTGATTTCAGTAGAACATTACGAATTGATTTTAATACAGTGAGGAAAATCATAAAAACAAAATATTTTTTCATCATTAAAAATTGTAAATGGTTTTTCTTCAGAAACACCTAATATTTGATAAGCTTTTCTATTATTAGGTCCTTGATCGCAGACTACAGCGCAAACCTTAAGACCAAGATCTTGACAGATTTTCAAATTATTTCTTATAATTTCGCTTAGGTTAGCCCCATTTACACCGTTTGCTGACACAAAATAGTTTAAAACACTTTTCCAACTATCAAACAAACCATTTACCATGAAAACACATATTTCATTGGCAAAAATTCTGTTTCTTTTTGCTCCTAGGTCTTCGAAACCATCTATTAAATCATTTAAAATATTATATGTGAGGTTTTGACGAATCCTAATCTCATCAAATATCAACACAACACAACGTTCTCGCTCGTTTAATAAAGCGAACTTTGATTTTAGATACAAATGGGCATTGTTTACATATCCTGGTTGAATTCCTTTAACAGGAGCCCATCTGTATAAAGAGGATATGTGGGGAAGCCTGAAGCCCAGCCCATCCCTCAAAAATTTATAGGAGCTTTGCGATCTATAAAATATATTTTGGGAAATTTCTTTTTCGTTGTTATTATATTTTGCAGATTTCGACAACCCCATCAACATATCGCAAAATGTTTTTGAATGGTCGGAAATATGTAGCCCTTGGATTTGAGACGGTAAAGATAATCTTCCTTTTTTTGAATCTTTTAAAGCAGTATGCGCTCTCTTTTTTTTATAATGCTTTATTTTTAAGTTTTTTATTTGAATTTTTAAACTTGATAATTTTTTTTTTTTAAATTGCATTTTTTTTCTCCTCTTTTGCACATCTCTGTGATAATTGATCGCACCTTACACATGAAATGCTACAACTGCTCGAAGTTCTTCTTCGTTTAGTTGGAGGAGACTTATTAAGATCTTCTCAATTTAAGTCTGATCTGAACCCAAATCAGAATTTAAATTTAAAGAAGGAACAGCATCCTTCTTAAGATATTTTCTTCCCACAAACTCGGGACAAAAATGGTCTCCACATACAAAGTATTTGCCTTCATTTCTGAATCCACATGCCTGCCTCCACAAATTATTAAAAATTTCATTTTTTTCCCTAGAAGGGCACTTAAAAATGTTCAAATTAGGGTAATCTCTTTTCGTTTTCATACAAACGGAACAAGAAACCCCAGATAATCTCTTATCACCCATTGCTATTAAAAAAAAACGTTGACAAATAAACTCGCTGAAAAAAAGGACCACTGACTGTAAAATTAACAAAGAAAAATGTATTGCTCAATCATATATACATAAATGAACATCCAAATCGTTCGAAAGTCGACAACGAATGAAGTAAATTAAATAACTTCAAAATAAAAAGAAGAAGCCACACACAAACCCCGATCGCACAACCCAAAAAAATATAGAAAATGTATACATACCTACATACGACACACCAGACGAGCCATCCCGAACCCGATACCTTCCAGTCAATCGCTCGCTCAACCGATTAGATTGAGAAGCGAAGAAAAAGAAATCGTTGCAACGCGTTGGTTGCTGCAAAATTATATAGACAAAAAACTACCTGCACAGCAAATAGTGTGTTGGAACGTAGAAGCGACGTAAAAAGAACTCAAAAGGGTTGCATTGGCAAACGAACACGAATTCAGATAAGAAAATGTATCTATTTATCTTTCGAACGCAACTCACAGGTCAACGTCTGTCGTCTGTTGCTGGGATATTGTATTATAGGTTTTATTTTGTTATGTTGAATATGGTTGCAAGGTTTGACTTCAACAAATCGCTTTAAATAGGGGATAAAAAATATGATCATTTTTATTTGCACTGGATGCGATATCTATGTAACTCTATTATATGTGATAGTACTCTCATGGTGGAAGTCGAATAGGGCGGCATCTACATATTTTTTGTGGAAGGTCTAGTCAAGACATTCATGTAGAAATCGATTTGCAGTCGGGAGACTTGGGAGACTTAAAAATGTTATAATTTGAAATAGAGAAAGACTATAGAGAATTAACGAAAGTCTGAGTGAGGAGGAAAACACATTTGTTTCTTTGTGTTTGTATTTTGGTGTGGTTATATTTTTTGGTTACATCTTTGTATCTTTGTATATGAAAACTATAGTACCACAGATACTATAGTTCCATAGATATCGCACGCAGAGGAAAAAAAATGACCATTTTTCAATCGACTGGGACGTACCACTACGTCCCAGTTTGATCGAACTAGCATGAATCATACTCAAACATTTTATTGCATTGTATAACTTGTTGTATTTTCTTTTTTTACTTCTTGTGCCTTATTGTTTTTTTTTGTCTTTTGTGTATTTTATGTTGATCTTTCTTAACGATGTGTGTGAATTTTGTTTGTATTTCCTGGGTGTGATTTTTGTATGTGCCAAGGCCAACCTGTGAATATAAGCAAGGTTGTTCTTTAAAAGCAAGGTTGTTCTTTAAAAAAACATTAGCTCATGAAACTGGGGTAACATATAAAATCCTTAGAACAATAAATTTATTGAAGAAACTAACTATGGCATAAGATATAAGAGGTTTCGGGATGGCTCGTCTGGTGTGTCGTTGGATTTGTTTGGTCGTGTCGTGCGTAGGTATACATTTTCTATATTTTTTTGGGTTGTGCGATCGGTGTTTGAAGTTATTTTTACTTCATTCGTCGTCGACTTTCGATAGGGATGAGAATGCTAAGCCCAAAAAGTGAAACATTTTGCCCAAAAAACGAAGTAGATTTGTAAAATATGTAGCAGATAATGAAAAAAACAAAAAATACAAACAAAACAAATTTATTTTCATTTTATTTTACATCCATATAACGAAAACATACATTGACTAGAACAAGTTTCACAAATTCATAAATTAGGTACATGTATACATATATAGTACTAATAGTACTAGTCACTTAAATCAAGCAATTAATTTTTTTTCAAATTTCTTCACAGTTTATCATTAGTAATAGTAACATATCCATTAAATAAAATGTGAATTTAAAAAAGAAAATCGGAAGAAAAAATAAAATATTTTTTTTTCAAAATTTGAGTTCCCCGTGCCTCTCACTCTTGGGGTGCTTGATTTAAGTGAGTTCCCCGTGCCTCTCACTCGGATTGTTTTTTACTTTTTTTCCTGATAATATTTGAATTTTTTGATTTTTTGATGTTATACTTTTTTGTATCTTCCACGAACAATGTTTCCGCAATAAAACGAGGAGGGAAAAGTATAGAAGGTCTTTACGATGCTCATAGCAAGGATTTTTTTCATCAAACCAGTCTGAATCTCTGATGTTGGTTATTCTTATGCATTCCAATGCCATTGTCTCTCTTATATGTCTTTCTTGTGGGCGTTCTCTAAAAACTCTATTAAAAACTATAAAGTGAAGTTTACAAACATTAAAAAATTCCTGAGTTGGTGCCTTCAGACTTCCAAAGTCACTGTTTTGAGAGTAATTTTTGGCAAAGATGAAAAATTCCGAAGGACATGTTATTTTTTCATCAGCTTTTAAAAATAATTTCGAACAACTTGAACATTTGTTCCTCGAAAGCATTTTAAAAGCAAGATATCCAGTAAAATATCGCATTGCAGATGTTTCTAATGTTATTTCAGTTCCGATTTCCATATCACTTATGACTTTTTCATACAGAGTCTCATCGCATACTATTTCTTTACGAGGCCTAGGCAATGAAGACATTTTTGAAGTATTTGGTTGAGTTTGGGATGCGTCTAGCCTCAAAAATTCTACATCATCATCATCACAATTACTGTAAGGAGAAAAAGTAATAAGATTTGATGAAAGAATTTTTGACATCAGAACATTGAACTTGTAAACAGATGGATTTTTGTTATTCCCACCTTTGATGCGAATAATAGAAAATAAATTTTCTAAAACGTCTTGGTGAATTCTCTTTGTGAGTAAATAATCCACGTTCTTATATAGGCCATTACTTATATCTTGACTAAGTAATAAAACTCCGTTTATCGTCTGCTCCATACCTTTTAAACAAAAGTTTCTTGGAAGGTTATCTGATTTTTGTATTTCTTTTAAGTAAGACAAAAATTGTTTCAACTCACTATAAGCTGGATTCCCTAGCTGAACTCCGCGCTTTAAAATATTTTTGTCATAATGTGAACCACTATCCATGCAGTCAAATGCATTATTTACCTTAAGTGTGAACTCTTTTGTTGCTATAGCTTCCTTCGAGCTTTCTTTTAAGCAATTAAGTTCAAAAGCAGTTTGAATAGATGCCGCAGTTGTCCTGCTAAATATTTGCGTAGCAAGACGAACATGCATTTTTTCAAAAGCATTTGGTGCTATATGAGAACTTCTAAATTTTAAACATGTCTTAGCCACGTTGTCAATTTCTAAATTGTATATTTCTCTGAAAACATTAAAAGAAACCTTACCATCTGGAGTTTGTAAATCTGATTTCAGTAGAACATTACGAATTGATTTTAATACAGTGAGGAAAATCATAAAAACAAAATATTTTTTCATCATTAAAAATTGTAAATGGTTTTTCTTCAGAAACACCTAATATTTGATAAGCTTTTCTATTATTAGGTCCTTGATCGCAGACTACAGCGCAAACCTTAAGACCAAGATCTTGACAGATTTTCAAATTATTTCTTATAATTTCGCTTAGGTTAGCCCCATTTACACCGTTTGCTGACACAAAATAGTTTAAAACACTTTTCCAACTATCAAACAAACCATTTACCATGAAAACACATATTTCATTGGCAAAAATTCTGTTTCTTTTTGCTCCTAGGTCTTCGAAACCATCTATTAAATCATTTAAAATATTATATGTGAGGTTTTGACGAATCCTAATCTCATCAAATATCAACACAACACAACGTTCTCGCTCGTTTAATAAAGCGAACTTTGATTTTAGATACAAATGGGCATTGTTTACATATCCTGGTTGAATTCCTTTAACAGGAGCCCATCTGTATAAAGAGGATATGTGGGGAAGCCTGAAGCCCAGCCCATCCCTCAAAAATTTATAGGAGCTTTGCGATCTATAAAATATATTTTGGGAAATTTCTTTTTCGTTGTTATTATATTTTGCAGATTTCGACAACCCCATCAACATATCGCAAAATGTTTTTGAATGGTCGGAAATATGTAGCCCTTGGATTTGAGACGGTAAAGATAATCTCCCTTTTTTTGAATCTTTTAAAGCAGTATGCGCTCTCTTTTTTTTATAATGCTTTATTTTTAAGTTTTTTATTTGAATTTTTAAACTTGATAATTTTTTTTTTTAAATTGCATTTTTTTTCTCCTCTTTTGCACATCTCTGTGATAATTGATCGCACCTTACACATGAAATGCTACAACTGCTCGAAGTTCTTCTTCGTTTAGTTGGAGGAGACTTATTAAGATCTTCTCAATTTAAGTCTGATCTGAACCCAAATCAGAATTTAAATTTAAAGAAGGAACAGCATCCTTCTTAAGATATTTTCTTCCCACAAACTCGGGACAAAAATGGTCTCCACATACAAAGTATTTGCCTTCATTTCTGAATCCACATGCCTGCCTCCACAAATTATTAAAAATTTCATTTTTTTCCCTAGAAGGGCACTTAAAAATGTTCAAATTAGGGTAATCTCTTTTCGTTTTCATACAAACGGAACAAGAAACCCCAGATAATCTCTTATCACCCATTGCTATTAAAAAAAAACGTTGACAAATAAACTCGCTGAAAAAAAGGACCACTGACTGTAAAATTAACAAAGAAAAATGTATTGCTCAATCATATATACATAAATGAACATCCAAATCGTTCGAAAGTCGACAACGAATGAAGTAAATTAAATAACTTCAAAATAAAAAGAAGAAGCCACACACAAACCCCGATCGCACAACCCAAAAAAATATAGAAAATGTATACACGCTATACATACCTACGCACGACACGACCAAACAAATCCAACGACACACCAGACGAGCCATCCCGATCCCGATACCTTCCAGTCAATCGCTCGCTCAACCGATTAGATTGAGAAGCGAAGAAAAAGAAAGCGTTGCAAGCAACGCGTTGGTTGCTGCAAAATTATATAGACAAAAAACTACCTGCACAGCAAATAGTGTGTTGGAACGTAGAAGCGACGTAAAAAGAACTCAAAAGGGTTGCATTGGCAAACGAACACGAATTCAAATAAGAAAATGTATCTATTTATCTTTCGAACGCAACTCACAGGTCAACGTCTGTCGTCTGTTGCTGGGATATTGTATTATAGGTTTTATTTTGTTATGTTGAATATGGTTGCAAGGTTTGACTCCAACAAATCGCTTTAAATAGGGGATAAAAATTATGATCATTTTTATTTGCACTGGATGCGATATCTATGTAACTCTATTATCTGTGGTACTATAGTTTTCATATACAAAGATACAAGATAGTAAATAAGGTGCATCAATTTCACCATTAATGAGTTGATGAAAAAAAATTAAATCATTATTAACACGCCTCTGATGGAGAGTTTGCAATTGAAGAAGTTGAATACGATGTTCATAGGGAGGAAGATCATAAGGATCTTCCCACGGAAGACCCTTTAGGGCGAAGCGAATGAAATTATGTTGAATTGATTCAATACGTTTCTTATGAATTTCGTAATAGGGGTTCCATACCTGCGAAGCATATTCAAGATGAGGACGAACATGACAATTGTATAAAGAAAGAGTAACATAGGGATCATTGAACTCCTTTGCCCAGCGTTTTATAAAACCAAGCATAGAACTTGCTTTATTAACAATAAAGTTAATGTGATGTGTAAATTCTAAGTTGGAACAGAAATGAACACCTAAATCTTTAAATGTGGAGACGCGACCGAGTTTTTGCTTTGATATACAATAATCAAATACACTACCGATTCGTTTTTTAGTAAAAGTTATCGTCTGGCATTTAAAAGGGTTGAGGGTAAGGCTATTTTTATCACACCAAAATGTACAACTATCAATGTCAGCTTGTAAAAGGATGCGATCTTGGGTGGACTTTATTATCTTAAAAATGTTCATGTCATCAGCAAAAATAAGAACATCACTTGAGCGTAGACATGACGATACGTCGTTTATAGATAGGATGAATATAAAAGGGCCAAGATGGCTTCCCTGGGGAACACCAGATTGAGCAACAAAAGGTTCAGAATGACAATTTCTAAATTTTACCTCATAGGATCTGTTTTCAAGGTATGATTTGATCCAAGCTAAGAAAAATGGTGGAAAACCAAGAGCTTTAAGTTTAAATAAAATAATTCCGTGGCTAAGTTGGTCAAAAGCTTTGGAAAAGTCAGTGCATATGCAGTCAACTTCATAACCTTGTTCTAAAGCGTTTGAACATATGTTTGAGAATGTGAGGAGATTAGTAACGGTTGATCTTTTTTTCACAAAACCATGTTGCTGTTCACAAATGAGATTTTTACTAAAAAATGCTACACTTTCACAAACAACTTATTCAAACAATTTAGCTATGCAAGAAAGCTTTGCAATGGGCCTGTAGTTTGTTATATCCGCCTTGTTACCTTTCTTGAAAATTGGTGAAAGAAATGCCTTCTTCCATAAACTGGGAAATTTCTGTTTTTAGAGAAAGTTTGAATAAGAACGTAAGGGGTTCAACTAAAGCATTACTACACTTTTTTAATATTATCGCGGGAATACCATCGGGACCGGCTGAGCAGTCATCATACAACGCGGATAAAAGATCAAGGACCGTACTCTGCAGCACAGGGATGTGACTACAGCTAGTTTGCGAAAAGGAGTGAAAATTATGAAAATATACTTCATCAATTTCTTGAGAGATTCACGGAAATTTGTTGCAAAAGCGTTACAGATATCAACAGTTTTATTTAAAGAAAGATTCTTGTAAGTGAAGTTAACTGGAAAGCCATATGATTTTTTCTTTAAGTTTACAAGTTTCCAAAATTGTTTAGGATTCTCTTTCAAAGAGGTGCCCATATCAGTAACATAAATAGCATATAAAAAATTTGAAAGAGACTTAAATTCGTTAAAAAGTTCAACATAAAAAGAGAAATTGATTGGAGACAGAGTTTTGAGATAAGTTTTCCATGCCTTATTTCTTTTGTTACGCAGTAAACGCAATTCTTTCGTGTACCAAGGGTGGCTAAAGTTTGTATTTCTTGATTTCTTTAAAGGTACATTTTTTCTAAACAATTATTAAAGATCTTATAGAAATTTGAAACTGCTTCGTCAATATTAGAAAATGCTAAAGTATCAGCAATTCCAGAAGTGATTAAATCTTCAGACAACAACTGGAAATTAGCTTTTCTGAAGTCAAAATTATATAAGCAATCAAAGGAATTACTGTGTTCAGTAAGGTGATTACTTAAGTCAAGAAAAATGTCCATGGGGGGGTGATATTTATCAATATTAGTAATTCCTGATCTAGATTCTAGAACAAGAGTACTACTAGCGTCAGAAGAAAAGACTAAATCGAGAATTCGATTGTTTGAGTTTTTAATACAGCTTGTTTGCTGTAAGTCAGTAAAGAGGATTTTATCGAGAAAAGATAGTTCCAATTGTGAAGAAGAGAGAGAGGCTTCAAAGTAAGATTAGTCTTCGCATTGATATAAAGAAATTACAAAAACAAATTCATCTGAAGGAAATTGTGTCGACTTTTTGGCTGCCAAATTAACTGTCTCCCTTATTCTGCTGGCTGTATGGGAATGGAAATAATATTTTTCTCTCGCTCCCCCAAAATTTATCCCTTTTTCGATACCACCGCCAACGACGGCGTCCGGTCGCCCTAAAAATTTCTGCCCATGAGAGTACTATAGTTTTCATATACAAAGTTATTACCTAATGAAATGAAATATTTTGATGGATGCTTAATTTTGTACACATTTAAAAAGATAATAAACCTACCTATTACCGTATGATTCAAGGAAATTTAAACTTAGATGTTTTTTATAATAGTGATTTTTTATAAAGGGGATGAGGAACTTTTAAAAATTTTCGTTTTAAAAACTAACACATATCTTTGAGTTTATAAAGTTTCAAGGACAAATTTTAAGACATACTTTTACTTGTAAGTTCTTACGTATTTGTTATAAGAAGGATATTTCTATCTACAATTTTGAATTATCAAGGACATAAGGAACTACTTACATTTACTTAAGTAAAAGACTTTATTTGGATATTTGTTTTTAAGGAAATATTAGCCTTTTTAATTGTACTTACATATGTACATAAATTTGATGCCTTTGTCTCAGTCTTAAGATATCTAAATTCTAGCAATTCTAATTTCTTTCTGTCAGAGCAAAGTTTTTAAATTTTGGGGTAATCTAATATATAAAATTCTCCTGTCACAGTGTTAGTTGCCATACTCCTCCGAAACGGCTTAATCAATTTCAATGAAATTTTTCATATACATTCGGTAGGTCTGAGAATAGGTTTTTATCTATTTTTTATATTCCTAAGTGCTATGGTTTAATTGGATCAACATCGTACACGGTGCAACGATCTTACGATAGTATTCAGTGACGCTTTGTACAATGAAGCATTGATCGCTATTGAAGATCTTTGCATTATTATCATTGCCAACTTACCACTCAGTCATTTTCGTATGCATTCACCAAATCGAAATGCATCTGATTTAATAGAAACTGAATTGAATCGTGAAATACAATATAATACTGTAGAAATTGCAGCGATTGTTGCTCGCAATGTCCCACTAATGAACGAAGAACAAAGAACCATTTATGAACACATCATGCTTGCAGTTTCGGGAGGACAAGGTGGATTCTTTTTTTTTGATGCACCAGGTGGGACTGGCGAAACATTCCTTATTTCGCTAATTCTTGCTAAAATACAATCAAATAATGGTATCGTATTGGCTGTTGCATCTTCTGGCATTGCGGCAACTTTATTAGATGGAGGCAGAACAGCTCATTCAGTATTTAAACTGCCACTAAATATTCAAAATAACCCAGACGCGGTGTGCAATATAAAAACCAATCATCCATGGCCACAGTGCTGAAACAGTGTAAAATTATCATTTGGGATGAATGCACTTTGGCACACAAACATTCGCTTAAGGCGTTGAACAGGACATTGAAAGATATAAAAACAACGACAGCCTATAATTTGGCGGCACTCTATTACTACTTTCAGCTGATTTGAGACAAATACTTCCCGTTATTCCGCGTTCAACGCATAGAGAAATATATTTACAAAGAGAACCGACCGGTACCCGTCTTGCCTGAAACACCCTTAAATTTTCTTTGAGGTGAACTCTCAAATTCGAGGTGAATTCTCTTAAATTAGCTATCGGTGAATACATATGAGTGGTGCAAAAAAAAGCAAAATGGGTGACTGGGCTAAAAAGAAACTTATGGAATTTTTGTGACCTATCAAAAATGACAATCAATTTTGCAAAACAAAACAATGGATTTCGGATTTGAAGAGTAAGTTTTTGTCAATTGTTTTGATATTTAATATAATTTGATATTTTTCAGACCAAAATTCTTTATAATGAAGAAAGTATATACAAGTTCACTTCATTGAATAAAAAGTAAGTCAAATTGCAGTGAAGAAGGTGCAACAATAATCGATTTATTTTATAGTCTGTGTTTTCATTTTAGATGCTGCCAATAACATACCATAATGCAGGAAGCAATTTCCCTGAAGAAATCTGGAAGACAAAGCAAACAAGGCGCTGATTTGCAGGCAAGTTTTTATATATTATATTTCTCTTAACAAAATATTATCAATGTTTTTAACGACAGATACTGCCCATTGTGCTTTGTATGTACATACATACATCTCAACGGCATAGCTCCCGCAGGCGTTGACGGTGGAGGTGGCACCATCTCTACCAATAGTCAAACGCATTCAATGCAACAACACCATCAACAACAACACCACCAAGTCAGTGATGTAAGTGGAAGTTTTGCCATTCAATAGTCGGCCGCTAACGCCTTTCTCCCAGCAGCTGAGTGTTGGTGTTGGAACGATATAACAGCAGCAACTGCCAACTCGGAATATTCATCAGCTGCCAAGAAATAAAATGCGAGCCGCTAAAAAAAAAACGACGCAACAGCGCGCGGAGATCAATTGTGTAAGTACGAATCGAAACATTCATATCGCAGTCAACTCGCTTAATCTTCATTTTCTAGGTAAAGAGTACTACCAGTAGGTAGTTCTGAAAAAGAAGTAAGAAAAACAAGACTACAATAGCAGGAAGACTCCAAAAAATTTCCAACCTGTAAATTAAGTGAGTTCAAATATTAAATCTAAAACTAATCCATTCATTTTACTCCTAAGGATCGCACTGGATTAACGGTGGCAATCAGATTCAGATCAGTCCCTCGGCAGCTACTGACGATGTCGGCGAGTTGAATCCATCGGTTTTCATCGAAAAGTGTTGTTGAAAAAAACTGCACGTGTTATTGAGAAGTGAATATTGTGTGCCTCGCGACTTAAGATCGACTTTCTCCATTTCAGAGTTTAGCCAACGCCAGACCTTTGGTCTCCGTCTTTACGGACAAAAATGAACAAATCAAGGAGAAGAACATCCTCCTGTTTGTATTCAAGGCACCAATTCGCCCCGATGTTGTCAATGAGGTTCATCAATTGATGCGCCGCAACAAGCGTCAAGCTTATGCTGTCAGAGAACTTGCAGGTTAGTAGCTCCGCGTCACAGGCCTCTCAGTATTTATACATTGCTAATGATTGTTTTTCGTCTTCTTCCTATAGGTCACCAAACCTCTGCTGAATCCTGGGGTACTGGTCGTGCTGTTGCCCGTATTCCTCGTGTCCGTGGTGGTGGTACTCATCGCTCCGGTCAGGGTGCTTTCGGTAACATGTGTCGTGGTGGTCGTATGTTTGCCCCAACCAAGACTATCCGTAGGTGGCACCGCAAGATCAATGTGAACCAACGTCGCTACGCCGCCGTTGTCTCAGCTATCGCCGCCTCTGGCGTACCAGCTTTGGTTCAATCCAAGGGACACATCATCGCTGGAGTCTTTGAGATCCCATAGGTTGTTTCCGATGAGGTCCAAAAGTTGCAGAAGACCAAACAAGCTGTTGTCTTCTTGAGACGTATGAAGATCTGGGCTGACATCCAAAAGGTAAGCAATTGAACTTGAGTTATCATCTTTCCGCAACATTTGCATTTATTTGCGGTGACACTATGACCTGTGTTTCTATATATATATATTGCATCAACAGGCGTTCCGTTTTAGAGTTTTTCTCGCTCAATCTCGGGGTACCTTGATCCTACATTGTATCTTATTAAGACAGTGACATGCCATAAATAACTTACACTTCATCATTTCAGATGTACAAATCTCAGCGCTTCCGTGCTGGACGTGGTACCATGCGTGACCGTCGTCGCATTGCTTGCCGTGTACCTTTGGTCGTCTATTCCAAGGACGAAGGTCTCCAAAAGGCTTTCCGAAACATCCCCGGTATTGAAACCATGAACGTTGACAAGATGAACCTCTTGAAGTTGGCCCCTGGTGGTCATGTTGGACACTTTGTCATCTGGACCGAGTCTGCATTCCAACGCCTCAACGAATTGTTCGGCACATGGAAGACTCCATCCACCTTGAAGAAGGGATACAATTTGCCCCGAGTGTTGTTGAACGCCAAGAAAAACAACATTGTGTAAGCGGTCTTAGTCAAAGAATTAAACAACGTTTTATTTCAATTTATATTTTTCTTTATTTAATATCAACAAAATACACGAATTCCGTTAAGCGGCATTGTTGTTCGTTTCGATGCTCAAAATCAACTGAACTTATTTGAAAATCAAAATAGAGAAGAACATATTCATTTTTAGTTTTTTAGACACCTGCCCTCTTCTTTCATATTAAGGTGTTAACACAAGAAATCTTTGTGGTGAGGCCACATTACAATATATTTTTGACAATCATTTGGGTCCTACCACAGTTCGGCCATCCTGACAAGTAATCGTCCCGATTTCGCGTTTATTATTTGTTTTCCACGGTTTCATATTAGTCACTTCCCATACCCCCTCGTAAGGAATTTGGGTGAGCTGAAACCCTGTCACATCTTTCAAGAGGTATCTATCATTGGGCAAAATTTTTATTACCTGATAGGGCCCCTTAAACCTGGGAGCTATTTTTCTGCACGCTCCTGGCTGACTGATAAAATTCTTAACTACTACATAGTCTCCTACTTGATAACTCTTTAGAATTCTACTTCTATCTTTAATCTTTTTATTGTATTCTTGACATTTCTTTATTTTCGCGGCTGCTCTCATTCTTATATCTTCCAAATCCCTATCCTTTTCCCTATTTAAAATTTCCTCTAACCTCTCCCTTAACGGGTCTTCCATCATTCCTCGCTGCCTTATCCCAAAAAGTAACTCACTAGGTGTCATCTTAGTACTTCTGTGCACGGTATTATTCGTCACGTGCTCTATCTCAGGTAAGACTTTATCCAAAGACATTTCATTACCCGCACTAGTCATCTTTGCCAACATGGGGGCTAAACTTCTGTTTACCCTTTCAACCTGGCCGTTGGCCTGTGGTGAACCAGTTGCAACCAATACATGCCTGACACCATTTTTCTCCAAAAATGATTTAAACTCATTCGATGTAAATGCACTGCCTCTGTCGGAAACTATAAGCTTAGGACGACTGTAAGAGTTAAAGTATGACTTCAGAGAACTAATTGCTTCGTTAGTACCAGTACCAGAGAGAAAAAACTAAATGAGAGAGCCAAATTTCCTCGTCTCCGTCTCTTCGAAACCTCTTACTCTCATTTTTTATAGCGTGTTGAATTCGTATCGGTGTATAAATGTTTTCACCTCGGAGAAGAGTACACAAAAAAACATTAGTTCCGGGAAATGCGACATTTCTCATTTTTGTTTATTGATAGCCAAGAAGGCTATGTTTTTTAAAGTCTCAATATAATATTTGTAATTCTCATGATTTTCTTTCTTTAATTTTACTAACATCTTGTCATTTTTATATCTACAAAAATACTCCTATTGTAGGCAAACCTGGCAACGTTGACACCCCCACAAATCAAGATATAAATTTGGTACCACTTTCATGAAAACAAAACGTCAAAAGAACTCACGAGTTACAAACAAGAGGTTAAGAACATTTTGAACCAACCCAACCTAAAAAACGAAAATTTTAGTTTTTCCAATTTAAATAGCCATTAATTAGTATTTTTTTTTACTTACATAAAATCTATAAATTGAATTCTAAAGTTTTAGTATTATTTAAAAGGAAATTACTCCGATAACATCCTAAAATTTTCTTTTGCGAGTAAAATTCTTCAAGAGAGTCCACTCATCGCTGGCGCATAAGCCCAATCATCGCTGCCACACAATCCCTATTATCGCTGCCACAAAAGCCCATTCATCGCTGTCGCAACCAGAAAAGAACATAAGGTAAGTCTTAACCATGTCTGAACATTCTCATACTTCGTTGCCCCAATCGAAAAGAATAGCTCACTCCCTCCCACTTAATCAAGAATATACCGAACAATTCAACTGCGTCAAATGCGATCGAGAAGATAGCTTCGATGAAATGGTACAATGTGATAAATGTGACCATTGGTATCATTTTGTATGTGCTGACGTACATGGCGATGACGTCGAGGACAAAGAGTGGATCTGTCCAAAATGTTTAAAAACTTCAGCTACACATCTTCCAAAATCAGTTACTTCACGTCACGGCCAACCTGTAATGCCAAAAGGTCAAAAGCAAGATGTGCAAGCATCATCAACGGCCAAAGCAAATCCGCCAGAGGTGTTAGACTGCCAAGATACAAGAAAATCATCCAAACCACCGTCCAAAGCCGCTCAGTCTGAATGCTCAAGAAAATCACGATCGTCAGCGAAGTCTGTACAGCTACAGCTTAAGAAATTAGAAGAAGAACGCTTGCTTCAAGAAAAAAGAGATCGAGAGTATTTGCAGAAAAAATATGAAATTCTCGAACAGCTTCCATCGGACAATGATGAGGACGATGATGATGATCTTGTAATTTGTGAGATAGAGGAGAGAACGTCCAAATGGGTGGACACAGTGAAACGAACCACAGGTGATGCACCTGCAAGAAAGCCCTCTAAGCCTTTAAATCCTCAGCCACAAATTACATCCCACACTCTGCAACAGATAGACGAAAAACCAACTAATCCGAACAATCCACAAGACGAGAATGCTCAACCGCTCATAATGTGCTCCAATGAAGTTGGAACTATACCTGGTCATACTTTCGATGCGCCAAAAATAAATTCGCTTCATTTAGCAGCAAGGCACGCAATGCCTAAAGAGCTACCTAGCTTCAGCGGCAATCCAGAAGACTGGCCGCTTTTCATTAGTTGTCTGGAAAATTCAACACGTTCGTGCGGATACACAAATGATGAGAATCTTATGCGACTCCAGCGCTGCTTGAAAAGTAAAGCCTTAGAAGCAGTGCGCTATAGACTCTTATACCCTGAAAACGTTCCATCAATTATCTCTACTCTTCAGATGCTGTATGGAAGACCCGATGTAATAATTAATTCACTTCTATCTAAGATTCGTAATGAGCCTGCCCCAAGAGCCGATAAACTAGACACACTTGTATCGTTTTCTTTTGCCGTACAAAATATCCATGCCATCATGGAATCTAAACATTTAGAGTCGCATATTGCAAACCCTTCCTTACTCCAAGAATTAACTGAAAAACTACCCGCAACAATAAGACTCAACTGGGGTATACACAAGCAAACCTTAGATGTTGTAAACCTATCAACATTCTGCACATGGTTAGGTTCAATGGCCAGAGCAGCAGTTGAAGTCTCACCAGTAGCTTCATTTCAACACTCGGAAACAAAATTCGATAAACGCTCTCATAGTGGAAAAACCTATCTAAACACGCATCAAGAAATAGATGTACGAAACAAATCGTTCCAAAAATGCAAAGTTTGCAAAGGTAACTGCACTCAAGTTGAAAGCTGCCCAAGTTTTATATCAATGACGCTAAAAAATAAATGGTCAGTTGTCAATGAATTACATCTTTGCCGTACTTGTCTACGGCCTCATGGTAGAAGCCGTTGTACTTCAACAAAAAGATGCGGACAAAACGGCTGTGTATTCAAGCATCACAGTCTACTGCATAAATTTGATAAAGATGATAGTACACCTTCCGTTTCATTAAACAGCAACAATAAAAACCAAGATCAAAATAGCTCAAGCTTAACACAATTTAATTGCCACGTTCATAAATCAGAACATCGCTTAACAATATTTAGAATCGCTCCGGTTACACTATACAGTAGCACTGCACGAATTGAGACATTCGCCTTCCTTGATGACGGGTCATCGGTCACCCTCATCGATGAAGAACTAGCATCGACACTGGATCTTGATGGTGAATCTGAACCCCTATGCTTGAAATGGACGTCGGACACTCATCGTATGGAAGAAGTATCACGAAAGGTTAGTGTGAAAATCTCCGGCACTGGAAATAAAAACCAATACCAACTTTCAAATGTGCGTACCGTAAAAGAATTAAACTTACCTTCGCAATCAATTGACGTAGAGAAGATGAAAGAAAACTATCCGCACCTAAAGGGTATTCCTATATCCTCCTATTTAGATGCAAAGCCACGCATTTTAATTGGGTTAGATCACTGGAATCTTGCAGTGTCCTTACGCACTCGCGAGGGTAAGACAAGCGAACCCGTCGTTACTAAGACAAGACTAGGGTGGGTAGTACATGGTATGTGCGAAGAACAGAAGGTGTCAGAACAGGCACATTATAATTTCCACGTTTGCGAATGCCAACCGCACTTAGATGACGAACTTCACCAACTCGTTAAAAAGCACTTTGTGATAGAGAATGTTGATGCAAAATCCATTAAAAAACTGTTGTCAACAGATGACACGAAGGCACAACAAATTATGGAAATGAAATGCTATCGTGAAGGAAACCGGTTTATAGCTCCACTTCTATGGAAAACTGACACAGAGGTACTGCCTGATAGTCGTCGTATGGCCGAACGTCGTTTGAAGTGCCTAGAGTCCAAAATGTCCAAAGAGCCTACAATAGCCGCGAAGCTCCAGCAAGAACTCGATAAATATCTAAAAAAAGGTTATGCAAGGAAACTCAGTAAAAAAGAATCTGAAGAAAAAACATCACGCACATGGTATTTGCCGATTTTCCCAGTGGTTAATCCGAATAAACCTAATAAAGTCCGCATGGTATGGGATGCTGCAGCACAAGTTGATGGTGTCTCCTTGAACTCCGTCCTACTGAGTGGGCCCGATACTCTTCCAACTCTAGCTGCCATTCTTTATCGATTTAGAGAAAGGAAAATAGCAATATGTGCCGATATACGTGAAATGTTTCACCAAATTCTTATAAATGAATGCGATCAAAACGCTCAAAGGTTTTTATGGAGAGATCCAGAGACAAAACAAATTGACGACTATGTAATGAGAGTAATGATATTTGGAGCAACGTGTTCCCCGTATTGCGCTCAATATGTCAAAATTAAAAATGCAAATGAGTTTTCTACCGATTATCCCAGAGCTGCAAAAGCTATAATTGAGAACCATTATGTCGACGACTATCTCGACAGTGTTGACTCCGAAAATGAAGCGGTTGAGTTGGCGAGAGCTGTAAAAAATATTCACTCAAGAGCTGGCTTTGAGATTCATAATTTTATGTCGAATTCGCAGAACGTGCTACGCGCTCTCAATACCGAAACTAATGATAACTCATCAAAAAATATTAATGGAGGGAACACTCCTAGTAATTATGAAAAAATATTGGGAATGTGGTGGTCGAATAATAGTGATACTTTTTCCTTTTTGTTTAAATGCCACAAGGTTAAACCGGCTATTTTGTTAGGTCAAATATGCCCAACGAAAAGAGAAGTCTTGAGAACATTAATGAGCATATTTGATCCGCTTGGACTTATCACACATTTTTTAATAAGAATTAAAATTTTATTAAGAGAAATCTGGCGATCATCAGTACAGTGGGACGAAAAAATACTGGAACAACATTTTTTACAATGGTGCGACTGGGTGGATCACCTACCTATGGTACAAAGGCTAGTGATTAATCGTCCGTACATAAATATGATTGAATATAAGACAAAACCTAACGTTCAATTACACGTTTTTGTGGATGCAAGTGAGAACGCATTCGCAGCAGTTGCATACCTTCGTTTCTCATCCGGCTGTGTAATTGAATGTGCTCTCGTTGGTGCAAAGGCAAAAGTTGCACCACTTAAAGATACGTCTATACCTAGATTAGAAGTAGAAGCTGCAGTATTGGGTGTCCGTCTTTCTAAGTCTATTCGCGAGGGTCATTCCATATCCATAGATAAGATTATTTTCTGGTCTGATTCAAAAACAGTCCTTTATTGGATTAGGTCAGAAGATCGTCGCTATAAGCACTTTGTTGCATTTAGAATCGGGGAAATTATCGAAGCATCTGACCCTAATGATTGGAGGTGGATTCCAACGAAAGAAAATGTGGCAGACGAGGCCACAAAATGGAAACGTCACATGAAATTTGAGTCTAAATGCAGATGGTATAAGGGTCCTTCATTCCTTTACGAGCAGGAAGATCAATGGCCAAGAGATGAATCCCTTCAATTTATCACTGTAGAGGAAGCTAGGGTGAATTTCGTTCATCACGTTTCAAAAACTAATGCAAGCATTATTGAGTACACTCGTTTTTCTAAATGGAATAGACTTTTACGATCACTTGCCTATGTTTTTAAATTCATCGACATTAAGTGTCGTAAAAGAGCGGTAGACGAACTGATTCCTTTATCCACAGATGATTTGAAGCGCGCACATAACTACTTGTATCGACAATGTCAATTAGAGGCATATCCAGCAGTAGTCGCCTTCTTGAAAAATAAACAAAATTATTCGACTCTAGAAGAGACAAATCCACTCTATCAGCTTTCTCCTTATATGGACTCCAATGACGTCATCCGGATAAATGGGCGTATTGACGCTGCAAGAGATATTCCATATGACACAAAACGACCTATTATCCTGCCAAAACATCATTATGTCACTCATTTAATCATTGATGCAGTTCATCAACGTTTATATCACCAACATAGCGAAACCGTCATTAACGAACTGAAACAACTTTACTACATTGCATCACTTAGAACTACGGTAAGGAAAGTGATAAATAAATGTCAGGACTGCAGAAACAAAAAATCAAAACCTATTCCCCCACTTATGGGTGAACTTCCACCGAGCAGATTGAAATCGTTTAATCGTCCGTTTTCCTACATCGGGATAGATTACTTCGGACCAATGAATGTGAAAGTTGGAAGGCACTTAGAAAAGAGATGGGGTGTCATTACATTATTACTTGTATGACCATCCGAGCAATTCATATTGAAGTCGCGCATAGTCTATCGACAGATTCATGTATCTTAGCGATTAAAAGGTTCATGGCTCGTAGAGGCACACCATTGGAGATAACTAGTGATAATGGGACAAATTTTCGGGGTGCAAGCAGAGAACTTAAGGATGCAGTCGAACAGATCGATCACTCAAGAATAGCTAATGAATTCGTTTGTGCAGATTTAAGATGGAGCTTCATACCGCCAGCATCGCCACATATGGGGGGGAGTTGGGAGCGAATGGTTCGTTCAGTGAAGCAAGTTTTAGCAAATATGCAACCATCTCGAAATCCTTCAGATGAAATTCTTTTGAGTATGATGGCTGAAGTAGAAAATATTATTAATTCCAGGCCATTAACTTATGACAGCGATGAGGCCTTAACGCCGAATCATTTTTTATTGGGTTCATCGAGTGGCAAAATTCATTTTGGCGAATTCAACGACGATAGTATTGTTCTCAAAAAAGGGTGGATGACATGTGAACAATTTGCTAACTCATTTTGGAGGCGTTGGGTGCAAGAGTACCTACCAACCTTGACTAAGCGAACAAAATGGTTCAACCCCACCAGACCAATCAGTACCGGTGATGTTGTTATAGTAGTAGACAAACAGTTCCCGAGAAATCAATGGCCAAAAGGAGTAGTTACCAAGGTGTTCCCAGGGAAGGACGGCCAAGTACGAAGTGCCCTCGTACAAACATCATCCGGATGCTACACGAGACCCGCTACCAAGCTTGCAATCTTAGATGTCAATGGGCCAGGTTTGGCTCTAGATGGTAACCAGGAAAAGGGCTCCAGCTTACCAGGGGGGAGTGTAGGCAAACCTGGCAACGTTGACACCCCCACAAATCAAGATATAAATTTGGTACCACTTTCATGAAAACAAAACGTCAAAAGAACTCACGAGTTACAAAGAAGAGGTTAAGAACATTTTGAACCAACCCAACCTAAAAAACGAAAATTTTAGTTTTTCCAATTTAAATAGCCATTAATTAGTATTTTTTTTTACTTACATAAAATCTATAAATTGAATTCTAAAGTTTTAGTATTATTTAAAAGGAAATTACTCCGATAACACCTATAATTCAAATTAATTCTAGCAAAACATTTTTGTTTGTCAAAAAATAACGGGAGAAGTTATACCGGTAGTTCGTGGTGAATTTGTTTTTCTCTTCTTTTTCTCTAAGTTAAGCTGAGATCACACGATTGGTCAAATGTACCGATTTTTGCCGAAATTTGTCTGTACACATTTGGCGACAGAAATTTTGTGTACCGAAAATATTTTTAGGTGTTCACACGATTGGTGTATTTTAGCCAAATATTTTCTGCGCTTATTTGTGTACTGAAAGAATATGACCGATATCTGTACAACCCTGTCACACGATCTGGCATTATTTTCAAGAACTGATTAATTGTTTATATGTTTGATAATATATAATAATTGAATTTATTTAAAAAAAATAAAATCAGAAAATCAGAAATTTTTATTTAAAAATTTCTTGCGAATGAATGAAGCCACTTTTAATGATCTGCTTAAATTAGTTTCTCCACAAATCAAAAAAAAAATAACACCAACATGCGCCAAGCTATCTCAGCAAATGAAAAATTGGCAGTCACGCTACGTTTTTTAGCTTCTGGAGAGCTTCTGGCGTTGGTGTTGCTTCCTTTGTTTGGTCGCCTAAATTTGTGCTCACGGAATTGACCAAATTCATTACTTCTTCTTCATCTGTGTCCATAATCTTAAAAATCAAGTATTTATATTTAAAATAGATGCAAATATAATTACCAAAAGTTGCATGAATAATGCAGATGCAAGAAGCAGTGGTGTGTGTTTTTTTATCAAATCAGTGCTGCCGAATTTCAAAATTATAAAATAATAATAAATTATGAAATAATTATTAAAAAATCGTAATTTACATTGAATTATAAAAGGCGGAAATAATAAAGTTCTACAGTTTACCGGGAATATTTATATAAAATATCCATATCTTCTGCAATTGCGGTATCAATCGATATTTTCTGGAACTTAGTGTTAACGTAACATTTATTTGTCATGAATTACTTTTTCAGCTTTTTTATGCACCAACAAAATTAATTATGAAATTTGGCTGCGATAATAATTACTTCAACACAGCATATTCTATGTTTATAATGGGTGATTTTTTTGTGGTTAGGATTTTCATGAATTAGTATTTGACAGATCACGCGGGATTTCAGACATGGTGTCAAAGAGAAAGATGCTCAGTATGCTTTGACATTTCATCATGAATAGACTTACTAACGAGCAACGCTTGCAAATCATTGAATTTTATTACCAAAATCAGTGTTCGGTTCGAAATGTGTTTCGCGCGTGTCTTTTGTTCAGCGATGAGGCTCATTTCTGGTTGAATGGCTACGTAAATAAGCAAAATTGCCGCATTTGGAGTCAAGAGCAACCAGAAGCCGTTCAAGAACTGCCCATGCATCCCGAAAAATGCACTGTTTGGTGTGGTTTGTACGCTGGTGGAATCATTGGACCGTATTTTTTCAAAGATGCTGTTGGACGCAACGTTACGGTGAATGGCGATCGCTATCGTTCAATGCTAACAAACTTTTTGTTGCCAAAAATGGAAGAACTGAACTTGGTTGACATGTGGTTTCAACAAGATGGCGCTACATGCCACACAGCTCGCGATTCTATGGCCATTTTGAGGGAAAACTTCGGAGAACAATTCATCTCAAGGAATGGACCGGTAAGTTGGCCACCAAGATCATGCGATTTGACGCCTTTAGACTATTTTTTGTGGGGCTACGTCAAGTCCAGCTTTGGAAGACAACATTTCCGAAGAAATTCGGGCAATTCCGGCCGAAATGCTCGAAAAAGTTACCCAAAATTGGACTTTCCGAATGGACCACCTAAGACGCAGCCGCGGTCAACATTTAAATGAAATTATCTTCAAAAAGTAAATGTCATGGACCAATCTAACGTTTTAAATAAAGAATCGATGAGATTTTGCAAATTTTATGCGTTTTTTTTTTTAAAGTTCTCAAGCTCTTAAAAAGTCACCCGATAGTTATTCAGGTTTAGCCCTTAACTTTGATTTACATTTATTTATGCCTAAAAAGTTTAGTAAACATCTATGAATAAGCCACAATGCACTTTCAGAAAAACTGTAGTTAGAACTTTCCCTGACGGATTTTTCCTTGTCGCTATATAACTGAAAGATAAGATATAAATAGTTAGAACTGGAAAACTTATAAAAATGATGCATAAGACTTAAATTTTGGTTGAAGAACAAATTTTTATATTCTTTTCACAAAACCACTGAACTAGCGAAAATACAAATATTTGTACTTTAGTACAGAAGTACTTTTCGGCTTATGTAGTTAAGCCTTTAAAAGCAACACACTACCTTAGTTGAAAGCAGTAAGAATAGCTTATCACCTATTCACAAATCTTATGCAATGAAAATTGGCAACAGAAGTAACAAGTTGACGGTCTTTTTATTTAGTCTCTACTTAAATTACTTATTTTCAGCATTTTGGAAATGTCGTGAGTAATGTAAAGAAAATAAACAACGAGTACACACAAATAAAATAGGAATGGAAAAAAGCGATGAGTATATAAGAATGTTTTCAATGTTCCATGTTTACATTCTGTAACTCTCGTTTTCAATGTTCCTGAAACTCTCGCATCGACAAAATTAAGTCGATAAACTCTGAAAATTGAAACAAATCTGAGTTTTTTTTGCATTTTTCATCAGTCTGAGCGAAAATTAAACGCATAAACGAAGCTAATAATAAAAATAATAGTTGTAGTGCTTTCAGAGTCTTATGTTTCAAAGGTGGTCGCCATTTTTCAAAGGTGGTGAGCAGAGAGAAAAGAGAGAAAAGTTCATTTTCTCTCGTGGTGAGTATGCACACAAACTTGCATAAGTATTTGTTCCCCACATTTTTTTTATATGGAGTTAATACATATGCAAGTTGGTGGCCAAATCACAGCTTGTAGGCAAAAAGAGAGCAACCCTCGAAGTTGGTTCTCTCTATTAGTTCTTTCTCGATGCCAGTACCTCGGACTGCATACAGTCTGTTAAACTTTGTAAAACCATCTACAACTAGAAAAACATATTTTTTCTTTGATTTTCTCAAAGTCACTGGTCCGAAATGGTCTATATGAACTGTATCGAAAGTGATGTCACCTTTAGGTATGCTATGGAGTAAGCCTTCATGTTTCCCAAACTTCGGCGAAAACGTTATGCATTTAAGACAATTCGAAATGTGTTCCCTAATTCTATTCCTTATTTTCGGAAACCAATACATCCTCGTTAAATTTTCATACACCTTGTCACATCCTACATGTCCCATGTCATCATGGTACATATACAAAATATTTTGCTGCATTTCCGCCGGCACATAAAACAACAAATTCCCACCACTCTTTCTATAAACTAACCCATTTCTCATTTCATAATACGAACTCTCCTCTTTTTCCAACATTTTCCTTATTTTATTTATATCCCTGTCTCTGTGCTGACAAATAGACAGATTTTGTTCAAAGGTATTCTCTTCTAATACAAGTATACTCATGTTCCTACTTAATGCGTCAACATGTTGCATTCTTTCACTGTTGCGATGCTCCAAAACGTAGTCATAGTTCTGTAACTCTAACGCCCATCTCGCTATCCTCGGGTTAACTTCTTTTTTGTTAAGCGTTAATGTCAGTGAGTTACAATCTGTAACTATTTTAAACCTCATACCATGTAAATAAATTCGGAATCTCTGTAAAGCATAAATTATTGCTAGAGTTTCCAGCTCAAAGCTATGAAACTTAGCCTCCTGGTCAGTAGTCCTTTTTGAAAAATAGAATATTGGATGAAACTTTCCATCACTCTTCTTTTGCAATAGGATTGCACCGAACTCGAGAGCACTAGCATCGCAGTGTAGTTCTGTTTCATCTCGAGGATCGTAAATTGCTAAAATTGGTGCTGCTAAAAGTTTTGCTTTTAATTCTTCAAAACAGTGTAATTCCTCTTCACCGAATTTAAAACTAACCTTTTTCTTTATTAACTCGTATAATGGTTTCGCTTTTGTTGAAAACCCTTCCACAAATCTCCTAAAATAAGAGCATAGTCCCAGAAAACTATGCACTGCCTTGGCATTTTGAGGAATAGGAAAATTTGCCACTGATTCTATGTTCTTTTCAACAGGACGTATACCTTCTTTAGAAACCTTGTAACCTAAATACCGTATTTCCGGTTCTATAAACCTGCACTTATCCAATCTCAGCTCTAGTTTATTACTTACTAGCTTCTCAAAAACTTCTTTTAGTATGGATAAGTGTTCTTCAAAATCACTCGTCGCAATCATTATATCGTCTAAATATATCACAACTTTCCCTGCTCTAATCATGTCATCAAACACCATATTTACAAACCGTTGAAATGTTGG
Organism: Eupeodes luniger; assembly: GCA_951509635.1. Taxonomy (NCBI): domain Eukaryota; kingdom Metazoa; phylum Arthropoda; class Insecta; order Diptera; family Syrphidae; genus Eupeodes; species Eupeodes luniger. The sequence goes on along the minus strand of OX608076.1, from coordinate 1,153,711 downwards.
AGGTGCATTTCTTAGCCCGAATGGCATACGCAAATATTCGTATTGACCAAGCGGAGTCACAAACGAAGTGTATTTCACCGATTCTTCATTTACATGCACATGATAAGAGGCGCTTTTTAAGTCTAATAGCGAAAAAATAGTTTTGTTTGCTAACCTATCCAACATGTCATCAATCAGCGGGATTGGATAGTTGTCCTTCAATGTTATTTTGTTCAAACTCCTATAATCTATACACATTCTTATGTTATCATTTTTCTTCCTGACCAAAACAATAGGAGAAGAATACTCTGAATTACTGGGCCTTATTATCTTTTTCTGTAACATATCATCTAACATTTCCCGTACTCGCTCTTTTTCATAATATGATAACCTTCGGGTGGGCAATGGAATGGCTTTTCATTAATCAAATTTAACTTTATCTCATATTTAATTAGCGGTTCATCAGGACGATCACATTTTAAACTATGGGAAGTTAATAACAATCATTAAATATCTTTCTGAAACGCTCATTTTTGCTAACATCAAGACTCTCATTATATATATATGTTTCTTCACTTTCATCAATTTCAATATTCATTAGATTATTACATTTTTCATCATAAGTTTCATTCATTTTACTTTCTTTTATTTTCATCAATCTCAAATTTGCTTTTTTAATAAAGTCTCTTCCCAAAATGACTGGGAACTTAGTCGTTTCATTACTACAAATAATTCTACTTTAACTTCTTCTCCTTCAAACAAAATACAACTCTGAACAACTCCAATTACATTTAATGGGCTTTTATTGATGCCAAAGAAATTATATTTTACATTTTGTTTCTTAATTAATATATGTGGCACGAACTGTTCACGAACAAAACTAATGGGGCTACCGGTGTCAATTAAAGATCCTAATGAAAACTTACAGATAAAATTTTATTCTATAAAAGTATATAATAATTTTCTTACGTTTTCATCTGAGTCACCTTCATCTCCAACATGATGGATTTCCTTTCTTTTTGGGCATACAGCAGCATAGTGCCCCATTTCAGCACACACATGGCACGCACCCAGTGGTCGTTTCGGCTTCTTGCAATTATTGGCCATGTGCCCCAAAGCATTACAGTTGTAACACCTAAATTGCTTCGATGTACTTGGCTCCGTGTTTAAAGCTGGCGCCTTTCGTGCTAACGTCACTGTCTTGAACGCCTCCAGGAGATGCTCCTTGTCTCTAAAGCAATGCATTTTTGCCTGAGATCGGATGGTCTGGTCTGGTATCCCCTCAATGAGATACTCCATGAGCTCGTCTTCATGGATACTTATTTTATTAGCAAGTATAACCTTCTCGTGAAAGTATTCCTGAAAAGTTTCAGAACTCGACCATTTCTGTCCTTCGAACTTCTGCTTGAGCATCAGCCGGCTGGCTCTGTCCTTAAAGATTGTACCCATCTCTCTGAGTAACACATCAATTGGTACCGACATCACATCTGCTTTCGAGTGGAACCATCGTAGAGCTCTTCCCTTCAATCTAGTTGATATCAGTGCCCGGGAACTGTTCTCATCCAACTTGAAAACAGCTAGGACACTCCTCAGCTGCAGCTCCCACTGCTCATAGTTGTCATCAGCACCCGCAAACTCCGGAATCAGATCTTTTACGACGGAAAAATTCATCATCGATTTTCCGTCGTCGTCGTGTTCTGGAACACTCTTCTTCTTCGTCATCAACTCGTTCTCTCTCTTCAGCAACTCTGTCTCTCTCTTTTGTACTGCCAGCTCTCGTTTGACCAACATCAATTCCCTCTTCAGTGTCTCCATCGTCCATTCGTCATCTCTGTCACTCGTTTTCTTTTCGTCTGCAGCATTCTTTCCATTGGCACTCTTCTGACACACTTCATCGACATTGCTACTATCCTCATACACCTCACGCTCATCATCATCATCATCGCTCTCTTCTTCATTGTCCGTTTGGTGTCCGTTGGCATTCAAATTTGCATCGCGTGGCGTCGTCTGCGTCGGCACAAATTCGCCACGCAATTCCGATGGAATGGCCAATAACCGGAGCACCAACTCGGCCTTATTGCCGGTGGACTTCCTCCCCAGCGCACGTAGCCATGACTTTAATTGGGCTCCTGTGAACTGCTTCAGTTCATCAATTTCAACTGAATCCATTTTCTTTGAGAAAATTGCAACGCGATGGATTTAGAAAATTAATTGACTTTTTATTATTTTAAGAGAAAAACAAAATCTAATTAAGTTTTACACGATCCCACTTCTGAGATTGTAAGCGGTCTTAGTCAAAGAATTAAACAACGTTTTATTTCAATTTATATTTTTCTTTATTTAATTTCAACAAAATACACGAATTCCGTGAAGCGGCGGCGTTGTTGTTCGTTTCGATGCTCAAAATCAACTGAACTTATTTGAAAATCAAAATAGAGAAGAACATATTCATTTTTAGTTTTTTAGACACCTGCCCTCTTCTTTCATATTAAGGTGTTAACACAAGAAATCTTTGTGGTGAGGCCACATTACAATATATTTTTGACAATCATTTGGGTCCTACCACAATTGTATTGCCCAAACACCACTTCGCTAATGTCGCCGTTAAAGCCGAGGCTAACCGCTCAAAGATGTTGTCCAAGGCCTTAGCCGAAAGGAAAAAGAAGTTGGCTGCCAAGAAGAAGGCCGCTCCCACTCCCAAGAAGTAAAAATCTACTTAACTTCTGAATTTTTATAATATAAACAAAAATTATGGATAATTCATAATATAAAATTTAAAAATATATATTAAGTGATATTCTTTTTTTAATTCACAAATTTGAGATCTCTTATTTTTCTGGAGTAGTATGGATAGCACATTAGTTTTCAATTGATTTGTGATAAAATGCAAACTGCAATTTGAAAGAAATTTCCAGATATCTATACCTCCCAGATCTTTTTGGAAGGATAGGACATTTCATCACCACAATCCATATCTATACAGATGGGTCAAAAACAAAAGAAAGGGTTGGTGGAGGTGTGTACTCTGAATGACTGAAATTAAGTCTCTCCTTCCGCCTTCCCAATCATTGTAGCGTGTTCCAGGCGGAACTTTTGGCGATAAAAAAAGTCTTGTCCTGGCTTTAAGAAAACGTGATATCAACATCTGATATCCGTATTTTCTCAGATAGTCAGGCCGCTATCAAATCTCTGGATTCTGTCTCTACAAACTCTATAACAGTCCATAACTGTCGATCATCTCTAATGGAGATGGCACAACAGTTTAATATTCACCTTTGCTGGGTGCCGGGCCATAGAGACATTCCAGGTAACTGTAAGGCAGATGAACTCGCCAGGAACGGTACAGTACAGCCCATCCTACCACGTTTGGCACGTACTGGCATACCAATCGCTACTTGTAAACTGTTGCTAATGCAAGACGCTGTGAGGAGGGCAGGCACCAGGTGGAACAACATCACCACGTGTCAAGTCACAAAGAACATCTGGTCAACACTGGCTCTAAAACGTTCAAGGTGCTTGCTCTCTCTAAGCACATCGCATATAAGCTCGACAATAGGTGTCATAACCGGACACTGTCTAATAGGAGAGCACGCCACGAGATTAGGCGTATTCTAAAATGACTTTTGCAGAAGCTGTATGGACGAGGAAGAGGAAGAAACAGTTCTTCATCTTCTCTGCACATGCCCTGCTCTGGCTCGAAAACGCAAGAATTACCTAGTAGAATTCTTCTTTAACGATCTAAATCATATCAGCATAATCAGCATCCCACGTTTCGTAAGGGACTCAAATTGGTTCCATTGAGCTTAGGAGGAAGCCTCAAGATTCATTCATTCAATGGGCCATTAAACTGGCCTAAGTGTGTCCGTTTCCATCTTGGACAGCCACTATAACCTAACCTAACCATGTATCTGCATTTTATCAATCTTCAAAAGTTTTCAAATGTACAAATATTTTTTTTAATAGATACATACAATACATTTATTACTAACCAAACTTTGAACAAAATTTTACTAATCCTATAATTTACCCTATCATGAATTCCATCGTAATCGGAAATTTTTACGAATCCCGAAAAACTGTATCATAAAATCCGTTCGTAGTGGAAAATCTCATACAGTTTTGCATTACGAACGGATTTCATGATACAGTTTTTCGGGATTCGTAAAAATTTCCGATTACGATGGAATTCATGATAGGGCTGAATATAAAAAAACAAAGTTTTATTTTATGATTTAAGTTTCTTGCAATATGTAATAAAATAGTTTTTGAAACAATTTTTTTCATTTTCGTATTCACTTACATTAGGTACAATATTACAATTGTTTTAAACATCAAAAATAGAATAAGGTTATTTGAAACAACACAACATCAAAAATAATAAATTAAATTACTCTCAACTTTAATCAAAAAATTCGTCAGGCGCATCGCCTACATTTACTTTAATACACTTTAATTCTTTTTGAGAAAAGTTAATAAAATAAAAGCAATTTAAAGTTATGTCAAAATAATATCACTTAAATTCCCTTTTGGTTGAACTATATTCGTTGGCATCAATCGAGAAAGCTTGTTGAATAAAAATGCTCTACGGCTTCTTATTTCGAATAGGTAGTCTTGTTTGGCAAGTTTTCCACCGCTCTTTTTATATAAATTGTATAACGAACTATCGGATAAAGATGCACTGGAATCATAAGATTCTTTGTTGAAATCCTTTTCATTTTCATTCTCCTCTGCTATAGTAATTTTGTGAAAGTTAATTGAATAATTTAAGTAGATTCAAAATATTTTACCTTTAGATTCCAGGTTTTGGTTTTCAACAGACAATGTAGCTAAAGTCAACTGTCCTACGGATACTGGATCTTCTGGTCTGAACAAAAATGCGGCGAGTTTATGAAACTAAATACAAATTTTAAACTTAATGCTGTCATAGAAATTTAGATTAATTTTAATTAGCTTACATTATTTAACTGCACTGGATCGGAATGGTTAATAACTTCAGATTTATGCGTTTGTAAGTAGCGCAGTGCTTTGATAGGGTTTATCCTTGATATTTCTTCGTAAAACAGCTTCCTTACTAGATATCGGCAATGGTTCAGAATTTCAGCTCGCGTTGGCCTAAAATAACGTGGAAATGAGAAAAAACAAACCAATTAAGAATTTCGAACCACTTAAATTTAGTTGCAACTTCCATTGAAACAATTCTCCAAATATAAGGCCTTGCATCCACCTTGGACAATCAAATTCTTCTTTTATCCTAGACCTTAACTTCAATAGAAAATTTATTACTGACAACAGATACTTCCGTGCTATCTACGTCTTTTATTTTCACCGGCGCGGCGGGTCAAAAATAAACGAAAGCGTCTCATTCGCTGTTGTCTAAGAGAATGGATTGCTTATTAGCACGGGTCTACTATGCGAACAAGCTTCTATTTTCAAGACAGAGGCTCATGCTATATTGGAAGCAGCCAAAACTTCTCTAAAAAAGAAAGGGAAAATACATTATAACAACAAATTAGAGACATTCTCATACGTTCACCAACAAAACTAAAAGTAATGTGGACCCCCGGTCACACAGGAATACAAGGAAACGAATATGCCGACGAAGCAGCTACTGTGGCTCACAAAACACCACTCTACCCACTGCCAGTGCACAACCCAACTAAAACTCAAAACTTTTTTCACGAGATTGAATTGGCCAGAACGGAAACATAATTTGCATATCTATAAAAAAGCATGATTATGTTAAGATATATTTAAAAAACAACTTACCTGTAAAGAGAGAAAAAACGCTTCAAAAAGATTATTAAAAAGTATTTTTAAAAAATTGAATTCTGTTCTGATTAATTTGAATTTATATTTATTGTCTCCAGTCTAGACTTCTTGTTGATCGCAATCAAAAACATTATATTTTTTTGTTTTCATTTTCGTAGAATTGTCAAAATAATCACCTCGCTGTTAATCTGTCAAAACTGGGTTAAATCCAAATTAGGCCACGTTCGCATTGCAGTTCTATGGTGCGCCTATACTTTCTGCATGATTTTTTTTGTTTTTAGCGAAACTTTTCATACAAATCACAGAATTTGTGTGCCAAAAGCAGTCAAATACTATTTTTAGCACAGTTTTCACTAAAAAGAAGTTGCAAAATTAATTTTTCTTAAAATATTGCAACAATTTTTCAATTTTTGAATTCAACGGATCTCTTTTTTGAACGGCTGAGTTCACCTCACATTATTTTCCCCCTAACTGTGCATACTGAGCCCCAAAAGCCCATAACAACTACATAGAATCTGGATTTTCCCATAAGAAATGCACGGGACAACTAACATATGCTTATGCTAATGGGCAAAATGTGCTCAATTTAGTTTGTAGGTCGAAAGAGAGCGAACCCCATAAGTCGGTTCTCTTGGTAGATATATTTCTCTATGGTTCAACCTACGCTGCCGCTGATGAGATCAACACGTGCTTAAAATCATCGCAACTGAAAGTAAATATGCGTGTTCAAATGCTTTAAGATCCATCCGCTGAAACATTCTAAAAACAACTGTTTTTTTTTTACACTTCAGAGTTTTCAGAAAGTAGTTAGCTTACAGCAAGCGTCACACTACGATCAGAGGCTCATCATAAGTGCATGTGTTAGTTGTTAGTAAGAAAATAATACAATTATTATAGCCTAACACACGCAAAAAATACAAAACAAATAATTATTAACATTTAACATGAATTATTACAGAACATCAAAAAAAATAAAATAAAAACGTTTACGATAGTGGAGCACTGGTTCTAAACAATGATTTAAATCCCACCTTATTTAAATTTAAATCAATCGATGAACAATTTAAGTTATATAAAATGCGTATTCGACTTAAAGCTTCATTATTTCCATAGTTAGTTCTATGGAAGTCAATATGTATAAAGTCAAAAGTACGCAGGTGATGAGTTCCGCCTCGGTAATTTAAGTGTATACAAGATAGTAAATAAGATGCATCAATTTCAACATTAATGAGTTGATGAAAAAAAATTAAATCATTATTAACACAACACGCCTCTGATGGAGAGTTTGCAATTGAAGAAGATGAAAACGATGTTCATAGGGAGGAAGATCATAAGGATCTTCCCACGGAAGACCCTTTAGGGCGAAGCGAATGAAATTATGTTGAATTGATTCAATACGTTTCTTATGAATTTCGTAATAGGGAGTCCATACCTGCGAAGCATATTCAAGATGAGGACGAACATGACAATTGTATAAAGAAAGAGTAACATAGGGATCATTGAACTCCTTTGCCCAGCGTTTTATAAAACCAAGCATAGAACTTGCTTTAAACAATAAAGTTAATGTGATGTGTAAATTCTAAGTTGGAACAGAAATGAACACCTAAATCTTTAAATGTGGAGACGCGACCGAGTTTTTGCTTTGATATACAATAATCAAATACACTACCGATTCGTTTTTTAGTAAAAGTTATCGTCTGGCATTTAAAAGGGTTGAGGGTAAGGCTATTTTTGCCACACCAAAATGTAAAACTATCAATGTCGGCTTGTAAAAGGATGCGATCTTGGGTGGACTTTATTATCTTAAAAATTTTCATGTCATCAGCAAAAATAAGAACATCACTTGAGCGTAGACATGACGATACGTCGTTTATAGATAGGATGAATAGAAAAGGGCCAAGATGGCTTCCCTGGGGAACACAGATTGAGCAACAAAAGGTTCAGAATGACAATTTCTAAATTTTACCTCATAGGATGTGTTTTCAAGGTATGATTTGATCCAAGCTAAGAAAAATGGTGGAAAACCAAGAGCTTTAAGTTTAAATCAAATAATTCCGTGGCTAAGTTAGTCAAAAGCTTTGGAAAAGTCAGTGTATATGCAGTCAACTTCATAACCTTGTTCTAAAGCGTTTGAACATATGTTTGAGAATGTGAGGATAGATATAGGCGAACGAGAAAGTTACTACAGATGAAACTGGATGCATACAATTACCGGTCGATTTCTACACGATTATTGATTCACAAGATGCTCTCATTGACCAGATATTTCCCCATGTACATAGACAACATACAAATCATGAGTGGCCGTCAGAAAAAACAATTTTAGCAGCAAAAAATGTGGATGTCAACGAATGAAATCTCAAGATACAACATTTGTTACCAGGGGACTTGGGATCATACAAATCTATTGATACAGTTTGTGATGCTACCGAAGCTGTAAATTATTTAGCTGAGTTTTTGAACTCATTAGATTTCCCAGGCATGCCACCGCAAAATTTTCAACTGAAGGTTGGATCTCCGGTAATTTTTTTTCGTCATTTGAACCCACCACGGTTGTGCAACGGCACGCGATTAGTAATTAAAAATGTTATCCAAGCCATAATTCTAAATGGCAAATTCCGAGGTGAAAATATATTATTACCGCGAATCCCTATTATGCCCACAGATGTGCGAATTCAATTCAAACGCCTTCAATTTCCAATTATTGTCATTTGCAATAACTATCAATAGCCGCGTTTTATTATCACCATGATCTGATCCGGATCAGATCATGATAATAAAACAGCATTGGATCATCATATTTTTTATTATTTAAAGTTTGGTAGCAGTGTCAAATTCGTTCTTTCAAAAGTGACATTTCGAAGCAAAAACAAAAACAAACACATACCAAAAATGGAAGCTCCACAACTTTTGAAAATGTTTCTGCAAATCACCATTGCACTCTCAAACTCAAAGCATCCAGGAACGCTTTGGTCTCACATGTAGTCCAGATTCTTTTTGACCTTTTAATAAATGTGACACTAAAATAATTTAATTTAGAGATTACTTAGAATTTATTTGAACATCTTTTCTCCCATTTGTGCTGCAGCTTTCTCGATTTTATTTAAATTTTTTGACATTTAAAGCAGGGTTGCCCAAAGAACATTTTGCTCAATGATTTTTTTTGTTCCTTTTTTTGGGGAAAATAATACCTATAAATTATGTCAAATATACATTTTTTTGGACTTAATTATTTTAGTTTCACCAATTAATATCTAGTTTTGTTAAAATATCTAATTATTTCATGGATTATATACCAAATAAATAAATATAAAGCTTCTCGCTTTCTATTTAAAAAATATTTTATTTCAATCAAATGGAAAGGTTTATATGGCAATACAGGTTTTACAGCTTTCGCTGATGACACTGCCTTATCGTACTCCTCGAAAAACTATTTTAATTTATTTGTTTCTGTAAACAATGACTTAGAAATACTTTACCAATGGTTTTTTTATCATAAGTTAAAAATTAGTGATAAAACAAAATTCATGATATTTAACCTTTCAGGTTCAATCTGTGAAGATGTTGTGTTCCCATATCATTCTCCAAGTTGTTCTAGGTATCACTTGAAAAATTTCTGTGAACATAATTTTGTTTCAAAAACATATAGTTGTTCTTCTGATTGTTGTTCTGGCTGTTTCAATATTGAGCGTGTTGATTCTTTTAAATATTTAGGAACCATATTGGACAACAGGTTAAGCTGGAAAGATCACACTACTTCCTTGACTCAATACTTTAATATTGTTTTAAGACATATCTACCATCTGAGCCTTTATTGTAGCCAACCTGTCCTAAAATTAGTTTATAATGGTCTATTTAATTCAAGGTTGCAGTACGGGTTGTCTTGTTGGGGTGGTACTCACTTAAATAAAATTGAACCTCTGCTAATTAAACAAAAGCATGCAATTCGAATTTTGTGTAAAGTCAACCGCAGAACTCACAGTTTTGAGTTGTTTAAAAACCTTGAGATTTTGCCTCTTAAGCATTTGTACATCTACAAAGTTTTAAAAATATTTTTTGATTGTTCTGGGTATTCTGCTTTGAGACTATACAACTCTCATAATTTACGTGTAAACAACCTTAATCTTGTTACTATACCCAATATAAGAAAAACACACTTTTCTCTTCTCTATAAAGTAACCGCTCCCCGTTTGTTTAATAATTTACCTGTAAGCTTAAGATGCGAGAGAGTAAAATCTGTATTCTTAAAAAATATTAAATCTTTGCTATTTACTTTTAACCTTAATGAAATTGATACATTTGTAAATATTATAGTTTGATATTAATTCACAAATACCGTACAGATAAACATACATACAAACATTGTTAATATTGTTAACTTTTATTTTTTATTTTTTGAATTCTTTAATTTTTTATTTTATAAACGTTTATATATTGATCCCCATCAATATGTTAATTATGTAATGAATTTCATACTTAATGGTGCATTCGCCTCTTGCCTTTTTGGTAATTGAATGCTCCTAACTATTTCGTATTACTAACTAAGCTCCATTTAGTTTTTATGCATTTTTTCATGATTCACAAAAAATATTGTTAGCTTAAGGTTGTAATGAAATAAAGTCATTAAAAAAAAAAAAAATTTAATTTGTTTGCAATGATACCAACATTTACATGTGAAACTACAATCACAGATAATAATTTTATACAGATGTCTCATCCCTGCAGGAAAAAATGAAACATTTTTTTCCCTTAACAGACAAGCCTTAACAGACAAGAGCTTTTAAAAATAAAGCTGAGAAAGCTCTTTTTGCCTTGCATATTTTCTTTTTCTTTTTTTTCTCTTCTCTTTTGTCATTTTGTTTGGCAATGAATACAAAAACAAAGTTCGGACCATTGGAAACAAATGTAAACAACAACAACCCTATTTTTTACAAGGAAGTATATGGGAGTTGATGTAGGTTATGTCTGTATCTTGTTTTTTTTATGCGCGTTTTGGTGCGTAGAAGAAGAAAGAGTTGATCATTTTTGTTTATTTTTTTGTGAATGTTAGATTGTTAGGTGTCCGGTAAGGAGAATAGAAGAAGTTGCTTGTGTATTGATATATGAAAATTGTGTGGGCAAGTAGGGACAAGTGAATGTGCACATGACTTGGTTTCTGTGTTTTCTATTTTTAACTTCCCATAGGAAGTTATTGTAATGGGTCCGATTTGTCGAATTGAAAATTTTGACATTTCTCGACGTTTCAAGGTCCCTAGAGTCGAAATAAAAGATTTTTAAAAAGATGTCTGTGCGTGCTGTGCGTGGCTATGTACGTACGTACAATTGTGAATTCGATTTTTTTCCAAATTTTACTGAATGTTGACAACAATATTTTTTGAAAGATAAAAGCAGTTTAAAGCCAATATCTCAAAGTTTTGAAAAGATATTTGTGTCGAAAGTCAATTTTTACCAAGCTTTATTAATTTTTTTGTTAGGTTTTTAATTTTTGTAAGAAATTGTCAATTCGATTTTTCTCAACATTTTATCAGATGACAAAAACATCATTCTTTGCTGCACAAAATTGTTTTGGAGATGAAATCATATTTTAGTCGTAAAATTTTCGAGGTGACAAATTTTTTTTTCAGTTTTTTTGATTTATAAAAAAAAACCGTTAATTGGATTTTTTTCAAAAAATATAATTATTTTTTATCACGTTACAATATATAATAAAAATTTAATTCAAGTCTCTAGCGTTATTGGTTTATGAGATATTTAGGGTTAACCAAAATTTTCACCTTTTTTTTAAATTGCTATGGTAAAAAAACCACCCACGCAATTTTATTGAGAGCCCTTTCTGCATCTTTCTGCCTTATTATCTGTATAACAAAATTTATTTGAAGTCGATATCTCTTTTGGTTCTTGAGCTATGGACAACGAAAAAAAAACGTCACGAACGTACGGAAGTACGGACATACGGACGTACGGACGTACGAACGTACGTACACACGCACGCACAGATATCTTTCTAAAAATCTTTTATTTCGACTCTAGGGACCTTGAAACGTCGAGAAATGTCAAAATTTTCAATTCGACAAATCGGACCCATTACAATAACTTCCTATGGGAAGTTTAAAATATTATTTTAATTGTTGACTCATTATGTACAATAAGGTACATCATCCAATTGACACCAGTCAACAACACTTCATTACGTTTAAAAAGATATAAAACTGAAAAATGTATTCGTGGAGATTTTAGAAAATTGAAGAAAAAGATGAATTTATAAAAAAAAAAATCCACATGAATGCACGCAGCTATACTCTGTCCAACAAAAATAGTCAGTACACGTCTTATGGGAGAGCTTTTTTCTTGCAAATGGTGCCAGTCAGTGGTTTTATTCCCTTTTTACCTACTGAAAAAGAAAATTCAACCACTGACTTACACATAAATTGTTGTTGTAATTACGCTTCGACGAGCGTACATCCCCACAACCTTTACCATGCGCAGCCAAAGCCAGTAAGCCACACTGACACTGATAAATAATGTGTTCACAAACAACCCTCTTCGTATGTATTGAAAATAAGCAGATTGTTATTAGAGTTACCATTTCCACGTTAATGCAAATCATGGTGGATTTTTCTTTGGATTTTGTTTGGGAGCTTTCAGAATGTGTGCTTTTTTAAAAGCTTTTGAGAACAAATATGGGAATGGTGTTGTCGCTTGCTGTTTTTTTAAACGTCGACGCTGAGAAATGGCATCGTTGTGTGCAACACGTGGAGCTGGTAATTGCATTATGCATTATTTTTTATATTGAATTTCTTTTAAGTTACTTATATCTATTTTATAATATATTGTGATATTTTGTTTGTTATACCGAATTAATTTTATGTTCCTTATGCTTGTGTGATATCTTTATAATATAGTATTAATTTATATTATGCTAAATAAAAATGAATTTATGTTTACGTTGATTGTGTGGATAAAAATAATTATTTCGTCCAACATAACTTTTTTACTCAAAACCTCGAACAAAAAAACCTTAAATTTCTGAGTATTTTCATTATTTTTCATAATTGAATTTATGTTAGTCTTAGTTTTCACAAAGGGGTTTTTGAATTCGGGATTATCTACATAATTTTGAAATTTTCTTAAACGGAATTTATTTTTAACTTTCAATTTTAAATCAAAAGTTGGTATCCCTACTAATATTTATCAGAGCTTTTTCGAAATTTATAATGGGCACTACGGAAACCCTGTAATATTTGCTCTCTCTCACAGCTAACCGAGATTTCACTTCAGTCAGAGTGAGAGGTAAGCGTCCTATCTTCTCTGTACTGACTATTTTTGTTGGACAGAGTATAGCATTTACATATCCGATTATACGAACTCGAGCCATAAAGACAACCTTGTCCTTGCTTTGTTTCTATTTCCAAAGACAACTGTAAATATTTTTTTTTCTCGTCGTCGACAAGCGATCAACTCTCCTGCACTTGTTTTCAACGCATCATCACCAACCACACCACAAAAAAACCAAAATAAAACGAGTTTTGGTTTGTGAAGAATGATCGTGGTGTATTATGTGTATCTGTGCATTAGGATTATGAGAGGAAAAGAACATACAAAAATGATTTCAGTTTTTTCTTTGCCTTAGTTTTCATTCATAGGAAAGAAGACGAGTTAAAGCTTTTTTAAAAAGCTCTTTTTTTTGGTTGATTTCAGTTTCATATATCATTTCTCGCCATAAGGGTGAGACATCTGTATAAAATTATTATCTGTGCTACAATGATAAAGCGCTCCTTGTTGTGAAAAAAAGAATTAAATTTTGGATCTCAAATTGAGATCCTGACGGAATCAGGATCTACTAATCTCAAACAAAGTGCTAAGTGTACGGAGATTATAACTGTCCGGATACTAGTAGGAATTCCCTATGAAATTTCATAAATTACCTGCCTACCTACCAATATCTTTCGTATCGAAAATTTGAATTTAAAATCAAACCCACATCCTGAAAAAAAATCACCTACCAATTGATATTTATCTACAAAAAAAAGACTTTAAAGCATCTTGCACATGAGCAACGAACTGCGAACTGCGAACTGTGGATGTTCGCATATTTTGACTTTTCTTTCACATGAGCTTTTATTTCTATTCGCAGGTAGCGACGAATTGTCAACCCTTTTCTCCATATTTTCCTCAGCCATCATCTTTCACACAAAAACAAAACAAGAGTGGTATAATTTTGAGGTTAAGTTGAGCGCGAACAATTTATTCGTTGCAGTGTGGATGGTATGTGGAACGCGAATAGAGTTTGACAGTTCGCAGCAACCACACTGCGATTCGTTACTACCAAATTGTTTTTACAAAATTCTCTTGTTTTAGAGAACAAAATGCAAATTTTATTATCCTAATATTAGTGTCAATTGGTTTCGTATAATTTAAATGTGTTTTTGTGTGGAATTGACTTTTTGAAATGTGTAAAATCACGTTTGTTCGTCCATTCGCAGTTCGCAGTTCGTTGCTCATGTGCAAGGCACTTAAAGGTCAAACAAATCTAATCTTCAAATATTGCAGAAAACTTAAAGCACAGATAATAATTTTATACAGATGTCTCACCCTTATGGCGAGAAATGATATATGAAACTGAAATCAACCAAAAAAAGAGCTTTTTTCAAAAAGCTTTAACTCGTCTTCTTTCCTATGAATGAAAACTAAGGCAAAGAAAAAACTGAAATCATTTTTGTATGTTCTTTTCCTCTCATAATCCTAATGCACAGACACACATAATACACCACGATCATTCTTCACAAATGAAAACAAAACTCGTTTTATTTTGGTTTTTTGTGGTGCGGTACTGCGGCGTGTGGTTGGTGGTGATGCGTTGAAAACAAGTGCAGGAGAGTTGATCGCTTGTCGACGATGAGAAAAAAGAATATTTACAGTTGCCTTTGGAAAAAGAAACAAAGCAAGGACAAGGTTGTCTTTATAGCTCGAGTTCGTATAAACGGATATGTAAATGCTAGCTGCGTGCATTCATGTGGATTTTTTTTTTTTATAAATTCATCTTTTTCTTCAATTTTCTAAAATCTCCACGAATACATTTTTCAGTTTTATATCTTTTTAAACGTAATGAAGTGTTGTTGACTGGTGTCAATTGGATGATGAGGTACCCATGTACAATGCAAATGTAATGTACCTCATTGTACATAATGAGTCAACAATTAAAATAATATTTTTTTTCTAGTTTGCAAAGAACTGATCTTATTTTTTTTATTATTTAAAAGATAACTTCCTCAAAAATGGACAAGTACATTTTGTTCAGCAAAAAATAAAATAGCTATGTAGGTACTGTTTTCTGTGCAAATAAGGGTCTTCCTGTAGATTTGTATTGCCCCTGATTTGTTTTTTTCCTTGACATTACTGTATAAAAAAAACGTGTTTCCTTTTGATTTATTAACTTCCCATAGCAAGTTATTGTAATCGGTCCGATTTGTCGAATTGAAAATTTTGACATTTCTCGACGTTTTAAGGTCTCTAGAGTCGAAATAAAACATTTTTAGAAAGATGTCTGTGCGTGCGTGTGTACGTACGTTCGCGACGTTTTTTTCGTCGTCCATAGCTCAAGAACCAGAAGAGATATCGACTTCAAATAATTTGTGTTATACAGATAATAATGTAGAAAGATGCAGAAAGGACTTTTAAAAAAATTGAGTATGTGGTTTTTTTACCATATCAATTTGAAAAAAAGGTGAAAATTTTGGTTAACCCAAAATATCTCACAAACCAATAACGCTAGAGACTTGAATTAAATTTAATATTTTATATTGTAACGTGATATTAGTGATAACACAATATTTTCTGTGAGATAAATTTAGTTTGAAGCCAATATTTTTAATTTTTATAAACATGTTTGAGTCGAAAGTAAATTTTTACTAAGTTTTAGTAGATAATGTTTTTATATTTTGTAAGGAAACTGTGCTATGGACGACGGACGTACACAGGCACGCACAGACATCTTTCTAAAAATGTTTTATTTCGACTCTAGGGACCTTGAAACGTCGAGAAATGTCAAAATTTTCAATTCGACATATCAGACCCATTACAATAACTTCCTACGGGAAGTTAAAAATAGAAAACACAGAAACCAATTCATGTGCACATTCACTTGTCCCTACTTGCCCACACAATTTTCATATATCAATACACAACCAACTTCTTCTATTCTCCTTACCGGACACCTAACAATCTAACATTCACAAAAAAATAAACAAAAATTATCGCCCTTTCTTCTTTTACGCACCAAAACGTGCATAAAAAAACAAGATACAGACATAACCTACATCAACTCCCATTATACTTCCTTGTAAAAAATAGGGTTGTTTACATTTGTTTCCAATGGACCGAACTTTGTTTTTGTATTCATTGGCAAACAAAATGACAAAAGAGAAGAGAAAAGTTTCTAAAAAGAAAATATGGAAGGCAAAAACAGCTTTCTCAGCTTTATTTTTAAAAGCTCTTGTCTGTTAAGGCTTGTCTGTTAAAGGAAAAAAATGTTTCATTTTTTCCTGCAGGGATGAGACATCTGTATAAAATTATTATGTGCTTAAAGCCAAATAAAAGCAAAATACCCACCAGCCAAAATATACATAACTTTAACCAAACGTATAACTACCCCCATATTCTTCTTCTTCATAAAGATCTGAACGACAAAAATCGCATCGTAGCTTTGTATACATTGGGCGTTTTTCTTTTTTAGTTCAGAGCTGAGCTCTGAGCAGACTCTGAGCGAACAGAGTAGAGTAGAGTTGAGTTCTGAGCAGAGTATGTTCAGAGCTCTCTGATTTAATTATGAAACAACTTGAGCACTAAACTGTCATGATTTGAAATGTCGTCTGTTTGAAGGCGTTCAAAATTTTCTTTAATCAAATGAATTAAAAAAACAGTCATAGCGTTGGTCCATTTGAAGCCTGAAATAAATTTGATTCACAAAAATGCTATCTGCAATTAGTTTTTTCTAAATTATCTTTCCTTCTGCACCAGAGCAACCAGCCCCTTCCGCCATTTTTATTGTTTTGATGATGATTTTTTTTAATTTCCCGGCTTTCAGATATCAAATTGTTTGTGCTCAGCATTTTACTCCGTTTACTCTGTTATTTTATTCTGAGCTCACAGAGCGCGCTCTGAACATGTTCAGAACTAAAAAAGAAACACGAATTTGAAGCTCTGAACGTTCAGAGCTCAAAAAGAAACACAATTATTTTTTTGACAGTTCGAGCTCTGCTCTGAACTAAAAAAGAAAAACGCCCACAAAGCCAAAGCGAACAGCCTTTGGACAAAATACTAAACATTTAATATTCAACGCTTTTATTTTGAACGTGCAAAAGTGGGTATTATTTTCCGAGTTTTACAGCCACTTAAGTGCCTTGCACATGAGCAACGAACTGCGAACTGCGAATGGACGAACAAACGTGATTTTACACATTTCAAAAAGTCAATTCCACACAAAAACACATTTAAATTATAAGAAACCAATTGACACTAATATTAGGATAATAAAATTTGCATTTTGTTCTCTAAAACAAGAGAATTTTGTAAAAACAATTTGGTAGTAACGAATCGCAGTGTGGTTGCTGCGAACTGTCAAACTCTATTCGCGTTCCACATACCATCCACACTGCAACGAATAAATTGTTCGCGCTCAACTTAACCTCAAAATTATACCACTCTTGTTTTGTTTTTGTGTGAAAGATGATGGCTGAGGAAAATATGGAGAAAAGCGTTGACAATTCGTCGCTACCTGCGAATAGAAATAAAAGCTCATGTGAAAGAAAAGTCAAAATATGCGAACATCCACAGTTCGCAGTTCGTTGCTCGTGTGCAAGATGCTTTAAAGCCAGTTTTGAGCACTATGTATCCACATATACTCGCCACTGTGTATAGTTACTAGAAGAAAAGCACTCTAGGCAATAGTTTTAATTAAGTATTCTTCTTAAATGAAGCAATCATTTGTTTCTAAGATGATAATCTTAAGGCAGAGGTTTTATTCTCAATGGCAAGTAAAAAATCAGCTTTGTCTAAACTTATGAAATGAAATCATGTCAGATAATGACCATGACTTTGGAAATTAAAAACAAAATATTTCAGTTGGAACTTTTTTTTATAAAATAAAATCACGTATGTAGCTTTATGAATCTCAACTTAAGTTTTGTTTTCCTACTTTACTCACATGATTAAAAAAAAAAAAACTAATGAATAATAATATGATACAAGTTTGATGATATTAATTTAGTAGTTGTTAACCTTTTCTAATTTTCTCAAATCCCAATGGTATATATTCCTTATTTTTGAATTCAGTAAAATCAAATGTTCCAGCGTACATTTAAGTAAAGTTTACAATATTATGAATAAAAGTATAACCTATTTGAACTTTTAAGTTTTGTGGATTTAATCTATATCCAAATTTAATACAAATTTACGAATGATGTTGAAAATAATCAAATACAAAAGAAGTTCTTTGTTAAGTATAGCTGAAGATAACTATTGCTGTTTTTGCTGTTCGTTTGATTCCATTTTTCTAAAGGACCAACTACCCTGACCGTTGAATTCAAGTATATGAGTATGAAACCGCCTGTGGAGAAAAGTATAGTTAAAAACAAAATAATACATCTTAATCAATTATAACAACTGTTTTACCACAAACTAGGCCGATGAGTGATAGTAAGCAGAGTTATACCCATATTTTTAGCAATTTCATATATAGAACTCTCAACGTCAATAGAAATAGCACTTGTACACTCATCGAGAAGAGCATATTTTGGTCTAAATAAAGAAAAATTGTTTAATAATAATACTATTATAAAACAACTACTAAAATATATGTACTTATGATAAAATAGCCGAGCCATAGCCATACGTTGTTTTTCACCACCCGATAAAATGTCTTTCCAATCTCGAATTATATCAAAATTATCCCTTAAATAAAAAGGAATAAAATAAATTGTATGAAAAATATAGTGTAGTTGTAGTTAATGTTACCTTTGAGCAATGTGTTCCAAGCTGACCATTTTAAGGATATCCTTAAGTTGAGCCTCAGTTACTCCTTTTCTAAGCATATCCTCACGGGTTTCGGGATAAATTATTTGATCGCATAAGCTGCCAATGGACATATACGGCCTTTGTGGTATATAAAACATACAAGGCTTGCCTTCAATTGGTCGGGGTATATGTAACTCTCCAGCATAAATTGGCCACAGACCACTTAAAATACGGAACAAACTTGACTTTCCACATCCATTTGGACCTGTGATAAGCAAGTGCATTCCTGGATCAATGCGTAGTGTTAGACTTGGCACGACTACGTCACAGTTGGGTGTTACAACAGGCACTCTATTTAACATTATAGACATACGTTCACTGTCATTGTATATAATTTTACCCTTTGCTACAGGACGATTATTGCGATATTCTATAATTCCATATGCTTCGTTTTGAGGATCTACAGTCACAGTGCTCTTACTGTAGACGCCCTGCGCTGTCTCTTCAAATACTTGTAACATTCCAGCCACTCGATAAGTATATCCTGCTAATGCAACTACTTCTTTATAGGATGACATAAGACGCTCAATAGCATCAGCAGCAGAAATTAAAAGATTCCTAGCTGTCATCAGGTACTGCGTGCGCTCACTTACAGAGCTTTCGATTATAGTGATATTACCAGAGTGATCTATTACCTCAGGGTTTAAGAATTGATACTTAATAGCAAATTTTGGTCTTACCAGTTTTAGGTTTGACTGAACTAGTAAGTATAGGCAAGGATACCATCACCATTCCGGTTCCGGACCACACGTATTTCATAAAAAATTGTTCCAGCATCACATACCAAAGTCGTTGAGTGAAAATTGTGTTCATTTGATTCACCAAGCGATTGTAGGCGTGGCGAAGTTGTGACAATTCAACCTATAAATAAATTGTACTGTATAATATAAAATTAATATAAAATATTTGTTTACCTTGTGCCCACCATAGAAAGCAATTTCTTCGGCATTTGTTATAATACGTGAATGAATATGTCTCAAATAGCCATAGCGGTTCGCCTCCTCTGAGACAAGCTGTCCAAATTTGGGTGAAACAACACGAAGTATATGAGCCGTAAGTGATATCACACAAATCGAAAAAGCTGGCCCTGGGTATTTGTATTTGTATTTTATATATTTCAAAAATCGCTTTCAAGGTAGGACATGAGTCTTATAAAGTGTTGCAAGCCTTTACATTAATTTCAGAATTTGGATAAAAATTATATACCTAAGACTTCTATTTACATATTTATATACAAATTTAGCATCTATTTACATATTCATATAAACAAAAGGAAATTTAACATCAATTATTTGCCAGATAATTGAAAAGTAAAAATTTAAATCTACTTATGCTTCTTATTCTTCTCATAGTGATGGGCAGAGAGTTCCAAAGGCGCACAATATCAATACAAAATTGACGCTCAGTATTTAGAAAATTGTATCGGGGTAATATTAAAGCAAAGGACCTTGTTGAATGAGGGAAATTCAGCTTACCGTATAGATAATCAGGTTGTTGTGTTTGGTTGATTTCGTGCAGGTAACTCAGAGAACGAAAGTTTATTAGGCTGTCTAGGCTACAACCAGAAATCCGTACCGCAAAAATGGATATGTGATCATAACGACGTAGATTATGAATATAGCGGGCAATATTGGGGGAGAGTACGATAACTTTGGCGACAAAGTTTAATGACGGATTTGTATAGAACAGTTAAAAACAAGCATTTTTTACTATGGGAGGGGGTCTATCTCCCCCCGTTTAGGCGGTAGGGGCAGTTTAAAAAAATATGTACATTAAATGGAAAAAAATAATTAAAAAATAACGGTAATACCCTCAATTAAGTATTATACCTTTTTTTAAAGCCAACACTTTTGTCTATTAGCTTGTTTTTAAATCAAGTCAAAACTATGCATAGTTTTTGAAAAAAATTGTTTTAAAGTCAAAATTTGTGCCAAAAAAAGTTTAAAAAAATGTTTAAAGTGTAATTTTTCAAAACTTTCAGATTATCTACCATTTTTTTTTTTATAGTTCATTACTCTTATTTGTTTTTGATCAAAAACTGAAAACTAGATGACTTTATGTCTTCTAGTTTTTAAGAAAATTGAAAATTACCAACACAAATATTTTAATTAAATTACTTTTTCATTGCTTAAGTATTAACGTAGTCTTATTTTGATAGTAATAATCGAATATGGATTAAGATATACCTAGGGTAAATTAATTTTTCTTAAATCCAGCTTATTTAAATGCAAAAGAAACTTTGCATGCACCCCATCTTGCACCCTCCCCACCTTGCACACACTCCAACTTGCACCCACTCTAAATCCTATAGTGTGCCCAAGCAGGGGGGTTGCAGTTAGAGATGCCACTGTTGCATACACCCAAACTCGCGCACACCTTACTATTGCATACACTCAAACACGCATTACGCCTACGCAAATACCATTATTACTATCAAAATAAGACCACTCAAGCAAAACAAAAGAATTAAATTAAAATAGTAGTTGTGGTTATTTTCAATTTTCTCAAAAACTAAAAGACATAAAATCATCTAGTTTTCAGTTTTTGGTCAAAAACAAATAAGAGCAATAAATTCTGAAATAAAAACAATGGTAGATAATCTTGAAGTATTGCAAAAGTTACACTTTAAACCTTTTTTTAACTTTTCTTACTCAAATTTTGAGTTTAAAATTAAATTTTTATTTTCAATTTTCTCAAAAACTAAAAGACATAAAATCATCTAGTTTTCAGTTTTTGATCAAAAACAAATAAGAGAATAAATTCTGAAATAAAAACAATGGTAGATAATCTTGAAGTTGAATACAAAATTGACGCTCAGTATTTAGAAAATTGTATCGGGGTAATATTAAAGCAAAGGACCTTGTTGAATGAGGGAAATTCAGCTTACCGTATAGATAATCAGGTTGTTGTGTTTGGTTGATTTCGTGCAGGTAACTCAGAGAACGAAAGTTTATTAGGCTGTCTAGGCTACAACCAGAAATCCGTACCGCAAAAATGGATATGTGATCATAACGACGTAGATTATGAATATAGCGGGCAATATTGGGGGAGAGTACGATAACTTTGGCGACAAAGTTTAATGACGGATTTGTATAGAACAGTTAAAAACAAGCATTTTTTACTATGGGAGGGGGTCTATCTCCCCCCGTTTAGGCGGTAGGGGCAGTTTAAAAAAATATGTACATTAAATGGAAAAAAATAATTAAAAAATAACGGTAATACCCTCAATTAAGTATTATACCTTTTTTTAAAGCCAACACTTTTGTCTATTAGCTTGTTTTTAAATCAAGTCAAAACTATGCATAGTTTTTGAAAAAAATTGTTTTAAAGTCAAAATTTGTGCCAAAAAAAGTTTAAAAAAATGTTTAAAGTGTAATTTTTCAAAACTTTCAGATTATCTACCATTTTTTTTTTATAGTTCATTACTCTTATTTGTTTTTGATCAAAAACTGAAAACTAGATGACTTTATGTCTTCTAGTTTTTAAGAAAATTGAAAATTACCAACACAAATATTTTAATTAAATTACTTTTTCATTGCTTAAGTATTAACGTAGTCTTATTTTGATAGTAATAATCGAATATGGATTAAGATATACCTAGGGTAAATTAATTTTTCTTAAATCCAGCTTATTTAAATGCAAAAGAAACTTTGCATGCACCCCATCTTGCACCCTCCCCACCTTGCACACACTCCAACTTGCACCCACTCTAAATCCTATAGTGTGCCCAAGCAGGGGGGTTGCAGTTAGAGATGCCACTGTTGCATACACCCAAACTCGCGCACACCTTACTATTGCATACACTCAAACACGCATTACGCCTACGCAAATACCATTATTACTATCAAAATAAGACCACTCAAGCAAAACAAAAGAATTAAATTAAAATAGTAGTTGTGGTTATTTTCAATTTTCTCAAAAACTAAAAGACATAAAATCATCTAGTTTTCAGTTTTTGGTCAAAAACAAATAAGAGCAATAAATTCTGAAATAAAAACAATGGTAGATAATCTTGAAGTATTGCAAAAGTTACACTTTAAACCTTTTTTTAACTTTTCTTACTCAAATTTTGAGTTTAAAATTAAATTTTTATTTTCAATTTTCTCAAAAACTAAAAGACATAAAATCATCTAGTTTTCAGTTTTTGATCAAAAACAAATAAGAGAATAAATTCTGAAATAAAAACAATGGTAGATAATCTTGAAGTTGAATACAAAATTGACGCTCAGTATTTAGAAAATTGTATCGGGGTAATATTAAAGCAAAGGACCTTGTTGAATGAGGGAAATTCAGCTTACCGTATAGATAAGCAGGTTGTTGTGTTTGGTTGATTTCGTGCAGGTAACTCAGAGAACGAAAGTTTATTAGGCTGTCTAGGCTACAACCAGAAATCCGTACCGCAAAAATGGATATGTGATCATAACGACGTAGATTATAAATATAGCGGGCAATATTGGGGGAGAGTTCCATAACTTTGGCGACAAAGTTTAATGACGGATTTGTATAGAACAGTTAAAAACAAGCATTTTTTACTATGGGAGGGGGTCTATCTCCCCCCGTTTAGGCGGTAGGGGCAGTTTAAAAAAATATGTACATTAAATGGAAAAAAAAATAATTAAAAAATAACGGTAATACCCTCAATTAAGTATTATACCTTTTTTTAAAGCCAACACTTTTGTCTATTAGCTTGTTTTTAAATCAAGTCAAAACTATGCATTGTTTTTGAAAAAAAATTGTTTTAAAGTCAAAATTTGTGCAAAAAAAAGTTTAAAAAAATGTTTAAAGTGTAATTTTTCAAAACTTTCAGATTATCTACCATTTTTTTTTTATAGTTCATTACTCTTATTTGTTTTTTATCAAAAACTGAAAACTAGATGACTTTATGTCTTCTAGTTTTTAAGGAAATTGAAAATTACCAACAAAAATATTTTAATTAAATTACTTTTTCATTGCTTAAGTATTAACGTAGTCTTATTTTGATAGTAATAATCGAATATGGATTAAGATATACCTAGGGTAAATTAATTTTTCTTAAATCCAGCTTATTTAAATGCAAAAGAAACTTTGCATGCACCCCATCTTGCACCCTCCCCACCTTGCACACACTCCAACTTGCACCCACTCTAAATCCTATAGTGTGCCCAAGCAGGGGGGTTGCAGTTAGAGATGCCACTGTTGCATACACCCAAACTCGCGCACACCTTACTATTGCATACACTCAAACACGCATTACGCCTACGCAAATACCATTATTACTATCAAAATAAGACCACTCAAGCAAAACAAAAGAATTAAATTAAAATAGTAGTTGTGGTTATTTTCAATTTTCTCAAAAACTAAAAGACATAAAATCATCTAGTTTTCAGTTTTTGGTCAAAAACAAATAAGAGCAATAAATTCTGAAATAAAAACAATGGTAGATAATCTTGAAGTATTGCAAAAGTTACACTTTAAACCTTTTTTTAACTTTTCTTACTCAAATTTTGAGTTTAAAATTAAATTTTTATTTTCAATTTTCTCAAAAACTAAAAGACATAAAATCATCTAGTTTTCAGTTTTTGGTCAAAAACAAATAAGAGCAATAAATTCTGAAATAAAAACAATGGTAGATAATCTTGAAGTATTGCAAAAGTTACACTTTAAACCTTTTTTTAACTTTTCTTACTCAAATTTTGAGTTTAAAATTAAATTTTTATTTTCAATTTTCTCAAAAACTAAAAGACATAAAATCATCTAGTTTTCAGTTTTTGATCAAAAACAAATAAGAGCAATTAATTCTGAAATAAAAACAATGGTAGATAATCTTGAAGTTTTGCAAAAGTTACACTTTAAACCTTTTTTTAACTTTTCTTACTCAAATTTTGAGTTTAAAATTAAATTTTTATTTTCAATTTTCTCAAAAACTAGAAGACATAAAATCATCTAGTTTTCAGTTTTTGATCAAAAACAAATAAGAGCAATAAATTCTGAAATAAAAACAATGGTAGATAATCTTGAAGTATTGAAGTATTGAAAAAGTTACACTTTAAACCTTTTTTAACTTTTTTTACTCAAATTTTTAGTTTAAAATTAAATTTTTATTTTCAATTTTCTCAAAAACTAAAAGACATAAAATCATCTAGTTTTCAGTTTTTGATAAAAAAAAATAAGAGCAATAAATTCTGAAATAAAAACAATGGTAGATAATCTTGAAGTATTGAAAAAGTTATTATTTATTTATTTATTTTTATCAATAACATATTAAAATATACTACAAATAATACATTTAAAAGCACTAGCCGCTAGACTATCGGCTCTTTGTATTGAAAGTATTATAATTTAAATTTAAGTAGTGTTAAAATATAATTAATCATTTGGATATTATCATAGTTAGGTTTATTTAATATTTCTAAGATATTTGTCTTGAGGTTGATTTTGTTTTTTATAACATTAGAGGAGAGAAGGCAGGAGCTGAGAAGGTGATCAATTGTGATGATGTTTTGGCAGACACAAGTTGGGGGAGGGTCCTTTTTGAGGAGATACTCGTGAGTTATTGCGGTATGGCCCAGCCGAAGTCGAACAAAGTTGGAGATTTTTGACTTAGGTATATTTGTCGGGTATTTTGGATGTGTGAAAAAGTTACACTTTAAACCTTTTTTTAACTTTTTTTACTCAAATTTTGAGTTTAAAATTAAATTTTTATTTTCAATTTTCTCAAAAACTAAAAGACATAAAATCATCTAGTTTTCAGTTTTTGATCAAAAACAAATAAGAGAATAAATTCTGAAATAAAAACAATGGTAGATAATCTTGAAGTATTGAAAAAGTTACACTTTAAACCTTTTTTTAACTTTTTTTACTCAAATTTTGAGTTTAAAATTAAATTTTTCAAAAACTACGCATAGTTTTAACTTGATTTAAAAACTGGCTAATAGAACAGAATGTTGGCTTTAAAAATGTATACAACTTAATTGTAAGTATCACCGTTATTTTTTAATTATTTTTTTCCATTTTAAATAATAACTTTTTTAAATTGCCCCTCCCACCTAAACGGGGGGAGATAGACCCCCTCCCATAGTAAAAAATGCTTGTGTTAAGCCCCGCTACCAAAACCGTTATTATATCTTGGCGCCAAAGTTATCGTACTCGTGCCCAATATTGTTATAAGCAACGTTCAATTTGCGGCTAGTCACACAGTCTAGTTTACAAAAGATTTCACACCCATACAGCACAATTGGTAGTATAAGGGCCTTAGCAAGTAGCAGTTTATTTTTGATCGGGATGAAATTTCGAGTGACTTGAAGAAGGCGAAGACTTCCATAGACTTTACCAATGGCACTATTAAGGTGGTCATCCCAAGTGAGAGTGCGATTGAATACTACTCCTAGGTTTCTAGCAGTGCTTACATATTCAATGGTTTCGTCGTCAAGTTTCAACAGGTTTAGGAGCTGCACATCATCAGCATAAAGATGAATTAAACAATGTTTAGCAACTTGTGGTAACTTATGTATGTAAAGCGAGAAGAGGATTGTTCCAAGGATAGATCCCTGTGGCACTCCACTCAAAACATTGAGAAATGTGGACGAGTATCCATTGGCCACCACGCATTGTTGCCTTCCGCTGAGATATGAAAGAACAAGCTTACAGGACTCTAAAGAAAACCCAAAGTTAATTCGCAGCTTTCTACAAAGAATTGAGTGGTTAACAGTATCAAAAGCCTTTGAATAATCTAACAGTGTTAGCAATGTAACATGATCACTATCCATTGCCAATCTTATTTCATCAGTTACAAAAAGGCGGATTTGCAGCTGCGCTTAGGTCGAAAACCAGACTGACAGGTACTTAACAGGTTGTTGATTGTAAGATATTTTTGGATCTGCCCCAGAATAGTTTTTTCAAACAACTTTGAAAGAAACGGAAGAATGGCAATCGGCCGAAATTCTGTAGCATTACCTGTTTGCTTTTTGGGTATGGGAATAATCTTATCCTTCTTCCATTCTAAAGGAAACTCGGAGGTAGTCAATATGCTGTTAAATATGTAGGTTATATAGCGCAGTATATATGGAAGCAGTAGTCTCAGGAACTTAGGGTCCATTTGGTCCAGGCCAGTAGCATTAGATTTAATCGATATTATTGCCTCTACAATGTCTTCCTCTTGTATTCTTATAAAACTCAGAGAGCTGTTGATAGCAGTTGGTTCCTCCTCAGTAAGGGAATGAACGGGTGAAGCAACGTTTAAGGGCATGGACTTAAACTTTTTGTTAATCGACGTCACCAACAGGCTTTTTAGATTGTTTGCCAATACCGATTCCACGCAGGTTTTTCCATAATTTTTTGCAAGAGGTTAAAGAACCAAGTTTATTTTCATAATAAAGTCTTTTTGCGGTTCTGACCATTACGACAACTTGATTACGCAGTCTGCAATACAATTTGTGGAAGTGCTTCAGTTTGTAACGTCTCCATTGACTGTAGGCGGCATCTCGTTGGACATCAGAGCAGAGATGTCGCTATTCAGCCAAGGTGGAGCCGTATGCCTAACGAGAAGCGTTTTAATAGTAACATGCCTCTCAGTGGTTGCACTGGTTCCTATCACTAGTCGTGTTTTTGTAGTCTCTATCTATTCTTTATTTTTCTAATATAAATCGTGTTCATAAATTTGTATTAGTGTTAAGTTTCACTGAATAAGTGAACCTTATTTTGTTTTTATTTAATAATTATTGAAATATTGTGTTACATTAGCATTTTAATCAATTAATATTTTGTTGAATTTTGTGATATTTTGTTTGAAACAAAAGTTCTCCCCGGTATGGTGTTCAGTATTTTTGTTTTTCCCAAAGTGTTCCCTTGTCCATGTGTGAGTGCTTTTTGTTTTCAATTATTTTCTATTTGACTTTGCCCTACTTTCTTTGTTTAATTAATTGATTCCACCTTGTTTGTTTTATTTCATTACATTTTTGTCATCGAATTTTAAGCCCTTGCGTAGGCCAGTTAGCTTGAGCGTGATTCAATTCAACCCAAGCCCGCTACCAAAAACACAGGAGCGGAGCAAAAGAAAAAACCGCCATCAGCAGTGACAGGCCCAAATGTTGAGGGCCCATCGACCTCAATGCAGCAGCAACAACAGCAGCAGCAACTACAGCAGCAGCAACAACAGCAGCAGAAACACCAGCAGCAGCAGCAGCAGAAACAGCAGCAGCAAAAACAGCAGCAGCAGCAACACCAGAAACAACCACAGCCCAAGAAGGAGAAGGTGCCACCAATAAGGACCCATAGAGTTGACCTGGACGACATTAAACAGGTATGTAAGTCGGCCACTAAGGGCAAATTTGTCATAAAAATTATAAACGAAAAAGAAAAGAATTATTCGGTCCAGTGTTTCTCACTGGCCGATTACAAGTTAGTAAAAGGGTAACTAAAAGAGGCCACAGCTGAGTTCTTCAGCTACACGCCTAAAAGCGAAAAATTTAAGACGGTCCTTCTGAAGGGCATAAGTTCCTGCACGGAACCGGAGGCGCTCTTAGCTGAGCTCCGTGAAAATGCCAATGATGATCTCGATTTTATCGGGGTCAAGCCTTTCACTACGGTGAAGTCCAGGCGAGGGGGTTACAGGCTACCAATGTTCCTCGTAACATTATCGCCCAAAGTAGTTTTGAGAGTCTGAGGGAAATCAAATGCCTCGACTATCAAGCCATACACTGGGAGACATTAAAAAGGCACGACGACATTTTACAATGTACGAAGTGCCAGAGGTTTGGCCATGCCGGAGCCAACTGCAATATGCAGTTGCGCTGCGTCAGGTGCTACGAAACCCACAACGAGGGAGAATGCAAGCTGGGGAATGAGCGGGTTGAGGATTTGACCCAGCTCAAGTGTGTCCTTTGTGGAAACCAAGGGCACCCGGCTAGCTATAAAAGCCGAAGAAGTCGGACAGTTCGACAGGCTCCTACACAAAAATTCGTGGATCCCCAATTTTCCTACGCCCAAATGGTGTCAGGGAATGGGAACACGAGACAGGCTCCACCAACGAATGCCCCAAAGGCCCCTGTGTTAAGGCACCAGAGGTGCAGCCTGACATTGTAGCTTTGTTGTTGAGCATTCAAGGTCAACTAACAGGGCTGCAAAGTCAGATAAAGGAGCAAGGCAAAAGGGTAGATCATCTCTACTCTTTGTTGCCTGGCCTGGCGCAATTTAGACCATAATGGGCGCTCTGCCGGAGACGCGCCTAAAAGTCCTAGCTGTGAATGTAAATTCACTGATTAGGATTGAACGAAGAGCCAATATGTTCCAATTGTTGGAAGACTACAGTCCCGATGTGTTTATGGCTAGCGAAACTAAGCTAAACCACAAACACAAATTGACTCATAAAAATTACAATATCGTAAGAAGAGACCGGCCCGACTCCACTCAAGGGGGCGGTGTCGCTCTCTTTATACGAAAAGGCATTAATTATAAAGTCATATACAACAATGAATTGCGAAAGCTCAAGACGCTAGAAGTTTGCGTTGTATGCGGATGTATATGATTGCGGCTTATGCGGGTGGAGCTCCGCAGGTTACTTACTTTGCTTCAGAACTCGAGATTCTTTTTAGGGAACTGAAACTGAGGTTGGAAGAAAACTATTTCATCTTGGCCGGTGATTTGAACGCAAAACATGAAGATTGGGGAAATCAACATAGTAATCCCAGAGGTAACCATCTTTTTAATTTGATGAATCTTAGCAGCGTTGAATATGGCGTAGACCTGCTGGCTACTGAAAAGCCATCGTATCCAAGAAGCGGCTCCTTTCTGGATCTTTTGCTGTACGACACAAGACTGACAGTTACAGACAAAGTGGGTAATCACCCTCGAAACTGCTTACAGACAGTCGAGTACGACAGTGATCACTGCGGACTGGCTGCTGTAATGCAGATTCCGAACGAACGCGTGGGGTTGGAGGAATACGTTGCAACGCATTCTTACAATTACAGTAAGATGCGCTGGCCTCGTTTCACCAACGCCCTAGCGAGAGAACTTCGTTTGAGTGACATAGCCCCACCAAACAACAGAAACCTGACAAATACAGAAATTGACCAACATCTACAACAGATGGACGAAATATTAAACGAACGATGGAACGGACAATACCAAAGTACAAAGAACGGGACCAAATGGACGCTTACAGAAACGCGACTATTGACGCACTACGTAAGCACAAGAGTGGCTTACTGACAAGACTCAAAAACTTGTACAGACGATTAACAGACCCACACGACTTGGAGGTTAGGACACTGAAGTCGTCAATAAAAAATGTCAATCTGTTGATTAAGGAGAACTACAGGTTATCAATTAACAAGTACTGGGACCGCAAGATCCGGTCAGTTAATACCAGTGACCCTGGTATGTTCCCTAAAATCAACAAGATATTTAGGAAAAAGAACGACAATGACCTTCCGTGTCTGAAACTCCAAAGAATTGAAGAGAACAGAGACGTACTCATGACAGCGCAAATAGATCCAGAAGAAGACATCTTTGACGATGACTTTTATATAATTGAAGATCCGAAGAAAAAAGTGCAGGCGGTGGGAGCTGCTTTCCAGCAAGTGTACAAGGTGAATGTTAGCATTCGCCCCAACCACGACCTGGAAAACAGAGCCCTACTTAATCACTTTTACCTTCGAAATGATATAACACATTGTCGATCTGAGAACCGCGGTTTTATGCGGTTCGATGCCGATTCCTTGGCAAATGCCATAATCGCCGAGCAAACGGGACCAAGTCCCTTGTTAGTGACGAAGGTTGAGCTTCAGCTCATCTTCAACTCAATAAAAAACAAAAAGTCAGCAGGTGTCGATGGTATATCCAACGTTGTACTAAGACATTTACCGATGGAGGCAATTGACATTTACACCACACTCTTCAATAATGCACTGAATAATGCATATTATCCAGTGCATTGGAAGACCGCTGTGGTTCATCCTCTCCCGAAAAAGGGAAAGGACAACTCCAACCCGTCAAATCTTCGGTCGATAAGTCTTCTTCCGAGCATCAGCAAAGTTTTCGAAAAGATCATCAATAGAGCTCTGACTAAGTGGGCTGCGGACAACAAAATAATTCCGGATAAACAGTTCGGGTTCAAGGCGGGTCATGACACAATTCATGCTGCGTCTAAACTCGTTTCTGATATCCAATGGAATAAAACAAAACAACAGTGTACAGGTGCTGTTCTGGTTGATTTGGAAAAGGCCTTTGACACCATATGGTTAGAAGGTCTTTACCTAAAACTGAGCAGGATTGGCATAAGCAAGCCATTGTTGTATATACTTTATGATATGCTTAACGGTAGAAAGTTTGTTGTCAAAAGTGGCAATGTAACTTCTACCACAACATTCTTAATTAAAAATGGTCTTCAACAGGGAGCGGTGAATTCGCCGATTCTCTTCAGCATTTACACCAGCGATCTGATAGGTAGTCTTACAAAGGCAATTGCGTACGCCGACGATCTTATTGCGTACAGAACGGCCCGAAAGGTTGAGGTTATTAGAATTCTCTTGCAGCGTGATTTCGACAAGATTCAGCGATATTACGACGACTGGAAACTGAAAATAAATGTCCAGAAGTCGGAGACAATTCTGTTCCAGACTCCGTTGGCTGGGGCCACGAGGGATACATGCAAGAATTGGCGCAAGATGGTTATCGTTGATCTTCGCGGGCAGCCATTAGCGAGCAAAAGTGTAGTGAAGTACCTCGGTATCTGGTTAGATCAGTATTTATATTTCGATAGACATATAAATGCTGCTCTGACCAGGGCCCGAGGAGCCTTCGCTCTGACGAAACGGCTGTTTTTTAGCAGTCGGCTTGACCCCAGAGTGAAGGTAATTTGCTACATGGCCCTCATACGGCCGATGATCGTTTATGGTTGTCCTGTGTGGTTCAACGTTGCCCCTTCCCAGATGGAGAAGTTTCGGGTGTTCGAGCGGCAGTGTTTACGACGCTGTACCGGCTTATACAGAACAGCCAAATCTTCTTATGTGCATTACTATTCCAACGAGGTCCTATACAATGGGGCTCGAATCAACAGAATTGACAATTTCGTGATAAAACTCGTCCGAGGTCACATTGCAAGAGCTATGTGTTCGACCAACAATTTAATTTTCGGGGCGCTCTATCCGAACGACGAGTATTTTGAGAGTGCACGCTTGGGCGGCTTCATTCCACCAGAGGCATTCCTCTTTTTAGACAGATGCGGTCTGATACAGGATAGATTGGCAGTTCCGCTAATCTACCACGTCAGACGACGAACCGTGGATAGGCGACTCCTGTACAATCGGGACGTCATGGCACAAGGCGGAGCAGAGCTCCTTCGGTTCAGTAGGGCTGTGTCCGAACGGGACCGAACTGATAGGGTGAAGCAGGAGAACCAGTTTTGGTGGCTTCAATCGGCACTTGATAGTGGGTAGTCGGGATGGGGATTTAAGCCTTGGCCGGCTTACATACTTGTTTTATAGTTTAAGGGTTTAGTTTTAAGTAGAATAGGCATGGTGGCACAAAAAAGAAAAAAAAATACAAACAAAATATACACAAAAATACGAAAAAAAAAAAGAACAAAAAAATACAAAAAAATAAATAAATAAAAAAAAAAAAAAAAGACAACAAAATATGAAAAACAAAACGTTAGATAGTTAGATTTGCTGCTGTGGTTGTTTTAGTTTTAAGTAGTTTTTAGGTAGAATAGGTAGTTTTAGTTAGCTTTAAGTTTTATATTAAGGACCTTATTTTAAGTAGTTTTTTAAGTAAAAATAAAAAAGGATATTGACATTAGTTTTTCTAAATTTTCTAATGAATACAAAAATAAATAAAATGAATTGAAGTTAAATAGATCTTAGGGCCGAAAGGCATTAGCATTAAGTATTATTGTTCAACTTAGAGTGTCCGTATGGGACCAGTAAGTTAGTTGTAAGTTATGGTTAATTAGGCTAGTTTTATGAATTTTTGTCTAGCTTTAAGATAGATTTAAGATTGAAGTAATAAAAATAAATTAAAAAAAAAGAAGCGTGATTCAATTGAGACTTTAGTTGAAACACGTAGGTTCGAGTCCCGCCTCCCGTGATTATTGTTTTTATTTTTTTTCATTTTAATACATTTGTATCTATATTTTTTTATTATTTATTTTAACACTCCTTCGTAAAATATGGATTTTTTTTTAAATTCATTTTTATTAATTCATTCTTAAAACTATCTTAAAGCTAGACAAAAATTCATAAAACTAGCCTAACTAACCATAACTTACAACTAACTTACTGGTCCCATACGGACACTCTAAGTTAAACTATAACACTTAATACTAATGCCTTTCGGCCCTAAGATCTATTTTACTTCAATTAACTTTTATTTATTTTTGTATTTATTAGAAAATTTGAAAAAACTAATATCAATATCCCTTTTTATTTTTACTTAAAAGCTACTTAAAATAAAACTTAAACTAACTTAAACTACCTATTCTACCTATAAACTACTTAAAAACTAGAACAACCACAGCAGCACATCTAACTATCTAACATTTTTTTTTTTTCATATTTTGGTCTTTTTTTTTTCTTATTCCCTGTATTTTTTCTTTTTTATTTATTTATTTTTTATTTTGTCTTTTTTTTTGTGCCACCATGCCTATTATACTTAAAACTAAACCCTAAAACTATAAAACAAGTATGTAAGCCGGCCAAGGCTTAAAACCCCATCCCGACTACCCACTATCCAGTGCCGATTGAAGCCACCAAAACTGGTTCTCCTGCTTCACCCTATCAGTTCGGTCCCATTCGGACACAGCCCTACTGAACCGAAGGAGCTCTGCTCCGCCTTGTGCCATGACGTCCCGATTGTACAGGAGTCGCCTATCCACGGTTCGTCGTCTGACGTGGTAGATTAACGGAACTGCCAATCTATCCTGTATCAGACCGCATCTATCTAAGAAGAGGAATGCTTCTGGTGGAATAAAGCCGCTCAAGCGTGTACTCTCAAAATACTCGTCGTTCGGATAGAACGCCCCGAAAATTAAATTGTTGGTCGAGACATAGCTCTTGCAATGTGACCTCGAACAAGTTTTATCACGAAATTGTCAATTCTGTTGATTCGAGCCCCGTTGTATAGGACCTCGTTGGAATAGTAATGCACGTAAGAAGATTCGGCTGTTCGATATAAGCCGGTACAGCGTCGTAAACACTGCCGCTCGAACACCAGAAACTTCTCCATCTGGGAAGGGGCAACGTTGAACCACACAGGACAACCATAAACGATCATCGGCCGTATGAGGGCCATGTAGCAAATTACCTTCACTCTGGGGTCAAGCCGACTGCTAAAAAACAGCCGTTTCGTCAGAGCGAAGGCTCCTCGGGCCCTGGTCAGAGCAGCATTTATATGCCTATCGAAATATAAATACTGATCTAACCAGATACCGAGGTACTTCACTACACTTTTGCTCGCTAATCGCTGCCCATGAAGATCAACGATGACCATCTTGCGCCAATTCTTGCATGTATCCCTCTTGGCCCTAGCCAACGAAGTCCGGAACAGAATTGTCTCCGACTTCTGGACATTTATTTTCAGTTTCCAGTCGTCGCAATATCGCTGAATCTTGTCGAAATCACGCTGCAAGAGAATTCTAATAACCTCAACCTTTCGGGCCGTTCTGTACGCAATTAGATCGTCGGCGTACGCAATTGCCTTTGTAAGACTACCTATCAGATCGCTGGTGTAAATGCTGAAGAGAATCGGCGAATTCACCGCTCCCTGTTGAAGACCATTTTTAATTAAGAATGTTGTGGTAGAAGTTACATTGCCACTTTTGACAACAAACTTTCTACCGTTAAGCATATCATAAAGTATATACAACACTGGTTTGCTTATGCCAAGCCTGCTCAGTTTTAGGTAAAGACCCTCTAACCATACGGTGTCAAAGGCCTTTTCCAAATCAACCAGAACAGCACCTGTACATTGTTGTTTTGTTTTATTCCATTGGATATCAGAAACGAGTTTAGACGCAGCATGAATTGTGTCATGACCCGCCTTGAACCCGAACTATTTATCCGGAATTATTTTGTTGTCCGCAGCCCACTTAGTCAGAGCTCTATTGATGATCTTTTCGAAAACTTTGCTGATGCTCGGAAGAAGACTTATCGACCGAAGATTTGACGGGTTGGAGTTGTCCTTTCCCTTTTTCGGGAGAGGATGAACCACAGCGGTCTTCCAATGCACTGGATAATATGCATTATTCAGTGCATTATTGAAGAGTGTGGTGTAAATTTCAATTGCCTCCATCATCGGTAAATGTCTTAGTACAACGTTGGATATACCATCGACACCTGCTGACTTTTTGTTTTTTATTGAGTTGAAGATGAGCTGAAGCTCAACCTTCGTCACTAACAAGGGACTTGGTCCCGTTTGCTCGGCGATTATGGCATTTGCCAAGGAATCGTCATCGAACCGCATAAAACCGCGGTTCTCAGATCGACAATGTGTTATATCATTTCGAAGGTAAAAGTGATTAAGTAGGGCTCTGTTTTCCAGGTCGTGGTTGGGGCGAATGCTAATATTCACCTTGTACACTTGCTGGAAAGCAGCTCCCACCGCCTCCACTTTTTTCTTCGGATCTTCAATTATAAAAAAGTCATCGTCAAAGATGGCTTCTTCTGGATCTATTTGCGCTGTCATGAGTACGTCTCTGTTCTCTTCAGTTCTTTGGTGTTTCGACACGGAAGGTCATTTTCGTTCTTTTTCCTGAATATCTTGTTGATTTTAGGGAACATACTAGGGTCACTGGAATTAACTGACCGGATCTTACGGTCCCAGTACTTGTTAATTGATAACCTGTAGTTCTCCTTAATCAACAGATTATTATTAGGTGGCGCAACAGTCCGTAGAGAACCAGGGCCTAGTGACTTACAACTCTCAACCATTCCTGTGTGCGAGTAATTGCAGGGATGGAGGGGACCTACAGTTTATATGCCGAATCCGAACGGCTAATTTGAGAAAGCACTTTTTCATGACAAGAATTACTCTTGGAGAATTTGTCAATTCCTCGCAAGAGGCAGTACCCGTGAAAAACTTTTTTTTTTTTTTTTTTAATTAAGGTGGCACAGGCAGGGATTGAACCCAAGACCTCTCGCATGACAGTCCAACGCACTAACCATCATGCCACGGGTACTACGTAATCAACAGATTGACATTTTTTATTGACGACTTCAGTGTCCTAACCTCCAAGTCGTGTGGGTCTGTAAGTTGTCTGTACAAGTTTTTGAGTCTTGTCAGTAAGCCACTCTTGTGCTTACGTAGTGCGTCAATAGTCGCGTTTCTGTAAGCGTCCATTTGGTCCCGTTCTTTGTACTTTGGTATTGTCCGTTCCATTGTTCGTTTAATTTTTTCGTCCATCTGTTGTAAATGTTGGTCAATTTCTGTATTTGTCAGGTTTCTGTTGTTTGGTGGGGCTATGTCACTCGAACGAAGTTCTCTCGCTAGGACGTTGGTGAAACGAGGCCAGCGCATCTTATTGTAATTGTAAGAATGCGTTGCAACGTATTCCTCCAACTCCACGCGTTCGTTCGGAATCTGCATTACAGCAGCCAGTCCGCAGTGATCACTGTCGTACTCGACTGTCTGTAAGCAGTTTCGAGGGTGATTACCCACTTTGTCTGTAACTGTCAGTCTTGTGTCGTACAGCAAAAGATCCAGAAAGGAGCCGCTTCTTGGATACGATGGCTTTTCAGTAGCCAGCAGGTCGACGCCATATTCAACGCTGTAAAGATTCATCAAATTAAGAAGATGTTACCTCTGGGATTGCTATGTTGATTTCCCCAATCTTCATGTTTTGCGTTCAAATCACCGGCCAAGATGAAATAGTTTTCTTCCAACCTCAGTTTCAGTTCCCTAAAAAGAATCTCGAGTTCTGAAGCAAAGTAAGTAACCTGCGGAGCTCCACCCGCATAAGCCGCAATCATATACATCCGCTTCCCTTGAGTGAGAGAGATGCATACAACGCAAACTTCTAGCGTCTTGAGCTTTCGCAATTCATTGTTGTATATGACTTTATAATTAATGCCTTTTCATATAAAGAGAGCGACACCGCCCCCTTGAGTGGAGTCGGGCCGGTCTCTTCTTACGATATTGTAATTTTTATGAGTCAATTTGTGTTTGTGGTTTAGCTTAGTTTCACTAGCCCTAAACACATCGGGACTGTAGTCTTTCAACAATTGGAACATATTTTTTTTTTTTTTTTTTTTTTTTTTTTATTAATCATTATCCTCATCTTAATAACTATAACATTTGAAAAATCTTAAGATTGCTCTAACAAAATTACAATAGTGATTTTAAGAGAGAATAGTTAGTGACATTGGTATTTCATAAAAATAGAGATAATGCCACTTCATAGTACAAAAATTCAGCGTGGGGTGTACAATATAAGGAAAGTTAAGTTAAAAAATTAAAAATAATTAAATCAAAATGCATTTTCAAAAGAAACAGGATAAAACAAATTCAAATTCATTGACAGTATTAATTGAATTTAACAATTAAACAATATAGCTCAACAAAACTTCGATTTCATTATGATCGAAATCAAGAAGCCACAGTTTTACTTTTTTCAAAAAGGCGAATAGAGTTGGTAGGTTGCGTAGGCTAGCTGGAAGGCGGTTATACAATTTGCAGGATACAACATGATACGAGTTTCTAAAGCTTGTAGTACGAAAAGAAGGAATGGCAACTAAGGATTGGTAATTACTGCGTAAGATATAGCGTTCACATATTGGACTCTGCAAGTACCCGCCTCTAATAAAGAAAATCTTGAGAACCTTGTAATAAAATAACTGTCTGACAGGCAAAATCTTTACACGCCTAAAAAGCTCCATGGAATGAGAGAGACGGGGTGAGTTACACACTTTTCTTATAGCGCATTTTTGCAGCACAATAAGCGGCTTCATTTTGTTTTGATAAGCACCTCCCCAACAGCTTATACCGTATTGCATTCGAGAATGAAAAATCCCATAGTAAACAGTTTTCATGGTGTTATCAGAACAATACTTTCTAAGGCGATAAAAACAACGGATTGTTGAAAGGAAATATTGTTTAAGCCCTAAAATATGCTCAGACCAGCTCAAATTTCTATCGATGAGAACACCCAAGTATTTAAAACAGTTAACGTTTTCAATTTGAAAGCAGTTGGTGTCGCAAGAAACATTAGCATTAAAATAGTGATACGAATTTTGAAAGGAACTCAAGTGTAAATTATACCTTGCACAGTTCGAAGAGTGGAATATAACATTAATGTCTGGAGTCACGTTAGAGCTAAGGGAAAAAAACATAAGTTTAGTTTTGTTGCTTACCAAAAGTTTATGTGCATCAAACCAAACTCTCAATAAGTGCACATCGTGATTTAAATCAGCCACTAGGTTCAATAAACTAACGGATCTGTATGCAATTGCCAAATCATCTGCAAACGCCCTTACTTCACCAACAAAAGGTTGTTCAAAAATAGAATTAATATATATTAGAAAAAGGATGGGACCAAGAACAGATCCCTGAGGAACTCCAAGATTGATAACCTTGGAGTTACTCAGACAGCTGCCGAGCTTGACCTTTTGTTTCCTGTTTTTCAGATAAGATTCAAACCACTCATATATAAATCCACGGAAGCCCGCATAATATAATTTGTTCAAAAGAATATTGTGGTCTACCATATCAAATGCTTTCGTAATATCCACAAAAAGTCCACTACAAAACCTTTGATCATCCAGTCCTT
Organism: Eupeodes luniger; assembly: GCA_951509635.1. Lineage (NCBI taxonomy): Eukaryota > Metazoa > Arthropoda > Insecta > Diptera > Syrphidae > Eupeodes > Eupeodes luniger. Next base: position 1,115,154 of record OX608076.1, on the reverse strand, counting down.
TATGAATAAAAGTGCAAAAATCCAACAAAGCATCCTCAGTAGAGAGCCCAGTCCTAAACCCAAACTGTTTTGAACTAAGAAAATTAGAATTTTTGAGAAAGTTCAAAACCCTACATTTAATTACTTTTTCAAATATTTTTGAAATAGAAGGCAACAACGAAATAGGCCTATAATTATTTTTGTCTTTTTTACTCCCTTTTTTAAACAGGGGTACCACAATGGCGTGTTTAAGTTCATCAGGAAAGATACCAGAGAAAATACTCAAATTAAAAATGTATGTCAAAATATCCACAATATTCAAAGCAATTTTTTTTAACACAATGTTAGAAATACCATCATTGCCAAAGGATTTGGAGTTATTCAGAGAGTTTATGGCTTTTAATATCTCATGACCAGATATTGATTCGAAGTAAAAACTATTTATTTGAAAAGACGAAACTAGAGTGCTGGAACCAGTACAAGAATATCTTGGAAAAGAGGTGCCCCTCGAAAATGATTCCTGTCCAACTGAAACAAAAAACTCATTGAATGCATTAGCTACAGCTGTAGGGTCTGAAATTATTTCATCCCCGTTGTTCAACGCTATCAAACTATTTTGAACATTAACACTTCTATTAATAATACTATTAACCACTTTCCATTCTTTTTTTATGTTCCCTTGGGACATTCTTATTTGATTATGATAATAATTATCCCTACATGTTTTGATTTCATCATTAATTTCACGGCTCATTCGATTGTAGCGATTTTTTAAACATAAATTTTGTGGGTGTTTATTACATTTTATGCGCAGTTTATGTTTCTGTTTTATTTTTTTCAGGAGAAGCCGGTTCATCCAAGGTTTAAGCTTTCTTTCAGACTTTCGTGGTACATTAACGTAACTATACATGGTAATAGAATTCTTAAGAATGTCAAGAAATAAATCATAAGCCTTGGAGACATTTTCTTGTTCATAAATTACCTCCCAATTATAGAAGCGCAACGCATTATTCAACTCTTTGAAGTTGATCTTGGTTTCGCTATATAGTGAATCATCTTCCTTTTTATTATCCAGAGTGGAAAACAAAATACCAGTCATACAATGGTCAGAAATTTGAAGATCACAATTAATGCCAGCACATTGAATGGATTGAATATTAATAAAACGGCCTAATACGTGGTCAAGACAGGTATCTGATGTCGGTCTTGTTACATCATTAACAAACGAAGTTAACCCATAATCGGAAATTAATGCAAGATATGAATCCAAATTAGGACAGGAGTTAAGCAGATCCAAGTTAAAGTCACCTACAATTACCAGATTACCAACCCTCAAATTGCGCAAGAGAACCGAAAATTCGTCTAAAAAAGCATTGAACGGCTGAGAATTTAATCTATATGTACAAATAAAGGAAAATAACTCTTTGCCAAAACAACAAGAAATTTTCAAAACATCAGCACTCTTCAATTTATAGCATTTCATATCACATATATCATAAGTATCTCTTACAAAAGCACCTACTCCACCAGCAGCATACGAGTCATTTGTATTGGCATAAAAATTATAGCCAGGAATACTGTAATCATTAATCTCAAATGAATAAATCCAAATTTCAGAAACAAAGATAATTTCCGGTAAGTTTTCAAAGGCGTCCAGATTGCCAACTAATAAATCGAAATTTTGCCGAAGACTTCTTACATTTTGGTGAATTATAAATAAAGCTTTCTTATTCTCTAAACTGTCAAGAAAAATTTTATAATTACAATTACTAATGGTACTTAAGGTAAGGCTATTGAAAAAAAGATCTGGATATGTATCAGTGTTTATATTATTCATTTTGAAGCAAAGCTAAATCATTAAAAGACCTTATTACAACAACCTTACCTCTTTCCACTTTCCTTAACATAATTTGAGAATTATTATACCACAAATACTTATAATTTTTATCTGTTTTAAGTTTTTTAGCTGCCATAAAAAGAGTACGAGTATATTTCGTAAAGCAATCGTTAATATAAATGTTGGAACTATTTATGCTGGCATCGGCAAATAATGATGTGGTTAATTTGTTCTTTCCATTCCTCTTGCTCCTCATTATTTTTTGTTTTACATCAGAAGATGCTAGTTGGACGCAAATTATGCTTGAATTATTCTTAGCGAAACTTTTAACATAACATCTCTTAATGTCAACTGGTGAGACAGACACATTTAATGCATCACAAAAAATCTTCTGTGCACACTCTTCAGCATTATCGTTGGTTACATTTGGAACACCAACAACTTCAATTCTATTATCCATTTGCTTCTGCTCCCACCAATTCAATTTGCTTTCAAGTTCATTCACCTTAGATCTCAGAGACATATTTTCTTCACTCAACTGCTGGACAGTGCTCAGAAAGTCACTGTTTATTTTTTTAAGGCTTAATATTTCTTCATAGAGGCGTTGAAGTGTGATTTCGCTACTACCTGGTTGCACTTTGTCATCAGAAAGCAAAGTTGGCACTCGCTTAAGTTGGTTTTGGGGTGCTGTCTGCTGCTGCTGCTCTTGTGTAGCATTCGGGGCTGCAAGTTGTTGTTGTTGCTGTTGTTTTTCAGAAGGTACATAGGCTGCTGCTGTTGTTGATGATGAAGATGATGATGGCAAAGAATGCAATGATTTTCGTCGAAGCTGTGTACATTTATCACATCTGTATTTGATTTTATTTGCAATCATATACTCAATGTCAGTAGATTTTACATTGACGCACGCACTGTGGAATATACATTCGCAATCAACACAGATTATTTGTTTTTTCTTTTTTTGGTTTTCATTCCGATCAATTTTTTGTTCGCAAATCAAACAATGCATTTTTAATTTAATTTTAAATTAATGATGGGAAATGAAAATTAATAACTTAACTGTGTAGTACTTTAGAGAAATTACAAAAAAGCGCGCACCCCACGACACTTTCAGTAACACGTCCGTTCGGATTAAGAGTTTACTTTGTATTGGCTCTTCGTTCAATCCTAATCAATGAATTTACATTCACAGCTAGGACTTTTAGGCGCGTCTCCGGCAGAGCGCCCATTATGGTCTAAATTGCGCCAGGCCAGGCAACAAAGAGTAGAGATGATCTACCCTTTTGCCTTGCTCCTTTATCTGACTTTGCAGCCCTGTTAGTTGACCTTGAATGCTCAACAACAAGGCTACAATGTCAGGCTGCACCTCTGGTGCCTTAGGCACAGGGGCCTTTGGGGCAACCGTGGTGGAGTAAAATATGGATTGCTACAATAAAAATTGCCAAGAGGGTGCTAATAACAATCCTCTATTTGCCTGTTTCGGACCCTGTGGTAATCTTTACCATGCAAAATGCGTTGGTTCAACGAACGCTTTCATTGAAAAAATAGCCAATTCGAAATTTGCTTACTGGTACTGTCACGACTGCCGTAAGCTCTCTGTATCTCAACTAGCTTTTAAATGTCTTGCAGTTTGCAAATTAAATGCGTACGCTGTAACCAACACCATGGTTGATAGTTCTACTTCTACTAATGATTTTGATTTGGCACAGCCTATTCCTACTACTTTCTCTTCTGCAGATAAAGATATTCTCGTGCAATCAGGTTCTGGTGTTAAAAGCCCAGAAAGTGTAACTGACAAACAAAAAAAAAGTCTAAGAAAAGAAGCCGAGAAAACTCTGAACTTGCTAAAAATTCAACCCCTCCATCAAAAAGAACAAATGTCAACATCACCCCAATACCTACAGATCCCACCGTAACCCCCCATATACCTCAAATTGTTGACTCAAATGTAGCTTCCAATAGCGACTCCGTTACAGGAACTATTATAAATAACTCCATCATCAAAGCTGTCTCGAAACCAAAAATAATTTTTATATCTCGTCTGGACCCAGTTACAACGCCAGAAGATATAACTTCCCACTTAGTGTCTACCAAGAGCATACCTTGCAGCTCTTCCATTAAGTGTACTAAAATCAGTAAACCAAATAGTTTTGTTTCTTCTTTTAAGTTAATAACGAATCCCACGTTCTTCGATTCTATTTGCAACACAAATATATGGCCCGCAGAGACTTTAGTCAAAGAATTTAAACAGAGTCAAAAACAAGGTGTTTCTTTGAAAACCAAGTCAAAAAACTTAACAGGCTTGCGCTCTCCTACCAAAACGTAAGGGGACTTCGTAGCAAGACTGCTGACATTTTCCTTAACTCCTAATCATTTCCACATGACGTATTCGTTTTGACAGAAACTTGGCTTAATTCAAGCTTTTCCGACACAGAACTTTTCAGTCAAGAGTTCGAAGTTTACAGAAACGATCGTCATGTTGGTAATGCAAAGGATTTAGGTGGAGGTGTTCTCAAAGCGGTAAAAAATACTTATTTCTCTTCTTCTCTATCTTTTCCATTTGTATTATCAATTGAACTGGTATGTGTAAAGATAATGGTACAGACTAAGACTATTTTCATTTTAAACGTCTACATTCCTCCAAAAAGTTTGGAGTCTGTTTATAGCGAACTCTCCTTAGCATTAGACTTTGTTATCAGTTTGTCCTGCTCTGGCACCAATATCTTACTTCTAGGTGACTTTAATTTACCACACATTGATTGGATTCCATCGGAAGACGAATCTTCCTTGAAGCCTATCTCTCTTCTTCACAATTGGAACTATCTTTTCTCGATAAAATCCTTTTTACTGACTTACAGCAAACAAGCTGTATTAAAAACTCAAAAAATCGAATTCTCGATTTAGTCTTTTCTTCTGACGCTATTAGTACTCTTGTTCTAGAATCTAGATCAGGAATTACTAATATTGATAAATATCACCCCCCCCCCCCCCCTTGGACATTTTTCTTGACTTAAGTAATCACCTTACTGAACACAGTAATTCCTTTGATTGCTTATAAATTTTGACTTAAAGCTAATTTCCAGTTGTTGTCTGAAGATTTAACCATTTCTGGAATTGCTGATAATTTAGCATTTTCTAATATTGACGAAGCAGTTTCAAATTTCTATAAGATCTTTAATAATTGTTTAGAAAAAAATGTACCTTTAAAGAAATCAAGAAATACAAACTTTAGCCACCCTTGGTACACGAAAGAATTGCGTTTACTGCGTAACAAAAGAAATAAGGCATGGAAAACTTATCTCAAAACTCTGTCTCCAATCAATTTCTCTTTTTATGTTGAACTTTTTAACGAATTTAAGTCTCTTTCAAATTTTTTATATGCTATTTATGTTACTGATATGGGCACCTCTTTGAAAGAGAATCCTAAACAATTTTGGAAACTTGTAAACTTAAAGAAAAAATCAGATGGCTTTCCAGTTAACTTCACTTACAAGAATCTTTCTTTAAATAAAACTGATGATCTTTTGTTAATAGCCCTCAAGAAATTGATGAAGTATATTTTCATAATCTTCACTCCTTTTCGCAAACTAGCTGTAGTCACATCCCTGTGCTACAGAGTACGGTCCTTGATCTTTTATCCGCGTTGAATGCTGACTGCTCAGCCGGTCCCGATGGTATTCCCGCGATAATATTAAAAAAGTGTAGTAATGCTTTAGTTGAACCCCTTACGTTCTTATTCAAACTTTCTCTAAAAACAGGTAAATTTCCCAGTATATGGAAGAAGTCATTTCTTACACCAATTTTCAAGAAAGGTAACAAGGCGGATATAACAAACTAAAGGCCCATTGCAAAGCTTTCTTGCATACCTAAATTGTTTGAACAAGTTGTTTGTGAAAGTGTAGCATTTTTTAGTAAAAATCTCATTTGCGAACAGCAACATGGTTTTGTGAAAAAAGATCAATCTCCTCACATTCTCAAACATATGTTCAAACGCTTTAGAACAAGGTTATGAAGTTGACTGTATATACACTGACTTTTCCAAAGCTTTTGACCAACTTAGCCACGGAATTATTTTATTTAAACTTAAAGCTCTTGGTTTTCCACCATTTTTCTTAGCTTGGATCAAATCATACCTTGAAAACAGATCCTATGAGGTAAAATTTAGAAATTGTCATTCTGAACCTTTTGTTGCTCAATCTGGTGTTCCCCAGGGAAGCCATCTTGGCCCTTTTCTATTCAACCTGTCTATAAACGACGTATCGTCTTGTCTACGCTCAAGTGATGTTCTTATTTTTGCTGATGACATGAAAATTTTTAAGATAATAAAGTCCACCCAAGATCGCATCCTTTTACAAGCAGACATTGATAGTTTTACATTTTGGTGTGTCAAAAATAGCCTTACCCTCAACCCTCTTAAATGCCAGACGATAACTTTTACTAAAAAACGAATCGGTAGTGTATTTGCTTATTTTATATCAAAGCAAAAACTCGGTCGTGTCTCCACAATTAAAGATTTAGGTCTTCATTTCTGTTCCAACTTAGAATTTACACATCACATTAACTTTATTGTTAATAAAGCAAGTTCTATGCTTGGTTTTATAAAACGCTGGGCAAAGGAGTTCAATGATCCCTATGTTACTCTTTCTTTATACAATTGTCATGTTCGTCCTCATCTTGAATATGCTTCGCAGGTATGGACTTCCTATTACGAAATTCATAAGAAACGTATTGAATCAATTCAACATAATTTCATTCGCTTCGCCCTAAAGGGTCTTCCGTGGGAAGATCCTTATGATCTGCCTCCCTATGAAGATCGTATTCAGCTTCTTCAATTGCAAACTCTCCATCAAAGGCGTGTTAATAATGATTTAATATTTTTTCATCAACTTATTAATGGTGAAATTGATGTGTAGTATACGTAGTTGGCAACACGCTATTATGAGTTTCAGTAAGTACCATCCATGTGAGAACTAACTCTATTTTGTAAGCTTGCTCTTTTGTAAACGAGCAGCAGCTCACCAGTTGGTAATCAGAAGTCATTAAATAAACATACAATTGTCCATACAACTAAGTCTTTTTATTAAATATATAAAATATATACCTACGGTATAATACATGGCGCAGTCGGTAATCGGTACAATATAAAAAAAAATTACTGTATCGCATATAAAAGACAGCATCATCACGTGGATAAAATTATCAATATGATAAAACACATTTAGCATGGGAAATGACAAAGGCAAAAAATAAAAACCTTGATAACAAAAAACCTGTGGGAAGACCTCCGAAAATAAGATACCGAACAATAATACGAAAAGGAATGGATTACATTCGCAAAGTGGATCAATTGAGCTTGGAAGGCTCTAACTTGGCAGAAAATTGGCGCAAGTTTTGGCAAAACTATAAGATATTTACTATAGCTGCCGAGATCGATAAAAAAAATTATGAAGTAAATCGCCATATTTCTTAACGCGATTGGCCCAGAAGCAGTAGAAATATTTAATTCATTTAACTTAGATGAAGCCAAAAGCAAAAAGTATGATGAAGTTGTAAAATGTTTTGAAGATTTTTGCAAACCAAAGCAGAATGAAGTATATGAAAGCTTCAAATTTTACAATAGGGATCAGGAGATTGGAGAACCGTTCGATAATTTCTTAATGGACATCAAAAAAATAGTGAGAAATTGCGCTTTTTGGGATGAGCCCAGAATGTTGCGGGATCGAATAGTTTTAGGGACAGTAGACAAAACACTCCAAAAACGGTTTATGGAGACGGAGAAACTGGACTTGTCAAAAACAATTGAGATGGCACGTGCAGCAGAAATTTCCAGTACACAAATGAATCACATACAGCATGGACCAGGAACGAGCAAGCAACTCGACACAGTTATGAATACACCACATAAAAATAGCATAAATAAAAAAACTGATACAAATTATTTAGATTACAGAAAAAATAATTATGATACATCACATGGTACAAGTAAATTTAAAAATGAACAAAATGGGAAAGGTCATAGTAAAATAATATCGTGTTCTTATTGCATGCAGAATCACGAGGTAAGAAAATGTCCGGCATGGAATACTAAATGTAAGAAATGTGGTCGTAAGAACCATTTTGCAATTGCATGTAAATCAAAAAATAAACAAGAAGTGCATGATTTAGAAATAGTGAATTTTGATTCTAGCGATAGTGATTATTTGATTGATATGATTGAATCGAAACAGTTAATTAAAAGTTCTTGGTTTGAATTAATTAAAATATCGGGAAAATTATTCAAGTTCAAACTCGATACTGGGGCTGATATGAATGTGTTGCCATACAAGTTCTTTACCGAATTTAAAAATTTGGAATTAAAAAAATGTGATACAAAATTACAAGCATATGGTGGTACAGTTTTGAATGCCCTAGGAGTTGTGGCTTTAAAGTGCATAGTTAAAAATTCGATAAATTTAATAGAGTTCATTGTAACGCGAGTGGGAAATATACCTATCTTGGGGTTAGAATCATGTGTAGACTTAAATTTAGTAAAAAGAGTTAATGAAATAAAAAAAAAATATGTGGACAAAAAACAATTAATTGACGAAAACAAAAATTTATTCGAAGGTTTAGGCAGCTTTCCACAAAAAATAAACATAGAACTGAAAGAGAATGTAAGGCCCACAGCTAAGCCAGCTAGGAGAATTCCAATGACTATAAGGGGACGGGTTTTAGAAGAACTCAATCGTTTGATTAAAATGGGGGTTATAGAGAAAGCGGATTCGGCATCTGAATGGATATCGAATGCTGTTGTTGTTGAAAAAAACAAACAAAAAGGTCAGAATTTGCATCGATCCAAAAGATCTTAATGTAGCTATAAAACCTTTGTATTATCCCATTCCTACAGTAGACGAAATAATGCCACAATTAACAGGAAAACAAGTTTTCTCTGTTTTAGATCTTAAAGATGGTTATTATCAGATTATTTTAGATGACAGTTCAAGAAAATTGTGTACGTTCAGTACACAATTTGGGTGCTATAGATTCAAAAGATTACCTATGGGCATAAAAATAGGTCCAGAATTATTTCAAAAATTAAACGAAGAAAATTTTAGAGGAATCGAAGGAATAGCTATTTTTATTGATGATATTTTGATATTTGCCAACACAGAACAAGAACATGACGAAATATTGAGAAAAGTTTTAGAACGGGCGAAACAAGTGAATTTAAAATTTAACGCAGAAAAGTTTCAATACAAAGTTACCCAAGTTAAGTTTTTAGGTAACATTATATCAAAGGGTGGCATTAAATGCGATCCTGAAAGAGTCGAAGCTATTAATTGTATAGAACCACCAAAAAAATAAGAAAGGTCTCCAGAAAGTACTAGGTATGATTAATTTTGTTAGGAGCTTTATACCAAATCTGGCAGATGTGTTGCATCCGTTGAGAGACCTTCTTAAGAAAGATGTGGTTTTCCATTGGGAAAATGTGCATACAAAATGTCTGAATCAAATAAAGTTGCAAATAGCGGAAGCTATTACACTAAGAACATTTGATTCTAAAAAGCCAATTTCAATTCAAGCTGATGCATCAAAATATGGACTCGGTGCATGTCTAATGCAGGAGTGTAGACCTGTTTATTTTGCTTCTCGAAGTTTATCCGATTCTGAGCAAAGATATTCTCAAATAGAGAAAGAACTGTTGGCCATTGTGTTTGCGTGCCACAAATTTCATCAGTTCATATACGGAAGAAAAATTGAAGTGGTCACTGATCACAAACCCCTCCTCGGAATTTTTAAAAAAGACATAAATCGGATACCAAATTCACGTCTGCAAAGGATGAGACTTAGATTAGGTAAATACGAAATTGAGTTAATACATTCTCCAGGTAAGGACATGCACGTAGCAGACCTTCTTTCAAGAAATTTCTTAAAAAATGAAAGCTCGCCAGAAATAAATGATCTAGACATGGTAATTCATGCAATTAATGTAGGCCCAGAAAGAAAACAGAAATTTATTGAGGAAACAGAAAAGGATCCAACGTTAAAAGAATTAAAAGAAGTTTTATTAAATGGGTGGCCAAAACTTAAGAAATATCTTCCAGAAAACATAAAAATATATTGGAAAATGAAGGACCACATTACTTTGGGAGAAGGGATTATTTTTCTGAATGAGAAGATTATAGTTCCTCAAAGTTTACGAGGAGAAGTTTTAGAAACTTTACACAAACCTCATTTAGGTATCGAAAAGACCAAAGCTAGAGCTAGATCTTTATTATATTGGCCAGGTATGGCAGATCAAATAGAAAGCAAAGTAAGTAGTTGTGAAGTTTGTCAGAAAAATAGAAATCGTAACATTAAGGAACCGTATATACCGTTAGAAATTCCACCATTTCCATTTAATAAAATAGGTATAGATATTTTTGAATTTTCGGGAAAAAATTTTTTAGTTGTGGCAGACTACTTTTCAAAATATATTGAAATTGTGACAATGAAAAATAAAACTACTAGTGAAGTCATTATAAAGTTAAAAAGTTTGTTTGCAACGCATGGGATTCCGCGAACTATTATAGCTGATAATATGCCTTTTGGATCATTCAATTTTAGAAAATTTGCTGCAGAACATGATATAAATATTATAACAACTAGCCCACACTATCCACAAGCAAATGGTTTTGCCGAAAGATGTGTTCAAATCGCGAAAAAACTATTAAAAAAGTGTGAAGATGAAGGCGAAGAGATGTGGCTTAGCTTATTAGAATATAGGAACACTCCATTGAAAGGTAGTACTAAAAGCCCTGTAGAAATATTAATGGGAAGGAAACAGCGAACTCTATTACCTATAAAATCAGATTTGCTTCTAGCTGAAAACTCCAAAGAGATTCAAAACTGTAATGATTTAAATAATAAACGTAATGAAACATATTATAATAAGAAAACTAAATTTAAAAATCCTTTTACTGAAAACGAAAAAGTTTGGGTTAAAAATTATAATGATAATAGATGGGAAAAAGGGACAATCATGGCAAAACATTCATCTCCTCGTTCATATTGGGTAAACAAAGAAAACAACTCCACAGACATAAGAAGAAATTCATATTTTCTACGTCCAAGACACTAAAAAAAAAAAAAAAAAACAAAACAAATTTAAAACGACGCAAAATAAGGTACCCATGCCGAACATTTTGTCACTTCTTGAAGACATGCAACATTAGTTAAAAAAAAAAATAATAATAATAATAATAATTTTTATACTTTGTATACGATATAAAATTTATCAAAAATACAATAATCAAAAGATATATAAAATTGAATTTAAATAATAGGTACATCAATTAAATTTAAAATATATTATACTGATATATGAATTTAAAAATGAGATGCTATGTATTGAATTATGTAAAAAAAAAAAAAAAAAATATTAATTTAATTATTTTAAAGTATGTTAGAAAATACTTTATTCCCAAAGGGGGAGATGTAGTATACGTAGTTGGCAACACGCTATTATGAGTTTCAGTAAGTACCATCCATGTGAGAACTAACTCTATTTTGTAAGCTTGCTCTTTTGTAAACGAGCAGCAGCTCACCAGTTGGTAATCAGAAGTCATTAAATAAACATACAATTGTCCATACAACTAAGTCTTTTTATTAAATATATAAAATATATATACAGATGCACCTTATATATGTATACATTTAAATTACCGAGGTGGAACTCATCACCTGCGTGCTTTTGACTTTATACATATTGACTTCCATAGAACTAACTATGGAAAGAATGAAGCTTTAAGTCGAATGAGCATTTTATATAACTTAAACTGTTCATCGAGATGATGCAGTTTATTGGGCACCTCTTATTTATGTCATTGATGTTTATGGAGGATCCTAATGAGCAGCATATAAGGGATTCTGTAGAGGCTATCAGTAGGGATAATACGCGGATAATGATTAATGTTATATGTAATCAACAAACTGGTTTGCAAGTTTGTCATCTTAACACACAAAGTTTGAGATCAAGAGAAAAATTGGATGAATTTAGATACTTGTTTGCTAGTTCTAAAGTTGATGTGATATGTGTTTCGGAATCTTGGTTTTTAAGTGATGTTGATGACAGAATTTATAATTTAAGTGGTTATAAACATTTCAGATCTGACAGAACCAATCGTGTTGGTGGAGGTGTAGCTATCTATGTTCGTGAAAGTTTCGATTGTCAACTTGTAAAGAAGGCCCCTCATTGTAGTGAAATGCAATATGTTTTTATAAAAATAACTTGTAAATTCAATAAAATATTATTGGGTTCTGTATATCGACCGAATGCTTCAATTCAAATTTCACCGTTGATTGCTATTTTAGATGAGTTAACGTACGTATCACCTTTCGTTATAATGTGTGGAGATTTCAACAGCAATATTCTTGAAGATTCATCCCTTGTAAATAGTATGAAAGCTTTTAATTTAACTCCAGTGAATACATCATTTCCTACCCATTTTACTAAGGATAGTAGTACACTTATTGATATTTTTTACGTGAGTCATCCATACAAAGTTCTACACTTCAATCAACTTTCAGTTCCTTGTTTCTCCCGTCACGACATGATTCACTTAACATACCAGTGTGATGCTGTTAACATTGAACAGAAAATTACGTTCCGTGATTTTAAGAACATTAATATAGATCAACTAAAAGAAGATATTGTTGCAGTAGAATGGTATAGGATATATGGAATGCCATATGTTGATGACCAAGTAGGCTTCTTTCAAGACAAAATTCTAAGTCTTTTTAATACTCATGTTCCACTAGTAACTAAGTTATCAAAAACCAAAGTAAGTTCATGTCCTTGGTTTACAACAGGTATCAAAAATCTAATATCCCAACGTGACAAGGCATACAATCGGTGGAAAAGATTTTGTTTAGACGTACTTTACAGTGCGTACCGTACTCTCAGAAACAAGGTAACTCGTGAAGTACGCGAGGCTAAAATGCGCTTTTATGCCCCACGCCTTGATCCTGTTCAGGCTAAACACAATTTATGGAAAAATTTAAAGGAAATTGGCTTAGGCAAACAAATCAAAAGGAATATGGATAATATTGACTGTAATGAGTTAAATAGGTCTTTTGTTTCCTTTCCGACTCTCAACGACGACGACGGTGAAATTTCGAATGTAAGGTACAGTGAAGAGCATTTTGCGAATGTTAACAACTCCTCTCCTAAATTTTGCTTTTCAGCTGTTGATGATGTTGAGGTTTTAAAAAGTATTTTGTCTATTAAATCAAATTCGATAGGGTTTGATGAAATAAGTCCGGTTTTCATTAAAATTATTCTTCCTTTTACCTTAAAATACATTACACACATCATTAACTCCATATTTATGACGGGAGTTTTTCCTTTAGCTTGGAAACGTGCTAAAATAATACCAGTACCCAAAAACCAAAATGAGTTCAGACCAATTGCCATTCTACCGTTTTTATCTAAAGTACTTGAAAGAATTATGAGTTCTCAGATACAAAAATTTCTTCAAAATAATAATCTATTGTGTGACAATCAATCGGGTTTTCGACCAAAACACAGTTGTACAACTGCTTTAATAAATGTGACAGAAGATATAAGACAAGCTTTAGACAATGATCAAGTAACTTTTCTTATCTTACTTGACTTTTCAAAGGCATTTGATATGGTTAATCACAATGTTCTCTGTAAAAAACTTCAAAGCCAATTCAATTTTTCTTCATCGTCCACAAAACTCATATCTTCTTACTTAAATTGTAGATCTCAAGCAGTTGTTTCTAATAATTCCATATCAGACTTTCTTCCACTATCCTCAGGTGTTCCACAAGGCTCGATTCTTGGCCCAATATTTGTTACTATGTACATTAATGACTTGCCTAGTTTTTATTTAGTTCTTCGGTTGATATGTATGCAGATGATGTGCAGATGCGTAAAAGTTTTCCTTTGGGTCTAGTGGAAAACGCTGCCTGTGAAGTAAATGAAGATCTCGACAGGATTCTTCAATGGTCTCGTATGAACGGTCTCCATTTAAACCCATCCAAGTCAAAATGTTTGGTTGTTTCCAGAAAACCGGTAGATACTTCATATTTTCCGTATATTTATCTTAATAACAGTCCTATCGTTTTTGTTGATTCTGCAAGAAATCTAGGTATAACTTTTAACAAAACTCTTACATGGAATAACCACATCAGGTTGACTTTGGGTAGGGTTTACGCAGGTCTTCGCACACTTTGGGCAACACAGTCGGTAACACCTTTAAAAACCAGATTAGTTTTAGCTAAAACGCTAATCATACCAATTATTATGTTTGGGTGTGAGCTATTTAACAACTGTGACTATGAACATAAGCGGAAACTCAATGTGGCATATAACAGTATCGCACGCTATATTTTTGGATTGAAAAGATATGACCACATTTCCACTTTTTCTAAATCTATTTTTGGTATCACACTTGATGATCTTTTTAAAAAGAAAACGTTGACCTTACTCCACAACGTCATCCAAACGCGCCTACCAAGGTACCTATATAACAGGATCTGTTTCTCCCAATCAATGAGAACTCTTGATCTCATACCAATACGACATAGTTGTTTAATTTCCGAACGACAATTCTTTATCCACGCGATACGTTTATGGAATTCCCTTCCCAGAGCCATTAGGCTAATAAGTAGTAAAACCTTGTTTGGGATTAAGCTCAGACAATACTTGGAGGCACCCAGATGATGATTAGATATTCGAGTCTTTCTTTCTTACTTTCTTCCTTTCTTTTCTTTTTTTTGTTTTCCTTCTTTATTTATTTTTTGTTTCAAAAAGTAATGTTATACTTGCTAATTTAAAAAAAATAAAATAATTACATAAATGTTGCAGTAATACTTATAAATATATTTATTTGTCATTTTTACATTTAATATCTTTTATTATAAATTGTAACACATTCACTTAAATATTATAAATAGAATTATCAATGAAGCTTGCACTATTAAATGAGATATTGTATCTTACTGTGTAAGTTATGAAAATAAAGTTTGAATTTGAATTTGAATTTGATAGATTTAAATTTAAATAAGGTGGGATTAAAATCATTGTTTAGAACCAGTGCTCCACTATCGTAATCGTCTTTATTTTATTTTTTGTTGTTCTGTAATAATTCATGTTAAATGTTAATTATGTTTTGTATTTTGTGCGTGTGTTAGGCTTTAATTGTATTAATATCTTACTAACAACTAACACATGCACTAATGATGAGCCCCTGATCGTAGTGTGACGCTTGCTGTAAGCTAACTACTTTCTGAAAATTCTGAAGTGTAAAAAGAAAAGCTGATTGACGTTTTGCCGTAAAAACCTGACTTGATCATTTACATTTTGCATATGGTACAGTGAGTTCCATTCTACGCAGTCAAAATCACGCACTAAGTCAAATGTGTTTAAGTTTTTGAAGTCTCGGTATTGAAAAATTTGTTGATCAACCTGAAAAACTAAATCCAAACATACAAAAAGTAAATCGTGCTTGGAAAAACCAGGTGCTAAAAGCTGGCTGTAAAGCATAACCTTACCAACATCGCTGGCAAGATACAGATCTAGTAGCGAACTAGACTCTTTGGTAAAGTGGGTAGCAGTGGAGCAGTTAACGGGAGTCAGATTCAGCGCCTTAAATACATTAAGGAAATTTTCAGCTAAACGCATATCCAACAGATTACAGTTGAAATCACCACACAGTATATTATAGGAAAAGCAAGAAGAAATTGTCTCTAACGTCGTAGCCAATGGTATTATGCTAATATGGTTGTATGGTCTGTAAACTGATCCAACTAAAACATTTTCAGTGTTACAAACGATACTGACAAAGACATATTTAAAAGGACAGTCGTCATCAGATTTGCATATTAATTTGCAACTTATCCCGTCACGCACAAACAAAGCGGCACCTCCCCCACAACTGAACTTTCTATCGGCTCGGAAAATTTTGAAACAGATTCAGACACAGATACGATATCTATTTTAGATTCCACAAACAGGTACCTAAATTCCCCTAATTTATTGGTCAAACTCTGCGCGTTTAAATGACATATCTTTAATCCATTATTTTGTGCTCTTAAAATTCGAATCATATCGTACAAATTCATATTCATACCATTGCCAGTGAACCCTCTGGTGGCGTTAGCTGCACTCGCGAATTTTTAAGCTTTGAACGTGGCAGAAGCTTGAGAAGGAATATGAAGCAGAAGGAATAATAAAAATAATAATAACTAGCAATAAACACAATATTTGGCAAAAAATTGTTACAATAAATAATAGAAAAAGTGAAAGAAAAAAGAAATTAAGTAATAAAAATATTATATGGAAAAATATTGTTATTATCAATAGAAAAAATAAAAAGAATATGTAGTGTATAGTTACCATTAATAGAATAAATAAAAAGAGAATATTAAGTTTGAGTATTAGAAAGAAAAAGGCATTTGCATTACAGATATGATAGATTTAGTTTTTTTTAGAAACACTTATTCAAAGATAATAAGAGAAATTTACTTACCGGAAAAGACATTAGCCTTCATTTTTTGAGAGGATCGCATTAAAGCAATTCCAATGAGCATTAGATCAAAACACGGTTTTGTCAAACTACTATAAAGGTGAGCAATCGAACTTGCAAATACGGCAATATCTTCAGTTAACCTTTACAAAAAAAGTTTATTTATGTAAAATATACTAATTTAGAATTCGATCGAATTTGAATTTTGTTTACCTATGGTCAGCGTTTTCGATTCTCCCATCCAAATTTGAAACACGATAATAGTTTTGATTTTTGAAATATAAGCGATACGAATGTCTCACGAGTCTTGTTCTAAACAACATTGATGTCAAATCACAAATTATTCAAAACGTATCATAATTGTCTTACCTAAAAGCTAAAGCTAATTTATTCTCCAGATATCTTATCATTGAGTTGACGAATGTAGCCGGTATCGCAATACCAAACCATTTCATCAACATAACAGCAAATTGGTTGACATCCTTGCGCACGATAAATTTCACTATGGCACCCTCTAAGGATGCCACATATATACTGAGAAAGGTTCTTGAGACCAAACATATGGTATGTACTCCTAGTAAACCCGTTTCATAGCAAATTGGTTTTGGAATCATTATCTTTAACAATTGTTGTAATTGTGCAAGAAATTCAACATTTAATCCCGGTAATACTTCTTGGTTCTCTTTTTTTGATGCTAAGAGCAGCTTCTCGACCTCTGCAATTTTGGCTTCTTCTTGATTCAGAATTGTTATTTCATTTTCAGTTTTTGTGTTGAACGTTGTATTATTATTTTCGTTGCATTTATCAGTATTAGTAAATTGGTCATCATTAGCATTGACGGCAACGGAAAGATTCTTTTTCATCAGTGGGTACGCCATTTTTATAGCATAAGCACAAATGGCTGCACCCACCAAAGTTTGGCTAAGACTATGTGTGGTATAGCCAAGTTCCCCATATTTGCGGATTGTTTGTTGGTAGTATTTGGATAAAACTGCCATAACCAGGTGATGAAATTCGTTTAGGTTTTTGATTTATAACAATTTCTATTTACTTATGTATTGAAAACTATAAATTTTTTACTATTTTGGTGGAAATTGATTGATATATGAAATTTGTTGGTTTCAAATGGATATGCATTCCTTAAGTTCTTGATTTATATAAACAATACAAGTCTGTAGAGAAAAGAAAAAAATGTAATCAGTTTATTGTTACTTATTTAGAGATACAACTTCATTAAAGTAGTATCCTAGGAGATACACAACATTTGATAAATATTTAAATAAATATAAAAAATCAGTTCTGGTAAATATTGAGTTAATCATTATATTTAGACATTTAAATTAGACTGGGCCAAAAAACAATATATTTTTATTTTTGAATACTAACACGAAAATTTATCAGAATGCTGAAAAAATGCTTAATAAGCAATACCCGTGGCGTGATGGTTAGTGCGTTGGACTGTCATTACAAAGGTCTTGGGTCTAATCCCTGTCTATGCCATCTAAAGTTTTCTCACGGGTACTGCCTTTTGGAAGGAATTGACAAATCCTCCAAGAATAATTCTTTTTCATGAAAAGTTTAATCTAAACTAAGAAAAATAAATGATGGTCAAAATGTTTACCATTAAAAAAATGACGATGGGGTATTATCGCTGCTTTTTTTGTTTCTCTTCTAGATATTTTACTTCAAATCTTTCAAATCATTGAAGCAACACAAATATATGTGAACGTATTTTTGTATAAAATCAAATGTCCAAATACAAATTTTTTAACAGTTTTCAAGCAATTAATCAAGCCTATCTATTTATATATATTTTTCAATTTCTTCTATCCCCCAAGACCGGATATTCAAATGGGGGATATCCCAATCTGGATAAATGATTTCTGTACAACTTGTTACATTCCACCAAAGATGTCAATTTCACCTACATAAACCAGCAGTTGTTTGGACTTGTTGACTATTGATATTCTGGTAGATATTTCAGACTTTTAGATTGCTTTCTCCAACACCAGATGGAAGAGCAGACAGGCCATGTCATCACTGGAGATGTAGACGGGTGTGGAAAGTAGTCCGGACACTTTTACTTGGTTCGAAATTTTGACCAAGGTCATACTATTTAGTCTTATTAGTTTATTTGGGATAGCGAATTCTCTCATGGCTTTATAAAATTTACATTAGATTACTATAAAATTTTACCATCGCCTGCCTAAGGGTAAAGATCTAATCATTTGTTGACTTGGCTGGAGTGCAAAATTGATAATTGCCTGTTATGATTTTCTCTTTCCAACATTCTACATACATATATGACACATATTATATTATCAATACGAATATAATTACTCAAAATATCCAAAGTATTATATGCCCCATACATAAGAAAGGAGATATCACTGAGTGCAGCAATCACAGGGCTATAACGTTTTTGAGTACAATCTATAACATATTTTACTCTATTTTCTAAGACCGGATATCCCCTAAGGCGCCAGTTATAGCTATTATTGGTTTTCGTCATTGAAAACAAACATTGGAATTTTTTTGGCAGGTCGTTTATAGATATCATCAAAAGTTCTGTCATTGAAAATAATTTCCTGATTGAAAACCACCGAAAAATGTTTACTGACAGAAATCTGTCATTGGAATTGTGTGAAATTGGAACACGAACCAGTGGAACGATTCGTTTCACTTTTGAACATAAAAGTATCAGCTGTTTAGGAAAATGAATTTCCGTCCGGAAAATATAAAAATACATTTTTATAGAAAAATGAATGCGTAATTACACTTTGTTTCTCAAAAAAAAAAATTCTTTGTGTGATTTCCGATCGATCAGTATATAATTTTCATTTCTAATCAAAGGGAAACATCGTCAAATATCGATTCAAAATTTTTTCCGGATTGATTTCAATGATAGCTATAACTGGCGCCTAAGGGGAAATGAAAATCGGCAAATATCAATGTGGCGGGCCATTCAAGACCACATTATCACCCATAGTAATATATTTGATCAGTTTTTTTCTAATCAATCATAAGTCGATTGTGAATGATTCAAGCTTTCTGTGATCCGTTCCCCGAGAAAATAAATTGATTGCAATCATAGAAGAGAAAATTACAATTAAACATTTATATCCAAACCACAATCACGCGTTTGGTAGTGCCGACTTTGACATATTGAATACAAATAATGGACTCTTAGGAAGCCTGAAATGTTACCTCAAGCACTGTGCTCGTATTTAGATCGGAAATAGCGTAAGCTCGAGCTTTGACAGTAAACAAATTTATTGTCACTGTTACTTCGTTTGTCTTATTATAGAATATTTGCAAAGACTGCACTTTGTAAAGATTTTGCACCCTATGCAAAGTCTTTGCATTCTCCTTCAGTCTTTACTATATTTTGCAAAGTGATCCACAAAGCATCTTTGAATTTTTGTCATATTACTTTTCACTTTGCTTTGCTACAAATAGTCGCAAAATTAAGGTTTATAAAGTTACTATACAGACTCTTTGGACAATAAAGCAAAAAGCACAACCTAGTCGTGGATTTTTGTAATACTATCTTTGTGCCTCCTCATATGTTTTTGGTCTCAGAACAGTAGATATATTAAAAAAGACCAGTGTTGTGTTTCCTTTTTAAATCAGATTTAACTCTATGAGCCTGGAATAAAATTACCGAAACAATTGAGTTAATTCATTCTTACAGCTTTTAAGACAGCTTTTTTAGCGTACTAGACCCACTCAAGCTCTGTTCAGCGTAGAGAACCTCTTGCATGAGGTGAATGTTGTTTCATCTAAAACTTCCGGAATTTTTCGCCAGATCCAGACTTGCATCCAATTTCGACGATGTTTCGAACTTGTCCCTCTGCATTGCAACACACTCTACCATTGGAATTTTGCATTTTTTAAAGTTTGATGTTGTTTCTTTGTCGTTACCATGCCATGCAAACAAAAAGTAAAGTTTTCTTATCAATCTTTTGTTGCCGAAGAGAAGTGAACTCACCAAGATACGGTTGGTGTCCTTGTCAGCGTCCGAAGGGAACGCACTTTGTTCAAGTGTGGGCAGAGTTAGTAGTGAGGGATCAATAGATTTTGTTAATACAATAAGGATTTAAGTTATTAAAGGGGAGTTCGCAAACCACATTAATAAGGTCGGACAAGATTAATCACTTTTAATTGTAGCGCTTTAATAAAATAAAATAAAATTGTCAGTTTATAAAACTTTAAAAATATATATGTAAATAACGTTATAAGAAAATCACTGAAGCTTAATAGTCTTAACTAAAAACAAAAGAAAACCACAAAAGCGAATAAACAAAAACAACTCGAAGAAGTGGCAGTCTAACCGTCTAACCCAAAGACTATCGCTCCATATAAAGACGTGAATACGAGCTATCAAACTGAAATGTCGATTTACACGCACCCATTTACAGCTCATATGAATATACCGCACACGTTCACAGCTAATATCAATTTTCCACGAATTTATAATAGATTCTTGACAGTGTTCAAAAAGTAAGACAATAAGAACCATAGACACACCATATAAAGACCGGAAACCAATCTGTCATTCTGGTTTTGCCTACAAGCTGAAATGTCAATTCTCATCAGCGTTGCCGCGAAGACAAAAATTGTAAGTGCAATTTTGAGGGCCATTTCCAAAATGTGCGGGCCACTATCCCACTACCGTGGAACAAATTTGTTTAAGAAAATAATAACAGTTTGTCTTTTCTAAATAAACTTATTATATTTCAGGTCTTTTTGTTTACAGTATTAGTTATCACACTTGTATAAATTCCCGATCGGGCACATTTTGGCAACGCCTCTTCTCACGCACCCTTATTTCGAATTCTAACATCAATTCACCACAGCTAACATCAATTCACCACCCTCTAACATCAAAAAAAATATGTACGTTAAATGGAAAAAATAATGGTAATACTTACAACTAAGTTTTATACATTTTTTTAAAGACAACAATTTTGTCTATTAGCTTGTTTTTAAATCAAGTCTAAACTATGTAAATTAGAATAGTTCGTTGAGATATTATGTTTTCAATAAATATTTATTAATCCGATCATCTCAGATGCCGACTTAAGACTAAAATCGAAAAACATTTTTGCTGTAAACTGTCATCAAATATGGTTAAACAAAGATCTTATGGTTTCTTATACATGAATCACTTATTAGAAGATCGTACTTATTGCTTATTATTATATTTTGGTTCATATTTTCTAATTACTAATGGAACAGACGTGTGTTAATTTGCATAGTTTTTTGAAAAAAATTGTTTCAAACTCAAAATTTGGGCAAAAAAAGGTAAAAAAGGTTTGCAGTGTGATTTTTAAAACTTTAAGATTATTTACTATTGTTTTTAGAATGCATTGCTTATATTTGTTTTTGATCAAACATTGAAAACTAGATGATTGTATGTCTTGTAGTTCTTGAGAAAAATTCCAAAAAAAACTATTATAATTAAATTATTTTTTCCTTGCTTGAGTATTTACGTAGTCTTATTTTGATACTAATAATCGAATATGGATTAAGGTATACCCGGAATAAATTATTTTTTCTTAAATCCAGCTTATTTAAATACAAAAGAAAGTGTGTTATTACACCCAGACTTTTTGTATGCTGCGTGTTTCGCATATTTTCTTTTGAACAGTCATCCCGTCAATCTCGCATTATTACACCCGGATTGTTTTCGGTTGCGTGTTTTTGACATTTTTTTCATTTTTTGTTCTCATCCACAAAGTCAAAGTGTGAAAATAATTAAAGAAAACTGTACTTTTTAATACAGCAATGATTATTGACATTATGAATACGGATAATAATTCCGAATAATGTAAAAATAGGAATTGGATGGAAATCTGGAGAGAATCCTTCATTTTCTTGACAAAAGAACTAAAATCAAATGATAAACCATCGTTTTTAAATTATAAAAGGATGAATGAAGACACTTTTAACCTGCTTTTCATTGAAAACGACATAAAAAAATACAATTTTGAGGGCCAGAAAAGTTGGATATCACTTTGTTTCAGCGGGCGAAACATTCCAAAGCTTAAACTACCAAGCTAGACTCTTTCAATCATTCCTTCAATTAATTTCATTATAAGGTCTTTGCTCCACTTGAATTTGTCCGGCGGAATATTTCTTGTTTACTCGGTAACAATAGAAAGAATAATAAAGCAACACCAAGAAACAAGGAAAGGCAAGAAAGAGAAACGTCAAAAACAATCCAAGAATCCCGAACCTAGAACTCTGCGGGTAGAGAATTTTTAAAGTATTTCTATTTCACCTACTTTCTCTTTCGCACTTATTTGAGTCTTTCCAAAAAAGTCTGAGTGTAATAACACACAAACTTTGGCTAGAAGACTTTGTGATTGAAAGTGGCAAGAAATTGTTAATTTCTAACTTCACTATATTCAAAAGTGTGTACTACGTATAATACAGTTTTCAATTCAATAAAAAGCTATAATTGTCTGAACAAGGCATTTGTTGTACATATTATGTAAAGAAAACTTGAAATATATTAGCAAAAATGTAAAACATTGTTGTTTTTTTTTTAATTTAAATGTAATACAAAGACTTGTTATTCAGGTAAAATTATACATTCCAAAAATTATCTTTTTTGAATGTTATTAATAATTCTTTTTTTCTCGAATTTAAAAACGATTACTATTTCCTAAAAGTATTTTGATAATTACAAAACAGTTACCAAGTTTTAACAATTTCACTATAAGTTAAGTTTTTCAAATAAAAAAATGATAAAAGTGTGACATCACCTCAACATCACACATAACATAACTATTTTTTTCTTCGAGGTGAGTTTGAAAACGTCAACAAAAATTCCAATGTTTACATTTTTAAACATTTTTAATAGAAAAACAAATTTCATACAAAACAAATCTTCTCGTCCAAGAGAATTTGTCACACTACATCGTTGGATACTTTCACTATTTTGGATGCATAACAGCGGTATTGGTCAATACCGAAGGATTCGTAAGGGGTTTGTGTTTCACAACACTTTGTCGCAAGTTCATTTGGGTAAAAGATATTTTATCGTTTCAGGAGCTTCCACTTCACCTGGTCACAGCAGTAAAAGTCCAACATGATTTTAGACAATCAGCGTAAGGATGCCACTGGCAAAACAATAACCGACAAACACTTCATGCCACAAGGTGAAGGTGGATTCTTTGAGTTCATTTCGTCGCCTCATATTATGTTCTTTGAAGTTGCTATGTACGTGGCTATGTCTGGGGTAATTCCAGGCAGTAGCACTTGGGCTTACATCGTCATTTGGGTAATTGCCAATCAGGTAAAGTTGCAGGGAAATCATCGCTTGAGTTTCTCTTTTTAACTTTGTTTGTATCATTTACAGACTGAAAACGCTTGGCTTACGCACAAATGGTACAGAGAGAATTAAAAGATAATTTTTATATTAAAATGCAAACATTCGAACTCATTCGGTCGTGTCCTTGGTACAATAATGTACCTACAGGAATGGTTTATACCTTCCTGGAATCCTTGAAGTGTGAGTAAGAAAGTTGCATTCACACTTTTTAGCTACAATCAAAAAAACTTATAAGAACACGTCCAAGTGAGTTCGAATGTTTGCATTTTCCTATCAAAAATGTTTGAAAATGCAAACATTCGAACTCATTCGGTCGTGTCCTTGGTACAATAATGTACCTACAGGAATGGTTTATACCTTCCTGGAATCCTTGAAGTGTGAGTAAGAAAGTTGCATTCACACTTTTTAGCTACAATCAAAAAAACTTATAAGAACACGTCCAAGTGAGTTCGAATGTTTGCATTTTCCTATCAAAAATGTTTGAAAATGCAAACATTCGAACTCATTCAGTCGTGTCCTCGGTACAATAATGTACCTACAGGAATGGTTTATACCTTCCTGGAATCCTTGAAGTGTGAGTAAGAAAGTTGCATTCACACTTTTTAGCTACAATCAAAAAAACTTATAAGAACACGTCCAAGTGAGTTCGAATGTTTGCATTTTCCTATCAAAAATGTTTGAAAATGCAAACATTCGAACTCATTCGGTCGTGTCCTTGGTACAATAATGTACCTACAGGAATGGCTTATACCTTCCTGGAATCCTTGAAGTGTGAGTAAGAAAGTTGCATTCACACTTTTTAGCTACAATCAAAAAAACTTATAAGAACACTTCCTAGTGAGTTCCAATGTGGTGCGGAAATTGGTTCAAATGAGGATACCATAATGTGTCTACTTGCAAATTTAAAAATTTGAATCGATATTTGACGGTGTTCCCTTTGATTAGAAATGAAAATTATATACTGATCGATCGGGAATCATGCAAAGAATTTTTTTTGAGAAAAAAAAGTGTAATTGCGCATTTATTTTTCTCTAAAAATGTATTTTTTTATTTTATTTCTTATTTTGACGGAAATTCATTTTCCCGAACAGCTGATACTTTTATGTTCACCACAGCAATTTAATAAAAAAAAACATCTGTCAAAACAAGTAAATACACCGCATCGAATTGTTGTTGGATTTCACATTTCAAAATGGACGTAATGTCAAAATTACAAATACAACAATGTAAACAAATGGGTGTTGGAGGGTAAAACGTACGAAAGATTCCGGTCTTTATATGGTGTGTCTATGATAAGAACAACGAATTTTAAAGTGCTTACCTTATCTTAAATGGACACATTTTGTGCAACTATTGGTATATAAGGAAAATGTAATAAATCTGTTTCAGCATGTGGGGATTATAAACTAAATCGCAAGGGTGATATTTCTGTTTAATCTGTGTGATTCTATTTACATTATATTACTATAAGTTTTTAACCTAAACCTAAAAACTTGTTTTCATTATGACGGGTAGATGGCTATTTGGTGCTTTAAATGGTAAGGTAGTATGAACTGAAGCTGAAAAAAAGGCAAACAATTTTTGAAAAGTAAAAAAAAAACATAAGGAAAATAAGAGATTGCTGTATGAAAGTTATATGTCTGCGATCAATAATGACATGACATACAATTTGGTACGTTATGCAACGAAATATTACGTTTTTGCAGTCTGGTAAGATTTCAAGAAAAATCGAATGACAGTTCTTTGTACAAGAAATAAAAACATTAATAAAAACTGGTATTCGACTTAAATATCTATGCAAATTTAAATTTACACTTTAAACTTATTTCATCTTATTAAATTATTCAATAAAATTTGTATACAAATTTAACAGTCAGTCTTTTTTATAAAAAATGAAATCTACAAAATATTGTTAAGAACTGACGTTTAGTTCTCAATATCCCGTGATTTAATTCTATGCTAAATTTTGTTATTAACGTTAAAGAATGGCCTTAGAAAAATTTAATAAGTGTTTTTCTTTATATAAGCAGGTGCTCTTATAACCTACTTGAGTCTCCTAGACAGAATTCAAAAGAGAGCTCTAAAAATGATAGGTGACCGTTGTCTAACTAAAACTTTTGTATCTCTCGAGCACCGTCGTAAGGTTTCATGTCTGTTATTATTTTATCGCTACTTTCATAACAATGCTTTTATGAAATAGCCAGTTGCATTCCTCTCCTCAAACAATTCAACCGTAATACCCGTTCTTCTAGGAATGCTCATCAGTTTACCCTTGAGCCCAATTTCGGACGTACTGTAAAGTACAGAGATTCTTTCTTTAGTCGCACTACACGAATGTGGAATGCTTTACCAGACTCAATGTTTCCCACTCATTACAATGTGCAGACATTCAAAACCAATGTGCATCGGTATCTCCTTTCTAATCCTATCCTCCCTTCCTGCTTGCTCGCACTGTGATTAATCATCACAGGGTATTCATATCCCCTTGAGTGCGCTTATAATATATATAAAAAAAAATATAAAAACTTTGAAAAAATGCTACTAAAATTGTCGAAAATTATTTTCGATTAAAAATCTCGGGAACGATAAAAGATATTAAAACCAAAATTATACTACAATATGCAAAACACTATTGCTCACTTTTTAAATTAATTTTTTAGAAAAAATCAATTGGCAACTTCTTCTTACAAAATACGAAAACCTACCACAACAATAGAAAAGTGATAAGAAGAAGGTCTTTGACTCAAGTGGGTACAAAGAAAGATTTAGAAATTTTTTTTCATCTCACACAAATGTTTGATATTAAATTTTTTAAAGATTTAGAAAAATGAATAGATGGGTTAGGATGGGAAAATATAAGTGTGGTTCGCATCCCAGACTCTTTTTGTAATTTGTGTTCACTGCATTCATATAATTTAATACATTGCTTCTGACATCACTTTTACTAAAAAAATGTCTGACTCTTTCTTCTTTTGCCAAATCTCAAACGAGTAAGTCATCCTCAAATCCAAAATCATATATATGTATTCACCAAAACAAAACTCTGCAACATTTCAACCCTACAATTTATCTACATTTAAAACGTAACAAATAACATATTTAAAACTTAAATGATTGTAAAAAAGAAACTATTTATGAAACGACCTACATTAAACACTCTTTGGAAGTTCGAAAGGAAGTATCTTAAATTCTTTGCAAAAAGTGCTGTTTGTAGTAACGACTCAATTCTTGGTTTTGTCACACATTCGTGTTACCTATTCAAAATACTTTTTATTTTAATAACTTTGAAACTGATCAAATCCAAGCGAAAATGAAATTTAACTTTTTCATTTATTAAGTGTGTCTACATAATAACAATCAAACATTTTAGAACACATCCTTCGTGCATTTTTCTGCTGTCAATGATGAAAACTCAAGATGATAGCAGCAAAATTATAGTTCAAATTGTTAGATTTAAGTGAAAATTCTCAATGAACAATCTGCAATCGGTGAAAAGCACTTAGAAAAAAACAACTGTCAAAATAAAAATATTTCATCCGTTATGTTTTTATTGCTTCAAATCAAATGCACCGTCTAGTAATTGGTGCTGGATTTATATATGATACATATTCATGGACATAATATTTTCATATGGAGCAAAACACTCAAATTTAGGGTCCGCCATGTAAGGTTTTTTTTTTTCAACTAGTGCTTATTTCATTAATGGTAACACTTAACTCATGTCTGATTTGACAGATAATTAGTTTTATCCTTCCGCTAAACGAATATGGTGTTGTGTATACGCCTGAACAACGCTGGGAAATATTGCCTGCTATCGACTTAGAGAAGATGCCGATTTTGCCAAAAAATCATCTTTTCTGGGCGGGTATGTAAACAATCAAAATTATCGCATTTGGGGCATAGAAAACCCACACACATACATTGAAAATAAGATACACCCAAAACGAGTCACTATTTGGTGCGGATTTTGGTCCAGAGGCATAATTGGGCCATTTTTCGAAAATGAGCAAGGAGTGGCCGTCACAGTCAATGGCCATCGTTATCGGGCCATGTTGAAAGAGTTTTTGTTCACAAAAATTGAAGAGGAGGATATTGGCAACAAAAACCGATATGTTTATATTGTCGATTGTAATGTCGAGGAATAAATGCGAATTCCAACGAACAAATTTGGCTTGTTTTCACGCAAACATAGAATTTACTACTGAGTTTTTAGTGGAAATGGCGCCATTTTGAGGAAAACATCACATACTTGAATGACTATGAATCAGCTGTTTGCTTTGGCTTGTAAGCCAACCAAGATGGCTACCGAGGATTTATATCTTTATTAGATTTGTTTTGGTTTTTGATATGGAGTGTCTTTGGCCTAACTTAATCACGACTGACGTTTGTAAATTCCAGTCATAGTGTGTTATTACACCCAGACTTTTTTGGAAAGACTCAAATAAGTGCGAAAGAGAAAGTAGGTGAAATAGAAATACTTTAAAAAGCCTCTACCCGCAGAGTTCTGGGTTCGGGATTCTTGGATTGTTTTTGACGTTTCTCTTTCATGCCTTTCTTTGTTTCTTGGCGTTGCTTTATTATTCTTTCTATTGTTACCGAGTAAACAAGAAATATTCCGCCGGACAAATTCAAGTTCAATTCCTATTTTTACATTATTCGGAATTATTATCCGTATTCATGATGTCAATAATCATTGCTGTAGTAAAAAGTGCAGTTTTCTTTAATTATTTTCACACTTTGACTTTGTGGATGAGAACAAAAAATTAAAGGAAAGTGTCAAAAACACGCAACCGAAAACAATCCGAGTGTAATAATGCGAGATTGACGGGATGAGTGTTCAAAAGAAAATATGCGAAACACGCAGCATACAAAAAGTCTGGGTGTAATAACACACATACTTAAATCCATTCTTTACAAACGCCATCTGTCGACAAGCACACGAATCCTAAAAAGCACTAGGGTTGGGAACTATAAATAAAAAGTACTCACTTCTAAATAAAAAGTAAGTACTACTTTGTAATTTGACTCTTTAAAATTGATGCTCTAGTGAAGTTTTGAAAGAACAAAAAGATGAAATCACTAAAGTGGCATCTGCAATCACAGACAGAGTGAACAAAAAAATACAGTTACAGAAATAGAAATAATCTCCGAAAAATTTGTTAAACTCATAAAAATAGTAGAGACCTAAAGTAGTATAATTGAGAAACAAAGAGCTATGTGCACTGAAAAAGAAAATCGTATTGTACAACTCGTAGTAGGTGCTAAGAAGAACCACATTATTTTATTCAGAGTCAATAACGCTTTACCATGCTGATAAATTGCTCAATACATTTATTAGGAGGTACATTTTTACAGATTATTTGAGGTCGTAGCTATAGGGGGAATTGTTGGGGTCGAATCTCCGCGGAAAATTTGTTTCAACAGATATAAATGACATTTCGAATATAAATGCAATTACACATAATACCCGTGTTTTGTTGGCAAATCTATCCATAGTATAGTAGGATTTTACAAGACTAACAAAAACAATATCCATAGTATGAATAACACCGATAAAAGTTAGAGTAGAATCTCACTATGGATAGGTTTTTGACATTTATACGAGCCTCGAATGGATCTTATGTGATTTTGTTCTCAAATGTTGGTACGATTGATATTGCATTTGTATCTCGATGGCTGTGTTCGTTGAGTAGTTGTGCATTTGGAATCATATGTGTTTTCCATTGGGGAAAAAACTAATATATTACTGTTGATATTATTTAGTTTTGTTAGTGACAATGGACTAACTGCATGGACTAACTTTTGCAAGAGAAAACAATAGAAAAGATATTTATATTTTGCTATGTTTCCACCAAAGGTTTATCTCAGTTTCTTTTGGCGTTTCCACCGCACAAAAAGATTAAAAAATGATTAAGTTTGACAGCACTTTCTAAAATGCAAATGGTGTTTCGATGTTTCTTATGAAGTGCAAGTGAGATTGTTTGATTCGTGTTAAACAATGAAAAGTTCAGCACCATATAGGAATATGCATGTGCAATTTTTTTTCTTTTTAATTTGATTAAAACAAAACTATATTTTTTGTACACAAGCATGCAAATAAACAGACCATAACGTATTATCTGTAAAACCAACTCCTCCACACAAGTTTTTCTTCATAACTTTCCGTCCCCGACCGGAATCGAGCAAATCAAGCTCATTTCAACTCGATTCAGGTATATAAAGAGTTCAGGCGACCTTCAAGCTCGCTTCAACACAACATGTTAATGTAGTACCATTGAATAATTACAAATAGAATTGAATTGAATTGAATTCTTTATTGAGACTTTGATTTCGTTTACAAAAAATGCTTAATACTTATTGCTATTTTAGTCATACTGCGGCTATAATGTATTGCCTGCTCTGTCAGTTGCTTTTTTTTGTGAAGCCTCGTGGCTGAATTATAATATAGTTTAACTACTCTTGCTCATGAGAGTGTATACATTGCTTTTGCTTTGACTATAATGTCAGACAAATAATGTTACAAATAGAAGTGGACACCGAACATTGCTCAAGCGACCATGCGACTTATGAGCACCCAGTGAGTACTATTAGTAGCTTGAATATCATTTCCATGATATTGGTTTTTGTATATGCTAATTTAAATGCTCAAAAGGTTTGTGTATACAAAGTCAAAAGGGATTAAAAAAGTCCTTTTGGGATCTTTTTTGAAAACGAACTATATGAATATTTATAGATGAAGACAATAATATTATGTACGCGTTAAAAGGGATAATGTTTTTGTGTCGCCATGAAAAAAGGAATAGGTATACCTACATCTTAATATGTTAGGTAGGTATTTGAAAAGATACTATTAAATTTTCGTGTGTAAAAAATTGTTCTTACTATTTTTATTTTGTTTTGGAGATTTGGTTAAATTGATTTACCAAATCGTTTACTTGGAGGTTTGTTGTTCAAAATAAAAAAATTGCAACTACTTTTTCATGAATTTTTTTATCGGTACTGGCAGATATAGGTACCATTTTACGAATATATTGTAATATTCTGCTTGGTCCGACAGTTAAAACTTATTCAAACTTCGTAAATAAAAACACAAATTCACTTTCCTTTAAATTACTCACAAAATTTCTTTATTCCACACTTTCAATTATTACTTTTTAAACACAGTCTTTACTTTTATAGCAATTCACAATCCATAATCCATACTGAATCGCTTCGCTTCCAAGCGCCTATTTATATACCTCAAATCGGTTCGAGAATCTACGAGGTTGTTCTCGATGCTTAACGAAGTTCTCCACTTTATCACTAGATGCTTACCCCTTTCGAGGTTCTTGTATGCGCTGAATGAGTTCCCCTCTAAGCCACTAGATGTTTCTCGATGCTTAACGAAGTTCTCCACTTTATCACTAGATGCTTACCCCTTTCGAGGTTCTTGTATGCGCTGAATGAGTTCCCCTCTAAGCCACTAGATGTTTCTCGATGCTTAAAGAAGCGAGTTCTCCTATTACTACCACTAGATGTTGCCCCTTATTATTGAAAGAGTGTATACACATTACATTGCCCCCTCCTTAGGATTGATCGTCCCGAACAAATCCATCGTTCTCATCACCACTGTAGCGATGTAGCCGGTCGCGATGTACAACTTTAGGTTTTCCTCTGACTCCCTTTTGTATCCGGTACACGACATCGTTGATTTTTGTAATGACTGTATATGGACCTTCCCAGTCCCGTTGAAGTTTCGGTGACAATCCTTTTTGTCGATGGGGATTGTAAAGCCACACCCGATCTCCTGCTTGGAACTCTGTGGCTGTCGCTCGTATATCGTAGCGTGTCTTCATTCGGTCACTGAACGTCTTTATTTTCAACCTGGTATTGTCGTGGATCTGAAGGAGTCTTTCTTGTTGAGCCTTCCTCAACTCGTCGTTGCTCCAGCCATAAATGGGATCGACTCTGGTTCGTTGGACAGTAACTACTTCTTTTTCTTTTTGTCGTCTGCAATGCTTACAGTCTTGCTTATATGGTCTGCTCTTGTTTACGCGTTTCGTTTGATAAACCTGGATGTCGTTCCTGGGGCCATCGATACCAGAAACCAGCTTCTGCCACCTAAAGTTGGTTCTTATTCGTTTTCCCGGGTAGGAAACAACTTCGGAAGCAACGTTGTTGGTGTTACTTTGACCGGTTGAATTACTCCTATTTCCACAGTGTTGCCATGCGGTTCCTCTTCGCGGTAATCTGCACTGTCGCTGTAGATGCCCAGTCTTATTGCAGTTCCAGCATCGTGCTCGTCCGCCTCGCTGACTCCTTTCCACAGTAGTCTTCTGACAAGAACATTCTTTAACTTCTAATTTTCTTACGCGATGCACGTTTTGGGAAGCTTGTTCTACAGCTTCCATCGTCAGAGCGAAAGCCAATGCTTCTGGAAGTGTTCGCTTTCCGGCAATGCGGATAGCCCTTTGGAGATTTATATCGCCCACAGCTCTCACAAAGGCTTCAACAGCAAGTTGATTTATTATCTCGTTACCAGCTGTTGGATATGCCAGGTGAACCAATCGCTCGATATCTGCCTGAAGCTGCTGTAGAGTTTCACCTCTTTTCTGTGTCCTATTGTTAAGCTGAACTCGGAAGAGTTCTGCCATGTGGCTATTCCCAAACCGCTGTTCGATTGCATTTACCAGAACTGTGAAGTCACCACTCTTTTCTGCTGGGATGGTTTGTAGCAGTTCAGCAGCAGATCCTCTTAAAGCAAGCGTAAGAGCAATGCATTTTTCGTGATCGTCCCAGCCGTTTGTTAACGCTGCTGCTTCAAACTGTTTCTTGTAGATTGGCCACGGAATCTGACCATCAAAGCTTGGAGGATTCACTTCTCTCTTCCTTGAACACTCACCAGAAGGTTCTCGAGCTTTCATATTCCGCACTTTTTCTAGTTCATTTGTGAGGGTTTCGATTTGTTTGTTCATTTTCTCGAAACGTGCATTTTGCTGTTCGACGCGCTCTTCGAGAGTATTGATTTTCTGTTCGAAGTCCGCAAACCTGTCTTCTAAAAGGTTTTTCTGTTCGTCGAACCGCTCTAGAATATTCTGCTGTTCTTGCTTTTGGTCGCTTCTTTGGGCTTCTAGTTGTTTCAGGACATTCTGCTGTTCTTGTTTTTGGTCATTCCTTTGAGCTTCTAGTTGTTTGCTTTGGGTTTCTAGTTGTTTCAGGACATTCTGCTGTTCTTGTTTGTGGTCATTCCTTTGAGCTTCTAGTTGTTTCAGGACATTCTTTTCATTCTCTTCAAATTTGGCTAAAAGAACTGACACCATGTTAGATAAGGCAACATTTGCATTTACCTCTTCCACTTTTGCTTCTATTTCGAAAACAAATGTATCTGGGTCTTCATTTTTCTGCTCCAGATATTCTTGCAGCCGTTTAACAAGTTCGGTTTTCACGCCTGTCCCACTTAAGCCACGTTTGCTTAGTTCGGCCTTTAGCTCAGGGACAGTTAAGTCTTTCAAAACTTTACTCATTTTTTTTTCTTTATTTTTAACTTCACTACTTCACACAAAATAGTTCAATCACTGCTCACTGTTTTTATTCTTAATAAGTTTTAATCCCTTATTCTGACACCAATGTAATATTCTGCTTGGTCCGACAGTTAAAACTTATTCAAACTTCGTAAATAAAAACACAAATTCACTTTCCTTTAAATTACTCACAAAATTTCTTTATTCCACACTTTCAATTATTACTTTTTAAACACAGTCTTTACTTTTATAGCAATTCACAATCCATAATCCATACTGAATCGCTTCGCTTCCAAGCGCCTATTTATATACCTCAAATCGGTTCGAGAATCTACGAGGTTGTTCTCGATGCTTAACGAAGTTCTCCACTTTATCACTAGATGCTTACCCCTTTCGAGGTTCTTGTATGCGCTGAATGAGTTCCCCTCTAAGCCACTAGATGTTTCTCGATGCTTAACGAAGTTCTCCACTTTATCACTAGATGCTTACCCCTTTCGAGGTTCTTGTATGCGCTGAATGAGTTCCCCTCTAAGCCACTAGATGTTTCTCGATGCTTAAAGAAGCGAGTTCTCCTATTACTACCACTAGATGTTGCCCCTTATTATTGAAAGAGTGTATACACATTACAATATGTACATAGTTTTGTGAATGCTAGTACGATATGGCCAAGTGCATGTTGTATATTAACTCAAAAAATAAATTTCTTCAGTAGGTAAAGCCATTTGAAGGTTTTTAAATAAACTGAAACACATATAATTTATTTAGTACATAGTACTTATATATGCACATAAATAATGCATTAGTATTTCTTGAAACTTTTTTTACAATTTGCAATGTCTAACTTAAATCAAATAAATTATTTTTAACTTCCCATTGGAAGTTATTGTAATGGGTCCGATTTGTCAAATTGAAAATTTTGACATTTCTGGACGTTTCAAGGTCCCTAGAGTCGAAATAAAAGATTTTTAGAAAGATGTCTGTGCGTGCGTGTGTACGTACGTTCGTACGTCCGTACGTCCGTACGTCCGTATGTCCGTACGTCCGTATGTCCGTACGTCCGTACGTTTGCGACGTTTTTTTCGTCGTCCATAGCTCAAGAACCAGAAGAGATATCGACTTCAAATAAATTTTGTTATACAGATAATATGGCAGAAAGATGCAGAAAGGGCTCTCAAGAAAATTGCGTGGGTGTTTTTTTTACCATAGCAGTTAAAAAAAAGGTGAAAATTTTGGTTAAACCTAAATATCTCATGAACCAATGACGCTAGAGACTTGAATTAAATTTTATATTATATACTAGCTGACCCGGCAGACTTCGTACTGCCTCAATTGTATATTATGGCTATCAGATGGCATCCGATCTAATGCTATTTTGAACATGTTTACGTAATTGTTATTCTGATGAAGAAACATTTGTAATTCTTGGACAGTGGTTCTCTTCACTGTTGGATTGTGAGCACAACGATTATCAACTTCCGCATCTGAATTGCCCATAAAATAAATTTGTAAAAATTGATGATCTGCATCAGGTAGTGGTAACAGTGCCCCCAGTAAGTGATAAATTTGTCCTTGTATCTGTAATATTTTAAATGTTGTCCATTCATTATTTCATATATACAGCGTGTAACGGAAGGGGGGTATCATCCCCGAAGGAGGCGAATGTGCTCATGAAACTCAACAACTTCCCCCCAAATAACATAGGTCGAAATACTTATGAAACAAAAATTTGGCCTTCCCTTCGCCAAATGATGTCATCTGGAAACAGTTGTTATATTTATGAATGTTGGCCAAGAAGTGCTTAGAATCATTTCCAATCCCAGAAACTAAAGAGCGTAAGGGATCTGGTGGTGGGACCAATGTGGCAATTTTACTTTGCCTCTAGCACAACATAATCCAGTAGATTCACCAGTGTATTTTAACGCCTTACCATATTTACAAATTATTTTCATTTCCCCAATTGTTACCGATTTGTCGGCACAATAATCAATTGCCGGGTCATAGTGGAATGCAGTTCGTTCAAGAATCACAGGAGCACTGCGTTTGCGGATTCGCTCAATTTCAGTATGTCGTGCTCTATGTTGTTGTGTTTGATGTGCACGAACTCGTTGCATTCTAAGCGTTGCCACAATGTTACAAGTGGAACAAAAGTGTTACACTTTTCTTAATTTTTTTGTATTTGTTACTATGTTACTTTTTTTTTCTTTTTGTTACACTTTTTTCTCCAAACTTTTTTTCTTTAAAAATTTACTCTATGATTTTTTTAATCAGTGTGAAGTGCGCTTAAACAACACTTCCACCTATTTGTACACCTACGTCCTAATTTGAGTAGAAATCACCTTCATTCGACTCGATCGAACTCGTTTGGTTACAGTTTAGTCGAAATCTTGCTATCTTTCACTTCAAATTCAAACTCGATCTCTCGATCCAGCATATAAACATGGTTAGATATTCATTCCTCAAAGTATTCCAGTTTCCACATTCCATAGGTATCACTTGAATACCATTGAATCAATAATGTTTGCAAAACAAATAAAAGATCAATTCTCTTAATTTGCCTAAACCTGTTGTATGTAAAACTTAAAATGTGTCTTACTTATAATAATTTATTAACTTATTATTTAATGTATAGTTTTGTACTGAATTTAAAAACTGTGATAAAGAAAACTTATGTTCCTAGCAAATATCAATACGACTATTTTCTTGATCTGTCTCTCTCTGGTCATCAGTGCGGTTAGCACGTGAGGTAGCTCTTCGCACATTTGATTGACTGCGATGACCTAAGTCAGGTTGTCTTCTCCTCGGCATCGTAACGTAATTAATTAAAGTGAGAAAATTTCTCGCTCATTTAACAGTAACTTAACAGAAAAGTGTCACTATCACAAAATATCAACAAAAAAGAGCACACTACTTGGAATGTCACTAAAGTAAAGAAAGTTCTCGCGCACGTAGCGGTAATCGTCACTCACAAAGATAGAAGGATATACTCATAGAATATCTGATTTTTATTTATTTTTTTGGAGTTTACCTTTAAGCCTCCGTGTTCTGAAGTGCGACACAATGATTGACATATTAGTTGGTTGTCAAATCTAATGTCAAATATTATGGTTGTGTTCAGAAACTTAATTTGTGACAAAACTTAAGATTTATCAAACTTAAAAAATAATCTGATACAGTTACAACTGAAGTTAGCTAAAATTAAGTTTCGCGAAGCCGACCAAATTAATTGGAAATCAGTACTACTAATAGCTTATTACATTTTTTGTCGCGTTCGCGATTCACTTTTGTTTATTTTCGGAACGCGGCATTAGATCTTCCAAAGCGCACGCGAAGACTATTTTCATAGATATGATTGAATTTGAACTTCAAGCGGTGATAAATTGCAAATTGACTCTTTGACGTTAGGAACACACCTTAATTGCTTAGACAACAGTGATTGATTATAATTTAATATGAACTTTATTGAGTAGGAATAAAGTTCAAATTGACTCTAGAAAACATTTGTATCGGAAATAGAAAAGGGCTGTTTTTAGGGTTTTCCCGGAAATTATTCGATTTTTTCTCGCCTTTTAAACCTTCCCCAGACCTCCACGAACATTTCAAGACTAGGATAAGATAAATCCGTTCAGCCGTTCTCGAGTTTTAGTGAGACTAACGAACAGCAATTCATTTTTATATATATAGATTGTAACGTGATACAAAACAAGTATATTTTTAGAAAAAAATCCAATTAATAGTTTTTTTTATAAATCAAAAAAAACTGAAAAAAAAATGTGTCACCTCGAAAATTTTACGACTTAAATATTATTTTATCTCCAAAACAATTTTCTGCAACGAAGAATAATGTTTTTTACATCTGATAAAATTTTGAGAAAAATCGAATGGACAGTTTTTTTTACAAAAAATAAAAACCTAAACAAAAATTTATAAAAGGTGGTAAACATTGATTTTCGACTCAAATATCTTTTCAAAACTTTGAGATATTGGCTTTAAACTACTTTTATCTTTCAAAAAAAGTTGCTGTCAACATTCAGTAAAATTTTGAAAAAAATCGAATTGACAGTTTTCTTACAAAAAATTAAAAACCTAAAAAAAATTTAACTAAAGTTGGTAAAAATTGATTTTCGACTCAAATATCTTTTCAAAAAACTTGAGATAGTGGCTTTTAATTAATTTTAACTTGCAAGAAATATTGTTTTCAATATTCGATAAAATTTTGAGAAAAATCGAATGGACAGTTTTTTTTACAAAAAATAAAAACCTAAAAAAAACAATACTAAAACTTGGTAAAAATTTAATTTCGACTCAAATAGCTTTTCAAAAATTAAAAAAATTTGCTTCAAACTTACTTCAGTAATTTTTTATAAAAATCCAGCAGTCCGTTTTTCCATAAAAAAATAAAATCTACAAAAATAGTACGCAAATTTTGGTAAAAATTGATACATATAGACAAACTTTTAAGCAAGACAAATCGACAGACAGGATGGGAAGTTATCAGTGTGGTTCGCATCCCAGCCTCTTTTTTCTTAATTTTGTTAAGGAGACGTTGAAAATAATTGGAATGAAATAAATGAAAATGACAATAAAATGTCCTTAACATAGGTATTTTGTAGGATATATTGCAAAATCTGTGGTAAAGAAAAATGACTGATTTATGCAAATTGTTTATGGACAAAAGCAAATGTCAAAACAAAGACACTCCATATATAGAGTGTCCTTGTGTCAAAATAAGTATGAAACAAGGGAACATTTAATAAAATTTCGTCAATTCGAAAATAAGGTTAATGGAGGCTTGTCAATTCCCACAAGAGAATTCGTAAGTCATGTAAAAACTTCTGTGCAATGTTTTGTAGAAGAGTGCTTCAAAAGTACACTTTTCTCAGAATTCAACTACAACAGCACTTAATTATGAAACTTATGTTAAAATTAAATGATGAACCACAAAAATCTTATATCGATCAAAATTCTCTAGCAGCAGTTTTTCATAACGTAGCTTGGTCTTGATCATTTAGTTTCAATCTTAGTTTCATACTCAATTTAACTCGATCGAGGTTAAATTTTAAAGGAAGTGTTTTTTCATTGTAATGTACATATGTACCAGTATACCTATCTGATCTTATTAATAATATATTCATGTACATTATCTTTTTAACGCTGTTTTTATTTTATTTAAGAGTTTTGGTAAAGTGTTGCAACTATAATTTGATGTGGTTTGTTCAATTTACAGTTTTTTTTTCAAGCAAAACAAAAATTACGTATAAAATCGTCTGCTTTACCTACAAAGTATTTGAAGTTAATCAAAACATTGATAAACAACGTAAATCGGCGAAGGTTCAACAAGATACCTTAGGTATAGGTGGCTCAAAATCACCAAGGTGCAGAATTGGCTTCGCTAGCAATTTAATGTCTTAAATCTTGACTTAATTAAGAAAAAAAAATTAATAAAATACTAAAACTAACCTGTTTTGTGTGTCTATCAAACAATATAATTTATTAATAAACTACATTTTAAATGAAATCAATATACACGCATAGAAAATCATTTCGGGAACGCGTCCTAATCTACAATCTTCAACAACAAGTTCAAAATATAATTGAAAAATGTAAGGTATTCAACCCCGGTCATCACTTAATACACCGTATTTTTTATACAAAATCTAGTTTTAGAAAGGATACTAATAGATTATTTATTTTTAACTGTAAAAAATGCAAAAACAGTTTGTCCGATATCGCATAAGTCATTTCAGTGAACATATCGATAATCGATCACAACTAATTTTAAGTGAACGCAGCCATTCGGTGTGAAGCGTCAGTCGAGGTAGAGAACAATGTCAAAGCCGGCTGCCAGAGTATTTATCGTCAAATAAATTTTATCTAAATGGGAAGAACCTTTTTATTCATTATTCGTAGAGCGTACATCAATAGTCCGTCAATCCGTGAATGCATTTATTTCATTTAATTATTGATGAAATTCTTTTCTACGACACGAAATTTCAAAGTTACCTCAAATATTTTCCTATTGACAAAGTCAGATCGCATTTAAGATGACCGCCGTATAATTAAAGCGCGCACTTATTTGAAATCGTCATTTCGGGAACGTTCCCGGACATGATTTTTACGTATTTTGCTTGTAGAAGATTTTGTATGTATTGTTTTCATTATTGTTTATTTAATACACATACATAATATACCCATGTTCTTAAACAAAGCTTAAATTTTGTACTTTGTTTTTTTTTGTTGATTTTATCAAACTTAGAAAAACGTTCCCGAATTGATGGTTTTTTGTATGATATTTAGTACTAAAACATTTTACTAAGAAAGTATACAATTCTATGCGCTGCCGTGTCAAAGTTTATTTATATACAATTTTTGCAACAGTATAAACTAAAATTCATCATTATAGCTTGCAATTTTTTTTTTTCATAAAAAAATTTTGAAATTTGCTACCTTGGTGATTTTGAGCCAGGTATGTTAGTACATTACTTACCTAACTCAAGAAAAAACTCAAAACTGTATGTTTTAAATATAACATAATATAACACCATAATATACATATATGTATGTACCTTATGTTGTTGTTGTTGGCGCAACACATTATTATAAAAAGAGGCTGGGATGCGACCCGCACTGATAACATCCCATCCCGTCTGCCGATTTGTCTTGCTTAAAATATTTGTAGGTTTTCGTGTTTTGTTAAAAAAGTTGTCAGTTGAAATATTTCTAAAAATTAAAAAAATTACAACAAAATTTTGCATATATCTAATGAAAAAATTTGATTTCACAGTCGAAAATCAATTTTTCCGAACTTATGGTCATTTTTTTTCAAAATTTTACCAGATGTCAAAAACGTTATTCTTCTTTGTACAAAATTATTTTGGAGATAAAATCATTTTTTTTCGTAAAATATTCGAGGTGACAAATATTTGTTTACAGTTTTTTTGATTTATAAAAAACCGTTAACCAGATTTTTTTTTCAAAAATATACTTGTTTGGTATCACGTTACAATATAAAATTCAATTTAAGCATCTAGCGTTATTGTTTCGTGAAATATTTTGGGTTAACAACATTTTAATTTTTTTTCAAATTGCTATGGTAAAAAAAACACCCACCCGATTTTGTTTAGAGTCCTTTCTACATCATTTTGCATTTTTGTCTGTATAACAAAATTTATTTGAAGTCGATATCTCTACTG
Source organism: Eupeodes luniger (assembly GCA_951509635.1). Taxonomy (NCBI): domain Eukaryota; kingdom Metazoa; phylum Arthropoda; class Insecta; order Diptera; family Syrphidae; genus Eupeodes; species Eupeodes luniger. Next base: position 1,074,793 of record OX608076.1, on the reverse strand, counting down.
CTTCTTGAGGTATGGACGACAAAAAAAACTTAGTGATGGTACGGACATACGAACATAGTACGCACACACGCACGCACAGACATCTCTCTAAAAATCTTTTATTTCGACTCTAGGGATCTTGAAACGTCGAGAAATGTCAATTTTCAATTCGACAAATCGGACCAATAACTTCCTACATTTATGTGAAGTTAAAATTAAAGCGACTACAAAAACTGCTAAACGTCGAAACTACTTAAATGCCACCGGCAACCTAAAGCAAAACAATATCTCAAAAAAAAAAAAAAAATACGTAAAAGCAAAAACAAAGTAAGAAAATAATTCTTAAAGCTACTATGTATGTATACCTGCCACAAAATGTACCTATATAAAAAAATTCAACAACTCGAGTAGAAATTGTATGTTACTTGTGTACGCGCAGTGAACTGGTAAATCTTAACAGTAGGCTTTAAGAATCCTTTTTTACTCCACTTTGATTATAGGTATCTTTTTTTCTTTAGCCGACAGTTTTGTTTAAAGCAAAGAAATCTGCCAAAAATATACTCGGTACTGAAATAGTTCAAAACTGTAACAGGTAGGTACGCCCCCAAATTATGTTATACTATACATATGTGTATATATATACATATATGTACCTATATTCATATTAACCTACTAACCTCCATTTGTGCATATGAATACCTACCTACATACATACATACCTATAAGTAATTACTAATTAGGTACCTACCTAACATTAGCCTAAACAATATATCTACCTATGCTTATGTATGTACATTGGCAATGTACCTATACTTTGTAGTAAAGTATGATTCGTCCACTGTCCCTATTTTCAGAAAAAAAAAGAAATTTAAAAATAAACCTATCCCAACCCATATCAAACTAATAACGAAATTGAAGAAAAACTCACAAAACATCATCATGTCGAATGCACCGAAAAGCACCAAAATCATTTTCGTTTTATGAATGAGAACGAAATTTAAAAAAGAAAAACAAACCTTCAAAATACACTTTCTGCATCGAACGTGATTTGGCCTTGAATGCCACACTTTTACAGACATTATGTACCTACACAGTTGTTATTGTTGTTTTTTATTCTAAATAACAATATTCCGTTATCTTTCTCGACAACAAATTGTGAATAAATTTCCCATAAGGACCAAATCTGAACAATTGGGTGTTGTATTTGATAGACTGAGATACAATAACTCGCCGTGCGATACTAGCGACTTATGAGCATTTTGTTGTGCCCGTCACTATTATTGTGCTTACCATGCATGGTTAGGTTAGGTTGAAGTGGCTGTCCAAGATGGAAATGGACACACTTAGGCCAGTTTAATGGCCCATTGTGATACCACATGAATCTTGAGGTTTCTTCCTAAGCTCAATGGAACCAGTTTGAGTCTCTTACGAAACGTGAGAGGCTGCTTATGCCAATATGATTTAGATCGTTTAGATCGTTAAAGAAGAATTCTCCTAGGTAGTTCTTGCGTTTTCGAGCCAGAGCAGGGCATGTGCAGAGAAGATGAAGAACTGTTTCCTCCTCTTCCTCGTCCATACAGCTTCTGCAGAAGTCATTTGAGAATACGCCTAATCTCGTGGCGTGCTTTCCTATTAGACAGTGTCCGGTTATGACACCTATTTGGTGCAATTATGTCAGAAGTCTTTTGTAGCTCGGCTGGTGTTATTCCATCTGGTCCTGCAGATTTAAATGGTTTGAAGCTGTTGAGAGCCCATTGTAGCTTGTCCCTTGTAATCAGACCTTGTGGATATGTTGTATTGGGACTTGAACGTATATAACCGTTGCAAGTCTCGGTAAGAGAACTTCCAGGAAAATGAGTATCCAGTAGTAAGTTCAGCGATTCATTACTTGAATTTGTCCAGGAGCCGTCTGCATTTTTCAAGCAGCTTGGCATCGCTGGATTTGTTGAAAGAATTTTCCGTAGCCTAGAGGCTTCAGAAGTTTCTTCTATCGTGCCACAGAAGGATCGCCAAGAAGATCGTTTAGATTTCCTTAGTGCCTTCTTGTAAATTCTTAAGGATTCTTTGTAAGAATCCCAGTGAGAGGCTAGTTTTGCGGCTTTGGCTCGGTTGAACAGTTTACTGCATTCTTTCCTTAGCGAGTCAAGCTCTGAGGCCCACCATTGTGGTTTCCTCTTTCCTCTTATGTGTATAAGTGGACAAGCAATTTCTAGCGATCTGTTCATAGCTGAAGTAAGGTCATTGACTTTGTTGTCAAGTTCATTAGCGTTAGAGGAAGGACAAGATAGTCCAGGTTTTAGTAAACTCTGTAATGAGTTCCTGTATGAGGCCCAATCAGTTTTCCGATAATTTCGAAAAGTCAATGGACTCAGGTTATCATCCACATTGATATTGAACTGGATATATCTATGATCAGAGAACGAGTGTTCTTTGGATACTTTCCAGTCCAAGATCATATGGTGTACAGTATCTGAGACAAGAGTTATGTCTAGGACTTCTTGTCAAGTTTGAGTTATGAAGGTTGGTTCATTTCCAACATTACTTACTAAGAGGTTAGTACCAAGAATATAATCAAAAAGAGACTCACCTCTGTCGTTGATATTGGTACTTCCCCATACCGTATGATGAGCGTTGACATCGCTCCCAATAATTAGGCGGATCCTTTGCCTTTCCGCTTCAGCGACGATCTTCTCCAGGGTTTTTCCAGGGAGAGGGCCAAGGTGGTCATGGCCAAGATACGCCGACACTATTCAGAAACTTCCTTTGGATGTTTCCAGCCTAGCTACGGTGGTATCTTTGTCACTGAAATGATGGAGTAAAAATACATCAATGCTACGTTTCACTAGTATGCAAGATCTAGGTTCACCTTTATCTGTCACACACAGTATGTAGTATCCAGGAGTCCTGAGTCCACGAACAACGGATCTCACAATCCATGGCTCTTGGATCAGGACAATATCTTCCCCGTTTTTTGCCAGCCGGAGAGTGCTGTTATGGAGTGCTGGAGATTAATCTGTACTAACTGCAGCATTTTGGCTACAATTAGGCAGATCAACCTCCACCACGGTTTTGTTCTGATCCTCTGAGTCTGAGGATGAACCCAAGAGTTCGTCCTCGCTCAAAAGGATCATGTTGAGGTCGTCCTCAGTCTCCATTAAGGATGGATTGTCTACGACTTTTGTAGAGGGTTGGGTCGCTATTGGAGAGGGCATGGGTGCATCGTCACCCTCGGTTAAGAGAGAAGACGATGTCCCAGGCCCACCAACCGCTAGTTCACCCTCGGTTGTTTCTGGAGGCCCGCTTTCCGCGTTAACCTCGGTTGTTTTTGGAGGCCCGCTTTCCGCGTTAACCTCATCTTTTTTATATACTCGAATTTTAATGGTTTCGAAGCCATAGTTTATCGAGCCCTCGTTTAAGGCTAGAGGAGCCAAAGATTCCTTATTGAGTACCAAAATGGTGCTCCTATAAAAATTCTTCACCTCCTCTAGCTTGGCTATCTTCCAGTTGTGAGTCGGAAGGGACGGGTTACAAACTCTGATCATCTCGAGAATTTCATCGATACCGGCAGGTTCCATTGGGATCCAAATGCGGGCTCTAGGTCTGCTAGGAATGCCTTCCTTAGCGACAACCTCGAGCTTCACACCTGGCCAAACTTCACCTAACCGGCTGACAGCGAGCTTATATAAGTCACAAGACCTCTGATCGCCACAAACCATGAGTTTTACGTGGCCTTGATGCCAACCCCCATTGCTTATGGAAAGAAGTGGTCCTGGAAGCTCTCTCAAAATGCTTAAAAAGCCACCCGAGAGCTTAACCTTGACCAACTGCCAACGATCAGCCGATATTGTTCCATCATCATCACTCCTGTCAATGACCGCAACCACGACTTTGCCCTTCGCGACGTCACTGAAACTGGCTTTCTTGATGGGATTGAGGGGAGTGCTGGTGTTGTGCACCCGAGGCCGTTTTGGTGTCGGTACGGCCCCCTCGAGAGACCTTTCTCGTTTGGACGTAGAGTCCTTACTGGTCTTAGTTGTAGCAAGTATGCTTTTTGCCCATTCGACGCTAGCGGTTTGCTGCGGTGTCCTTTCAGCCCCCGATGATGCACCAGAGGCCTTCAGGATTTTCGTCGCTTGCCGCCTTTGCCTATATTGGCTTTTAGAGAGTTTCCCCTTTCTCTCATTAGTAGTGGTAGGGCCATTTTTCACAACCCTTCCACTGAAATTAGGTATCGCTACCTTCCTATCCTCGTTGCTGCCAGCTGCAGAGGAGGGTCCATGGTTAGCCACTACTCCCTTCTCTGTGCTGGCCGCAAGAGATACGGCAACAGGCTTTGACGCCAAATTGCCGCCCGGTCCTGAAGAGATACCGGTCTCATCATCCTTTAAATTTTTATTTTTGTTTTTTCCATCTTAATCCCACGAGTTGCGAAGAAAAGAGGTCCGTCTGCACAGAGATTCGCATGTACAGATAAGGCTAGTTAATCCGGAGGTCGCCAGGTATCCGGATACTCCGTTAGAGACTGGGCTATTTTTGAATTGGGCCCCCAGCCAGGCTGATCATCGGCACGGGTCGTTTAACACCTTAGATCCAGCCCAATAAAGATAAGAGGTTGTAGGGAAGGAAGAGATAGGGTGAGGAATCAGTTGAAGTTAATTCATCATTCTGATATGGGAGGAAAAGATTGGGATTCGGTAACAGCAATTCAGCTAATTTACCTAGAGTGAGAAGGAGCATAGGAGATAGGAGCGCTGTCTAGCTTTTTCGCCATTACAACGTGGGAGGTGGGATGGGAGTTGGTGACATAAACGTAGGCTGGTATGCCTTGTTTATGTGGGAATGGATGATGATTTTGGGAAAGATAGAGGGATAAGAACGTCCTTTAGTTTCAGGACTCATCTGGAGAAAATTCTCGAGAATCATTGACCCTACTCAGCTTCTACAACTCGACAAGTTCGACGTTCATGCATAATATCTTTTAATTAACTGCGGATATCCCTTCTGGATATGCATTTGTTTATGTTTATGAAATAAACATCAACTGCCACCCGTAATGAGATACTTTTCTTAGGGTGCCTTATCTTCTTTTATTAATACAGCAAATATGCTGTTGTGCAGCATCTCTCCATCCAATATTAATATTAAGTATCTGTCGATGCCAATTCATCGACGCTAATATAATTTCATAAGAATAAATTTTTTAGTCTTTATTCAGACGCAAAGAAACGAACTTCATCTTTCATTTTTTTTTAAACCACGCATAACAAATTGGTGCCAGCGGTGCGATATGCACTGAAAATAAAATTCCGGTGTTGTAAACCTTTGTGCATAAATGTAAATAAATTTTATTCCGGTAATATTTTAAGTTAAAAGTACATACGTATTCTGCTTTTTAAGTAATAACAATGGGGAACAAAATTAATAATCCCTATACTAACTTCTAAGTGCGTATTGAATTTAGCATCTTCTGCAAATATAATTGAATCCATATCAAAGTGATTGAAAGAAAAGAAGGAATTGAACCGAATGTGAGTGCACGTACAAACTTATCCATATTAATAAAAAAAAAAAAAAATTATTAAAACTTATAAAAGAGTTTGCAACTGAAAGTGAATAAAATAAAAAAAAAAAAAACTCGAACAATATACATATTATTAAATAAGAAGAGAACCAGAATTCCAAGGAAGATTAAGAACGAAGGTGTAGTTTACCAGCCAGCCGAATCATAAAATTAAACATCATAAGAGAACCAGAATTCCAAGGAAGATTAAGAACGAAGGTGTAGTTTACCAGCCAGCCGAATCATCAAATTAAACATCATAATGATTGAATTATTGTAAGTAAAAAAAAAAAAAAAAGAATATATTAAACAGTCAATGTTTTTATTAAAATGAATAAGCAAAAGTATAAGTATAAAAATATAGTATAATGTTTAATGTATAATGTTGCCAGCGAAGCCATATAGTAAAGAAAAATTAGAAGAACATTATAAATACCTCGCGGAAAAAGCGAGAAGGATTAAAAAAGTAATTAAGGAAGGTCAAGAAGACATCCTTAATAATAATTGTTGAAAATAAAATAATTGCAAAACACATACGATTATATTAATATTGTGGATTAACAACAGTTTAACTTGAGTGATTTTCGTATATTTTAACAGTGAAGTATGCCTGATGAAAAAATGGATATTCCACTAAGTATTCTAATCCAATTTATCCCTAAATTCCGTGGAGAAGCTTCCGAAGCTTTTTCGTTTATACAAAATTGTGAAAATGCCTTTGAGCTCGCCAAAGAGCCTCAGCATAAACCTTTATTGGCTTTTGCCAAATCATGCATTAGCGGCAACGCTTCGTCAATTTTAATGAACAAAACTTTAGACTCTTGGAGTCAATTAAAAGCAGAGCTTAACAAAGTATATAAAGAAAATTATTCAAACTTACAACTCCATAGAGAGTTGATACAGTTAAAACAACAGTATGATGAAACTGTAGTACAATATACGCAAAAATGCGAAACATTACAACGCAGAATGCTGCAAAATGAAATAGTTGATACTGAAACTTCCGATTGGAAAGGGAAAAGTGAATATATAAAACTAAATATTTTAAATGCTTTTGTTAACGGATTAAAAGAAAAAATAAGTTCATATGTCAACAATAGAAAGCCAGGGGATTTGAGTGAGGCTAGCAGATATGCTATAGAAGAAGAATCAAGGTTAGGGCTACATGTTAATTTATTAAAACCTTCTAGTAGTAAGGACTATACAAACAAAAATACAGTTAGAATTAATACAATTACCTGCTTTGCATGCGGCAAAGTTGGACACAAGGCTAATGTCTGTCGCAACAGACATAACAGGCAAAATAATTACACTAATATCCAGCAGAATAGACAAAATAACCAAAGCAATACTCATACTCATTGGAGACGACCAAGTGGTCAGCCATTTGCGGCAAGAAATGTATCCAACCAAAATGGTCTGGGTTTTCGCAAAAGCGAATAGTTGGAGAGGTCAACATTTCGCTATTTAATGTAACAGAAAGTCCTCATATTATCATGAATTACAAAAATAAAAGCTGTAGAATGTTAATAGATACAGGAGCAGCTGTAAGCTTAATAAAAGTTGATAACATTTTTGAAAAGGACTTAACACAAAATAAATTTCTCAATTTTAAAGGTATAGGGAACAGAAACATAAAAAGTTTAGGTACATGTAATTTATCTGTGGATTTTGGGAATTCTGACTACTTAATAGAATTCCACGTCATAAATAAAGAGTATTTAAGTAATTATGACGGTATTATTGGCAATGATGTTTTGAAAGACAATGCTTTCATTGTAGATTATGATCGTAAAACTCTTAGGAGAAAGAACGAGAATATCTCTTTAAATTTTGGAAAAAGTGTAGAACTTGCCAAAGAAAAATCTCCTAGAAATAAGAAAAGTTTTAATGAAAATATCAATTTTGAGGGGCAGTACTTGGAAGAAATACCCCCCAGGTGCGAAGTTTTCAGGTTAGTGAATATAACTGATGGTCAGGGAAATCAATTTCCAGAAAATAGTGAAGTGGTAATACTCAGTGCGAAGATAAATGGTATATTGTTTCCAGATTGCGTTACTTTGGTGCGCAGTGATGGAAAAGGTTTAGTTAAAGTAATAAATGTTGATGAAGATATACATTACATTGAGCTCAAAGCTATTGGATACCCTTTAGAAGATTTCAATACAAATGAGTCAGATTGTGAAGATGCCGACTTATTAGAAATCAATACATTCGAAATGAATGATGGTAGAATTGAGAAAATACAGAGTAATTTAAGAACTGACCATATGAATGAAGAAGAAGCCGATAGTATATTCGCTATAGCTAAAGAATATTGTGATATTTTTAATTTAAAAGGAGATAAATTAACTACAACGAGTTTGGTAGAACATAAAATTAGAGTTAAAGAAAATAGTGAACCTATTTACACTAAATCGTACCGTTATCCAAAAATTCATGAAAAGGAGATAGAAAACCAAATTAAGAATTTAAAAGAAGAAGGGATTATAAGAGATAGTAAATCGCCATGGAATTCACCTTTGTGGGTGGTCCCTAAGAAAAGGGATGCAAGTAAAGAAATTAAGTGAAGGATAGTAATCGATTACAGGCGGTTAAATGAAATTACTATTGCTGACAATTATCCACTCCCGAATATAAGTGAGATATTAGACCAGTTAGGTAATAGTAAATATTTCTCTGTTTTAGATCTTACGTCTGGTTTTCATCAGATTCCAGTCGCTGAGGAAGATATAGAAAAGACTGCCTTTTCTACGCCATATGGGCATTATGAGTTCACGAAAATGCCTTTTGGGTTGAAAAACGCACCGGCGTGTTTTCAGAGGCTTATGAACAGTGTTCTGAGTGGACTACAGGGTGTAAAGTGCTTCGTTTATTTAGATGACATAATTATCTATGGAAAAACTCTTCACGAGCATAATCAAAAATTAATAGAGGTTTTTGAACAACTGCGTAGATCAAATTTAAAACTCCAAATGAATAAATGCGAATTTCTCAAAAAAGATATTGCGTACTTAGGTCATGTTATTACAGAAAAAGGCGTTAAGCCAGATCCGCAAAAGGTAGAAGCCACCAAACAACCAAAAATAAATAAAATCATTCCTCGGAATGATAGGTTACTACAGGATCAAGGATTTCAGTAAGAAGGCGTTTCCTTTAAACAAATTATTGAAAAAGAATTCTGATTTTAAGTGGACTGCGGAGCAACAAAACTCATTTCTAGAACTAAAAGAAGCGTTAAGAAATGTCGTAATTTTACAATACCCAGATTATAATAAGAAATTCATTATTACAACTGATGCAAGCAATTACGGTTTAGGGGCAGTATTAAGCCAAGAAAGTAATGGAAAAGATCTGCCATTGCAATTTATAAGCAGATTATTAAGTAAATCGGAGAAAAACTATTCCACAACGGAAAAGGAATGCTTGGCAATCGTATGGGCAGTAAAGGTTCTTAGACCATATGTATATGGTAGAAATTTTGTAATTCGATCTGATCATAAGCCTTTACAATGGCTTTTTAATGTGAAAGATCCTGGATCTCGATTAGTTCGATGGCGACTTAAATTAGAGGAATACGATTATTCGATTGAGTATAAAAAGGGTTGTGATAACGTTGTTGCAGACGAATTAAGTCGAAATATTAACATTTTAGAAGAGATAGATGAAAATGAAGACACGGATTTAGACGTAGAAAAAGAAGTTAATGAAATTCTAAATAACCGAACAGAAGAAGTTACAAGTGAAACCCTAATAGAAGAAGTTGTAGATGGTGAACTTAAAACTAAAATTTTAAAAGAATATCACGAAGGCCTTGTAGGAGGTCATTGTGGCCAAAAAGCCACTATTAATAAAATAAAACAAAAATATAATTGGAAAGGTCTCAATAGAGATGTAATAACATATATTTCTAAATGTGTAGCTTGTCAAACAGAAAAAATAGATAGACATCCCTCAAGGAACCCAATGACCATTGTAACAAGTGCAAATTATGCATTAGAAAAAATCGCAATTGATTTGACAGGTCCTTATATTACAAAGGACAAAATTATCAACAAATACGGACTTACGATTCAAGACGATCTGTCTAAGTTTATTAAATTTGTTCCTTTAGAAAGTAAAGACGCTAGTATAGTGACTAAGGCTCTTGTAGAAAATTGGATACTTATATTTGAAGTACCAAAGATAATACTGTCTGACAACGGGACAGAATTTTGTAATTCTTTAATGAAGTAATTATCTAAAATATTTAGTTTTTAGAATATTACTACAAGTGTGGCTTACCCTCAATCAAATGGAATGTCGAAAGAGCACATGCTCGACTCACAGAATATATTAGAACAGTAAGTAGGGAAAGTTCAGATAGCTCCAAAAACTGGGATGAATATATGAAGTATGCAAGTTTTTGTTATAATACGACCCAACATTCAAGCACAGGCTTCACACCTTACGAACTTGTTTTTGGTAGAACAGCTAATAAACCTAGCGATGTAGATTATGAAGAAATTCAAACAACACATGATTATTCGACAGAACTAAGAATGAAGTTGTTAGCAATGGAAATAAAAGCTAAAGCAAAGCTATTAGATAACAAAGAAAAATCTAAAGTCAGATATGATCAGAAATTAGGACCAAAATTAAGAGATATTCGATCAGGAGATAGAGTTTACGTAAAAGAAGCAAGTGCAGGAAAGTTAGACCCGAAATGGTCAGGTCCTTATGTCGTATCTTTTGTAGAAGATAATAATATTATTGTTAAAAGAAACGGAAAATTAACCATTTATAATAAAAGTCGTGTCAAACTTTTTATAGGATATGGACGATCGCAGTCGGAATTGCAACAAGCATCAACATCGAGAAATTAGATGATCATAATGGATTTTATTTTAAATCACTTGGTACTATGAAAACAATCGATGGACACGTTTCAGTCATTAATAGAATTGACCTAGCTGAAGTTGAAAATAGTATAGAGCAGATTAAGTTACAAACTAATAACATCCATGAAGTATGTTTAAAATTATTCGGAGATTGCAGAGACTTAGCTGAAAAAGGAAAGAGAAGCTATAATAATTTATCAGATAAAATGGTTACAATTTATAATTTATTAGGAACAAGGAAAAACAGAATCCGAAGAGGATTAATAGATATTGTTGGTACGGGACTTAAAACATTATTTGGAACTATGGATAGTTCTGATGCAGAATATTATGATAAAATCATAGCAATTACAAAAGCAAACCAAGAATCTTTAAGAAAAGGTTTAGTAGAAGAAATAAATATAATGGAAAAAGTAAATGATCAAAATAAGATATTAAATAATAATTATTATCGCATAGAAAACAAAACTAATGAAAATATATTAATATTAAATAAAGTTATTTCAAACATGAAAGATATAGAGAGGAGAGAACATGCTTTAGAATACTTGCAAGAAGTGCATAATTCAATAATCGATAAAAGTTTAGAATTAGAAATAGAATTAGAAAAAATTATTGATGCGATCCTATTTTTACAATTACAAATTATTCATCCTTTTATAATCACTCCTGAAAAATTAATTGAAGCATTAATAAACAGTAAATATGAATATAAAACGTTATTTACTCCTAGTTTAATAGCTTATCAATTTATAGTTAAGCAAATTGATGTTAAATGTTATGAAAAAGATCATATGATACATGTTATCATATCTATTCCGATTTTGAAAGAAGAAACAATGGAAATATATGAAATAATCACTTTGCCAATTGTTGTAAATCAGCAATTTACAATTTTTGAAAATAAAAATAATGTTCTCGGTCTTACTCAAAATAGAGCTAATTTTGCATTAAAACATAATATGAATGATTGCTTTAATCATGATAATATATACGTATGTGAAAATTTAGTACTTGAAAGTACAATTAAAAATGAATTTTGTGAAACAAATGTGTTTCTGAAAAGGAACAATAATAAATGTGAAATAAAAATAATACAAAACAACGTAGAATTCTTTCACAAAATTAATAATAATAAATATTTATATGCTATTACTGAAGACACTCCATTTAAGTGCAATTGTAAATCTAAACAAGAAGAAAATGGTGTTTTATCAAACATTGGAATATTGTATTTAGACACTCAATGTAAGTTTAGTACTTTAGAAACAGATATTATCACATCTGAAGACATTTTTGAAGAAATTAATAATGATGTAATACATTACACTATTGACAAAAACTGTTGTCAAAATATAAAATTAAATGAAATTTCACCAATCGATAAAGTTATAAAAATAAAAGGAACTGATTTAAGAAAATTAAGAGATTTATCAATCGAAATTAATAATCAAAGAAATATTGTTAGTAAACTATTACAAAAGCTACCCGAGAAATCACAAGGTGCCTTAATTGGAATAACTGGAATGTTGACAACTATAGGTTTAATTTATTTTACCATAACTTGTATTAAAGGTCGTCATACCTTTACTTTATTTAGTAAATGCTTTAATAAAAAACGTACTAAACCAGTGCAAAATCAAATTGTTTACATACCGGATCAAAGTAAGAAAATTGTTAACGTAAGAAAAAAAAATAAGCGATGACAAATTGCTACCATAAAATAAAGTATAAACTTATAAACAAAAGAAAAAAAAAACAAATGAATTGAATGTAATACATATGCAATGCATATTTTATTTTTTTGCTTAAAACATATTTTAATTATCTTGTAATCATATGTTTTATTCTATGGGGGGAGGTGTTGTGCCCGTCACTATTATTGTGTTTACCATGCATAATATCTTTTAATTAACTGCGGATATCAATTCTGGATATGCATTTGTTTATGTTTATGAAATAAACATCAACTGCCACCCGTAATGAGATACTTTTCTTAGGGTGCCTTATCTTCTTTTATTAATACAGCAAATATGCTGTTGTGCAGCATCTCTCCATCCAATATTAGCCGCGTTTTATTATCACCATGATCTGATCCGGATCTTGGATTTACATGCATTACAACAACAACACAAGATCCTGCTTTGTGTTTGGATCTCAATTTCAGATCCAAAATTTAATTCTTTTTTTCACAACAAGGAGCGCTTTATCATTGTGATTTCACATTTAAATGTTGGTATCATTGCAAAAAAATTATATAAAACCTGTATTGCCATATAAACATTTTCATCTGACTGAAATAAAATATTTTTTAAATAGAAAGCGAGAAGCTTTATATTTATTTATTTTGTATATGATCCATGAAATAATGAGATATTTTAACAAAACTAGACATAAATTGGTGAAATTAAAATAATTAAGTTCAAAAAAATGTATATTTGACTTAATTCATTGGTATTATTTTTCCCAAAAAAAAAGAACAAAAAAAAATCATTGAGCAAAATTTTCTTATGGCAACACTGCTTTAAATGTCAAAAAATATAGTCACTGATAAAGCATCGGTTCCCATCAATCACCGAAATCAAGCATCTGTGAGCGCGGTTAGTAGTCAGATGGGGGACCGTCTCGAAACCTACCGCAGCACAGCACAAATGGGAGAAAATACAAATAAATTATAATAAATTGTTTTTTGAAGTCTACATCGGAATAGCTTTGAATTATTTCAAAAAAGTTTTTAATTCTTTGGTGATATGCAGGAACATTTTCAAAAGTTGTGGAGCTAGAACTGGAACTTGAATCATCATCATCGATAAATGTGTTTGTATTTTTTGTTTTGCTTCGAAATGTCACTTTTGAAAGAACGAATTTGACACTGCTACCAAACTTTAAATAATAAAAAATATGATGATCCAATGCTGTTTTATTATCATGATCTGATCCGGATCAGATCATGGTGATAATAAAACGCGGCTATTAATATTAAGTATCTGTCGATGCCAATTCATCGACGCTAATATAATTTCATATGAATAAATTTTGTAGTCTTTATTCAGACGCAAAGAAACGAACTACGTCTTTCATTTTTTTTAAAACCACGCATAACAATTTGAGAAATAAGTGTCGCCATCTAGAGCAGGATTTGCCCGGTGTCCCTTCTATTTGCAATTATTCAATGGTAGTAGCATTGAATAATTACAAATAGAAGGGACACCGGGCAAATCCTGCTCTAGATGGCGACACTTATTTCTCAAATGCTCATAAGTCGCTAGTATCGCACGGCGAGTTATTGTATCTCAGTCTATCAAATACAACACCCAATTTTTCAGATTTGGTCCTTATGGGAAATTTACTCACAATTTGTTGTCGAGAAAGATAACGGAATATTGTTATTTAGAATAAAAAACAACAATAACAACTGTGTAGGTACATAATGTCTGTAAAAGTGTGGCATTCAAGGCCAAATCACGTTCGCTGCAGAAAGTGTATTTTGAAGGTTTGTTTTTCTTTTTTAAATTTCGTTCTCATTCATAAAACGAAAATGATTTTGGTGCTTTTCGGTGCTTTTCGGTGCATTCGACATGATGATGTTTTGTGAGTTTCTGTGAGTTTTTCTTCAATTTCGTTATTAGTTTGATATGGGTTGGGATAGGTTTATTTTTAAATTTTTTTTTTTTTTTCTGAAAATAGGGACAGTGGACGAATCATACTTTACTACAAAGTATAGGTACATTGCCAATGTACATACATAAGCATAGGTAGATATATTGTTTAGGCTAATGTTAGGTAGGTAATTAGTAATTACTTATAGATATGTATGTAGTCATATGCACAAATGGAGGTTAGTAGGTTAATATGAATATAGGTACAATATGTACATATATATATACACATATGTACAACATAATTTGGGGGCGTATACCTACCTGTTAGATTTTTGAACTATTTTAGTACCGAGTAGGTATATTTTTGGCAGATTTCTTTGCTTTAAACAAAACTGTCGGCTGAAGAAAAAAAGATACCTATAATCAAAGTGGAGTAAAAAAGGATTCTTAAAGCCTACTGATAAGATTTACCAGTGCACTGCGCGTACACAAATAACATACAATTCCTACTCGAGTTGTTAAATTTTGTATATACATTTTGTGGTAGGTATACATATGTAGCTTTAAGTATTATTTTCTTACTTTGTTTTTGCTTTTACGTATTTTTTTTTTTGAGATATTGTTTTGCTTTAGGTTGCCGGTGGCATGGAAGTAGTTTCGACGTTTAACAGTTTTTGTAGTCGCTTTAATTTTAACTTCAAATAGGAAGTTGTTGGTCCGATTTGTCGAATTGAAAAATTTGACATTTCTCGACGTTTTAAGATCCCTAGAGTCGAAATAAAAGATTTTTAGAGAGATGTCTGTGCATGCGTGTGTACGTACTATGTTATCGTATGTCCGTACCATCACTAAGTTTTTTTTGTCGTCCATACCTCAAGAAGCAGTAGAGATATCGACTTCAAATAAATTTTGTTATACAGACAAAAATACAGAAAGATGTAGAAAGGACTCTAAACAAAATCGGGTGGGTGTTTTTTTTACCATAGCAATTTAAAAAAAAATTAAAATGTT
Source organism: Eupeodes luniger (assembly GCA_951509635.1). NCBI lineage: Eukaryota > Metazoa > Arthropoda > Insecta > Diptera > Syrphidae > Eupeodes > Eupeodes luniger. The sequence goes on along the minus strand of OX608076.1, from coordinate 1,059,761 downwards.
GTTAACCCAAAATATTTCACGAAACAATAACGCTAGATGCTTAAATTGAATTTTATATTGTAACGTGATACCAAACAAGTATATTTTTGAAAAAAAATCTGGTTAACGGTTTTTTATAGATCAAAAAAACTGTAAACAAATATTTGTCACCTCGAATATTTTACGAAAAAAAATGATTTTATCTCCAAAATAAATTTTTACAAAGAAGAATAACGTTTTTGACATCTGGTAAAATCTTGAAAAAAAATGACCATAAGTTCGGAAAAATTGATTTTCGACTGTGAAATCAAATTTTTTCATTATATGCAAAATATATTTTTTCAGTTTTTTTGATTTATAAAAAAAACGTTAATTGGATTTTTTTCTAAAAATATACTTGTTTTGTATCACGTTACAATATATAATATAAAATTTAATTCAAGTCTCTAGCGTCATTGGTTCATGAGATATTTAGGTTTAACCAAAATTTTCACCTTTTTTTTAACTGCTATGGTAAAAAAACCACCCGCGCAATTTTCTTGAGAGCCCTTTCTGCATCTTTCTGCCTTATTATCTGTATAACAAAATTTATTTGAAGTCGATATCTCTTCTGGTTCTTGAGCTATGGACGACGAAAAAAACGTCGCGAACGTACGGACGTACGGACGTACGGACATACGGACGTACGGACATACGGACGTACGGACGTACGGACGTACGGACGTACGGACGTACGGACGTACGAACGTATGTACGTACACACGCACGCACAGACATCTTTCTAAAAATCTTTTATTTCGACTCTAGGGACCTTGAAACGTCGAGAAATGTCAACATTTTCAATTTGACAAATCGGACCCATTACAATAACTTCCAATGGGAAGTTAAAAATAATTTATTTGATTTAAGTTAGACATTGCAAATTGTAAAAAAAGTTTCAAGAAATACTAATGCATTATTTATGTGCATATATAAGGACTATGTACTAAATAAATTATATGTGTTTCAGTTTATTTAAAAACCTTCAAATGGCTTTACCTACTGAAGAAATTTATTTTTTGAGTTAATATACAACATGCCCTTGGCCATATCGTACTAGCATTCACAAAACTATGTACATATATTCGTAAAAAGGTACCTATATCTGCCAGTACCGATAAAAAAATTCATGAAAAAGTAGTTGCAATTTTTTTATTTTGAACAACAAACCTCCAAGTAAACGATTTGGTAAATCAATTTAACCAAATCTCCAAAACAAAATAAAAATAGTAAGAACAATTTTTTACACACGAAAAATTAATAGTATCTTTTCAAATACCTACCTAACATATTAAGATGTACATAGGTATACCTATTCCTTTTTTTATGGCGACACAAAAACATTATCCCTTTTAACGCGTACATTATTGTCTTCATCTATAAATATTCATATAGTTCGTTTTCAAAAAAGATCCCAAAAGGACTTTTTTAATCCCTTTTGACTTTGTATACACAAACCTTTTGAGCATTTAAATTAGCATATACAAAAACCAATATCATGAAAATGATATTCAAGCTACTAATAGTACTCACTGGGTGCTCATAAGTCGCATGGTCGTTTGAGCAATGTTCGGTGTCCACTTCTATTTGTAATTATTCAATGATGTTAGGTAGGTATTTGAAAAGATACTATTAAATTTTCGTGTGTAAAAAATTGTTCTTACTATTTTTATTTTGTTTTGGAGATTTGGTTAAATTGATTTACCAAATCGTTTACTTGGAGGTTTGTTGTTCAAAATAAAAAAATTGCAACTACTTTTTCATGAATTTTTTTATCGGTACTGGCAGATATAGGTACCTTTTTACGAATATATGTACATAGTTTTGTGAATGCTAGTACGATATGGCCAAGGGCATGTTGTATATTAACTCAAAAAATAAATTTCTTCAGTAGGTAAAGCCATTTGAAGGTTTTTAAATAAACTGAAACACATATAATTTATTTAGTACATAGTCCTTATATATGCACATAAATAATGCATTAGTATTTCTTGAAACTTTTTTTACAATTTGCAATGTCTAACTTAAATCAAATAAATTATTTTTAACTTCCCATTGGAAGTTATTGTAATGGGTCCGATTTGTCAAATTGAAAATGTTGACATTTCTCGACGTTTCAAGGTCCCTAGAGTCGAAATAAAAGATTTTTAGAAAGATGTCTGTGCGTGCGTGTGTACGTACATACGTTCGTACGTCCGTACGTCCGTACGTCCGTATGTCCGTACGTCCGTATGTCCGTACGTCCGTACGTCCGTACGTTCGCGACGTTTTTTTCGTCGTCCATAGCTCAAGAACCAGAAGAGATATCGACTTCAAATAAATTTTGTTATACAGATAATAAGGCAGAAAGATGCAGAAAGGGCTCTCAAGAAAATTGCGCGGGTGGTTTTTTTACCATAGCAGTTAAAAAAAAGGTGAAAATTTTGGTTAAACCTAAATATCTCATGAACCAATGACGCTAGAGACTTGAATTAAATTTTATATTATATATTGTAACGTGATACAAAACAAGTATATTTTTAGAAAAAAATCCAATTAACGTTTTTTTTATAAATCAAAAAAGCTGAAAAAATATATTTTGCATATAATGAAAAAATTTGATTTCACAGTCGAAAATCAATTTTTCCGAACTTATGGTCATTTTTTTTCAAGATTTTACCAGATGTCAAAAACGTTATTCTTCTTTGTAAAAATTTATTTTGGAGATAAAATCATTTTTTTTCGTAAAATATTCGAGGTGACAAATATTTGTTTACAGTTTTTTTGATCTATAAAAAACCGTTAACCAGATTTTTTTTCAAAAATATACTTGTTTGGTATCACGTTACAATATAAAATTCAATTTAAGCATCTAGCGTTATTGTTTCGTGAAATATTTTGGGTTAACAACATTTTAATTTTTTTTTAAATTGCTATGGTAAAAAAAACACCCACCCGATTTTGTTTAGAGTCCTTTCTACATCTTTCTGTATTTTTGTCTGTATAACAAAATTTATTTGAAGTCGATATCTCTACTGCTTCTTGAGGTATGGACGACAAAAAAAACTTAGTGATGGTACGGACATACGATAACATAGTACGTACACACGCATGCACAGACATCTCTCTAAAAATCTTTTATTTCGACTCTAGGGATCTTAAAACGTCGAGAAATGTCAAATTTTTCAATTCGACAAATCGGACCAATAACTTCCTATGTGAAGTTAAAATTAAAGCGACTACAAAAACTGCTAAACGTCGAAACTACTTCTATTCCACCGGCAACCTAAAGCAAAACAATATCTCAAAAAAAAAATACGTAAAAGCAAAAACAAAGTAAGAAAATAATTCTTAAAGCTACATATGTATGGTACACAAAATGTACCTATACAAAAAAATTCAACAACTCGAGTAGAAATTGTATGTTGTTTGTGTACGCGCAGTGCACTGGTAAATCTTAACAGTAGGCTTTAAGCATCCTTTTTTACTCCACTTTGATTATAGGTATCTTTTTTTCTTCAGCCGACAGTTTTGTTTAAAGCAAAGAAATCTGCCAAAAATATACTCGGTACTAAAATAGTTCAAAAATCTAACAGGTAGGTATACGCCCCCAAATTATGTTATACTATATGTACATATGTGTATATACATACATATGGGTTGGCTACGAAATCCCGCATCACGAAATCCCGCGTAACGAAATCCCGCGTAACGAAATCCCGCGTAACGAAATCCCGCATCACGAAATCCCGCAAAACGAAATCCCGCAGAACAGAATCCCGCATCACGAAATCCCGCGTAACGAAATCCCGCCGTTTCGCTCCGTTTTCAAATTTTTTCGACACTGCTGTTTTCATAGGAAAGGAGACACTCTTCGATGAGAATAATGTATCATTTTTAGATTGTTTGGTAGACAGCACTGTATTGGTTTTGGCCAATCAAATCGCGAGAATCTGTAGAACGCCGGAAAAAAATTTGTCGTTTCAAAATAGTACTTAAGCAGGAATATTTTTGGAAATTATTTAGTAGACAGCGGGATTCTATGGATGGTGGTTGGTCGGACACGGATGCAGTTGTTCTAGGTAGGTATGGAATGAAATGTGATTGGCTGGATTTTTGGTAAGCTGGGTTTTTGGTAATTTTGTGATTGGCTGGATTTTTGGTAAGCTGGGTTTTTGGTAAGTAAAGCATTGCTTTGGATGTTCTCAGCATTCAGGAATAGCAATATTCCTTGGATGCGTAAAGGACATTTTAAGCATGCCTAGGGGTTGGGTTAATGACGCTTAAAATGGTGTTTAAGCGTTAAAGAAATTCAAATTTTCTTTTGAGGTTGAAAACGCTTAAAATTTCGTTTAAGCGTTTAAGAACTTCAGAAATGGAGTGTTAAAATGTTCTTTTTAGGACTAAAAAAATTTTTAAAGAGTGAAACTAATTTCAAAAAAATTTTCTTAAAAAAAAACTTTCAAAAAGTGAAAATCTTTTTTGAATAAAAAGCACCTGCGGGTGGCCCGCTTCGCGGGATCTCAGGATTTTAACTCCACTTTTCGGGGTACACACCCGCTCACGCAACTCCGTTGCTCCGCTTAGGGTATGTAAAGTCGCCAGGCAGGCGCCTATATCAACAACTTCTTTCAATAAAAGCACCTGTGGGTGGCCCGCTTCGCGGGATATCAGGATTTTAACTCCACTTTTCGGGGTTCACACCCGCTCACGCAACTCCGTTGCTCCGCTTAGGGTAAGTAAAGTCGCCAGGCAGGCGCCTATATCAACAACTTCTTTCAATAAAAGCACCTGTGGGTGGCCCGCTTCGCGGGATCTCAGGATTTAAACTCCACTTTTCGGGGTTCACACCCGCTCACGCAACTCCGTTGCTCCGCTTAGGGTATGTAAAGTCGCCAGGCAGGCGCCTATGTCAACAACTTTCTTAAACAAAAGTAATTGTCTGTAATCCTATATGATTGCTATCGCAAAATTTCCTACCTCAAACTCAATCATGAGAATCAACACGAACGAAGGAGGCGTATCCAAAGCCAATTGAAAAAATAGCCATTCATCCTTTGAAAAGAGTATAAAAGTAGTGCTCATTTCGCATTATTTTCAGTTCTTCTTAGAACTCCATGAGGTAAACACCTCACTCAGAGATATGAACTCTTTAAGTTCAACCAGCGCTCTATTGAGAGTGGCGAAGCGCTCGAAGTGCTTTTAGGCGTTTTGGTTGATTCGATATGTGATCTTCCTTTACGCTTAAAAAGCATTTTAAGCGTGTTGAGTTCGCTGCCCATTGATAGGCGTTTTTATTTTTAAGCGTTTTAGAACGTTCGTTATGGGAATGTTCTTAAGCGCTTGAAAATTGAAGCTAGACGTTTACTAGCTTAAAACGCTGTTTAAGCGTTTGAAAGTTCTTTTTAGAGCTCAAAAAATATTCAAAGAGATAAAAACAAGAATTCAAGCTTTTGGAGCGTTTTTTCCAAAAAAATCGGTTTTAGCTTAAATACGACTCTAAGCGTGCTAAAAATCAATTTTGTCCATATAAAATATTCAAACAAGATTTCTAGCTTTTGGAGCGTTTTTTCCAAAAAAAATAATTTTTTCCATACAAATACCCTGAAAAAGGCTAACTTAGCCAGAATAAGTTTGAAAATCAAATTTGCCATACAAATAGCCTAAGAAAAAAAATAACCAATCAAAATAATAAGCGAGAAGGAAAAAATATTTTTTCAGACAAAATATTTTTCACTACTTTTCAAAAAATATTTTTTCCAAAGTACTTTTTTATGCCGTACTAGAAATCCTGCCAAAAAGGAGTAGAAAAATCCCGCCGGTCATCGGCGGGATTTCGTTACTCGGACCATTTTCTGTGCGTGTGTCACACCAAAAATATCAAATTTAATCGGCGGGATTTCGTTACGCGGGATTTTGTGTTGCGGGATTTCGTGACGATCCCATACATTATACATATGTACCTATATTCATATTAACCTACTAACCTCCATTTGTGCATATGAATACTTACCTACATACATACATACCTATAAGTAATTACTAATTAGGTACCTACCTAACATTAGCCTAAACAATATATCTACCTATGCTTATGTATGTACATTGGCAATGTACCTATACTTTGTAGTAAAGTATGATTCGTCCACTGTCCCTATTTTCAGAAAAAAAAAGAAATTTAAAAATAAACCTATCCCAACCCATATCAAACTAATAACGAAATTGAAGAAAAACTCACAAAACATCATCATGTCGAATGCACCGAAAAGCACCAAAATCATTTTCGTTTTATGAATGAGAACGAAATTTAAAAAAGAAAAACAAACCTTCAAAATACACTTTCTGCAGCGAACGTGATTTGGCCTTGAATGCCACACTTTTACAGACATTATGTACCTACACAGTTGTTATTGTTGTTTTTTATTCTAAATAACAATATTCCGTTATCTTTCTCGACAACAAATTGTGAGTAAATTTCCCATAAGGACCAAATCTGAAAAATTGGGTGTTGTATTTGATAGACTGAGATACAATAACTCGCCGTGCGATACTAGCGACTTATGAGCATTTGAGAAATAAGTGTCGCCATCTAGAGCAGGATTTGCCCGGTGTCCCTTCTATTTGTAATTATTCAATGTTTTTATTTCATGTCAAATTGTTTGGTTAAAACTTTTAAATCGACTTTCACATTACACAGACGTATTTTCTTGATTTTGATAGTCAACTATCAAAAATCAGCTTACACAATTTCACCCCTGGTCGAAATTCCCAAATTTTTTTGGAATATTTTGATAAATTATTCTGGCAAATATTCAGTTGTATAAACTTTCAAATATAAAAACCGGACTACTGCGGATCGTTTTGTTGGCAATTTCTCACTTTACTATATATGGAATGCGAACAAAACGCACGTAATATCATCTGGTAAAAGAAATTGAAAAGCGTATTTTAAATAGTACTCATTAAATTTTGTATGGATACGTTCAATTAAGTTTTAGTACAACATTGCAAAAAAGGTTGTGTCATGAAATAGATTGCATTTTGTATGTGTTTTTGTGCCGTGCTTAAATACAATGGATATTGAGGAGTTAGCTCGAGCTGCGTACTACATTTAAGCTACATTAAGCATGTTTTTTGTAAATATTTTTAAAATTCTTTAGTTTTTGCGTAATATAATATGTATGTCATTGAATTACTATTTTATCAGAAGCAAGTTCTAAAATCGCTTAAGTTATCGGTCATTGTATTTTGCATTCTTAATGATTTTTTTTTAAATAATTTTTCTTAAACTTTAAATTCGACTACACGGAGATTATAGATAGTTCAGAATTTCTGCCAATTTTTTAATTGTTTCTTTTATTTTTTTCATCACTGTTGGTACACACGCACGCACAGACATCTCTCTAGAAATCTTTGATTTTTAGATTCTATGGTCTTTGAAAGGTCGAGAAATGTCAAAATTTTCAATATGACAAATGGAAATGATGACAATAACTGTCTATAGAAAGTTAATAACCGTTACTTTTGTTAAAGGTGAACTCATGTCAAGACTTTTACACATGTAAATCTGTACAAAAATACAATTCATTTTATGTAAACATCGTGCAGATTATTTAACTACTAACGGAGAAAAATGAAAGCCAGATATAAATAAACTTTCAATTAGTACCGATTTCAATTCTGTTGGTTTTACGCCCAAAATGTTCAGTTTCTTTTGCATACGCAGTAACGAGAGCTATTGTGCGAAAGATTTCCTTTATCCGTTTTTCTCACACTTATCGAATAATGTGAAAAATTATGTGTTCAAAAATTAGTATTTTTTTTTAGAAAAATCTAATTGGCACTTTCAATTAAAAAACCTACTAAAAAATTGATTTTCTATTGGAATATCTTCAAAACAAATAAACGAATTGACTTTAAATTTATTTCATTTTAACAAAATATTGGTGTTAACTCTAAGTAAAATTTAAAAAAAACAACACAGTTTTTCTTTCAAAAAATGTAATTCCTACCAAAAATGCCAAACCTCCGATAATGTCATAACATTATATCAATAATATCTAAATTACCTAAAATTCCTAAAAATATGTATCATATCATCATATATCATACATATATATTACAGGCAACTTTAATATATTGAAGATCGTCAATATGAAAATGAAAATTTTAATCAATTGATGTAAGATTAGTAAAAAAAAAAAACTTTTCGAAATACGATAAGACTATTATAATCTAATAACATGGTTAAGAAGAACGATTTCATATTATTTCTATATATAAAACAACACTGATGTAAGAACATTGAAGACTTTTAAGTCTTTAATAAAATTGTACAATTTAAAATTGCACCTAGAAGGTACATAATAGTTTGACAGGAAGACGAACACAACCCCAAACATTTAAAATCCCGAAATTTCAAAATCCCGAAAAGACAAAAATTCGCACAAAAAAAACAAATTCCGAAAGCCAAAACACTGAAAATGAAACTAAGTTCTTTATTATCTACTTATTTTATTCGGAAATGTGACTATAATATTAAATTAAGTACAAATTCAGTACTGGCCATGAATTTTCCAGCCAAAGCGTTGTATCCTCTCAGGAATTAAATATCCTCATACAAAATGCTTCGGTTACTATGAACGTGTTTGATACGAAAAAAGCAAGAATTTTTCATTTTATATAATTTTTCGGGATTTTGAAATCTCAGGATTCAGTTTGTTAGTTTTTAAAACATATAAATGAGGTCGTACAACAGTCCTTTACAGGCCGACTCCACTTGATATCTGTATCGCCAACCAGATCTCTGACATTAAAATTAGAAGTTTTTTTTTTTTTCTTCGCTGGGCTGTTTATGTCTTGACATCTCATTTGAGCAAGAGAGGTTAAAGTGAATTCATCTCTGAAAAACGTCAAACGTCAAACAATAAAAAAATTCTTCCCACAATTTTTCGGCTTTTGTGTAGAAAATCGTTTGTTTTTCAATTTAATAATATTTGTTTTGTCAAAAGAATAATAATAATAATTGTATACGGTTGGTTAAGGGCGATGGCGAAAAGAATGCGTGAACATGGTACAATTCGTACACTTAAACTTCCTCGTTTCCAGCATCAAAATGTTGAGAATCTGTAATTTTTTTTTCAGCCACATAAGCTGAGCGAAGATTTTTAACTTTTTTTTTAACATCGATCACGTCCTTGTTCATTGCTTGGGATATGGATGCCCAAGCTTTGTTCTTCAAATCGTTCCTCTTGTATAGGTTGCTCTTGTAGTTCCACAAGCACTCCTTTTCCCTGTACATTGTACAAGTTTATCAGGAGCTTGGTTTCATTCTGGGAAAGTTTCCACTCACTCATGATTGTGCTGTTTAAAATGATTTGTCAAAAACGCATTTCGTATAAAAATGTGTTATTACCTGATTTAATCCTTTTAAATATATGAATCTAATAAAAAAAAACTGCAAATGCCGACTTTTTTTAACACAGTAATTTTTTTTTGTTCGCGCCAAATGAATACTTGTCGGTTTGAGACACACAAAATAATGAAATTGAGATGTCATCCACACACAAAAAAGGAAAAAAAACTCAAACGTCAAATTTGATATCAGACAAAATAGCAGAGAGAGATCGCTACCATCATATCATAAGATGAAACAACGCGACTCCATTAGACTTTTCATGTCAGGATGAGTATTCTGAGAGAAATTATCTCTAGTGGAGTCGGCCTGTTAAGAACTAGGGCAAAAAACACTGTAATAAAGATAATATACATCCCCAGTAGCCATCTTGGTTTGCCTGCAAGCTAAAGCGAACAGCTGATTCACAAACTCATTCAAGTGTGATTGACAATTGAAAATTTGTGACATTTCCCCTAAAAACTCAGCAGTTAATTCTATGAATGCCCCTCTGCTTGTTTTTGTACCCCTTTACAAAATGCCGTTATCAATTTTCGACACCCAAGTTATCGTACTCGTGTCTATTTTGGTTACTGTTAAAATCACGGAATGGCTCCTTTAACTTTTAACAATTTGCTTAATCCATGTGACATACATATGTATAATTATTCGTATAAGAGCAGTGAATGAAATGGTCCAGTCAAGATTTTGGAATACAATTAAGAGGTCCGTTTAAGCGTATTTACTTTGTTTATTTTCATAAACTGTCACTTTTTAAACATGTTCGGATGCCAGTTTTTCAATAAAAAGGAATTAGCAATTTACTAATTAAGCACTCCATACACAGTTCAACTTGTCTTTCAATTTAATGTCAATTTCATCAAATCAACTCGTGTGTGGGCTTGAATTTGATTTTTTTGAAGGTTGACGATTGAGTTGGAAGAAAATCAAAAGATTTTGAATTTGTTCAAGTTGATGTGAATGTTTTCAACTTAGTTGAGGTGTGTGTAGGCAAGTCATTTGATTTACTGTCAAACCAAACGCATTCCATCTCTTTCTTACCAAGAAATTAAAGTGAGATAAAAAAACAGAGACGTGAATAATCTCAATAGAATTATCTTTGTGGTCATGTCTGATGTCTCGTCTCTGGTTTCGGTGTGCTTTGCTTGGTATTTTTTTTTGCTTGGTTTTGACAGTTGAAGCAGAAGTCTTTCAACAACGTTTATGTAGTGTGTGGCGAAGCATCAGTTTAGTTAACAACTAAATTGAAAATAAAATTGAATCGTGTATGGAGCGCTTTAGAAAAAGCAAAAAAGAAGGGGAGAACAAATTTGGAGTAAATTTAGTAAATTGCTAAATATTTAGCAAATGATTAACTAGTAAAATGTTATACCCTTCACAGTATATTGTTTAAAATTTTGCGCCAATGGTTTTGGAAAATGAGAGCATCCTTAGGTACATACATAGGTATACTATGTATGAATTTCTAAACATTTTATAAAGATTTCCATAAAAGAAAAATTTTAGTCAAAATACTTACAATTTGCAAAGAAACTGAAACACTTGACATCACAAGCAAATCCAACAAATACAATAATACACAGTCGATTAAGAAAATTCAAGAAAGATTATAAAAAAAAATAAATCTCTGTACCTACAAAGTTATGAGTTTGCTTTAATATGTCAACGACACGAGTAAACGGAAACAAGACATAAGTATGAATTTTATTTAATAGCTTTAAAATGCTACTATAAATTAAAAATCTTTCTTATCTCAGAAATTATAAACATTTATTTCATTTCGACTTTGTTCTAAGTGGAGCCAAAGTTCAACTTCATATTTTGATTTAATCATGTTTAAGGTTTTATTTTTTTATTGAAAAATTTGGAACGCTTTTCAATATAATATTTATATATAACATATATAATATTTTTTGTTAGTATTGATTTAAATGTTTATAAAACAATATGGGTGATTCAGGCATCCCATTAAGAAATATATGGATAGTGTTAAAAAACAATTAGATGGAATTTAACACACAATAATATATTAATGAATTTTATTCAATTAAATATAGATGTAGGTATTATTTGTACTTGTTTATTACACGTAAGAAGAACTCCACTTAGAGAAAATGTACGTAGGTACCATTCTTCTTTTTCCTTTTAAATAATATTATAAGGCCTGAAATTTGTAAAAGTTTGTAAGCAATAAGGGATTTACTTTTGCTACGAATTTTGGAGTGATATCCTACTTTTGGGCTAAGCGCGTTCACAAATCAATCAAATGAAAAAAGGGTTAGAATTAGTATGGTTATAAAAGTCATATTTAAAAGTTGGTAAATTCAGAAAAATAATTTTACACTAGTTCACAACCCGTAACAAACACTATACCTATACGTAGAAAAAATAATTTTGTTATCAAGTGACATTTTTTATTATCTTTTGAAAATAAATTTAAAAATATTTTCTTGTACTGTTTAAATATTAGGTACCTATAAGCTAAATAATCCAGCGCTAACCTGATTAGTTCAACTACACAACAAGAGCTTTACAAACCTGATTTCTTTTGCAGAAGCAGTGTACCTATGTACATACTTCACTGATCCGTTTAGTAAAACCATTGATGAAAAGGCGACTTAACTAATTAGTTTTTATTTTTGGTCAACAATTCTTTTCCACTACAGAGGAATTACTTATTTATTTTTTTTATTATTTGTACAAACAAACAAATTTAACTTTTGTAATCAAAACTTATAGCACAGATAATAATTTTATCTGTGCTTATAGTTATTAAAAAAGCTAGTGGTTCGTGTGAAGGCTCATGGTGCGTCATCAACAAAACAACAATATACTATCACTCCCCGAATGTGTTTTTAACAAACATTAGTGGTTTGGTTGTTGCGTCTCTTTTAACAAGACATTTTTACATTATGTAGATAGATTATTAAAACAATTCACGACACTTACCTACCTGCCCTTGTTATTCATTTTTTTCTTGTTGATTGTTTATATTTAATTGATATTTAAAGGTCTGTAGACTTTTTTCAAGTATTATGTACTAAAAATGCACTAGACATACAACGAATGGATAGCTTGGTCGCTTAATAACATAATATTTATATTTTTATTGTTATAAAACATATTTTTTTCAAGTAGTATGTAGGTACACAAAGGATGTGAATGTAAATTCAATCATTACAACAAAAGTGCTCTACAAAGAAATACACTCTGCGAAGTTATTGAATGTCAATAACAACACGATAAAGCGAATCAAAAAATATACATACAAAAGCAAAAGTTAGAAGCACTACTTCGTTAAATCGTTACACCGCAGCAACAGAATCTGCAATGGATTCTAAAAAATTAATTACTCTTTTATGGAAATCAAAGCTAAAATTTATAAATTTATATGGCGTAGAGAGAAGGGGTAAATATAAATAACAGCAAGACAAAAAGCAAACAACAAAAATAGCTTTTAAAAGAGTAAATTGAAAGCTTTAATTGCATGTGAGATGAAAAGCAAACTTTGCCGAAAGTTATTGAAAGCTTTTTTGAACTTATGATTAATGACTTCTCATCAGCGTTACCACTTCTCAAAAAAAAGTTTAAGTAGATTTTAGGAAAAAAGTGAAGTAGATTGAGAAAAATGGAAGTAGATTCCAAAAACTATCTTTTTCATATTATTCTACATATTTTTAAATTACATTATTTCAATAAAAAAAATTTAAAAAAAACTAGAATTATTTAAGCCTTCATATTATATAATTCAATATGTTAATGTAACATTTCTAAAACTAATTCTTAGTTGTTGGCAACGAAAACGCAAAGATTGGGCTCGTGATGGTCAAATGAAATGACTTTAGGATGTTTTAATTGCAAAGGACGAGTTCTACAAGAAATAGTTATTGTAATCGTAATACAGTATATCTTTGTTTTTAGACAACTTGAAAATATCTTTTCATATTGAAAACAAAAAATCAAATCCAAAATAAGCACAACTTAACACAAATAACATTAACAAACAAATAATAAACAAAATGCACGACTTGTTCGCATGAACTCGCTCAAAAAAGTATGTTTAAAACTATTTCCTGAATTTTAAGAATTGAAATGCAAAAAATTTGTTTTCAAAAATGTAAATGCTATTTGATTTCTGAAGAAAACCTTACTTTTTTAAAATTTGTATTTGAAAATCGTTTTTGAATTTTAGTTTAAAAATATTTTTGGTCCTATAGTTTTAAACTTATTATTAGACGTCTTGCATTTCAATTTTGTAAAAAATGATCACCCATTTTCAAGATTATCAAATTTCGAGAAAAAAATAATAATATTTGTTTTTAAATTTAAAATAAAAACAATGACATATTTGGCAGACAAAAATAGTTTAGTTCTTGAGAAAACTTAAAAAAAAATAACGGTTCTATCTGGGGTATCCTTCTGGAGCAATAAAAGAATATTTTTTTTTTATTGAAAGAAGCCAAACTAAGAACACAAATTTTAGCAAGAATTGAAAAAGAAATTATCGGTTTGTTTTTGAAAAAAAAAATCGAATTATCGATTTTTGACATTACAAATTTGTATTGGGATTATACTGTTATTTTTAGTATAAAAAAAAAACAGGAAAGACATACAGATAAACCGACAAAATCGGGGGACCCACTTCTTTCGACTTCTCTACCACCGTAATGTCATGTTTGATTAAAATCTCGAATTCGAGTTTTTCTACGAATGCAAAACTTGCCACAGGTCCTATATGTCGAAAGTAAAAATGACAAAAGGGTTAAACTAGAATATGTACATAAGATAAAACGGAACATCACCGCAAATGGAAAAACTCAAGCGATTTTTAATTCTCTAGAAAATTTTGAGACTACATACAAGAGTGACAAGGAGAAAAAAGGAGTAAATTCAGTCTATTTTTATTAAAATTGAAGTAGGTAGAAACACAGATCTTAAAAATGAAGTAGATTTCAATATTTTGATGATGGTGCGAAGTAGGAAGTAGATTTTTAATGTATTTGAAAAAAAAAGAAGTAGATCTACTTCAATTGAAGTAAAGTGGTAACGCTGCTTCTCACTGCCATAGAGGAAATATATATTATCTAGAGTCCCGACTTCATGGGTTTGTTCTCTTTCGGCCTACGAGCTAAATTGATTATGGGACCAAGCCATTATGAAGGTAGTTGTTATTGAATTTGTGCCCATTGTGCTCAACCGCGGGGGAAAAAACTATGAGGTGAACTCAGCCGTTCAAAAAAGTGATCCGTTGAATTCAAACATTGAAAACTGGATGCAATAATTTACGAAAAAAAGAACTGTGTTACTCTTTTTCAGTAAAACCTGTGCTAAAAATAATATTTTACTACTTTTGGCATACAAATTCTAAGATTTTGATGAAAATTTTCACTAAAAGCTGAAAAAATCGTGCATAAAGTATAGATGGACCCTAGAACTGCAATGCGACCGTGACCCAATTTGAGTTGGTCCCAGTTTTGACAGATTAGCAACGAGGTGAGTATTTTGACATCGAAAATAAAAACAAAACAAAAAAAACGTAATAGATATTTTTTTTCAAAAATATAATTGATGCAGATTTTCATTTTGAGAAGTAACTAGAAATTCCAAGAAACTGAAGATAGACTCAGACGATGAGCCACGTGCTGGCAGCAACTATTAAGTCACCCACATCAATGAAATCCAGATCGAACAAGTCAAGTTCGGCAAGTCCCAGGCGTGCTGGGAACGAGCAGTCGACCCACGTATTCAAACTCAGCTTCCTCATCGCCTACGATAAAGTTGACGAAGCTTGAAACCCCAAACATGACAAGTCTCCAAGCAAACCTGAAGAAAGTGGTGCTCAGAGGCAGGCCGGAGTATCTCGCAATTAATCTATTTTAACTGCCAGACGAAAGTCACGAATTTCAATGAACTCTAATGTGGACAGTGGAACTCTAATGTGCTTGAAGCCTAGATGATCATAGCAAAGGCGGTACTTTTAACATGAGCCAAGAAGATCTGAGATGAGTTAATTAAGAAGTAAAAAAGTTAATGATTTAAAGAGATAAGGAACAGGATAAAATCGATCTCGAAGATTCCAAGAAAAAGAAGGAAGATGCTGAAAATTCCGATGGCTTTCCCCAGACGATTTTGAGAAAGACAACTACCATATCAAGGACAGAGCTATACCACCAGAAGTATGTTTATTTAAAACCCAAAATTAATTTTAATTGATTAATATACATTTAAAGGCTGTTCCAAAATATCTAAGACATCAGCATAATCATCATGAACCAATCGGTCTGATTCCACCTCAAGAGCGCTTTGCCCGAGGACCACTACAAATCTAGAATGATTTAGATCCTTATGGACATTTAATTTTTTCGTGGGCGGGCAATTGGTGGATATCTTTTAGGATATAAATCTGTTGATACAAGCTGTAGCTTTATTACAATTGACAACCATACAGCTTTAAAAATTACCTTATTAGATGAATTTTATTATGTTTTTCCAATATATTTAAATTGCAATAATTGGGATGAAGATTTTTGTAGTTTAAGTAACTTATTAAATACTGTAAGCAACAATAATATAATGGTAATTGGTGATTTTAATGCGCGTTTAGGAGAGGAACAGATTGAAAGTGATACGATGGTTTTTGATGAGCACTTTAAATTGACCAGACATTCAAAAGACAAAATAGTGAACGGAAACGGAAAAAAATTATTAAATCTTTTTCAAAGTTTCGATATTTTTATATTAAATGGTTCAATAACCGGTGACATGGCAGGGGAATTGACATTTATAGGACTGCCAGGTTCCTCGGTTGCTGACTATTGCGGTAATGTGGGTACATTAAGTTTTTCGGACCATATGCCTTTAACAGTAAGCATTACTACAAAAAAAGTAACACCAGAAACCGATATCATTCTTCTACCTAAACTCTTATGGAAAGAACGGGATAAGCTCAATTATCATGCGAGACTGGATGAAATTATTCAACAAACCGATTTTAGCTCAGTTAGTCTTAATGATGATCTTTTCACCAATGCTATTAAATATTCGGTTACGTCAACTGATAAAATGTGTGTTGTCAGAGGAAAACAAAAATGGTTCGATTTAGATTGCGAGAAAGCTAGAGTTAAGTTTTTTAAATTGCTAAAGCTTGCAAAAACTCGAAACGGAGATTTATTCCGCAAATCTTATGTTCGAGCAGTGGCGTAGCGTGGGTTTTTGCCGCCCGGGGCAGATCAAATTTTGCCGCCCCAAATTTGTTTGTCAAAGTTGGTGAACACTACCATTTCTTCCATAATGAACTATACTTACAGAGTATCCATTTATTTGTAGGTGATGTATATCGATTATAACCATATTGAAAGTAACCACATTTTAAGGAACCTAACATTCAAATTTGGTTAATGTTTTAAATTGCATATACTCACTATAAAATAAAGCTCAAAAAATAAATTAAGATTAAGAAATTATATTTAATTTTTTAAATCACTTCATTTTGGTTATTACTAGTACAAAGCAAAAATTTAATTTTTGTATTCATTTTAATAAGGAAAGTTTCGTATATTTTTATTTTTAATGAACATTTGTTTCGATTTTTAAATTAAGCAAATTTGATTTTTTTAATTACATTGTGGCAAGCAACTCAACTGACATTGACTTATGTACCTTATCCATATTTAATAATTTATAAAACGTAGAAAATGTTTAAATTATTTGTCTTCTTTGTTTTTTACACACAAATTCTTTTATTATTCTTTCGGTGTTAATCGCATCAGTTTTTTGCATTTCTATGGCTAGAATTCCTAGGTTACTTAACCTTAGAGTACTCATTGTTGACCTGAGATAGTTTTTTATTAACTTCCCATAGGAAGTTATTGTAATGGGTCCGATTTGTCAAATTGAAAATTTTGACGTTTCTCGACGTTTCAAGGTCCCTAGAGTCGAAATAAAAGATTTTTAGAAAGATGTCTGTGCGAGCGTGTGTACGTACGTCCGTACGTCCGTATGTCCGTACGTTCGCGACTTTTTTTTCGTCGTCCATAGCTCAAGAACCAGAAATAATATCGACTTCAAATAAATTTTGTTATACAGATAATAAGGCAGAAAGATGCAGAAAGGGCTCTCAAGAAAATTGCGTGGGTGGTTTTTTTACCATAGCAGTTTAAAAAAAAGGTGAAAATTTTGGTTAAACCTAAATTTCGCATGAACCAATAACGCTAGAGACTTGAATTAAATTTTATATGATATATTGTTACGTGATACAAAACAATTATTTTTTTTTGAAAAAAATCCAATTAACTGTTTTTTTTTTTTATAAATTAAAAAAACCGAAAAAAATGTGTCACCTCGAAAATTGTACGACTCAAATCTGATTTCATCTCCAAAACAATTTTGTGCAACGAAGAATAATGTTTTTGACATCTGATAAAATTTTGAAAAAAATCTAATTGACAGTTTTTTTTATAAAAAATAAAAACCTAAAAAAAACATTACTCAAAGTTGGTAAAAATTGAATTTCGATTTAAATATCTTTTCAATAACTTGAGATTAAGGCTTCAAACTTATTTTATCTTATAAGAAACATTGTTGTTAACATTCTGTAAAATTTTGAAAAAAATCGAATTGGCAGTTTTTTTTTACAAAAAATACAAAACTAAAAAAAAAATTAATAAAAGTTGGTAAAAATTGATTTTCGACTCAAATATCTTTTCAAAACTTTGCGATATTGGCTTTAAACTACTTCTATCTTTCAAAATATATTGTTTTCAACATTCAGTAAAATTTTGAAAATAATCGAATTGGCAGTTTTATTACAAAAATTAAAAACATTAACAAAAAAATTAATAAAAGTTGGTAAAAATTGATTTTCAACTCAAATATCTTTTCAAAATATTGAGATATTGGCTTTTAACTAATTTTATCGTTTACGAAATATTGTTGTCAACATTTAGTAAAATGTTAAGAAAAATCGAATTGACAGTTTTCTTACAAAAAATAAAAACTTAAAAAAAATTAATAAAAGTTGGTAAAAATTGATTTTCAACTCAAATATCTTTTCAAAACTTTGGGACATTGGCTTCAAACTAATTGTATCTTATAAAAAATGTTGTTTTCAACATTCGATAAAATTTTGAGAAAAATCGAATTGACAGTTTTTTTTACAAAAAATAAAAACCTAAAAAAAACAATACTAAAACTTGGTAAAAATAAAAATCGACTCAAATAGCTTTTCAAAAATTAAAAATATTGGCTTCAAACTTATTTTATTTCACAGAAAATATTGTTTTCGATATTCAATAACAAAAAAAATAAACATAAAATGGTACGCAAATTTGGTTAAAATTGATACATATAGACAAACTTTTAATTAAGACAAATCGACGGACGGGATGGGAAGTTATCAGTGTGGGTCGCATCCCAGACTCTTTTTAGTTTTAGTTTTGAAAAACTCCTCTCACATCCGGCATTGCTTATTGTTATTGTTAAAAAAATACGCAGCATAATGGTAATGTTTGGCAAACTTGTTTCTAACTTCGACTGTACTATGAAATTTAATATTTCAAGCGGGTTTGTTCTTTCAAGATCGTTAAGTCTTTCCAATAAAGATGCAAAGGCTCTTAATCGACCACGTTCTATTTTGAAATCATCGGGAGATACATCATGCTCATTGAATGCAAGTTCCGAATCGTAATCAAAATTTTCAGCCAGTAGCTTGGAAGCTGAAAGAAAGTCGAATTTTTTGGCCAAACTTTGCAATTGGTTAAATCTCTCCTTGATTTCGACTATGATTTTATCTAAGGAAGAAAACAATTTTCTTCTCAACTCTTCGTCATGAGACAGACCAACATCTGTGCTTCCATCACCAAAGATGTACTTCCTTTTTTCCTTCTGGGAGGATCCAAGGAAATGCCTAAGCTCTCACACAAATTCCTTGCGTAAACAAGTGCATCATTGACTAATTTTTCTCATGTGTCTTCAAGAAAAGTCAGTAGACCACTGATTTTAGCTGCACACTGATAAAGGTCAAGACCTTCGGTTTGTAAGTAAATTTGACAATCATTTATTTCATGAAGAACAGGTTTCCAAAAGCCCAAAAAGCAGAGAAAAGAAAAGGATTGTATTGCTATAAGCCAAGTTCCTGCATCTGTTCTCGTTTGTGGTGGTATAGGTACAGGTCGATTGGATGCCACCCCATACAAAATTCTGTTTACCGGAAATTATTTCAGGGTTCTTTTGTTTTGGTTACCTTTTTTTTTTGCCGCCCCTCAAACAAGTGCAGGGTTTTTTGTTTTGGTAACCTTTTTTTTTGCCGCCGCCCCTTTTTTGCCGCCCCTCAAACAAGTGCCACCCGGGGCATTTGCCCTCCCTGCCCACCCCACGCTACGCTACTGTGTTCGAGCCAACAGTTACTACAAAGAACTTTGTAAAAGTAAAAAACAAGAATACTTTTCGAAAATTGCAACGGATTTAAATAATGTAAGAGATTCCACCCACTTTTGGAAAATTGTTAAGGAACTTAATGGAACAAAGTTTAAGATTGGTAAAATTTTAAATGCCAATATACTAGCTCATTATTTTAATACTCTACTTAACCCTATTTTCACTTCAAATCCTGTGCAGTACGCTGAAAATCTCGTAGATGTAAATGCGTTAGGCGAAGATATAAGCTTTGAAGAGATACGCAATGTCTTAAACAAAGCGAAGGACAATAAGGCTCCAGGGTATGATAGGGTTCCTTACGAGTTTTTCAAAAATGCTCCTCTTAATTTCATAGAGAAATTAGCGAAGTCATATTCTCAAATACTACATACGGGAGAAGTACCTGAAAGTTTTAAAAAATCAATAGTCTTCCCAATACATAAGAAAGGTGATATAAATAGGGTCGAGAATTATAGAGGCATTTCTTTTATGAATAGTATTGCTAAAATATTTACCGGCATCCTCTTACATAGGCTTGAAGATTGGGTAGCGGAAAACAGATTACTTAACGAGTTTCAAGCAGGCTTTCGTGCAGGTTATTCAACGATTGATCACCTCTTTACTGTTCAAAACATAGTTGATTCTTATCTTGAAAACAGAAAAAAATTGTATGCTATATTTATTGATTTTAAAGCGGCTTTTGATAGTATAGATCGGAGATCACTTTTTTATAAATAAAGTATGCTAGGAATTTCATCGAAAGTTCTAAATGTTTTAAAGAATATGTACGAAAATACTTTGTCGGCAGTTTGGGATGGAGAGAAAATGTCAGGATGGTTCCAAACTTTAAGTGGGGTCCGGCAAGGATGCTTATTGTCTCCTTTGCTATTTGCATTATATATAAATGATATAGTGGATGCCTTGCCAAACGGAATTGGAGTTGCAGGACTAACAATAAAATGTTTGTTATATGCCGACGACTTATTATTGTTAGCTGACACACCGGAAAGCCTACAGCTTATGATAAACAAATTAAGTATATATTGTGAAAGGTGGAATTTGGTGATAAATACGGCAAAGTCTAAGGTAATGATTTTCAAACCAAGTACAGGTAGGCATTGTAGGAATGAGAAATGGGTCTTGAATGGAGAAAACTTAGAAGTTGTTGATGAATATAACTTCTTTGGCATGATAGTCACACCCAACCTAAACCCAAATAAGCACTTCCATTTTAAATTCAAACAATCAATGGCTGCTATAAATTCAACTTGGAAATCCCTATTTAAAAACAGAAAAGTTGCACATAGCTTTAAGTTCAAAGTATTCGAAGCTGCTTTAAGGTCAATAATGACTTATGGCTCTCAAGTATGGGGATATCAACAGTATGATGTGGTGGAAAAATTGCAACGGTTTTTCCTTAAAAAAACTTTTTACTTACCACAGACAACTCCCAATTATATGATTCTTCTTGAAACCGGACTGCCACCTGTATATCTCTTTACTTTAAGAATGCACTTCGAGTATGTTATGAAAGTTCTTTCATTTAATGACAACCGTCTACCAAAGATTCTTGCAAATCACAGCATACAAAAAAATATCAGCTGGTTTAAAAAATGGAAGGATATATTCTTGTTGTGTGGGATATCTCTGGAATCTTTAGATGTTTTTAATGGATTCTAGAATTAACAGATGCTCGAATACGATCAGATCTAATAGAGGAAGCCAAGGGGTCATCGCGTCGATCTTTATACCCAAAACTTGAGTATAATTTGAACGAATTCAATTATTTCACCGATGATTTGAGCTTGTTTGAAATTTCAAATATTTTCCGTGTTAGAGGAGAGCTACTCAATTTGAATTATAGACCTTACTTTAACGACCGGAGAACATTTTGCTCCTTGTGTAACCTGCAAGAGCAAGAAACATCCTATCACTTTTTATCTGTGTGTCCCATTTTAAAAGAATTGAGATTTGTATACTTTCAAAAAACAATACTAAATGAAGCAGATTCGATATGTGTCCTAAATGGAGAAAACTGGAAAATCCTCGCCCAATATTGCATTGAAACCATAAAGTATAGAAAAGATTTTGTTGACGATTGACAAGTTTTTTTTAAAACTTTTTTTTTCCCCTTAAACGCATTGCATATATTCAATAAATATCCATTTTTGTTTGAGCAATTTATGAAAATTTTAATTAGGTTAGGTTAGGTTGAGCGGGCTGACGGTTGATATTGTTACCATCACACTTAGATCAATGTAGATCCATTGTGGTACCCCGAAGTGTTGGAAACTTCCTGAAAAGATATAGTAACCTATGAATCATGTGGTTCGTTAAACCATTTAGAGGCCTTGACAAAATTTAGTAAGCTTTTGCCTGGCAGTTCTGATAGTTCCTCCAGTTCATTAAAGAAGAAGTTGCCTAGAGTTTTCTTCCTAGCAAGACAGAGCGAAGGACAGTGGCAGAGAAAATGAGTAGTGTCTTCATGTTCGTTTTCATCACCACAGCCTCTACAAAGGTCATCATTACTGAGCCCCATCTTCTTCTTATGGTAGCCGAGTAGGTTGTGACCTGTAATGATGCCGATAAGGGATCTTAGGGTGGGCTTATTTAGAGTTAAGATCCAGTCGGATCTTTTCTTATCGTATCTAGGCCATATCTTCCTGGTGTTAACACAGGTTTCTAGCAGATTCCATCTGTCATTGGATTTTTGAAGGGTGGTTTTACTGACGTTATGTTTCAGTTCACATAACGGTATCCCTATATGGTGGTCTATTCGAGAGGGTTCCAGTGTGGAGCCTTCCCTTGCAAGTTCGTCCGCCTTTTCGTTGCCTGGTACATCACTGTGGCCAGGAACCCAGCAGAGTCTTACGTTATGCTGTGTGCCAAGAACCTTTAGCTCTTCGCGACAGCAAGAGACAAGCTTTGACTTGATTTGGGTGGCAGAGATAGCTTTTATTGCTGCTTGGCTATCAATGAAAAAAGTGATGTCCGCGTGTGATATCGCCATCATGGATAAATGTTTAGCAGCGTTTTTCACTGCCAAGATCTCAGCTTGGAAGACGCTGCTATAGTCAGGTAGCCGGAATGCTTCGGCAAGGTTGAGGCTTTCAGAGTAAAATCCTGCACCTACTCTACTATCCATTTTAGAGCCATCGGTGTAGATGGTAATGGTTGAATCGTTGGTGTAGGGCTCACTATTTTCCCAATCTAGTCTATTGGGGAACCAAGTACTAAAAGATTTGTTGAAATCTAAGTAAGGGCTCATATAATCTGTGCAGATATTGTTGTCTACGTATTTCGTAAGAATAGCTGCGTGGCCACTCTGGCTAG
Source organism: Eupeodes luniger (assembly GCA_951509635.1). NCBI lineage: Eukaryota > Metazoa > Arthropoda > Insecta > Diptera > Syrphidae > Eupeodes > Eupeodes luniger. Next base: position 1,036,603 of record OX608076.1, on the reverse strand, counting down.
CTTGCCAGATGTTAGTTTGACTGAGCCTGAGGGCGCTGTATGCTGCTGATTCTTGAACGAATAGATCTATCGGGGGGAGGTTGAGGATCGTTTCTAAACCTGCAGTTGGGGTCGTCCTCATCGCCCCACTAGTACAGATACAAGCCATTCTCTGTACTTTGGTAAGTGTTTTTTGATTTGTGGATTTCTCCAACGCTTTCCACCAAACCAAGCTGCCATAAGTTAGAATCGGTCTGACTATGGCAGTGTACATCCACATTACTATTTTGGGGTTCGGTCCCCAATTTCTACCCAGAATCTTGTTACATGAGTAGAGTGCGATTGTGGCTTTCTTATATCTTTCTTGGATATTTGGACCCCAATTGAGTTTTTTATCCAGTATAACTCCGAGGTATCTAGCTCGTTGGGAGATTTTTAGTGTTGTATTGTCTATTTTTGGTATTATAAACGGAGGGATCTTCCTCCTGTTTGTAAAAAGAACCAGTTCTGTTTTAAGGGGGTTTACATTAAGACCGCATTCTTTTGTCCAGTTACTGACCTTTGATAATGCGGTTTGTAATTGTTCGCTAATAGTGGTAAGGTATTTACCCGTCGCCAAAAGCGCTAAGTCATCAGCGTAGGCTACCACTACTATACCGTAGTTCCTAAGTTTTATTAGGATCTCGTTCATCACTAAGATCCATAATAATGGTGAGAGAATTCCACCTTACGGGGTTCCTCTAGATGCGTACATCTCTAAATGCGTGTTACCAAGCTCACTTTGTATTTGCCTGTTTTTCAGCATACTCATGATCCATTTGATAACTACTTCTTCTATACGTTGATCATTAAGTGCTTTCTCGATTGCATTACTGTGGACGTTATTGAAGGCTCCTTCAATGTCCAGGAATGATGCAAGAGTGTATTCCTTAACGTCAAGTGATTTTTCTATGGTTCTAACTACGTAGTGTAGTGCCGTTTCTACACTTCTACTACCTTTTGTGTAGGCGTGTTGAAAGGGTGATATGGTCTCCGGTTTTAAATTACTGCGGATGTATATGTCGATAAGTCTTTCTAGTGTCTTAAGTACAAAAGACGTGAGACTTATAGGTCTGAAGTCCTTAGGTTCAGTATGGCTGGGTTTGCCGGCTTTTGGTATAAAAATGACTTTTACCTCACGCCATGTCTTGGGAATATACCCCCATTTAATGCTGCTTTGAAAGATGTTTATCAGGTGTGGAGTGATAAATTCAATGCTCTTTTGCAGCATCATTGGGAAAATGCCGTCTAGGCCTGGAGATTTATAAGGGGAGAAAGAGTTAATAGCCCAGTTTAGCCTTTCTTCCGTTGTAACATCCGTAGGGATTTCATACTCGAAGATTGAAGAGTTATCTGATTCGCGTTCAGGGTTAGGTTTACTGCCTGGGAAGTGTGTTTCAACCAGGAGTTCCAGACTTTCGCGATTTGATTCAGTCCAGTCATTGTCGGGTTTCCTTAGAGAACCAACAGAAATGGAGGTTTTCGAAAGGATTTTCCTGAGTCTAGCTGACTCGTTGGTACACTCGATATTGCTGCAGAAATTTTTCCACGAGCTCCGTTTGGCTCGTTGGGTTTCTATTTTGAATTTTCTTTGACTAGTCTTATAACAGTCTAGACCTTGTGGGGGTTGTAGAGTATTGTCACCATTATTAAATGCAATATTATTAATAATATTAGAGCTACCAGGAAAGTGGACGTCTAGTAGCAAGTTGAGCGATTCTTCGCTTGAATTGGTCCAGAGGCCAGAGGCGTTTTTCAAGCAGCTTGGCATGATTGGATTTTTGGAGAGGATTTTGCGCAGCCTGGATGCTTCGGAGCAATCTTCCACGTTGTTACAGAAGTTTCTCCAAGACGATCGTTTGGTTTTCCTCAGTTCTTTTTTATAAATCTTCAGTGATTCTTTATATGAGTCCCAGTCAGACATGTCTCTAGAAGCTTTGGCTCTGTTAAAGAGTTTTCTGCATTCTTTTCGAAGTGGATCCAGCGCTGAGTTCCACCAGTGTGGCTTCTTTTTACCTCTTACTTGTATAAGAGGGCATGCAGTATCTAGAGCTTTGTTTAGGGCTAATGTTAGATTATTGACTTTGTCGTCAAGATCTTCGATGTTGGAGGGAGTATTAAAAAGTTCAGGTTTTATTAAACTATTTAACGTTCTCTTATATTTTGGCCAATTTGTTCTTTTCAGATTTCGAAAGATCGGTTGGCAAGGTGGTTCATTTATAAAGTCAAACTGGATTCATCTATGATCAGAAAAGGAGTGGTCTTTAGATACCTTGCAGTTTAAAATATTATTATTAATGAATTCGGAGACAAGAGTTATATCTAAAACTTCTTGTCGATTTTTAGTAATAAAGGTTGGCTCATTACCAACGTTACTTACGAGTAGGTTAGTGTTAAGAATATAGTCGAAAAGAGACTCACCTCTGTCGTTTATATCCGTGCTACCCCATACTGTATGGTGGGCGTTAGCGTCACTACCGATGATGAGGCCGATGTTGAGCCTTTGTGATTCAGCTATCAGTCTCTCCAGAGTATCTCCCGGGAGAGGGCCAAGATGGTCGTGGCCAAGATACGCCGACGCCAGCCAGAATGTTCCTCTGGCTGTTTCCAGACTTGCGGCGGTGGTATCTCGATCGCTGAAATTAGGGAGTAAATATACATTTAGGCTGCGTTTTACTAATATGCAAGATCTGGGTTCATCCTCACCTGATGCATACAGCACGCAGTATTTGGGAGTCCTGATTCCTCGAACAATGGATTTAACAATCCAGGGTTCTTGAATCAGGACGATATCTTCATCGCTGCTGGATAAGCGAAGAAGAAGGGAGGCCGAAGCCTTTATGGAGTGTTGGAGGTTAATCTGGAGTAACCGCAGCATTTTCGCTACTGTTCTCCCGATCAGCCTCCAACACAGTTATGTCGGAGTCATCCATATCAGAGGACGATTCTAACAGAATGTCCTCATCTCCGCTTTCGTAGACCTCGGCCTCCATTGCGGAAAAACCTTGGTCGGTGTTTGGTGCTTCCACTGCTACTGGGGGTACCTGAGATGCATCGTCTTCCAATGAAGGAAGTGTGACCGATGCGCCAGGTACCTCAGCAACTGTTTCCGCTTGTGTGGGTGGGGAAGGGGGAAGGGTTTGTGCCTCGGCCCCATCTTTTTTGTAGACCCTTAGCGTAATTTCATCAAACCCGAACCTAATCACACCTTTTGATTGCGCCAGAGGAGAAAGGGACTCTGCATTGATGATCACAATTGCACCTTTATAGGGTCCCTTTGCATCCTCTAGTTTCGCAACCTTCCAGTTGTGAGTAGGAAGGGTTGGATTGGAGAGCCGGATTACCTTCAGAACGTGGTCAGCTTCCTTGAATATGGCCGGAACCGTGATGCGAGCTCTTGGTCTGCAAGGAATGTCTTCCTTTGCTACAACCTCGAGCTTAGCACCAGGCCAGACCTCTCCAAGTCGGCTGACCGCCAGCGTCAGTAGGTCGCACGACCTCTGATCATCACAGACCATCAACTTGATGTGTCCCTGATGCCAACCGCCATCTTTTGTGATGGGCGGTGGTCCCGGATTGTCAGACATAATGTCGACAAAACTGAAGGCCAGCTGACCTTTGGCCAATGTCCAGTTTTCGGCAGAGATCGTGCCATCCACATCATTTCTGTCGATGATCGCGACTACCATTTTATCCTTCAGAACGTCACTGAAGGACATTTTTGCCTTGCGAGGGTCAATTGAAGTGCTGGTGTTTAGCACCTTGGGGCGTTTAGGTAGTGGAACACTACCTTCCATGGACCTTTGTCGCTTCGACGTTGAGTCTTGGCTGGTCTTCATATTATTTTTGGCCAGGAAATTCTGGGCCCAAGCTATCTTAGCGTCATGCCGAGAGTTTCCTCCAGCGCCTAGTTTTTCACCAAACGTCTGGAGAATCCTCTTAGCATTACGCAGGTCCCTGTAGTAGGCCTTGGAGGGTCTGAGCTTACGCCCATCACCCCCATGACCTTCTTTGGGATTATTTGCTTTGGAGGTAGAAGGACCTGTCACCACAGCCCTACTACCTCCGACACGCGGTGTAGAAGAGACGAGAGGTTTACTCTCTGTGGTAGTAGAGGAGCCGTTCTTCACAACTGCCTCACTACAGGAAGAAGGTGATGTTACCTGTATATCCGGTATTCCACTGGCGACAACAGGGCTGTGAGTGTTCACAGCCTTGTCAGCACCAGTGGAAGAGGGATGAACAGCAGACAACTTTGCCGTCGTACTGCTGGCCGGTTCGGTCTTTTGGTTTTGTTTTTGTTTTGTTTGTTTTGTTTTGTTTTTTTCCATTTATGATCCCACGAGTAGCGGATAAGGGGTGGTCCATCTGTACAGAGATCCGTGTATACAGATAAGGCTGGTTAATCCGGAGGTCACCAGGTATCCGGATACTCCGTTCGCGACTGAGCTAGTTTTTTAATTGGGCCCTCAGCCTGGCTGATCATCGGCACGGGTCGTATAACACCTTAGATCCAGCCCAATTGGGAAGTTTAAGGGAAGGATATGTCTTGGAAAAGGAGAGACGAACAGCAATTAAGCCATAAGCGTCCCAGGAAGGAAACTAGGCTTGACAGACAGTTATACACCATACAGTCAGGGGGTAAGGAGACATCAGCCAGCATAATAGCACAGATCTGACAGAGGAGGGGGGTAAAGGATTGGGAGGGGGAGGAGCGAGCGACCTTTGGTTTCAGGACTCTTCTGGAGAAATAATTCCCGAGAATCATTGACCTTACTCAGCTTCTACAACTCGACAAGTTCGACGCTCAGGTAGAAGAACTATTAACAGCTTTAAACCATACAAATCTGCTGGTCCGGATGGTGTAATTCCAGCCGAACTGCAAGAAAATGCAAGTTTTCTAATACCCATCCTAGAAAACATCTTCAAGGGTTGCCTTAATTTGGCATACATCCCGATGTCTTGGAGACAAGTTAAAGTTGTCTTTATTCCAAAAGCTGGAAAATCCAGTCACGTTAACCCTAAAGACTTAAGACCCATCAGCTTATCATCATTCCTTCTCAAAACTTTTGAGCGTTTGATCGATATTTACTTAAGGGAAAGTATTGATAAGTCCCTCCTTTCAAAGGCTCAACATGCCTACAACAAAGGGAAATCAGTTGAAACGGCTCTACACAGTATAGTACGTACAATCGAATATTCCCTCCATCATAAAGAGTACACCTTAGTTGCCTTCTTAGACATAGAAGGTGCATTTAACAATGTCGACACATCTGCAATTGCACGTGTATTGACATCTCTGAAGGTAGATAAGTCGATCAGCGAATTGATTAATCAGATGCTGATAAGCAGGATTATCAATTCAAAACTGGGCGATTTTACTACACAAAGGAGTGTCAGCAGAGGTACGCCACAAGGTGGTGTCCTATCCCCTCTCCTCTGGAATTTAGTAATAAATGAATTACTAACTACTCTAGAAAGAGAGGGATACAGAGTGTTTGCCTATGCGGACGATGTTGCTATTGCAGTAACGGGTAAACATCCCAATATACTAAAAGAACTCTTACAAAACGCTTTAAATAAGCTTACCAGATGGACTAATCGGTGTGGACTAGGCGTTAACCCTCAAAAAACCGACCTTGTCCTCTTCACAAGGAAATACGAAGTCCCACACATTGACCCTCCCCTCATAAACGGTGTACCACTTAAATTCTCTGATCAAGCAAAATACTTGGGTCTCATTTTAGATAAGAAATTAAGTTGGAAACCTAATATTCAAGAGAGAATAAACAAAGCCACAGTAGCCCTGTTCTCCTGTAAAAAGGCCATTGGTAATAAATGGGGCCTACAGCCCCGAATTACGCACTGGCTATACATCTCGGTCATAAGACCGATCCTTACTCATGGAATAGTGGTATGGTGGACGGCGCTAGATACAGCGACAAATCGCGATAAACTCAGCAAAGTCCAACGAACAGCCTGCCTGTGTATGGGAGGAGCACTTCGCTCCACCCCCTCCGCTTCACTAGATGTTCTGTTCCATCTAATACCGCTGGACTTTTTCAGCAAGCAAACGGCCGCTAATACTGCCATACGGCTTCAGGCCTCCTCTCTGTGGATCAATAATGGAATTGGCCACACCACTATTTTGAACTCGTTCAGAACTATAAATAGTAATATTGACTACACCATACCCCATCCTCAGTTCAACAACTATAGCTTCAAAGTGACTATACCTTCCAGGTCTTCTTGGGAGAATACATCATTTTTGAACGATGGTCCTATAAACTTTTACACAGACGGATCAAAAACGGAGAATGGGGTTGGTGGTGGCGTATACTCAGATAGACTTAACTTAAGTCTCTCCTTTCGTCTACCCGATCATTGTAGCGTGTTCCAAGCTGAAATCCTGGCTATAAAAGAAGTCCTATCCTGGCTTAGAGAAAACGTAATATCAACAAATGATATACGCATCTTCTCGGATAGCCAAGCTGCGTTAAAATCCTTAGACTCTGTCTCTACAAATTCACTAACAGCCCTTAATTGTCGATCATCTCTTACGGAGATGGCTACACAGTTCAACATTCACCTTTTCTGGGTGCCGGGCCATAGAGACATTCCAGGAAATTGCAAAGCTGACGAACTTGCAAAAAGCGGAACAACTTTACCTCTGCTGGCTCACAATGCTAGCATAGGTATCCCCTTAGCTACATGTAAACTCATGCTAAAGCGAGATACCATAGAGAAAACAAACTTCAGGTGGAATAACACCACCACCTGTGTAGCGACTAAACGAATTTGGCCTAATCTTAGCGCCAAGCGCTCAAAACAATTAATCTCTCTGAGTAGATTGCACATTAGCTACGTTATAGGTGTCCTGACTGGGCACTGCTTAATAGGAAGGCATGCTATTCGACTTGGAGCCCCTGCAAATGATTTTTGTAGGAGTTGCATGGACGAAGAAGAAGAGGAGACAATCTCTCATCTTCTGTGCACATGCCCTGCCTTATCACAAAGACGTAGAATCCACCTTGGAGACTACTACTTTAACGATACCAGTGATCTAAAAAATTCAGACATTACTTGTCTCCTACGCTTCATTCGAAGCTCCAATTGGTTCAACGAGTTAAGCTGATTAACTGATCCATGTGGTATCACAACGGACCATACTTTGGTCTAAGTGTGTTGGACGTCCCAAACCAACAGCCACTTTAACCTAACCTAACCTTATAACAGTCCCAGTCGCTTTCGAGTCTTGTTCTTTTAGCAACATTGAAAAGCTTTCTTGTTTCTTTTCTAATGTAGGTTAGTTCTGTTGTCCACCAGGGGGGTTTACTGTTTTTCTTCACAGTTGTTTTGATAGGACAACTGGTTTCAAACGCTTTACGCAGAGTCTCAGTGAGATTCTCTGTTGCCTTCTCTAGACTGTCTGGTCCCAGAATGGCGTTGGTGTTAACGTGCTCAATGTTATTTCTAATTTCCCTATTGAAGATAAGCCAGTCTGTACGCCTGTTATTTCTAAAGGGTTTGTGCTGTCTATCAACGTTAGGGATTTTAAATTCTATAAGACGATGGTCAGAAAAGGAAGGTTCTTCTAAAACCCTCCAATGATCAATTAGACAGGAGTCAGAATTGTTTGAGAGGGTTATATCTAGCACCTCTTTCCGACTTTTTGTGACAAAGGTGGGTGTATTACCTCGGTTAGCCACACGAAGATTGTTATCTATGATAAATTGAAAAAGGGATTCACCTCTAGCATTTGTATCGGTGCTCCCCCATTGTACATGATGTGCATTGGAGTTGCACCCTAGTATAATATTAAAATTTTTCTTACTTGCGAATGTTATTACTTCATTTGTTATATCCGCTGGTGGTCCTTCAACTCCATCATAGGGCATGTATGTGGAGGTTATTATGAGCGTTGGGTGCTCCTTGCGTTCTAAAATGACCGCGGTCTGGTCGATGTTGCTGTAAGAAGTTAGAAGAAAGAGATTAAACTGTTTTCTAGCTAATATACAGGTTCTGGGATTACTATTTTGGCTGTCAAGATCTGACTTATACAGCATGAGGTCTTTGGAGTGCAGGCCCTTGATCATGCCACCTACTATCCAGGGTTCTTGGATCAGGGCCATGTCATATTGTCTACTCTGCATGAGGTAGACCAGGTTGGCGCTGTCGGCTTTACTATGATGAAGATTGATTTGTAATATTTTCAATTCCATATACATAATACTAAAGATTTGTTCATCGCCCTACTAACCTGTTTTCTTTTATTGGATGTCAATCTAAGTTTGCATCTGGTGATCCCGACGCGCACTTTGAAATCCATTTTCCTCAGTAGTGGTATAGATTTATGGATTAGTCTAACCGCTACCTCGGTGCCTTCCTTGGTTTTCTCACACTTGATGACTTCCCATTCCTGGCTTAGGAGATCGCTGTTGAGTGATATAATATACCTCTCCAGGCGATCATTGGGAAGTGTGGGGCCTTTGACCAAAAGTATGCCTATTGGTCTGGAGATGTTTTTGATCTCCTTGACAGCAATAAGGCGAAGATCCGCATTTTGCCATGGTGCAGAGGTGCTGCTCGTGAATTCATGAAGCCATTTGAGTGTGGCGTCATCTTCACAGTTCATCACTTTGAATCCATGGATGGTCGTAAGATTTCCGAAGAGTAGGGGGGGGCCTGTTTTTGACGATGGCCTCATTGAATTCTTCTAGGATTCTGAGCTCTAGAAGTTGCCACTCGTCCTCGGTCAGCTTCCGTGAGGGTTTGCCGAAATCGGCAATGGCAACTTGGTGCCCCTTCACGGTTGCCCGGGAGATCTTAAACCGCTTCGTTGCCTTGCTAGGCGAAGAGTCGGTCGGGGGTGAAATTCAAATAATTAAGTCAAAAAAAAATATATATTTGACATAATTTATGGGTATTATTTTCCCCAAAAATAAGGAACAAAAAAAAAACATTGAGCAAAATGTTCTTTGGGCAACCCTGCTTTAAATGTCAAAAAATTTAAATAAATTCGAGAAAGCTGCAGCACAAATGGGAGAAAAGATGTTCAAATAAATTGTAAGTAATCTCTAAATTAAATTATTTAAGTGTCACATTTATTAAAAGGTAAAAAAGAATCTGGACTACATGTGAGATCAAAGCGTTCCTGGATGCTTTGAGTTTGAGAGTGCAATGGTGATTTGCAGAAACATTTTCGAAAGTTGTGGAGCTTCCATTTTTGGTATGTGTTTGTTTTTTTTTTTTGCTTCGAAATGTCACTTTTGGAAGAACGAATTTGACACTGCTACCAAACTTTAAATAATACAAAGTATGATGATCCAATTCTGTTTTATTATCATGATCTGATCCGGATCAGATCATGGTGATAATAAAACGCGGCTAATGTTTCGAATCATTACAAAATCTCGTTCTGAAAATTTTACGTGTGGTTTATGCACATTTGCATAGTATTCAGACATTTTTTGTTGATGCAACTCTATACTATCGCAAGCTTTCTTTCGTAATGCAGCTAAGTCATGTTCAGAAGTCAAAAATAGTTTTTCGTCTAAATATTCAGAAAGTGTGTTAACATCACGTCAACGTTGGTTTACACCAATAATAATTGACATGGGGAAACACTAGTAGTAGAATGAATAAAGTTATTAAGAGCGTATTCAACTCTTATCAAAAGTTTTGACCAATCGGAATGTTCAATTGGTTCAGTAATTTTAGCTAACATACAGTCCTGTTATGGCTATCAACTATCAATTATTTGATAACTGATAACTTCTATCAATTTATTAATAATTTGGTATTATGAGTATCAAATGATGATTTTTCACCCATTGTGAATACTAATCAATATACGATTGTGAACAGGTTTTGTTTGGTGTTTGACGTTTGTCATTTGTGTTGAGTTCTTGTGTTTTTGTCTATAAATAATTTCGGCGGAATAATGTAAGTTGTTTTCATTAAATAAATTTCTCTTTTTTCTTAATAATATTTTGTTTATTAAGGAGTCGAATAGTTAGCAACAAAAAACAAATAGAAAGGCTTGTGGAACTCATGGAGGAAAATCCTGAGGTTGCAAAAGGCATTTGTGCTAAGCCAGTCCTAACCAAAAAATGGGAAGACATCGCTCTGGCATCGAGAAAGAACTAATAGAGAGAACCAACTTCGACGGTTGCTCTCTTTTTGCCTACAAGCTGTGATTTTGCCACCAACTTGCATATGTAGTAACTCCATATAAAAAAAATGTGGGGAACAAATACTTATGAAAGTTTATGTGCATACTCACCACGAGAGAGAATAAACTTTTCTCTCTTTTCTCTCTGCTCACCACCTTTGAAAAATGGCGACCACCTTTGAAACATAAGACTCTGAAAGCACTACAACTATTATTTTTATTATTAGCTTCGTTTATGCGTTTAATTTTCGCTCAGACTGTTGAAAAATGCAAAAAAAAACTCAGATTTGTTTCAATTTTCAGAGTTTATCGACTTAATTTTTACCGATGCGAGAGTTTCAGGAACATTGAAAACGAGAGTTACAGAATGTAAAAATGGAACACTGAAAACATTTTTATATACTCATCTCTTTTTTCCATTCCTATTTTATTTGTGTTTACTCGTTGTTTATTTTCTTTACATTACTCACGACATTTCCAAAATGCTGAAAATAAGTGATTTAAGTAGAGACTAAATAAAAAGACCGTCAACTTGTTACTTTTGTTGCCAATTTTCATTGCATAAGATTTGTGAATAGGTGATAAGCTATTCTTACTGCTTTCAACTAAAGCACTTTTCACATGAGCACGACCAACGAATGGACGAATATTCGTCGATTTTGACATTTCTCTCACATGAGAGTTTTTAATTCGTCGCGAATGAAGTTTGACATTCACCACCGAAACCAAAACAAGAATGATTTTTTAGGTTAAGTACGCGCGATTTTTTTATTCGTTGCGAGTGTGGATGATGTGGAACGCGAATAAAGTTTAACAGTTCGTATCAACTAAAATTTTGTTCGCGACGAATAAATTTGTTTTCTTAAATTTATTAATATATGGTATTGAAAAGTAAAAGTATGCATCATAAATCAAATAGAAACTATATTGCTATCGTTTTGTTAAGATTTTGTGTGGAAATATGTCTTTAAACGTACATGAACTCACATTTTGTAATTCATTCGTCGTTCGTTGGTCGCGCTCATGTGAATGCTGCTTAACTTAGAGAAAAAGAAGAGAAAAACAAATTCACCACGAACTACCGGTATAACTTCTCCCGTTATTTTTTGACAAACAAAAATGTTCTGCTAGAATTAATTTGAATTATAGGAGTATTTTTGTAGATATAAAAACGACAAGATGTTAGTAAAATTAAAGAAAGAAAATCATGAGAATTACAAATATAATAATGAGACTTTAAAAAACATAGCCTTCTTGGCTATCAATAAACAAAAATGAGAAAGGTCGCATTTCCCGGAACTGATGTTTTTTTGTGTACTTTTCTCCGAGGTGAAAACATGTATACACCGATACGAATTCAACACGCTATAAAAAATGAGAGTTAGAGGTTTCGAAGAGACGGAGACGGGGAAATTTGGCTCTCTCATTTAGTTTTTTCTCTCTGGCTCTGGAACTGAATAGCTTGGGGCCTCCAGAACGGGACTCAGCTAAGTGGCAAAGAGTGAGTGTTTTAATTTGGCTAATTTTAATTTATTAATTAATAATTTGTCTAATTTTATTCATAACCTTTTAGGTATGGGCTGATCTAAAATGTAAAATTAAAAAAAAAAATTTCGCAAAATAAAATTGAACTCAATGCGACCGGTGGAGGGTCCAATAAATGGCATCGATTGACTGACACCGAAGAAAAAGTTAGTCGCCTTGTGCATTTTCCTGCCTGTGTTGATCCACCAGGAGTTGAATTTGGGTTGGAATCACCAAGTTTTCTCTTTGAAGAAGATGAAGGAGTCAAAGAAGTTTTTGCAATGGACACCGAAGAAGTAGTCACGGCTGTGCAGGTCGAAGAAGTGATTGCAGCGTCAACAAAGCCAAATCGGAAAAATAAGACAACATTTAAGGACACAAATGAAAAAGAAAGAATGTCCCTGTTGAGCAATATCGACACAAACTTACAAAGCATGAAATCATCCATTCGTAACACTGAATATTATGCCAAAAAAACTTACAATTAAAAAATAGAGAAACAAAGTGAATTACTTAAAATTAAAAAAAAAAATTGCAGCTATGTATATAAAGAAAAAAAAATAAAGAAAACGATAGAAAAACCAAATTGAAATTTAAAAAACAACTTTTGGAAATTGAGCAAACAAAGCATAATGTTCTGAATTCCTATGTGCCAGTTTAATTATGTTTTAAATGCTAAACCAAGTGAACTTTTGTGATTTCAGTTAAGTTAGTTATAATGGATATTTTTTTTACTTTTTTTACTTTTGAGCAATGTATGAACTCTCAGTGCTTTTTTCATGTTACGTTTTTATATTATGTTTTTTTTTAGCTTTTACTATATGTATCTTGTTTTGTTATACATAAATTGTTTTTGAAAACGAACAATAAAATGATAAAACAACAGATTTTAAATTTTGTGATGCATTTTTTCATTTATTCGGTTTGCATGAATCTTGCTATTGAATCCCTTATCCGTAATAATGTAAGTTGTTTTCATTAAATAAATTTCTCTTTTTTCTTAATAATATTTTGTTTATTTAGGGGTAGAATAATAATAATAAGACTGATTATTTTAGCTTTCACAATAAACCTTCGTTCCTCAGTACAATTGGCTTCAAACAACAATTCTAGTGCAGGCATTTCGTTCTTCAATTTGTATATTCAATAAAAACTACAAAAAACTTTTATAAATCGTATTTAAATTACACCCTAGTATAATATTAAAATTTTTCTTACTTGCGAATGTTATTAATTCATTTGTTATATCCGCTGGTGGTCCTTCAACTCCATCATAGGGCATGTATGTGGAGGTTATTATGAGCGTTGGGTGCTCCTTGCGTTCTAAAATGACCGCGGTCTGGTCGATGTTGCTGTAAGAAGTTAGAAGAAAGAGATTAAACTGTTTTCTAGCTAATATACAGGTTCTGGGATTAATATTTTGGCTGTCAAGATCTGACTTATACAGCATGAGGTCTTTGGAGTGCAGGCCCTTGATCATGCCACCTACTATCCAGGGTTCTTGGATCAGGGCCATGTCATATTGTCTACTCTGCATGAGGTAGACCAGGTTGGCGCTGTCGGCTTTACTATGATGAAGATTGATTTGTAATATTTTCAATTCCATATACATAATACTAAAGATTTGTTCATCGCCCTACTAACCTGTTTTCTTTTATTGGATGTCAATCTAAGTTTGCATCTGGTGATCCCGACGCGCACTTTGAAATCCATTTTCCTCAGTAGTGGTATAGATTTATGGATTAGTCTAACCGCTACCTCGGTGCCTTCCTTGGTTTTCTCACACTTGATGACTTCCCATTCCTGGCTTAGGAGATCGCTGTTGAGTGATATAATATACCTCTCCAGGCGATCATTGGGAAGTGTGGGGCCTTTGACCAAAAGTATGCCTATTGGTCTGGAGATGTTTTTGATCTCCTTGACATCAATAAGGCGAAGATCCGCATTTTGCCATGGTGCAGAGGTGCTGCTCGTGAATTCATGAAGCCATTTGAGTGTGGCGTCATCTTCACAGTTCATCACTTTGAATCCATGGATGGTCGTAAGATTTCCGAAGAGTAGGGGGGGGCCTGTTTTTGACGATGGCCTCATTGACTTCTTCTAGGATTCTGAGCTCTAGAAGTTGCCACTCGTCCTCGGTCAGCTTCCGTGAGGGTTTGCCGAAATCGGCAATGGCAACTTGGTGCCCCTTCACGGTTGCCCGGGAGATCTTAAACCGCTTCGTTGCCTTGCTAGGCGAAGAGTCGGTCGGGGGTGAAATTCAAATAATTAAGTCAAAAAAAAATATATATTTGACATAATTTATGGGTATTATTTTCCCCAAAAATAAGGAACAAAAAAAAAACATTGAGCAAAATGTTCTTTGAGCAACCCTGCTTTAAATGTCAAAAAATTTAAATAAATTCGAGAAAGCTGCAGCACAAATGGGAGAAAAGATGTTCAAATAAATTGTAAGTAATCTCTAAATTAAATTATTTAAGTGTCACATTTATTAAAAGGTAAAAAAGAATCTGGACTACATGTGAGATCAAAGCGTTCCTGGATGCTTTGAGTTTGAGAGTGCAATGGTGATTTGCAGAAACATTTTCGAAAGTTGTGGAGCTTCCATTTTTGGTATGTGTTTGTTTTTTTTTTTTGCTTCGAAATGTCACTTTTGGAAGAACGAATTTGACACTGCTACCAAACTTTAAATAATACAAAGTATGATGATCCAATTCTGTTTTATTATCATGATCTGATCCGGATCAGATCATGGTGATAATAAAACGCGGCTAATGTTTCGAATCATTACAAAATCTCGTTCTGAAAATTTTACGTGTGGTTTATGCACATTTGCATAGTATTCAGACATTTTTTGTTGATGCAACTCTATACTATCGCAAGCTTTCTTTCGTAATGCAGCTAAGTCATGTTCAGAAGTCAAAAATAGTTTTTCGTCTAAATATTCAGAAAGTGTGTTAACATCACGTCAACGTTGGTTTACACCAATAATAATTGACATGGGGAAACACTAGTAGTAGAATGAATAAAGTTATTAAGAGCGTATTCAACTCTTATCAAAAGTTTTGACCAATCGGAATGTTCAATTGGTTCAGTAATTTTAGCTAACATACAGTCCTGTTATGGCTATCAACTATCAATTATTTGATAACTGATAACTTCTATCAATTTATTAATAATTTGGTATTATGAGTATCAAATGATGATTTTTCACCCATTGTGAATACTAATCAATATACGATTGTGAACAGGTTTTGTTTGGTGTTTGACGTTTGTCATTTGTGTTGAGTTCTTGTGTTTTTGTCTATAAATAATTTCGGCGGAATAATGTAAGTTGTTTTCATTAAATAAATTTCTCTTTTTTCTTAATAATATTTTGTTTATTAAGGAGTCGAATAGTTAGCAACAAAAAACAAATAGAAAGGCTTGTGGAACTCATGGAGGAAAATCCTGAGGTTGCAAAAGGCATTTGTGCTAAGCCAGTCCTAACCAAAAAATGGGAAGACATCGCTCTGGAACTGAATAGCTTGGGGCCTCCAGAACGGGACTCAGCTAAGTGGCAAAGAGTGAGTGTTTTAATTTGGCTAATTTTAATTTATTAATTAATAATTTGTCTAATTTTATTCATAACCTTTTAGGTATGGGCTGATCTAAAATGTAAAATTAAAAAAAAAAATTTCGCAAAATAAAATTGAACTCAATGCGACCGGTGGAGGGTCCAATAAATGGCATCGATTGACTGACACCGAAGAAAAAGTTAGTCGCCTTGTGCATTTTCCTGCCTGTGTTGATCCACCAGGAGTTGAATTTGGGTTGGAATCACCAAGTTTTCTCTTTGAAGAAGATGAAGGAGTCAAAGAAGTTTTTGCAATGGACACCGAAGAAGTAGTCACGGCTGTGCAGGTCGAAGAAGTGATTGCAGCGTCAACAAAGCCAAATCGGAAAAATAAGACAACATTTAAGGACACAAATGAAAAAGAAAGAATGTCCCTGTTGAGCAATATCGACACAAACTTACAAAGCATGAAATCATCCATTCGTAACACTGAATATTATGCCAAAAAAACTTACAATTAAAAAATAGAGAAACAAAGTGAATTACTTAAAATTAAAAAAAAAATTGCAGCTATGTATATAAAGAAAAAAAAATAAAGAAAACGATAGAAAAAACAAATTGAAATTTAAAAAACAACTTTTGGAAATTGAGCAAACAAAGCATAATGTTCTGAATTCCTATGTGCCAGTTTAATTATGTTTTAAATGCTAAACCAAGTGAACTTTTGTGATTTCAGTTAAGTTAGTTATAATGGATATTTTTTTTACTTTTTTTACTTTTGAGCAATGTATGAACTCTCAGTGCTTTTTTCATGTTACGTTTTTATATTATGTTTTTTTTTAGCTTTTACTATATGTATCTTGTTTTGTTATACATAAATTGTTTTTGAAAACGAACAATAAAATGATAAAACAACAGATTTTAAATTTTGTGATGCATTTTTTCATTTATTCGGTTTGCATGAATCTTGCTATTGAATCCCTTATCCGTAATAATGTAAGTTGTTTTCATTAAATAAATTTCTCTTTTTTCTTAATAATATTTTGTTTATTTAGGGGTAGAATAATAATAATAAGACTGATTATTTTAGCTTTCACAATAAACCTTCGTTCCTCAGTACAATTGGCTTCAAACAACAATTCTAGTGCAGGCATTTCGTTCTTCAATTTGTATATTCAATAAAAACTACAAAAAACTTTTATAAATCGTATTTAAATTACACCCTAGTATAATATTAAAATTTTTCTTACTTGCGAATGTTATTAATTCATTTGTTATATCCGCTGGTGGTCCTTCAACTCCATCATAGGGCATGTATGTGGAGGTTATTATGAGCGTTGGGTGCTCCTTGCGTTCTAAAATGACCGCGGTCTGGTCGATGTTGCTGTAAGAAGTTAGAAGAAAGAGATTAAACTGTTTTCTAGCTAATATACAGGTTCTGGGATTAATATTTTGGCTGTCAAGATCTGACTTATACAGCATGAGGTCTTTGGAGTGCAGGCCCTTGATCATGCCACCTACTATCCAGGGTTCTTGGATCAGGGCCATGTCATATTGTCTACTCTGCATGAGGTAGACCAGGTTGGCGCTGGCGGCTTTACTATGTTGAAGATTGATTTGTAAGATTTTCAATTCCATATACATAATAGAAAGGGTTTTTCATCGCCATACTAACCTGTTTTCTTTTGTTGGGTGTCAGTCTAAGTTTGCATCTGGTAATCCCGACGCGCACTTTGAAATCCACTTTCCTCAGTAGTGGTATAGATTTGTGGACCAGTCTAACCATTACTTCGGTGCCTTCCTTGGTTTTTTCGCATTTGACGACTTCCCACTCCTGGCTTAGGAGATCGCTGTTGAGTGATGTTATATACCTCTCCAGGCGATCATTAGGAAGTGTGGGGCCTTTGACCAGAAGTATGCCTATTGGTCTGGAGATGTTTTTAATCTCCTTAACATCAATTAGGCGAAGATCCGCATTTTGCCATGGTGCAGAGGTGCTGCTTGTGAAATCCTGAAGCCACTTGAGTGTGGCGTCATTTTCACAATTCATCACCTTGAACCCATGGACGGTCGTTAGATTTCCGAAAAGTGGGGGGGGCCTGTTTTTGACGATGGCCTCATTTACTTCTTCCAGGATTCGTAGCTCCAGAAGTTGCCACTCGTCCTCGGTCAGCTTCCGTGAGGGTTTGCCGAAATCGGCAATGGCCATTTGGTGCCCCTTCACGGTTGCCCGGGAGATCTTTAACCTCTTCGTTGCCTTGTTAGGCGAAGAATCGGTCGGGGAGAGTTCGTTCCTTGCCCTTTTAGAGGAACAAGGTGCTTCAAGAGGTGGTTTTGGGTTTGCGTCACTAACTGTAGTCGTTATTGTTGTGCTTCTAAGGCGCTGTTTAGACTTGTCCAGCGCCGCCTTCTCCTTAGCTGTCAAGGACTCAGGAGTCCTGTTAGCAAAGCGCCGGACAATTCTCTCAGCGTTTCGTTTTTGTCGTCGTCGTATTTCGTTCTCGTTCAAAACCTTAGTTTTGCGTATAGTCGTCCTTTTTTCTATGACCGTCGTAAGACTGTCGTTCGTATTGATCGTTCGGTTTTCGGGGACGGAATCGATGGTCTTGTTAAGATTAACGCTAAGGCTGTGGCCAATAGCATTGTCTTCGCAAGCCATCTCATCTTTCCCCTCGTTTTGAGCCGCTCTTACACCTGCTTCACTAACACCAACTGATATCGATGCGATCAGTGGCGGATCAGCAGGTGGTAAGATTGGCAAGTCAATGTTTATCCGTTGGGTTCGTCCTGTTGGTCCGTCTTGAGGAGCTGCCACTACCATTGATGAGCACCCTTCCTTACGTTGTATTGGAACAGCGTTGGGGGCAGGTGGTCCCATCAAGGTTTTAACGTTCGGGCTCTCTGAAGAGGGAGGGTTCAGTGCTTGACTAGCGGTGTGCCTGTCTTTTCCCAAGCCCTCTCTGTCCAGGAAGACACGAGCATTATGCAGCCGTTTCCTCTCCTGCTCAGTTGGTCTCAGTCTAACTGACCTAACCTCTTAACCGTCCTCTTGCTATTGGTTATTCTGCACCTCCTTGATGCCCTGGATACCGTCGAAAGGTTGGAGCTAGCGACCGAGCTGACGTCATCGTCGACCTCGATTACGCTTTCTCCATCCCCCACATCCAAGTTCGAGAAGGGGTTCAGGAGGAGATTCTCCTCTTCCTCAGTCAGGCTGAGATCTTTAGTGCTTTTGTTGCTCATATTGAGATATCTTTGCTTATAATTTGTTGAAACCGAAGAAGCTGAAAAGATAAAAGAGAGAAAAGAAAAAGAAAAAAGAAAAAGAAAAAGAAAAAGTTTCGCAATTATAAGTAGAGTTATATATAATAATGGAAAAATTGTCACTGGCGACTCCTTCTCTCGGTATTGAGACCGCGAGACAAAGCCTAAGCCGGTAGCCGTGACTTCTACCGACCGTATAGCGTATATCCCCGCTATTGTTTTTTTCTGTTTGTGTAGTTCTTCCATATTCATAGGGGTGGGCCTCTCTTAGTTTGCTTGAACCTAAGTTGGTGGCTGAGAGTCTGCTTAAAGCTAGAATCTGCAACTAAACCTACTAGAAGTTCTCGCGTAAGCCTCCTCACCAACGGCAAGGTGGAGACCCGTCGAGGAGGAAAATTTTAATTTACATTGTAATTTAAATTAACTTATGTAAACCCCATATCATAGCATATATAATTTAAAATCACTTTTGTATAATATTTTTTAATTTAAAATAGAAAATTATGTTATTTTTACTAAAGCTTTTTAAAGAATTTTTTTTTTGTAAAATTAAACATGTTAAAAATAAGTTGGCATCTGGCAGACGGTTTAAACCAAGGCCAAATTCTATTTATTATGTTTATAAACATTTATTGTAAACTTTATATTTGAACAGAAATAAACTATTCTATTCTATTCTATTCTGTTCTATTCTATTCTATTCATTTAATTTTACATTCATTAAAAGTCCTTAGCTATAATATTGTATTCTTTTTTTATTGCTAAAGAAATTATTATTAGAAATATTTTAAACATCACACATTTAGATTCCTTGGTTTGTTAATGTTTCTTTTTTGTAAAATAAAATGGAATTGATAATATTATGTTTTTAAATTCTATTCGGCACTCTACCTTATAATTAATGACAAAATACACATATAAGGCTTTTCGAGGTTATCCAAATTCATAGAGTAGACTTTTTCAAAAAAAATTGTGATGATTTTTCCGTTTAAAATTTTCAAAAGTTGAGATAGAGATAGAGTCAAATGGAGGCATGAGCATAGACACATCATATAAAGACCGGAATCTTTCGTACGTTTTACCCTCCAACACCCATTTGTTTACATTGTTGTATTTGTAATTTTGACATTACGTCCATTTTGAAATGTGAAATCCAACAACAATTCGATGCGGTGTATTTACTTGTTTTGACAGATGTTTTTTTTTTATTAAATTGCTGTGGTGAACATAAAAGTATCAGCTGTTCGGGAAAATGAATTTCCGTCAAAATAAGAAATAAAATAAAAAATACATTTTTAGAGAAAAATAAATGCGCAATTACATTTTTTTTTCTCAAAAAAAATTCTTTGTATGATTCCCGATCGATCAGTATATAATTTTCATTTCTAATCAAATGGAAACACCGTCAAATATCGATTCAAATTTTTAAATTTGCAAGTAGACACAATATGGTATCCTCATTTGAACCAATTTCCGCACCACATTGGAACTCACTTGGAAGTGTTCTTATAAGTTTTTTTGATTGTAACTAAAAAGTGTGAATGCAACTTTCTTAATCACACTACAAGAATTCCAGGAAGGTATAAACCATTCCTGTAGGTACATTATTGTACCAAGGACACGACCGAATGAGTTCCGATATTTGCATTTTTAAACATTTTTGATAGGAAAATACAAATATCGGAACTCACTTCGACGTGTTCTTATAAGTTTTTTTGATTTTAACTAAAAAGTGTGAATGCAACTTTCTTATTCACACTACAAGGATTCCAGGAAGGTATAAACCAATTCTGTAGGTACATTATTGTACCAAGGACACGACCGAATGAGTTCCGATATTTGCATTTTTAAACATTTTTGATAGGAAAATACAAATATCGGAACTCACTTCGACGTGTTCTTATAAGTTTTTTTGATTTTAACTAAAAAAAGTGAATGCAACTTTCTTACTCACACTACAAGGATTCCAGAAAGGTATAAACCATTCCTGTAGGTACATTATTGTACCAAGGACACGACCGAATGAGTTCCGATATTTGCATTTTTAAACATTTTTGATAGGAAAATACAAATATCGGAACTCACTTCGACGTGTTCTTATAAGTTTTTTTTTATTTTAACTAAAAAGTGTGAATGCAACTTTCTTACTCACACTACAAGGATTCCAGGAAGGTATAAACCATTCCTGTAGGTACATTATTGTACCAAGGACACGACCGAATGAGTTCCGATATTTGCACTTTTAAACATTTTTGATAGGAAAATACAAATATCGGAACTCACTTCGACGTGTTCTTATAAGTTTTTTTGATTTTAACTAAAAAGTGTGAATGCAACTTTCTTACTCACACTACAAGGATTCCAGGAAGGTATAAACCATTCCTGTAGGTACATTATTGTACCAAGGACACAACCGAATGAGTTCCGATATTTGCATTTTTAAACATTTTTGATAGGAAAATACAAATATCGGAACTCACTTCGACGTGTTCTTATAAGTTGTTTTGATTTCAACTAAAAAGTGTGAATGCAACTTTCTTACTCACACTACAAGGATTCCAGAAAGGTATAAACCATTCCTGTAGGTACATTATTGTACCAAGGACACGACCGAATGAGTTCCGATATTTGCATTTTTAAACATTTTTGATAGGAAAATACAAATATCGGAACTCACTTCGACGTGTTCTTATAAGTTTTTTTTGATTTTAACTAAAAAGTGTGAATGCAACTTTCTTACTCACACTACAAGGATTCCAGGAAGGTATAAACCATTCCTGTAGGTACATTATTGTACCAAGGACACGACCGAATGAGTTTCAATGTTTGCATTTTTAAACATTTTTGATAGAAAAATACAAATATCGGAACTCATTCGGGTATGTCCTTGGTACAATAATGTACCTACAGGAATGGTTTATACCTTCCTGGAATCCATGTAGTGTGAGTAAGAAAGTTGCATTCACACTTTTTAGTTAAAATCAAAAAAAACTTATAAGAACACGTCGAAGTGAGTTCCGATATTTGTATTTTCCTATCAAAATTATCTTTAAATTCTCTCTGTACCATTTGTGCGTAAGCCAAGCGTTTTCAGTCTGTAAATGATACAAACAAAGTTGAAAAGAGAAACTCAAGCGATGATTTCCCTGCAACTTTACCTGATTGGCAATTACCCAAATGACGATGTAAGCCTGCAATTACCCCAGAGATAGCCACGTACATATAGTCTGGGAGGCGACCGTAGGGTACCCTACCTCATAAGCCGACTGGAATTGAGTGCCAGAAATGGATAGAGCATGACGTGGCATATACAAAACTGCAGGGCGGGCTAACTTTCGTTGGGCCTTGTGGTAACAAAATGGCTACTTCCGGTACCGTTTTTTTGGTACACACCTACCTCATCAGCCGACTGCAAAAATTTACAACGGGTTTATCGGGATTTACTTACAGATTTCAAAACAGGAGGGCGGGCAAAAAAAACTCGGGCCAAACCGCTTGTCCGCCCATCTCGAAAAACGGTATTTTTGGTACAAACCTACCTCATACGCCGACTAGACAAATGAGGTATCAAATGAAAGCTTAGACTGTCTAGATTAAGAATCCGTTGGGCGGGCTAACTTTTGATGGGCCAAACATGTGCCCGCCCAGCTGTTTTTGAAAAAAAAAAAATTAAAATTCATTAACTTTTTACTTACCGAAATTTCAAATTTTTTCATCTCAAATTAAAGAAAAAAAAGAGTGAGTTGATTAGTTTCACTGTCAACTCAATAAAACCTTTAACTGAAGTTTTAAAAATTACTAAAAACAAGTATTTTACCACAGTTTTTAACTGTATTATTTGTCTAAATGTATGTTAAAAACATATGTAAAAAACATGAAATTATTTTCTGCAACAAATTTTTCGATCTTCATTATTAAAAAAAAAACAAAACACATACGAAATATAAAAGTATTTATCTTCATTTTTTCAAAAAAACAAATGTAATATAATATAATTTAATATAATACATTTAACAAAAGATAGGAATAAGAACTTTGCATATTTCACACAATTATTAACATAACATTTTCATTTGTTTCATTTATAATATTAAAATTAAATAGTAAAGATAAAAACAATAAAATAAATAATATTAACAAAATGGAAATAAAATTATAAACCTATACCAACATTTTTATTTGCATTAAATTTTTAACAATTGTCATCAGAATCTTCATCACTTAAATATTCTGTTTCGTCAATTTCATCTTCATTTAAAATAATGTCATCAATATTAAGAGGAGTTGGGTCGCCTTGAAACCAAATTATGCTAGGTGGATATTCAAATATCACTCTAATTAAGTTGAACTAAAAATAAAAAATTCCAATTTGATCAACGAATTTAGGCGTGGTGCATTTGGAATAAAATGAACTGCAGAAAGTTTTGTTAGGTTCCTGTTGACTTAACACTTGAGCAGACCATAAATGCAGATGCTGCTAACTCGCTAACTGGATTAACCCACTTTTCCAACTCAATTTCAGCCAGGCAACGTTGGGCATTAAGCCATTATATACGCACAAAAATAATATCGAAAATGCTAACCGATTTAAAAATGGAACAATCGGATGATATTTGTCATGAGCTCGCCTATAATAGAGTTCAAAAGAATAAGAAATCATTCTCTGAAATAATTAACATTTTAAAACAAAATATTAATCCTTTTGATAAAAATTTAGAGAAAGGATTTCTATTTAATATAACAACGGGTAGAGCGACAAGTCAAGATATAGCAG
This sequence comes from Eupeodes luniger, assembly GCA_951509635.1. NCBI lineage: Eukaryota > Metazoa > Arthropoda > Insecta > Diptera > Syrphidae > Eupeodes > Eupeodes luniger. The sequence continues at coordinate 1,013,293 of OX608076.1, read as the reverse complement.
ATTTTATTTAAAATGCAAATGAAATAGTTGAAACCCAAAAACATAATTTTATTAAGGAGTGTTCAAAAGACCTTGATCGATTTGCAAAACCGATTAAGCAAAATAAAGTTCTTAACTTTGCGTCTGAATGCTTAAAGAAATACCAAAAGAGTAATGATGGTAAAAAACAGGGTCTTATTAAAATGGAACCCGATGTCTTTGGGAGGCTGTTATGGAAGTTTGCTTATTACATCCTCTGTCGCCAGCTCCTCCAGCCCTTTGCCATTATACAAGTGAAATGCATAAAACCGACAAGGCTTTTTTGGCAAAAAAAAATTAAATCTCGCATATCGCCTTCAGAGCCATCAAAAAAAGACGTTGAGTTAATTTATGGTTTTATTTTTTGCATCTGTTAGGATCTTAAAAAGAGTATGTTTTACTGAGTCTCAGGAGATACATATTGTTTTTAACCGATATTTTGAAACTATCAATTAAGGATGCGGAACACTACAATAGAAATGAAAAGTAAACCACATATTTTACAATATCTGTCCCACTACAAAAAAGAACAGAAGACTTCCTTAAATGTATGAAAAATCCAAATTTCAAGGAATCTCTGGTAAGATTCTTAGGGCAACATTGGGAGGATAGTTCATTAATTTTAATTTTGAGGGGAAAAAAAGGATTTTTGACGTTTGACGATAAGTGTTTTTCTTACGAAGTTCTAAATGAATCTATGTCCCAATACAATTGTAGTCATGAAGAAGCCGACACAAGGCTAATTTATCATGTCAGCAATTCAAATGTTACGATTCGAGCGTCTGACACGGATATTTTTATTATTTTACTTGGAAACATGCATAAATTAAAGCATTTAAATATTTGGCTAGCTAGTGGCAACTCAAAAAGGAACAATCTAAGTTCTATAAATTGTACAGAACTTGCCACAAAAACTAGGGATGAGTTTGTGTGCTGCATTACCTGCATTGAATGTATTCACAGATTGTGACTATACGTCCAGTTTTTTTCGAAAAGGAAAAGCTAAACCTTTCGAAATACTAGAAAAAATGTTCATAATCAGGCCGCTTTTGAAAATCTAAGTAATGAAGCTCAACCTTTAGACGAAAAAAGCACTAAAATAATTCAAAATTTTACTTGCCAACTGTACGGCTTAAAGAATTGCAAAAGCGTAAATTTAGCAAGAGTTCAAATATTTCAAAATCTATATGGCTCTAAAAACGTATCTTCTGGTAATTTTTTTAAGAACATACAAAATTTTGACTCTAGTTCAATTCCATCTTGTTTTAAATCATTGTTTGAAAAAATAAATAGGACAATATTCATAAAGTTCAATGCAGAAAATTTTGGATGGGAGATAAAAAATGGCCAGTTATTACCACTTTGGTTTCAAGGGACCCAACTCGTCTAAATGTTGATGACATTATTTTAAATGAAGATGAAATTGACGAAACAGAATATTTAAGTGATGAAGATTCTGATGACAATTGTTAAAAATTTAATGCAAATAAAAATGTTGGTATAGGTTTATAATTTTATTTCCATTTTGTTAATATTATTTATTTTATTGTTTTTATCTTTACTATTTAATTTTAATATTATAAATGAAACAAATGAAAATGTTATGTTAATAATTGTGTGAAATATGCAAAGTTCTTATTCCTATCTTTTGTTAAATGTATTATATTAAATTATATTATATTACATTTGTTTTTTTGAAAAAATGAAGATAAATACTTTTATATTTCGTATGTGTTTTGTTTTTTTTTTAATAATGAAGATCGAAAAATTTGTTGCAGAAAATAATTTCATGTTTTTTACATATGTTTTTAACATACATTTAGACAAATAATACAGTTAAAAACTGTGGTAAAATACTTGTTTTTAGTAATTTTTAAAACTTCAGTTAAAGGTTTTATTGAGTTGACAGTGAAACTAATCAACTCACTCTTTTTTTTCTTTAATTTGAGATGAAAAAATTTGAAATTTCGGTAAGTAAAAAGTTAATGAATTTTAATTTTTTTTTTTTCAAAAACAGCTGGGCGGGCACATGTTTGGCCCATCAAAAGTTAGCCCGCCCAACGGATTCTTAATCTAGACAGTCTAAGCTTTCATTTGATACCTCATTTGTCTAGTCGGCGTATGAGGTAGGTTTGTACCAAAAATACCGTTTTTCGAGATGGGCGGACAAGCGGTTTGGCCCGAGTTTTTTTTGCCCGCCCTCCTGTTTTGAAATCTGTAAGTAAATCCCGATAAACCCGTTGTAAATTTTTGCAGTCGGCTGATGAGGTAGGTGTGTACCAAAAAACGGTACCGGAAGTAGCCATTTTGTTACCACAAGGCCCAACGAAAGTTAGCCCGCCCTGCAGTTTTGTATATGCCACGTCATGCTCTATCCATTTCTGGCACTCAATTCCAGTCGGCTTATGAGGTAGGGTACCCTACGGTCGCCTCCTGGACTAATAGCAACTTCAAAGAACATAATATGAGGCGACGAAATGAACTCAAAGAATCCACCTTCACCTTGTAGCATGAAGTGTTTGTCGGTGATTGTTTTGCCAGCGGCATCCTTACGCAGATTGTCTAAAATCAAGTTGGACTTCTATTGCTGTGACCATCCGAAATGGAAGCTGAAGCAGCAAATGTACTGCATGAAGGTGATTTTCTGCATTGAGAATGACGATGGTGTTGTTCCTGAAACGATAAAATATCTTTTTCCCAAATGAACTTGCGACAAAGTGTTGTGAAACACAAACCCCTTACGAATTCCTCGGTATTGGCCAATACCGCTGTTATGCATCCAAAATAGTGAAAGTATCCAACGATTTAGTGTGACAAATTCTCTTGGGCGAGAAGATTTGTTTTGTATGAAATTTGTTTTTCTATTAAAAATGTTTAAAAATGCAAACATTGGAATTTTTGTTGACGTTTTCAAACTCACCTCGAAGAAAAAAAAAGTTATGTTATGTGTGATGTTGAGGTGATGTCACACTTTTATAATTTTTTTATTTGAAAAACTTAACTTTTAGTGAAATTGTTAAAACTTGGTCACTGTTTTGTAATTATCAAAACACTTTTAGGAAATAGTAATCGTTTTTAAATTCGAGGAAAAAAGAATTATTATAACATTCAAAAAAGATAATTTTTGGAATGTAGGTATAATTTTACCTGAATCAGGAGCCTTTGTATTACATTTAAATAAAAAAAAAAGAAACAATGTTTTACATTTTTGCTAATATATTTCAAGTTTTCTTTACATAATACAACAAATGCCTTGTTCAGATAATTATAGCTTTTTATTGAATTGAAAACTGTATTATACGTAGTACACACTTTTGAATACAGTGAAGTTAAAAATTAACAATTTCTTGCCACTTTCAATCACAAAGTTTTCTAGCCAAAGTTTCTTTTGTATTTAAATAAGCTGGATTTAAGACAAAATAATTTATTCCGGGTATACCTTAATCCATATTCGATTATGACTATCAAAATAAGACTACTGTCGATTTCCATTGAACCACATGAAAATTAATTATTTATAATTTCAACAGAACGAAGTCGAATTCTCTTCAATTATTTTTTCCACAAACAATAATTTCATTTGACGTTTGCAAAACTGTCAAGTTGTTAGTATGTGTTAAAATGAGTGTGAAAATCTGTGTAGATTCGTCTCAAAAGACGAATTCAAAACGAATCCATTCGTCAGGAAAAAACATCAATACTTTTCCCATTGGAAAACGTTTAAGAAAAAAATATTGCCGGCCCGTCGACGGCACATCAATCTTTTGGTTCAATGGAAAACAACATACGTAAATACTCAAGCAAGGAAAAAATAATTTAATTAAAATATTTTTTTTTGGAAATTTTCTCAAGAACTACAAGACATAAAATCATCTAGTTTTCAATGTTTGATCAAAAACAAATATAAGCAATGCATTCTAAAAACAATAGTAAATAATCTTAAAGTTTTAAAAATTACACTTTAAACCTTTTTTACCTTTTTTGTCCAAATTTTGAGTTTAAAACAATTTTTTTCAAAAACTATGCAAATTAACACACGACTGTTCCATTAGTAATTAGAAAATATGAACCAAAATATAATAATAAGCAATAAGCACGATCCTCTCGATCATAAAATATGATATTAAATATTATGTTACATTTCAATACAATCATGTAGGAACATGTTGTTTTCCTAATAAGTGATTCATGTATAAAAGACCATAAGATCTTTGTTTAACCATATTTGATGACAGTTTACAGACAAAATGTTTTTCGATTTTAGTCTTAAGTTGGCATCTGAGATGATCGGATTAATAAATATTTATTAAAAATATAATATCTCAACGAAATATTCTAATTTACATAGTTTTGACTTGATTTAAAAACAAGCTAATAGACACAATTGTTGTCTTTAAAAAAATGTATAAAACTTAGTTGTAAGTATTACCATTATTTTTTCCATTTAACGTACATATTTTTTTAAATTGCCCCTAACGCCTAAAAATAAAGAATAGACCCCACTCCCATAGTAAAAAATGATTGTTTTTAATTGTTCTATACAAATCCGTCATTAAACTTTGTCGCCTGAGTTATCGTACTCTTCCCAAAAAATGCAATACCTGATGTCCCCCTAAAGAATTTCTCATCACTATACCGAATTTTCATGGTGAATTGATGTTAGAGGGTGGTGAATTGATGTTAGCCGTGGTGAATTGATGTTAGAATTAGAAATAAGGGTGCGTGAGAAGCAGCGTTGCCAAAATGTGCCCGATCGGGAATTTGTACAAGTGTGATAACTAATACCGTAAACAAAAAGACCTGAAATATAATAAGTTTATTTAGAAAAGACAAACTGTTATTATTTTCTTAAACAAATTTTGTCCACGGTAGTGGGATAGTGGCCCGCACATTTTGGAAATGGCCCTCAAAATTGCCCTTACAATTTTTGTCTTCGCGGCAACGCCGCGCTGGTGAGAATTTACGTTTCAGCTTGTAGGCAAAACCAGAATGACAGATTGGTTTCCGGTCTTTATATGGTGTGTCTATGGGCATGAGTCTTCTCATAACTAATGAAAAATTACGAAAATTTACTAAAATGATTAAAGCTGTAGCTAAAAGGTAAAGATATGTACTTGTCAAAATCATCTTGCAATTTAAAGTTAAGGAATACGTTGTGTTTTAACTCAGACGTAAGATGGAGAGAAAGAATTTCTAACTAATGCTGTTGACCACATGAAAGCGCGAAGGAATACATACGAACGCGATGAACCAAAACATAAGAAGAATAAGGAAAATATTTTAGTTTTAATTTTTGTTGTATTGAACATATGTCTCAATTAAAATACGATAAAATCTACCTAATAAATAATAATTGACCTGAGCGGATCAAAAATGGGAAAACCAAAAAGAAGTGTTTTTCTTGGAGAAAAGTACATTCAGTATTTTTTTTAATTACTCAAAAAGTAAGATACATTTCAAAACCTAAAATCTATAAATAATGGCATTGAATTTTAAAAACAAAAATTATACCAAATTACATACAATTTTGAAAAATTACAACTTCATTTAAAAACTAACTAGCCACGACGAATTTTGACTAAAAATTGATGAGATTCTAAGCATATCGTCAAATCAAGTGAACGGCAGAGTCAAATCGAAACCCAAGCTTTGTTTTGATTTGTTGCTGAAAAAACACGTCAATTAGTGCTTTCAAGTTTTGTGGTTTATGTGAAAATTACTGTAAAGTAGTCTTGCCATCATGAGCCTTCTGGTCAATAAGCCCTCAATGAAATTGTAACAAATTGATGTGTTATAATTACACCATATCTGGAACAGGGCAAATTCCAAAATCCCAATAGGACATTTTCACCAGGTGAAGGTTGCCGGCTCGCGAGTCTTTGCGCAGCAACTCTTGGAACATCATTAGGGCAATTAGTAGGAGCATTCCTGTGTCGATTCCAGTTAGTTCGGTGATTCAATAAGCATTATGAATTCATGGAATTCAGTTTCTATATTATCAGTCTTTAAGTTTACAAAAATTGCAGGGAATTCTAAAATAGTACATACAATATACAAAACTGATAAGAGATTATTTTGTATTCAATTTATTTATAATTTATTTTTTAAGGAGGCTTACCAATGATTTCCGACTCCCGTCATTTAGGAGGGTCTTTATTGTCCTAACAAGAACAAGTTGCTTCTAAATCGGCATTCGGTTCAGCTACCTCTTCTACGTCGTCTGCGTCAGCCTCAGCGGCAGCAGTAGCCGCCATCTCAGCCAGCTAAGTGTCCCTGTAGTCCTTTAGTGGCAGCGAGATAATGAGACATTTGGCACTCTGTGAAACCAGTAGATGTTGCTTTTATTGCCACTGCAAGAGTCGTTTTTTTTAGCGGCTTGCATTATATTTCTTGGCAGCTGACGAATAGGCCAAGCATGTTGGAAGCCTTAAAGAATCATATAATTTAAACTATTCCTGTCTGGATCACTCGTAAGTTGATTAACCAACCTGAATTGCCTGCATACTCTGCAGTTGCTGTTACTGCTGTTGAATCGTTCCAGTATAAACACTCAGCTGATGAAAGAAGGGCGTCGCGTCAGCGGTCGACTACTGAATGTCGAAGCTTATATTGCATCACTGACTTGCTGGTGTTGTTGCTGTTAGTTTTTTTGCATTGGAAGCAATTGATTATTGGTAGAGATTGTGACACCTCCACCGTCAACGCCTGCGGCAGCTATGGCCGCTGAGATGGGAGCAGATGTCACCGATCATGGTACAGCAGTAGGTCCTAGAGGGAGAGGCATTTTTAATTTCATAATCCATAGCTGAAATAAAAGTAACTAAAATATTGTTTTCTTTAAGATATTTTCCTTTAAACGCACTTGAGATCAAAAACGAATTCGGTCAATCCTTTATTCATTGAAATAAACTTGCTTAAACTTAAATTATGTTAATTATCGAAACAATTTACAAGAAACTTACTCTTATCCCAAACACATTGTTTTGTTTTGCAAAATTAAAATTGTGGAATTGTCATTTTTGACAAATCACAAAAATTCCATAAGTTGTTTTTGTAGCCCAATCCACCATTTCGCTTTTTTTCACCACTCACATATATTCACCAATAGCGAATTCGAGAGAGTTCACCTCAAATGGAATTTGAGAGTGTTGCAGGCAAGAAGGCATAGAGAAATATATCTACAAAGAGAACCGACTTATGGGGTTCGCTCTCTTTCGACCTACAAACTAAATTGAGCACATTTTGCCCATTAACATGAGCATATGTTAGTTGGCCCGTGCATTTCTTATGGGAAAATCCAGATTCTATGTAGTTGTTATGGGCTTTTGGGGCTCAGTATGCACAGTTAGGGGGAAAACAATGGGAGGTGAACTCAGCTGTTCAAAAAAGAGATCCGTTGAATTCAAAAATTGAAAAATTATTGCAATATTTTAAGAAAAATGAATTATGCAACTTCTTTTCAGTGAAAACTGTGCTAAAAATAATATTTGCCTGCTTTTGGCATACAAATTCTGTGATTTTTATGAAAAATTTCGCTAAAAACAAAAAAAATAATGCAGAAAGTATAGGCGCACCATAGAACTGCAATGCGAACGTGGCCTAATTTGAGTTTAACCCAGTTTTGACAGATTAACAGCGAGGTGAGTATTTTGACAATTCTACGAAAAAGTAAACAAAACAAAATTCATTTTCATTCCCAATAATGCAAATGCAAATGAAGGTAAAACAATTTAAATAAAAAGTATTAATTTATTGAAATTAAAATATATAATGATTTTGCACTTAATTTAATCCTCAGATAAAGAAGAAACCAAGGAGAATGTTGGAACAGAAGAAGTGGAATTCCCCGAGAAGGAAGCCACCAACGCCAATATATCATCAGCCACGAAGAGGTACAAATTCAAGGTAAGTGCGTTCATCACATTAATTTTAAACTCAATGGGCCTTACTAATAATCAAACGCTAATGTCGACTATTAGTTAACTGGAAGGTTAAAACAAAGTTCTGAGTTTTAATAAAATGCTACCAATAAACAATTTGACCCTCTCACTAACTAGTCTCAAGATTTTCCTTGAATCTATTACAAAATCTACTACAAATAAGAACAAAAATTGCTTGAACTGTCAGAACTGTCAAAGATCAATTTTTTGTTATTATGCAAAAGCAAAAATATAAGTTTTGAAAAATGAGTTCAATTGACGAAGGTCTCTCTCTAGATTTTGAAATTATCGCAGAAACTTCTTCATCTCTTTTTATTTGTTTATTCATAGTAAACATATATATAATTTTCTTGAAACAATTTATTTTTCGCTGCACAAATTTCAGAACCACAGGCACAAAATACAAAACAAAAAAAAGTAGAAACTGTCAAAGTTCAGTATTGCCGTGTTCTTTTTAACATCAAGTATTTTAGTACTTGTATTATATTCTAGTACGACAATTGATTTGAAGTGTCCGAGTGACTTTTAAATTAAATTTTAATTTATAACACCATCTTTTTCACAAGGAAATATATTTCTTAAATATATAAAACGGAATCAACAAATTAGCCACGTATTTAAAGTAAAATCAACGAACGTATTACTATAACGCACTAAATATTTAAGCAAACATTACATAATCTATCCATAGCCCTTTTTTAGTATCATATTCGATCATTTGAAATATATAAATTACATACTGCAGTGTAAAGCCCCAAATACGAAAATAAGCGAATACAATTAAGTCAAATGATGCGTTTATAATTGCGTTTCGTTGCTTTTTGTTCAGTTTCAGTAGGAATGAAAAAAAGAGTATACAACATGGGTAACTTCTCCTTTGGACTGTCCCGAGAGCTTCTTTTCGATTCGCAAGATGGAGTATAAAATTTGTCTGGTGTCGTTGTCAGTTTGGAAGAAAATGTTTCAACGTTACACTTTTGCAATGATACTAGATTAATTGCATCGAATCGTGAATACCCCTAATAAATAAAGTAATTCTTAATTAAGTACTTCATTTTTACTTTAAGCCTAGAACGCAGATCGTGCTAAATTATAGCTCCCATACAAAATTCTTTACCTACATTTTTGAGATAATTTTGTATGAAAGCTATAATTTAGCGTGATCTGCGTACTAGGCTTTACAACAAAAATCTGAAAGTGGCATAACCTTATTTTGAAAAATTGGCTTATTTTGTCTCTCACATTTTTGTCTTAGGGAAATACATTATTTTAAACATAGTTTTATATTCTTGAATATCTAATTTTTGCAAAAAAAATATAACTTTACTATTTTCAAAGCTTATGTGCTTGTTTTAGTCGATTCAAACCTAATTACAAAAAGTGGGATACACCACTTTTGCATTCACAGCCTCAAATATACCTTTACCAATGGAAATCGACCAGATAACTTGAGATAAGATTTAAGTATTAAATACAAATTTACGTACCATAAAACAGAACTTAGGCAACACTTCTTTTTAATGCTCGACTTTAAACATGGATTTCCGTGTATTAAATTTTGCTAACGACTAAACTGGATATTAAATTCGTTATTGGTATGTGAATTTTCTAAAGTCTGGAGATTTTCTTTTAACCTTAACACTAAATTTGATTATTAGTAAGGCCCAATATATGTATGAATATTGTTCTGTTTTTTAGGTAAAATTACACTTGTCAACAAAATTTTGTTCCTGGCAATCAAATAGCTGTATTCCGATGGGTTCTTATGTCCTCATTTTTAAACCGACTGGGCTGTAGGAATGAGAAGGGCCGATTACAGCGAAGGGATCGATATTGCAGAAGACTGGAAAGCTTCGCAATGAAACCTATCTGACATGCTTCATTTGTCGAGAGGGATATATGTACATGTCTAGAGTGGCTATGAAGTTGAGGAATCTCTTTACTTGTTGACATTTTACCTGACCATTCATACCCAAGTCAATTTGAACAAATACAAGTTGAATCAATTGCAGCGTTTGATAGAAGTAACACATTCACGTCATGTGTCACCATCTGTGTAATGCAAAGAACTTCTTTCAGCCAACTACCGATAGGCGAAAGATTGCAGTGTATGCAAGCCCTTCCTCATGATGTGAACAATCGTTGACTTGATCTACAGTCAGTTTTTCAAGACAGTACCTACCACCGACGATTGGCCAATTGATATGTTTCACTATGTTCTCAAGTGAGGATATTTTTAAAAATTATGAAATAAGAACTTTGTTAATTTTTTCTCTTTCTAATTTAAAATGTAGGTCTCTGGAATTTAATTGAAATACCTTCCTTCATTCATGATAAATATATTGCTTTCGATGCCGTCAACAACAATACAAACCCGACTCCAGAATTACTCTATCAATTAAGTTTTTTGAGATATTGTAATTTTTTGTAATTCGAAAGCACTTATATACATACATACATACATATAAGGCTTTTCGAAGCTATCAATTTCATGAAATAGTTTTTTTTTTCAAAAAAAATGTGTGATGAATATTCAAATCTACAATATCTTCCTTCAATGATTTCAATTTTTTCCTATAACGAATTTGTAGTCTTAAGATTATAACATCAAGTTCTTGTAATATATTGAAAAAAATACAAAAATAATGTTGCAAACGGGCATTTCTTAGTTTTACCACATGTAGCCAAAATCGGAGTTCGGATTCATAATCAGCATCAAAAATTAAACGAACTATTTAAAACCAAATACGAATTACAATCTAGTTTTTTTTACCGAAACTTCAGGTAAAGTCAAATGAAGACTTATGAGTCTTTCACAACTAATAAGAAATTACGAAAACTAAGTGAAATAGGAAAATGATTTAAACTGTAGGTAAAAGCAAAGACATATACATTGCAAAATCATCTTGCAATTTAAAGTGAAAAGATACGTCATGTTTTACCGGTTTTGGTTGTCTTTAGACTTTGTAAAGAGGTATATTTTAAAAACCGGATGTAATAGAAAAATTTGAAGGTGAGGTTCGAGGTCAGGATATCACAATCCTCTCAAAAAGTATTTTTTGTTTGGGTGACAAAAAAAGTATAATTTTGTCGACCAGTGTTATCAGACTCAACGGAATTTAAACTTCGCACTCTGACGCAAAATTAAAAGAACAAATTTCTGACTAATGATGTTGACCAAATGAAATCACAAAGGAATACACACGAACGTGATGAACCAAAACATAAGAAGAATAGGATTAAAAATACTAAGTTTTTAATTTTGTTAAATTGAACCAATGTCTCAATAAAAAAATAAAATCTACTGAAAACAGCTTATTTGTTTTTTTATTATTATTTGCTTAAAACAAAACAACAACAAAAAAAGGTATAATCCACTATAATAATTGATTAAATAAATAATAAATAAATCAATTAAATAAGTAAATAAATACAATTTTTGCATTTACTCAAAAACTAAGAAATTACATTTCAACATAAAATTTTCTTTTTTAATACCATCGAATTAAAAAAAAATATACTAAATTAAATATAATTTTGAAAAAAAAATTACAACTTTATTTTAAAACTATCTGCGCCACCTTGGTTATTAATGGATGAGATTTAAGCATGTCGTCGACTTCGAATCATCTTCATTGCAGGATTTGTTGCAATACCGCTTCGTTTTGATTTGTTGCTGAAAAAAAACATCAATTAGTGCTTTCAAAGTTTGTGGTTTATGTAAAACTTACTTTTAAGTAGTCTTGCCATCATGAGCCTTCTGGTCAATGAACGCACAATTAAATTGTAGCAAGTTGATTGGTTTATAATTATAAAATTCCCGCTGGTAGGTCGATCCGTTGATTGAAAAATTGTGGCAAGTCGTTAGTGACATTCTTTTGCGAGGCAAATTCCAAAATCCCAATGGGACAATGTCACAATGCACAATTTCCTATTGTATTATTTTTGGAAATTTTCGGCAGGTGAAGGTTGCGGAAAATTCTTAAAACATCATTTGGGCAGTTCCTGTGTCGATGGTCTTCTATGTGGTTCCAGTTAGTTCTTTACAGAATGCACTTTTGGTGATTCAATAGGCATTATGTATTTAGGAATTCAGCTTCTATTTTTCCTGTCTATATAAGAAAATTCTAAAATAGGGATTGTCATTGCTGTCATAATTTTGAGAAGTTTGTTCCATCGTTACTCCTATAAAAAGTGCAAAATTTGTTGTTTTTAATAGCTCTTTTAAGTTGAAAAGTTGTAAAAACTCATGTGAAATACGAAGAAATCCGATAAATACAAATAAAAGTGAGTTTTACATCTATAAGATTTATAATTAGTTTTATATCTGAGTGTTATCATCATCGTACACATAAGACATAACCTCACTCTATATGTCCAAGGAGAATAAAAGGAAACTTTTTCAAACATCCCCCGAGACCTTTAACGAACATAAAAAACAACAACCCTTGCAAATAATGTCTGAAGAATTAGTTTCATCTATGACAAAGTCAGATCTTTATCAATTGTTTAATGATCTATTCGATGAAAAAATGAAAGATGCCGCAAAAAAGACTGACGTCGAGACGAGCGCAAATAAGGTAAACAAACAAATTGTTGAGCTCAATTTGCAATTGTCAACAAAAGTATGCGCCTTAGAAAGAAAAAACGAAATTCTTGAGAACCAAATAGAAGAATTACAAAAAATAAACACAGAAAAAAATCTTATGCTGCGAGTTACACCTCAAGAAGGTAAAGAAGAAAAAGATATTAGCCGTGTTTTATTATCACCATGATCTGATCCGGATCAGATCATGATAATAAAACAGCTTTGAATCATCATATTTTTATTATTTCAAGTTTGGTATCTGTGTGAAATTCTTTCCTTCAAAGTGACATTTCAAAATAAAACAAACAAAAACCACAAATGGAGGCTGCGGTAGTTGATGTAAGTAATTATTTTTATTTTTGTTTCTTTTTTATGATAAAAACATTTGTATTTGCAGTTTTTATTGGAAAGCGATGATAGCAGCACATCAAGCATTTCGAATTTGTCCAGATTCGATACAAGCTCAGACTCATCATCTGAAAATATTCCATCGAATCACCAAAAAATAGAAAATTTTGTGGATATAATTCGTAATTATTGCGATGCGAATTTTAAAATCCACTTTCGACTTGAAAGAACAACAGTGAACGTTTTGATAGGTATACAATTAGTTTTTCTTATTACATGCATACATATTCATGCAATTTTTTAAAAAAAATTTTTAGATCGGTATAGCTTATTACTACGCTGCGATTCCACGCCAAAAAGAGGGCTGCCGAGAATTTCAGCCGAAAAAGAAATATATATATTTCTATGGTATATTGCAAATACCAACACTTTCCGCGAAATATCTAACTTATTTGGCATATCACGTTCAACCGCGTGGAATGTAGTTAAAAAAGTTACGGTATGGCTCATATCCATCGGGCATGAATATATTAAATGGCCAAGCAGAGAAGAAGTTGGGCAAAATATGGCAGCAATGGAAGCCAAAACTAAAATACCAGGCATTTTGGGCTGTATCGATGGATCGCACATAAAAATCAAGGCTCCCGTTTTAAATAAAGAGAACTATTTCAACAGAAAGCATAGTTATAGCATCTTGCTTCAAGGTGTTGTTGATGCTAAAAAAAAGTTTATTAACGTTTTTTGTGGTGAACCGGGGAGCTTGCACGACAGTCGCCTTTTACGAAGATCGGAACTATATAGGGACGCGTGCGAAAGGACCGAAGAGCTTTTTCCTTTCAATTCATTTCTTCTCGGAGACTCTGCCTATCCATGTCTTGACTGGCTTGTTCCGCCTTTTAAAGACAATGGAAATATGTCTGCTGCTCAACGTAAGTTCAACGAAATACATTCTTCTGGACGAATCGTAGTTGAACATTCTTTCGGTCTACTTAAAACTCGTTTTCGAAGAATTCTTCATTTTACGGAACAAACAAATATAAATTCTGCTGTGAACTTAGTTCTCTGCGCTTGCATCCTCCATAACATGTGTGTGGACAACAACGACGAATTAGAGGAAGGCCATCAGATTGACTCTTTTCCAGATCTTGATGTTCATTCTGGAACTTCAAATAGTTCTAGGCGACAACTGTTAATGGAAGATTTAATCAATAGAAATATAATTTAAAAAATAAAAATGAACTTGCGCTCTCCTTTATTAAAAGAAACTTTGTTTTATTAAATTTAAAATAAACAAAAATTCATTCACAAAAGTACTAACGTGTTTTATTTATGCATATGCATACATTTGAACAAACATCAAAACAAAATAAGAAAATTCACTGCATTCAAAATAAACATATAACATATATTTCAAAATAAACAGAAAAAACCTATTACATACATTTCAAAAAAACCACATTTCATTAATCACAACAAATGTATATAAAGGAACATAGTTACATAAAAACTAAAAATCACAAAAAATTCACTTCTAGGAACATATTGACATTAAAAATATAAAATAATGAAACTAAACATTTAAATTTATAGTTGTTAAAAGAACTACTTAATGAACCACAGCTTTATGTAAATTCAAATAAAACTTATGGTTTATTAAATAATTCCCTTAGCAATTTTTCTTTCCTTACTAATCTTGCTTCTTTTCCTTTTTCCGCTTCGTCCATTTTTTTTAATTTGCTGGTAGTATATTCCTTTAAAAGTTGATACTTTCCGGCAGCCCTTTCTTCTCTCATCTGCCAGTATTTTTGCCTTGGGCTCATTCTCTTCGACGTTGCCGCAGGAGATACTGTCGGGCATTCCAACGCCTTCCCCATTGCACCGGCAGATGTTGTTGGTGTGGGTGAACTAATAGACGCTGCCGGGCTTGAATCTATAGACAAAAGAAAAAATGTTGTATTTATTTATGCACATATATATGTTTGTACAGGCAAAGATGATACCTTCTTTTGTTGAAAAGCTCCCCATTGGCAGGCATTGAATTTGTCTGCCAGATAAATTCAGGGAATGGCTATTGTTTATAATGGGCTGCGAGCCGAAGATTTCCATCATCTCCGCTTCGAATGGAGCTCGGATGAGAGATGCCCCTGTTTTTTTATTATTGTCTATTGAGGTCTTAAAGGACCTCAATAGATTTTTTAGTTTAATTTTCAACATTTCTACAGTTGTTGGCTGTGTCTGTGGAAAACAAATAAAAATATGAACAAAATCATTAAACTTATTGAAATTACCAAAACTCCCAGTGCAATTAGGTCTTCCAAAACGTTCTGCATGGCAAATTTTTTGAGCTTGGCACTTTCAAACTCAAATTGCCTCTTGCTGTACGCATCCAGAAACGCTTTGGTTTCTTCTGCTGTCCATGTTCTTCTTGTTCTAAAATAAAAATCAAATTTGATGAATGTTAGACGAAAATTATTTCATTTAATAATAAAAACTTACAATTTATTAGAATTGGCTTCCATTTTTGCAGCAGAATACACAAATTTAATTACTTTTTTGACGTTTAAGGCAGAGTTGCCTTATGAACATTTCGTTCAATGGTTACTTTTTTGTTCTTTTTTTAGAAAAAAATAAAACATATGCTTTTTGTACAATATACTTTTTTTAGCATTTATTTATTTTAATTTCACCAATGTATGCTTGGTTTTATTAAAATTTGTCATTATTTTAAGGATTATAATAAAATTAAATAAATATGTCGTTTCTCGCTATCGATTTAAGAAATATTTCATTTCGGGTATATAAAAATGATACAATGGCAACACAGTTTTTATTTTAATTTGTTGGCAGTAGTACCAACATTTGCAATGTGAAATTTACCCCTTGTGTGAAATAGAGAACTAATTTTTGGATCAAAAAATGAGATCCAAACATAAAGCAGGATCTCGTTTTGTTGGTGTAGTGCATGTAAATCCATGATCCTGATCAGATCATGGTGATAATAAAACACGGCTATTGTAAAAGAGGTTTGCACCAGCTTAATACAACCAACACCACGTATTGAAAATCTCCATATCCGTGAAATAAAATCGTTCAATAATAATGTGAAGAATTTTATTGTAAAATTAGAATCTAAACATCAAGTTATCGCAGCACTTAAGTCATCATCCACTCTAAGAGGCTTGGGAATTAATATTTCAAAAGATCTTCCTTTAACAATCCGCCACAAACGAAATAAACTATTAAAAATAAGAAGTAGTCTGAATGAAATCAACCCACAAGTAAAAGTTTTGGTTCGAGATGATAGAATGATCGTAGAGAAAAATGTTTTTCGTTGGAGTTCTTCATTGGGAATATTACACAACAACAACAATGGGATACCAATGTTAAATAATATTTACAAAACTGATCTTAGCAATCAGCTGTGCTTCAATGTGGAGCCGAATGTGAATGACAGAGCTGTCAATCAAGGAGCGACATCTTCGTTTGGAAATAGGAACCATTTAGCAGGGACAACAACCAATGCACATTATTTAGGATAGGGTAGTGTTGCCGTCTGCCATAGTAAAATAAAACCTGTAGAAATTAATAAAAAAATTAAATTATTAAGTTATAATGTAGCAGGTCTTAGTAATAAGTCTATTTACGTACATTTTTATGATTTTATAAATAAATATGATATTGTGTTTCTTTATGAAACGTTTTTAGTAGAAGAAGAATATAAATTATATCTTAACCGATTTACGAACTATAAATTTGTTTGGATTCCCGCTGTAAAACAAAGTACCAGAGGCAGAGCAAGTGGTGGCTGTTTTTTTGGGTATAAAAAAAGCTTAAAAAACATTTCATGTGAATTTGAAACTGAAGATGAAGTTAGAATTTTGAAAATCGTCCTGAATACAACCAAATTAATAATACTACCAACCTACATTAACTGCAATCACTGGGAAAGGGATTTTGGAAAATTACGTGATATACTTGAACATAGCAGCTACGACAATGTAATGATTATCGGAGATCTGAATGCCCGTATAGGAAAGGAGGAAGGAAGAGAGAATCGATATGCAGGGAAAGTGAGAGAATCAAAAGATACCACAACAAATTCGAGGGGAATCAAACTGCTGGATTTGTGTGATTCATTTGGGTTTCATATTATGAATGGTGTAAGTGGCTTGGATACACATGGAGAATTTACTTTTGTAGGTCAACAAGGCTGCTCTGTCATCGACTACTGTTTAATAAGGGGCGAATGGATTTCCATATTTGCAGATTTTGAAGTTTTGTGTGAGCAGTACTCAGATCATCTACCAATCATAGCACAGTTTTTAACCGCCCCCATTGAAAACGAAGAAATGACCAATATGTTTCTCCCACCAAAGTTGACGTGGAAACATGCAAAGGTAAATGAGTATAGGAATAATCTACAACGCAACTTAAACACAGAGGAACAACTCAATATAAGCGAGATTGATAATTTAGCTAAAATATCGTATCCTTCGTGCACACAGGTTCATAAAAAGACATTTGTTTATAAGGATAAATGGTTTGATAAGGAGTATGAAGTAGCAAGGCGAAAATCTTTTGGTTGGCTCAAAGCCTTTCGTAAATTTGGAACTATTCTCTTCAAGGATCTTTATACTAAAACCAACATTGCCTTTAAAAGACTATGCAAAGAAAAAAAGAAATGCTTTCTTGAAAAAGAGGCTCTTATGCTTACATGCTGCAAAAATACAAAAGAGTTTTGGCTAGCAATAAACAAATTTAATGGTAAAGCACCAAAAATAAGTATTCAAATAAGTGCAAGCTTATTAATGGACTACTTTCAAGCTTTGTTAAACCCAATAACAATCACATTACCCATTCATTATGCTATACCCTTTTACTCAAATGAAATACTCGATTCACCTTTTTCTTATGATGAAGTAAACCAAGTTTTGAAAAATCTTAAAGAGCAGAAGTCACCAGGTCCAAATGGAATTCCCATTGAACTTTTTAAATACGCTACAAATGAACTGAAGGAACAAATGACAACTGCTTTTAATAATATACTGGATACGGGAGTTATACCACCACAGTTTAAAGAAGCAATAATATTCCCCATACATAAAAAAGGAAATATAGCCGAGCCAGCTAATTATAGAGGAATATCCCTTCTTAATGCATCCTATAAGATATTTACAAAACTCTTGAATAATAGAATGGCACATTGGATTGAGAGTCAAAAACTTATTCATGAAAATCAAGCTGGTTTCCGTAATGGTTACTCAACCGTAGACAACATTTTTGTGCTTCAGAACATTGCTGGCACATTCCTAGAACAAAAAAAGAAATTATTCGCCTTCTTCATTGATTTCAAGGCAGCCTTTGATAACATCGATCGAAGAGCTCTGTTCTATAAGCTCTACAATACTGGAATGAGTAATAAATTTGGAAGGGTACTCGAAAACATGTATGAAGAAAACCGAGCAGCGGTATGGTGTGGAACTGAGACTTCGGAGTGGTTCGCAACAAATATGGGAGTAAGACAAGGCTGTTCCTTAAGTCCTTACCTTTTTTCGTTGTTTATCAATGACCTCACAGACTATCTACCAGGAGGAATAGAGTTTGCCGGGGTGTTATTTAAAGCACTTCTTTTTGCAGACGACGTGGTATTATTCGCGTACTCGCCCGAATCATTACAGCTGATGATAAACCGCCTCTATATGTACTGTCGAACTTGGAATTTAACGGTTAACCTTGGAAAGTCAAAGGTGATGATTTTCAAAAAAGGAGGTGGTAGATTATGTAGAAACGAGCAATGGCATTTCAATGGAGAACCAATTGAAGTTGTAAAAAACTACAAATACCTTGGTATGACGATAACTAGTAATCTTAACATGGAGTTACATCTAAAGGATAAACTTGTAAAAGCAAAAAGTGCAATATGTGCTGCATGGAAAAGATGTTTTTCAAATAAATTCGTTGACCATACCGTTAAATACAAAGTTTTCGTTGGAGTAGTGGAATCGGTGATGCTGTATGCTGCACAATCTTGGGGACACAGTCAACATGAAACCGTAGAGAAACTCTTGAGATACTATATTAAAAGAATCTTTGGATTACCAAGTACAACACCCAATTATATGCTGATAATCGAAACAGGCCTTCCACCATTATTTGTTAAAACTTTGAAGCTCCACGTAGATTACATACTGAAAGTTCTTGAGATGCCAGACGAAAGACTTCCCAAAATTGTTGCCATGAAAGCTATTCAAAGAAGAAATTTATGGTTTAGTAAACTTGAGGAGCTTGCGAGTTACTGTGGGATGGATTTCAATTATTTAAGGATATCAAACGGAAGTCAATCAAAAGATATGCTCTATGAACTCATTTCTAAAGTGGATGAACAATATAGGCTGGATTGTATAAATATGGCTACATCTTCCTTTCACCGATCGTTGTACAGCACCCTGAACCACAATTTGTGTGAACAAAATTATTTCAGCAACCACAACAGCCAAGAACTAATATCTGCCATCTTTAAAATGAGGGGAGAACTCATAAAGCTTAACTACATACCACATCGCTCGGATTTACCGATCTATTGCAGCCTTTGCAACCTCGCGGAGCGAGAAGATGTAGTACACTTTATTGGTAGATGTCCTGTTCTCAAGGAAACTCGTAGATTGTATCTAGGCAGTGATATTAAATCTGAATCTGAAGTAAGGTCACTTTTAAATTGTGAATCAGATGTAAAGCTACTTCTAAACTATTATAAACAAGCAATAACTTACCGAAACAATATTATAAATGAGAATTTTTAATTTCAAAACAATTAAGCTACTATTTATTTTGTAAATGATGTAAGATGTAACTAAAACACAAATTTTCTTTTTATTTTTTATTAAATGTCAATCAGGCAGACGGCAGAAGCCATGCTTTAATGATTTATGTATAAAAATAAAAAATGTTTGTATCATAATGAAGAAAAATAAAAATCATCATCTATCTATCTATCTATCTATCTAAAATAGTACATACGAAAATGATGAGATTTTCATAATTCAAAAGACTTACCAATGATTTTTGATTTCCGTCATTTAGGAGATGTTCTCCCAGCAGGTTGCTTCAAAGTCGACTTTCAGTTCATCATCTACGTTGTCTGTGTCGGCCTAAGTGGCCGCAGTAGCCGATGGCTCGGTCAGCTCAGTGTTCCTGCCGTCCTTTAGTGAGATATTTGGCGCTACAAGCATGGGCTTAGATCTAAAAGGTGAAGATTAAGCAAGTTTATCACGATATGATTGTTTAGATTCGCACTTACACAACTGAACCTCATATACTGTTGCACTCTATGAAACCAGAAGATGTTGCTTTAGTTGCAGCTGCAAGTCTGTTTTTTTTTGGTCGGCTTGTATCATGTTTCTTGGCAGCTGATGAATGGGCAAAGGACGTTGGAAATCCTAAAGAACCATAGAATTTAAAATATCCGTGTTAAGATTACTCGTAAGTAAATGAATGAACTTACCTGATTTGCCTGCATACTCTGCCGTCGCTGTTGCCGCTGTTAAGTCATTCCAAAACTGGGCGGTCGACTATTTAATGTCAAAGCTTTCCCTTGCACCATTCAATTGAATTTCACAAAGTCGATGACATAGCTGTAGCTGAGGATGTTCGCTAATTCCGAATTGAATTCGTAATTCTGGTGGTGTTGTTGCATTCCATGAATCTTAATATTGGCAAAGACGTTGACACCTCTATCGTCAACGCCTGCGCCCACCATAGTTGCTGAGGCAGATCTCACCGATCATGATGCAGCAGCAATTGAGTGTAGAAATATATGTATACTTTACTTCAACAGGCTTCGAATAACTATTTACAAATAAAGGCCAAAGTCTGTGGTTAAAAACATTGATATTAAGAGAAATATAATATGAAATAAATTCACCTGGGGACTAGCTTGAGAGAAGTTGCTTTCATTCGTTTTATATTTAATATTTGAACTCACTTTACAGTCAAGGTTGGAAATTTGTTGGAGTCTTCCTGCGATTGTATTCTTGTTTTTCTTGCTTCTCTTGCAGAACTACCTACTCGTAGTACTCTTTACACCTAGAAGATTAAGATTAAGCGAGTTGACCACGATATGAATATTCCGATACTTACTTACACAATTGATTTCCGCGCGCTGTTGCGTCGTTTTTTTTGAGCCGCTTGCATTTTATTTCTTGGCAGCTGATCAATAGGCCAAGTTAGCAGTTGCTGCTGTTATGTCGTTCGAACACCAACACTCAGCTGGTGGGAGAAGGGCGTTAGCGGTCGACTATTGCATGGGCAAAACTTCCACTTGCATCATTGAGTTGGTGGTGTTGTTGCTGATGGCATTGAATGCATTTGACTATTGGTAGAGATGGTGAAACCTCCACCGTCAACGCCTGCGGCAGCTGTGGCCGTTGAGAAGTACATACAAGCACAATGGGCAGTTTCTGTAGTTAAAAACATTGATATTATTTTGTTAAGAGAATATAATATACAAAAATTTGCCTGCAAATCAGCGCTTTGGTTGCTTTGTCTTCCAGATTTCTTCAGGGAAATTGCTTCCTGCATTATGGTATGTTATTGGCAGTATCTAAAATAAAAACACAGACTACATATAAAATAAATCGATTATTGTCGCACATCCTTCACTGCAATTTGACTTACTTTTTATTCAATGAAGTGAACTTGTGTGTACTCTCTTCATTTTAAAGGTTTTTGGTCTGAAAAAATATCATATTATATTAAATATCAAAACAATTATTAAAAAGTTACTCTTCAAATCCGAAATCCATTGTTTTGTTTTGCAAAATTGATTGTCATTTTTGACAGGTCACAAAAATTCCATAAGTTTCTTTTTAGCCCAATCCCCCATTTTGTTTTTTTTGCACTACTCACATGTATTCACCGATAGCGAATTTGAGAGAATTCACCTCGAATTTGAGAGTTCACCTCAAATAAAATTTGAGGGTGTTTCAGGCAAGACGGGTACCGGTCGGTTCTCTTGGTAAGTATATTTCTCTATGCAAGAAGGGTACCGGTCAGGACTCTAGGTAATATAATTCCTCTATGATCACTGCGTTGCATAGATTTGTTCTTATTTAAAAAAGTGATTTTAACATGATAAGATAATAGAATTATTTGCATGCCCTTTCCAAGAAAAACCATTAAAATTATGTTTGATTTTTTAAGCTCATCTAAATGCGATTGTAATCAACTTAAAAAACGTGTTGTTATCGCCTTTTTGAAGTTTCCAAATCCCATAGCTATATTTGTGTATACTCTAATACTAGTTAACTTAACATAGGAAGTTATTGTAATCGGTCCAATTTTTCGAATTGAAAATGTTGACATTCTTCAAATACATTTTATTATACAGATAAAAACACATCAGACAGATGCAAAAAGGACTCTCATTTAAACTGAGTGGGTATGTTATTTTTACCATACCATCTTAAAAAAAAAGAGAACATTTTGGTTACCTCAAAATGTGTCAGGAACCAATATCGCTAGCGACTTGAATTAAAATTTATATTATATATTGTGAAGTGTACCAAATTAATAAAATTTTCAAAACATTTTAATTAACGAATTTTTATAAAGAAAAAAAAAAATAATTGTTCACTCGAATATTTTACGAACAAAAAAAGATTTTATCTCCGAAACAATGTTATGCAACAAAGAAAATAAATAAAATTTTGAGAAAAATCGAATTGACAGTTTTTTTAGAAAAAATTAAAACCTACAAATTAAAATCTGCTAAAAATAGTACGAACTAGGCTCAAACCAAAGAGGCTGATCATTTTAATACCTGTTGCGGACGCCTGGAAACTTTTGAAAAAGAAATGAAAATAAACAGAATATGAAATAAAAGTAATAATCAAGAAAAGGGAAAAGTAAATATAAACTTACCAGTGGAAAGCGCCGTCGTGTTTTGCTTGCTGAGAATGTTTTCGTTGGCTGACATTTCTCCAAACTCTACACGGGTAAAGTAATAGGTGTGTTCAGTGGAGTTGGGGTTTTGTGTACTACTCCGTGTAGGGCGTCACAATTAGATAAGTTAAGTTGCGTGTGACCTGAAAACTTATGATACTAGTTTGTTTCTTATGTTCGTATTCAGACGTCGTGAAAGACCATTGGTTCATGTTATTATTTGTTATATTATAGGTTATATGTTTTCTGATAACTTCCTAATTAAGTGTCGTGATGTTTGTAGTGTTCTCGTCTCATGTGGTTCCGTTTCACAGGTCTCCCCCATTTTTGACCTTCGAACACACCTTGGTAATAATAATACCCCTATTTCGTTGGATGTGAACTAACACCTGTATGGCCTCCCACTATTTGGGTTTGATGATTGGGTGTAGGAATACACTATGTGGATATGGGGATCGGATGATGTTCCTGTTAGAGATACTTCCTAGAAGTATATGTTTTTTTGAAGGTGTTGGTTCCATGGTAACTTTGGCTCATCCTCATTTGGCCGGCTACCACACCAAAGAGTAGAAAGCGAGGTGGAATATTTAAATTCAAAATTGAAAAAAAAAGAAGTTATAAGAATACAGTGAAAAACCGACTTTCGGGTAAAAGTATTTTTCTTGTTAAAAATAACTGGTGTTGAATCAAATAAAGTAAGAAAACAATTTTTTTTGTTATTTGTAGAAGAAAAAAAGTGAATATCAAAGTAAAGGTGGTGAGTGTAGTGAATTGTAAAAGTTAAAGCTTAGAAAGACATTTATTTTATTTTAGTTTTTTTGTATACCAATTTAATTCTCGGCGGCCCGAATTGATTGAATTGAAAGCTGGGCCGCCGCCAGAAAAAAAAGATACTTTAAAAAGACCAGGAAAATAAAAGGTTACGAAAAATACTTGCGAACAAGAAAAGTTTCGGAAATCCATATATACGAGAGTTAAAGGTGACTCAAGATAGCGGTAGAGGTAGCGATCGCTAATAAATACCTGTACTAATAAATACCTACCACTTGGATTTTTTTTTATGTTTTGTGATTGTCCTAGAATTAAGTTTTTGCTACCTTTAAAGAAATTGTGCTTATATTTATTTATTCATACTGGTACAAATAGTCGCGGCGTGGAAGTTGTTTTTTTTTGTTGTTAGTTCTCAATTTATTTAATTTTTTTTGGTTTCTTGTTATTTGTTTTACAAACATAATTTTTGTGAGGTACCGAAAATCGATGAGCGGTTGTGTCACGTCCCGTCACAGGGTGAGTTTCCGTCTTATAGCAGATACCTCCACAGAGCTCTATAGGGGTAGGAAGCTAGGGCGTCGTCGATAATTGTTTCGAGAAAGAAGGACACCACAAAGGGTGTTATGATCAATATTCGAACACGACTTTCTGTACCGATTTCCTTTTTTCTTTCCTTTTTTTTTTGTTAAGCATTTTTCTTTGTTATTTTGTTTTAATTTTTAGTAAGGATTGTAATCAATAATTGTAATTTTAAAATATAATGTAAATAAACTTCCGCCAAGCGCCTGCAAAAAGGAAGAAGATTGTTTGTTTTTGCTTTGGTTGTTTCGCACCAGCGAAGCAATGTCGTTCTGAGTTTTTTTTTTTCAGGGGTGTCGAGGGTAGCGGAGTGGACTAGGAGCTGAGATGACCTGAAGCCGATCATCGACCAACAATATTGCAACAATATTGGGGGTGTCCAACACTGGCCGCGGACACCTAAAGGTAGGGTGGGTAATGGCCTCACTGCAATAACATCCGCAGTGCCCTGATGCGCCATAGTCCGTCCGTTTATGTATCCTAACCTTTTCCTCATTCCTTGGCCTGATATGTGTTTTTGTCTGCAGGCGAGGTTGAGTTTCGGGGGCAAGATTCCCCCCCCCCCCGTCCGACGAGCTGACGCCGTGCAACGCAAGCAGGCCGCGTCCCCCGGAGCTCAACATTCCAACCTAACCTTTTCCAAATCTTCCTATCTCTTTTTCCTACCTCATCCTTATCCTACCCTTCCACTTCACCCACCTCCTCTTGCCTCGCAACAAAATGGCGCCCAACGTCATTACAGGGTGTTCCAACCCAGTTGGAACATTTTTTTTGGCGAATTAGTTTATGGTGTACGCGTATCAGTTTTTTTTTATGTTGTATTGTCTGAACCAAACTTGCCGTGAATTTTTAGACCTCGTATGTCTGCGTCAGGAAGGCCACAGGCGTACCTAGTCGTATCGCGACGAGTGTTTGAAAATTCAAGGTGACCGCGGTTAATAAGTGTAATGTTCCTGTCAGGGGTTACTGGAGTTTTCGTGAAGGTCGTATGTCTGCACCAGGAAGGTCTCAGGCGAACCTAGGTGTATCGCGACGTTCCTTTGCAAAAGCTTTAGTGATATCAGTCAGTGCATTTTTCGTTTTGTCTTTTACCTATTCCCATCCTAACTTTTGTTTTACTTTTCTATTTCTCGAATTTTCAATTTTCTATTCCTAGTCTTGTTAGCTACTTGGACGATTGATTGTGCGAGACGTGTAGTCCGACATCATCGTTCCAAAATTGTGTGTGAGTTTTATCCTACCGTTTCATGTCTTCTAGACAAGTCCTTGAGACTGTCTAGGATTGCGGGAATGGTAGGGGAAAACTTTGTAACGTAAATCGTTTGTGTTTCTATTAGTTTTCCATCCTATTATGGTCACATCAGGGGAAGTTTAGTCTGTCCGTCTGATGTCTGTTTTTTTTCAGCGAGGTCGTCAGTAGGATCATACCATGTCGTTACGAAGCTACCTAAAGCACCCCGAATACTTATGAAATCGAAAACCCTAAAACTAAATCTACGTTTCTACATAAAACTAAATTTTTCTAACCTTGGTTGTTATTTATTTTTTTTGTGATTGCTTTGTTTTATGTTCTTATTTTGAATGGTTAGTTTGTTAAAACATTTTTCTTACAGGTTTAAGTTTTTTGGTGAATAGAACTTTAAAGTTTAAGTAAGAGGATTACTGAACTTATTGTTTTTTTTTTATAGGTACTTTTGTTTCGCATTCATTTCAAATTTAATTTTTTTTCTTCTATAATGTAATTTAATTTAAATAGAACATTAAGTCTTGTTCTATTATACCTTTTTTTTTGTTTTATAACTCTTTGTTGAAAACTTGTTTATTTTAATTATTTTCGTTGGTGTTGATCAGAACGTTCTTTTGGTTTGATTCGTATATGGCTCAAAATCACCAAGGTGCAGAATTGGCTTCGATAGCAATTTAATGTCTTAAATCTTGACTTAATTAAGAAAAAAAATTAATAAAATACTAAAACTAACCTGTTTAGTGTGTCTATCAAACAATATAATTTATTAATAAACTAAATTTTAAATAAAATCAATATACACGCATAGAAAATCATTTCGGGAACGCGTCCTAATCTACAATCTTCAACAACAAGTTCAAAATATAATTGAAAAATGTAAGGTATTCAACCCCGGTCATCACTTAATACACCGTATTTTTTATACAAAATCTAGTTTTAGAAAGGATACTAATAGATTTATTTATTTTTAACTGTAAAAAATGCAAAAACAGTTTGTCCGATACCGCACAAGTCATTTCAGTGAACATATCGATAATCGATCAAAAATAATTTTAAGTGAACGCAGCCATTCGGTGTGACACGTCAGTCAAGGTAGAGAACAATAGCAAAGCTGGCTGCCAGAGTATATATTGTAAAATAAATTTTATCTAAATGGTAAGTACCTTTTTATTCATACATGGTTTATTAGTCTCCGGTTGTGTGTGATAAATATATATAAAAAAGAAACGAGAAATAAAAACGACAGATAAAAATAAAAATAAATATGAAAACGAACAGATAAATTTTAATTTTATATTTGGTTTTTATTTTACTTTTGTAATGAACAATGACTTTCACAACTTTTAAAATTTGTATTTTTTATAAAGCGACGCGTTTCGGATATCGATCATCCATCTTCGGGCGTTTATTATACTGACTGCATTTTATTTGTTGGAGCTTTGGTATGATGTTTGATGTTATTTAGTTGGCTCTAATGCAAGTATGAAGCTCTTTATATTGTTGTTTTTGGTTGTATATTATGTTGTGTGTTTGGAGTCAATTGCTGTTTATTGTTGTTGTTGTATTTTGGACGTTGGAGGTTCTTCTATTTTTGTTGTTGTTTTATATTATATTAGGTTGTGAATTTAATATTGAGTTTTGTCTATTGTTTTTGTTGTTACTATACTTGATGGCAGTGTCGTAGAGTGGGTTCGTTTTTAGCGTCAGTTTATCATTTAATAAATTGTCCTGTTCTTGTTTAAATGCTAAATAAATCTCATATTCCTCAGCAGCGTCGAGTATGTGTCCTTTCTTGCACAAGTGAAGGGGGGTGCAGTTATTGTCGAAACTTGTATAATTGTGACTTTCATCGATCAAGTGCAAGGCAAAATTCGATTTCGTATTAGCTTTTGGCTTCACACCACCCACATTCCCAAAAGATGGCTGCTTTAAATGCTTTTATACATCGACTCATAAATATTCCTATGGACAAATGCGACTACAATAATGAACTAAACACCATAAAACAAATTGCACATGCAAACGGGTATAATACATCAATAATAGACAAAATACTCACAAAAAAGAAAAGAAATCACACCAACAATAACACAACAAATAGATCCAATAACAATAAATACACATCAGTCAATTACACAAACCTTCTACCACAAATTCTACAATACGAATTCAAAAAACACAACATAAACATTTCATTTAAAACAAACAATAATATACAAAACATATTAAAACTTAAAACACATAAAAATATAAAAACATATACAGGAGTATATAAACTCATTTGCGACGACTGCAGCAAATTCTACATCGGTCAAACTGGCAGACCCTTCTATGAAAGGTTCAAAGAACACAAGCCAAAAGCTAATACGAAATCGAATTTTGCCTTGCACTTGATCGATGAAAGTCACAATTATACAAGTTTCGACAATAACTGCACACCCCTTCACTTGTGCAAGAAAGGACACATACTCGACGCTGCTGAGGAATATGAGATTTATTTAGCATTTAAACAAGAACAGGACAATTTATTAAATGATAAACTGACGCTAAAAACGAACCCACTCTACGACACTGCCATCAAGTATAGTAACAACAAAAACAATAGACAAAACTCAATATTAAATTCACAACCTAATATAATATAAAACAACAACAAAAATAGAAGAACCTCCAACGTCCAAAATACAACAACAACAATAAACAGCAATTGACTCCAAACACACAACATAATATACAACCAAAAACAACAATATAAAGAGCTTCATACTTGCATTAGAGCCAACTAAATAACATCAAACATCATACCAAAGTTCCAACAAATAAAATGCAGTCAGTATAATAAACGCCCGAAGATGGATGATCGATATCCGAAACGCGTCGCTTTATAAAAAATACAAATTTTAAAAGTTGTGAAAGTCACTGTTCATTACAAAAGTAAAATAAAAACCAAATATAAAATTAAAATTTATCTGTTCGTTTTCATATTTATTTTTATTTTTATCTGTCGTTTTTATTTCTCGTTTCTTTTTTATATATATTTTTATTCATTATTCGTAGAGCGTACATCAATAGCCCGTCAATCCGTGAACTCATTTATTACATTTAATTATTGATGAAATTCTTTTCTACGACACGAAATTTCAAAGTTACCTCAAATATTTTCCTATTGACAAAGTCAGATCGCATTTAAGATGACCGCCGCGGTATAATTAAAGCGCGCTCTTATTTGAAATCGTCATTTCGGGAACGGTCATTTCGGGAACATTCCCGGACATGATTTTTACGTATTTTGCTTGTAGAAGATTTTGTATGTATTGTTTTCTTTATTGCTTATTTAATAAACATACATAATATACCCATGTTATTAAACAAAGCTTAAATTATGTACTTTGTTTTGTTTTTGTTGATTTTATCAAACTTAGAAAAACGTTCCCGAATTAATGGTTTTTTGTATGATATTTAGTACTAAAAAACAGTACTAAAAAAGTATACAATTCTGTGCGCTGCCCTGTCAAAGTTTATTTATATACAATTTTTGCAACAGTTTAAACTAAAATTCATCATCATAGCTTGCAATTTTTTTTGTCATAAAAAATTTTTGAAATTTGCAACCTTGGTGATTTTGAGCCATATACGTATATTAAGTAAATTTCAATTAAGTTTTTTGTTAATATAAAATTCAGAAATTGAAAAATACTTTTATTGAAAATGTATATAATCTCATTTATAGTTTTTTAGGTCTTAGTTGTTTTTCGGAAGTAAAATCAATTAAAGATTTATAAAAAAAAAAACTTGAACGTTGTCTTACGTTTAGTTGTTAATTTATTTATTCATTTGTTTTGTTTTTTTGCAGTTTATTTTGTTTGTTTTTTTGAAAGAGTTAAAACAAGAATTATATTATTTATAGCTATATACCTACTTTTTAGGATACGATACAAGTTTAAAACAATACGTTTTGAAATATTCACATTTAGATTTTTTGTCGATAAATTACGGTGTTAAGCTTAAGTAATTTTTTTTTGATTTTCAAAATCGATTATTTACTATCCTGTTTTCAAAATTATTTATCATCTTTTTCGTTTAGTTTAGTTTCCTTTTGATAATTACTTACATCATTGTTTTTTTTTTTGTTATTTATTCATTTTTTTGTTATTTATTTACCTTTTTGGTTATTTATTAATTTTTCTGTTACAATATATTATAAATTTTTTGATTCTAGTTTATAGTTTACAGTTTTTTTGGTTATCTTATTTATTTATTTATTTTTTGGTGTACAGTTTTCATTTAAGTTACTTTTGTTTTTTTTTGATTAATTTATTTATCTTAAATTAGGTTTTTCAGTTTATGTTTTTCATTTTTCTTATTCTACTTTCGTTAATCTTATTTTTTTTGTCATTACATTATTTATTCATTTTTTTTGACAATTTAATTTTCGTAAGGTTTAATAATCATTTTTTTTTTTTGTTACAAGTAGTTTTTTTTGAAATAGTTTATATTTTTTGGTATTAGCTAAGAAATTAGGTCTCTTAGCTAAGATAACTTTTTTTGAAACTCACCACCTTTTTTTTGTTGTTTTCGTATCCATTTTCTGTTGTTGGTTATTGAATAAATTAAAATGGCACGTCAGGGAAATGATGAAGATCACGTCCAGCAGCTGATCAGGAACGCTGAAATAGAAGAAGAAAGTAGAGCTATTACTAGGTCAGCCACTCAAATTTTAGATTCAAGAGTAAGGCAAAAAGTGTTACATTCTCCCCTGGTCTCCGACAGGCACATCCGATCCACATATCAGCAAGTGGATACCTCAGGACTTAACGCTCCCAACATCCTTAACACAAGTGTCCATACGGGGTCCTTATCTGCTCCTTCATACAGCGATCTTAGCGGTGCTGGAGATCTAGAAGCATCGCTTGCACCTGAAATGTTCGGGACCTTCGACAACACCGTTAGGCCAAACACTGCTAGGGAAAATGATGGTGGGGCGCAAGGTGTTTCATCCAACCAGGGTTCCCGAGGGATTCTAGAGAGTATTGCTCGAACGTTGCCTAAAACGAAACAAAGAATCATTAGTCCTGAAAATTTAGAGCACATGATAAACAGAGGAATAGCTGAAGGCATATCTACCTGTAGAAAGGAGTTGGAGAGGGACATAACAGCTCACGTAAGCGCTCAAATCGAACGGCAGCTCAGTGGGTTTCTCGAAAAGCTTTCTTTAGCTATTCCAAACTCGAATAACCCTCCGCCGTCTCGAGAACCTGCGGTACCACCGCCGATATCCAATCCAGCACCTGTAGGTCCTCCTCCGAGGTTACCAAATCGTCCGGGTAACCATAGTAGAAGTGCGTTTGTTCCGGTAGGGCAACGCGGATCCAATCCACCACCAGTAGCTACTGAAAGGTCGTTTCAACCACAGGCTAACCAACCACTTTTTGGGGGTTACCAGACCCCGTTTCCTTTTCCACCTCCGGTAGTTTATCCGTATATGCCGTCAGGATTCAGAACCCCGGTCAAAGTTGACAAGTGGAAGACTTCGTTCTTAGACTGGAAAAACTGCAGAAAAGATATGCTTGCTCGTGGAATGAAATCTTGAGAGATTTCCACCAATTGCTCTCAGGTCCAGCATATGATTGGTTTTGGCAGTTCCAAGTGGACAAAGACTTTGATTGGCCAACGTTAAAAGAAGCGTTATTAAGCAGATACCAAAACCCTAGGACGGATCTAGAGATAGCGCATGATATCCTAGACCGCAAACAGTATTCCTACGAAAGTAGTGAAGAATATTTTGTTGCTATCAATAAAATGAGATACCAACTCAGAAGGCCAATTCCGGAGGCCGATTTGATCAAAAGTATAAAGCGCAATTTGAACGACAAGCTTAGGAGCTTAGTATTTCCGCAGCAGATTTTTTCCTTGGATCAGCTTCGTTATGTTTGCAAGGAAGCGGAAGCAGCTTTTCCAAAAAGAGAGAGAGACTTACCGAGACCAGCCGGTAGGCCTCCCAATAAGTTTGGTGTGAGCGAGTTGGAACTTGAAGAAGATTACCAGCCGGCAGATGAACAACTCGCCGCTTATTAGTTTGGAAGTGCGCGTTCCAAGAATCCTCCTCGTCGATATGCAGACACAACAAATTTAGTTTGTTGGAACTGCAAATTTCAAGGACATACGTATTTCGACCGCGAGTCCGATGTTAGAAACCTTTTTTGTTTTAAATGTGGCCAGGAGGGGGTTAAAACACCCAGTTGTCCGCGATGCCATCCGGAAAACCGTGCGAGGGACGCGAAGGCTCTGGGGGAATCGCGTGCAACCCTGAAATAGAACCCCTAATAAAGAATAGGAAAGAAGAAGAATACCCAGAAAATGATTTTAGTTTAGAAGATCTTCCAAAAAAGGAAGAGACCCAAATTCAAATTTTAAAGCGAGAAGAAAAAGGAGAAATTATAAAAGATGAAGTAAAAGAAAGAAAATTGCACGAAATTAAACCGTTACATGTCCGTCTTCAGGAGTATGAGAAAGCTCGGGCAAGAATTTTTAACTGTGCAATTAGCACACCGTCAAAAAATATTTTAAAGGCTAGGGCGAGATTCAAGGCCCGTAAAGATACTTCAAAGAAGATATCTTCAACTATTTTAAATTTAGAATCTGATCCTCGGCCTTATGCTAAAATTAAAATAGGTTCAAAAGAGTTTTTAGGCTTACTAGACAGCGGTGCAAGTGTAAGCATATTAGGGAAAAATTGCAAACAGTTGATTGAACAACTTGGTTGTCCTATTACTCCCTTTAGTTCAGGAGTTAGGACCGCTGACGGAAAAAGTCAATCAATTGTGGGCAAAATTACTATTAGCGTGACATATAAAGGTAAAGAAAAGATGTTGACCTTCTTCCTCGTTCCCAGCTTGGATCAGGAGATCTATCTTGGAGTTGACTTTTGGAGGGTGTTCCAGTTAGCTCCTGGAATTATAAGTAGTATCTTGGTTGACGAACAATCGGATTCCCCAAATGCCCACCAGTTGACCTCTGATCAACAGGCCAGGCTAGATGCAGTCAAGGACAAATTTTTATGTTTTGAGCGCGATGGTCTTGGAAAGACTACCATGATGGAGCACGTCATCGATACAGGAGATGCTCTCCCTGTGAAACAGCGTCACTACCCTGTCTCTCCAGCGATACAAACTCTGTTATACGATGAGTTGTGTTATGTTCACCTTTTATGTTCACCTTTTATGTTCACCTTTTAATTTTATGTTCACCTTTTATGTTCACCTTTTAATTTTATGTTCACCTTGAATTTGTTAAGAGAAACAACACGCTGAATTTTTGTTTTGAAAATATAGAGTTTTATTTATAATTTTTAAATAAAGAGTTTTATTTAATTTTTAGATTGTTTGAAAAATAAGGAGTTTTATTTAATTTTTAGATTGTTTGAAAAATAAAGAGTTTTATTTAATTTTTAGATTGTTTGAAGAATAAGGAGTTTTACTTAATTTTTAGATTGTTTGAAAAATAAAGAGTTTTATTTAATTTTTAGATTGATTAGGAGCATTTGTAACTGCTCTCTTTGAGATGGGAATTAGAACTGTTCGTTCGTCTGACTTTTCATCAATGCATTGAAATATGTATATGTATGAAATCTATTTTTAGATATGTAAGAAAAGATTTGGGATGTATGGAGTATGGGAATGGTCAAGCATTGTGTGTACGAGGTTAGATAAGACGTAACGATTGATTTTTGGTCGATCGTTGCGTCGCGACTTCGTGTCGTGTATCTATTTGTTTATTTAGAGAAAAATCCATTGAATTTTGGATAGGCATTTTTAAAGTGCCTTAGTATTAGATAAGACGTAACGATTGATTTGGATCGATCGTTGCGTCGCGACTTCGTGTCGTGTATCTATTTGTTTATTTAGACAAATCCATTGAATTTTGGATAGGCATTTTTAAAGTGCCTTCGTAATCATAACAACGGAATATCTTATTGATTTTAATTTAATGGTTTGTTAAGAATATGTGTTTTTAGCGACACAGCATTTGTATTCATAACAAGGAAATTTGATACATAGAGTAGGTATTGTCTTTTGCGTTTGCTTGATATTTGGATGAGGGATGAATGGATAGAGATAGAAGTAGTTGGGGCATAACAATATTTGGATGAGGGATGAATGGATAGAGATAGAAGTAGTTGGGGCATAACATTCCTCCCCCCTTATAGAAAAAAAAAATTGCATAGGATGAGAATACAAATTTTTTTTTTTTATATATTTAATGCATTGATAAAAAAAATATTGAGAAATAACATAACATTGATATAAGACTTATTAATACAAAATTATATATTTTTTTTTTTTTTTTTTTTATGTTTGATGAAAAAATGAAGGAACTAAAATAACATAACATAACATAACATAATATAATTTGAGAAAACTTTTAATAGAAACATTTTTTTTTTTTTTTTTTTTATAATTGTTCTTCTTCTAAATTCTCATTGTTTTCTTCAATGTTCTTATGATGCATAATTTTGCATTTAATACATTTCTTAAAAATTTAATAGTAAATAGTTATGCATAATAAAATTGTTACAAGAGTTATAAGAGTGATCAATATATAATTTGAATCATTTTCAGAAGTAATATTTTCTTGGTTATAATTTTTAATTATTTCGCTTATTTTTTCAATTTCATCAAAATGAAAATTTGGTTTTGAATTCAAAGCATCAACTGACATTGGGATTTTAAAATTAGAGTCTAATACAATTTCGGAAAAATAATATAATTCTTGTGTTTTATTTTCTGTTTCGATTGCTTCAATTTTAACATTTTTTGTTTGAGCATTACAATTTGGATTTAATTTGAGAATTCCACTGTTGTGAATTTTTACAAAATATTTTAAATTGTCTTTACATGTGATCATAAGGTTAGTTCCCTCTGGGACAGCATAGTACCAGGTTTTGTAGTTGATTAATTTCCATATTTCATTATTTAATTTGAACATTTTTATGACGCATTCATTTTTATGGAATACTCCTAAATGTAATTTCATTATACAGTCTTTATTTATATTATTATAAATTGGAAATTTCGGTTTACAAATAGTATTTGGTTTTGATTTTATACAATCGGAAAGATCAGCATCATTAAGTTTAATATATTCATTATTACTATTTGAAGCAATAAGATTGAATTGAGTTTGTACAAAGAAAAAGGTATTGTTTTGATAATGAGCTGGAATTGGTATCGTTTTGTACAATTTAAATTCTTTTGATATTAAAGGAATTTTAATGTGGAATGTTAAGGTTTTTAAAACGTAAATAGGATAAATTCTAGCGATTTTTATTAGATTCGGCATATTTTGAACTGAAGGTTCTAATGGTAATCTTGAACTTGCAATGCCTTGTGTTTCAATTTCTCTCAACGAACTTAAAAATAATTCTGAGAATAAAATATGGTTGCTTAATTTATTTTCCTGTGCTTTTAAAATTATGTCAAATATTTCTGTTTCTTTTTCTTTTATAACAAATATTTCGTTCATTATAAGATTTTCCATTTCCGTAAAAGCAAACATTACATCTTGACTTTTAATTAATTCGTTATAAATTCCAACATTAGTGTTGTTTATATATTTAATTAGATGACTGATTACCGTAAATTCTTCATTTAATTCGTGTGCTATTTTTGTTTGTTTGTTCTCGAGTTTATCTATACTTTGCTTAATGGATTTTGCGTCGGAATCATCCATATTACCGAAAAGAAAGTTTTCGAATCTACCGATAAAATTAAAAAGACCTCGAACAGATCTATTGGGAGAGTTTAGAATATTTCTTATGATTTTGTAATTATTATCGATTTCTGAGGCAAGACGATTTATGGATTTGACAACTTGAGCACCTAAATTGTTTGCTTTATCATTTTGTATGATTTTGTCACATAATATATTTAAAAAATATACATGATCATTTATTTGTTCAAGACCATTATTATAAGATGACAAATTTAAATGAACAATAAAATTCCACTCGTTTTTGGAAAGAAAAAGGGTGCCTTCACTTTCGAAGTGTATGGCAGTAGCATTGTTGATTTCTTCTAACTCATGTCTGTCCAAAGCCAAAGAGGTACTTATGAGAAGGAATGTTACAAAAGTTGCTAGCATGTTGCAATTCTATAAATGAACAGGTTTTAGTAAGTTATTATATGTCAAGAATTAAATGCTTTAACTAAATTTTTGTGTACCGTTTTATTCTTCCTTTCCATTCTGATGGTAACAGTTTCTGGAGAGTTGGCTGCTATTACTTCGTAGGGACCTAAATAAACCGACGTAAGTTTTTTGTTCAATCTAGTTTTACTTAGTAATAAAACTTTATCTCCTATGTTGTATTGAATTTGCTGGCTATTTTTATCATAATAATTTTTTGATTTTATCTTAGCCTTAATAAGATTATCTTTCGCTATTTGATACCCATTTTGAAGTTTAGCTTTCATTTCAAGAACATAATCTTCATAGTTATAGACAGGGTCGATTGAATTTGTTAACGAACAAGGAATTTGAGGTTTTAAACCAAATAGCACTTCATAAGGAGTGAATTGAGTAGCTGAATGTGGTGTGGTATTATAGCAAAACACTGCATAGTCAACCCATGTATCCCAATTGGTAGGATCTTTGTTAGAGTAACTCCTAAGGTAATCTCCTAACACTCGATGGCTTCTTTCTAAAGATCCGTTTGACTGTGGATGGTAAGGTGTTGTCTGAATTTTCTTTATTTTTAATAATTGACAAATGCGTTTGAAAAGATCGCTTAAAAAGTTGGAGCCTTGATCTGTCAAAAGAGTTTGTGGGACGCCGAAAATGCATATAACTTTTCGTACGAAAACTTCGGCAATTGTTGCCGCTTCTTGATTTTCTATAGGAAAAGCCAGAATGAATTTTGTTAAATCATCCTGAAATGTTAAAATATAATTATTTCCTGATTCTGAAGTTGGAATAGGACCGACGATGTCTAAAGAAACTTTTTCGAAGGGGACTGTAGATGTTGTAGTTATTTTCATAGGGATTTTCTTTTGGGAATAACTTTTATTTTTCTGACAAGTTTCACACTTTGAAATATATTCTTTTATGTCTTTAAGCATATTATGCCATTTAAAATTCATATTTATTCTCTTAAATGTTCGTTTGACCCCCTGATGTCCTCCAGTTGGGTTCTTATGATATTCATTTAAAATATTGTCTATGTCAGCCTTGGAGCTAACTATTTTCGCACTTGTTTGATTTGTTTGTATTTCATTTTTTTCTAAAGACACCTCTTCGATATCATTATAAGGTTGAATGTCTGGGGTTATTACTTCTGGGACCTCCTTCATTTGTTTTGTTTGAGCGCGAGTTAATATATTTACTGTGTTAGCCTCACAATTAGTTTCAAGTCTAGAGAGACCATCTGCTACCGTGTTTAGTGAACCAGCTTTATATTTAACATCAAACTCATATTCTTCTAACTTTATTCGCCAACGCATTATTCTAGAGCTTGGATCCTTGAGATTAAAAATCCATACTAGGGGTTTGTGGTCTGTCATAACAGTAAATTTTCTTCCATAAACGTAAGGTCGAAAATGATTTACTGCCCAGACGACGGCTAAAGCCTCCTTTTCAATAGTTGAATAATTACGCTCAGATTTGTTTAGCACCCTACTAGCAAATGCAATAGGTAAATCTATGCTTTCTGAATTGTTCGATTGAGAAAGGACTGCTCCGATAGCACAATTACTTGCGTCGGTGGTTATTAAGAATGGCCTATCATAGGAAGGATATTGTAAAATGGGTGCATTTGTAATAGATTTTTTTAGAAGAGAAAATGCCTCATCGCAAAATGGATTCCAGACAAAAGGATTATCCTTGCGTAAGAGTTTATTTAAAGGATCTGCGATTTTAGAAAAGTTGGAAATAAACTTCCTATAATATCCAATCATTCCTAGAAACGATTTCAACTGTTTGACAGTTTTAGGAACTTGTATATTGGCTATTGCAGTAATTTTGTCAAGATTAGGTTTGATACCGTTTTCTGTTATTATGTGCCCTAAATAGCATACTTCCTTACGTAGGAATTTGCATTTTTGAGGTTGCAACTTTAAATTAAATTTCCGAAGACAATTGAAAATATCCATCAATTTTTTATTATGATCGTTAAGGTTCTTACCATACACAACAATATCGTCTATACTCTGTCCAACAAAAATAGTCAGTACACGTCTTATGGGAGAGCTTTTTTCTTGCAAATGGTGCCAGTCAGTGGTTTTATTCCCTTTTTACCTACTGAAAAAGAAAATTCAACCACTGACTTACACATAAATTGTTGTTGTAATTACGCTTCGACGAGCGTACATCCCCACAACCTTTACCATGCGCAGCCAAAGCCACACTCACACTGATAAATAATGTGTTCACAAACAACCCTCTTCGTATGTATTGAAAATAAGCAGATTGTTATTAGAGTTACCATTTCCACGTTAATGCAAATCATGGTGGATTTTTCTTTGGATTTTGTTTGGGAGCTTTCAGAATGTGTGCTTTTTTAAAAGCTTTTGAGAACAAACATGGGAATGGTGTTGTCGTTAGCTGTTTTTCGGTAAGTGAAGTTTATTTATTATTCTTCGTAAATTAACCCTTTGTTCCCGGAGATGTCAACTTTTTCAAATATTTGTATAAAAACTTAAAATTTATATAGAATGTGTATAATGAATAATGCATTTAAATAAAAAAAAAATAATATTCACTAAAAATTAAAAAAAAAACAGTAGTGTAGTGGAGAAACTTCTCCACTCAGGTTTTGATGTATTTTGTTTATTTTTTGGTATATTTAATTATTTTTTATTTTTGTTTTTGTTTTCTGTGACGGTCCATAAGAGACAGCATTCGCGTCTACAAATGTCCTCGTACGATACGTCTTAACTGACACAATTCCTATCGCAAGCCAAAGGAGCCCCTAAGGTCTTCAATTGTCTTTACGATTGTTTTTTTCTCTTTGTCGATTTTAAATAAAAGAAAAAAACTAGAATTGGATG
Organism: Eupeodes luniger; assembly: GCA_951509635.1. Lineage (NCBI taxonomy): Eukaryota > Metazoa > Arthropoda > Insecta > Diptera > Syrphidae > Eupeodes > Eupeodes luniger. The sequence goes on along the minus strand of OX608076.1, from coordinate 974,824 downwards.
ATCTTTATTCTTTGATGGTTCGAATTGGAATGAATTTTGAAATGCATTCTATTGTTCATTTAACTTCTGGTTTACATTATTTTACATATGTTTTACTGTTATTCAGAGAGAGAGAGAGCAATCATTGTTATAAGTTATATAATGCAAATTTAAAAAATGTTATAATTATTTTCTTGTAGTTAATTTTCGTTAAGTCACAATGAGTCAATGAATTATTTATACAATGTAACACAAATCTTTTTAATATTAATAATTTAATTAATTTTAATTTAATAATTTTAGTATATAATTGGTAATGCAATTAAATAATTCAAAAGTATTGATAGTGATTTTAATTAAAAATGAAAATAGAATTTGGTTCGTTACAGTAGGAATATAAAGAAAAAATATAGAGTATTTGGTTTAATTGCGAAACCACTAGGAATCAAAGGGTTGAGTTTAAGCGAAAATTATTTATAATACATGGTATAATTATAGATGGTGAAAAATAGTGATTTTGTTCATAAAAAAAATATTCTTTGAAAAAGTGTTTATTTATACGGTGTTTTATAATCAATGCCAAAAAAAGAACTGCTTTTATTTTATTATAAATCTGTGCTGTGTTGTTTATAAATTGTGTATTTGTGAATATTGTGTGATACAGAATCGAAAATTTTCATTATTTTTTCATAATTGAATTTATGTTACTCTTAGTTTTCACAAAGGGGTTTTTGAATTCGGGATTATGTACATAATTTATAAATTTTCTTAAACGGAATTTATTTTTAACTTTCAATTTAAAATCAAAAGTTGGTATCCCTACTAATATTTATCAGAGCTTTTTCGAAATTTATAATGGGCACTACGGAAACCCTGTAATATTTGCTCTCTCTCACAGCTTAACGAGATTTCACTTCAGTCAGAGTGAGAGGTAAACGTCCTATCTTCTCTGTACTGACTATTTTTGTTGGACAGAGTATAGATATACAAAACATCGTATGCCTTGGAGACCAGCAAGAACTACATTCATAAGACGTTGAAAGGTGGGTGGTGCATTTCGCAACCCAAAAGGCATTCTGTTGAATTCATAATGCCCGAAAGCTGTACTGAATGCTGTTTTGTGTCTATCCTCTTCTTCAACTTGAATCTGGTGAAAACCACTAGCAAGGTCTAAAATAGAGAAATATTTAGAGTCTCCCAGTTGATTAAGGATATCTTCAATATTTGGTAAAGGAAAAGAATCAGCTAGAGTAACCTCATTTAATTTTCGAAAATCTACAACTACACGCCATTGCTTGTTTCCTTTTGAGTCTTCTTTTTTCGGAACCACTAACAATGGAGAATTCCAAGGGCTTGTACTTTCCCTTATGATTTCGTCTTCCAACATCTCTTGGACTTGTCTCTGAATTTCAGATTTGTGGAATTCTGGAAGTCTATATGGACGTGTATTTATAGGTCTTTGGTTTTTGTCCACGGGAATATTATGCTTGACACCGTTAGTGTATGTGAGCTTATCACCTTCTAAATGAAAGATATCGTTGAATTCTCTACAAATTTCAACTATAGAACCTGCTTCTTCTTTGTTAAGGTGGTCTACTTCTAAAGCTTCTCCTAATTTTTGAAGTCTCCTATTTATTTCGTTATAGCTTTTGCACTGCTTAATGTGGTATACATGAAAATTTTCCGACTTCTCAAAACATACTTCTAGATTTTGGGGAATAGTTATTTCTTCCTCTGATGTATTAAGAATTGATACATTGATAAACCCGTTTTCAACTTTTGCAATGGAACTAGCTATATAAACTTGAGGGAGAATTTCTTTTGGTATAACGATGACATCATCAATTTCTAATAATGGCCCGTATTTTATATATCGCTCCATTCTGGGTGGTATTTTTATTAATTGTTTGTCGTCGGAATATGGTTTTTGAAACGACACACCATCTTTTTCTAAAATTAAGATTTTAGATTTATAATTTATTGTGGCATTTGTTTTATTAAGGAAATCTTCTCCTATTATACCATCGTAATCTATAGGAAAATGATCTTTTACTATATGGAATTCCTGATTTATAATCTCGTTTTCGGCAATTTGTATTTGCAGAATTGTTAATCCTAATGTGGAAATTTCTTCTGATGAAATTCCTTTAATTATAAGAGGATTTTTGTGGTTATACACTAAGGTATTATTTCGCAAACAACCCCTTTTAATTAGACTGATAGCTGCACCAGTGTCGATTAGAAAAGAATTTATTTTTTCTTTGCTTTGGGAAATAGGAAACTCTATTTTGCTTCTCGATATTTTATTAGAGTTTATATTGAGAACGCAATTTAAGAAATTCCGATTTTGAGATGGAATTTTTTTATTTTGCTTTAGATTTAGATTAAGATTTTGATTATGATTTTGAATATGATTGAGATTTTGATTTTGATTTAGATTAAGATTTTGTTTATGATTTTGAATATGATTGAGATTTTGATTTTGATTTAGATTAAGATTTTGAATATTTTGATTTAGAGCATGTCCTAAATTCGAGACATTACTTTGTAAGGGTGAATCATTTGTTATTCCTTTTAGATTTCGCTCAACTGAATTGGGGAATTGTCCAATCCAGGAAGTTGGGAGTTTCCCTGACGGGTATAGTTCACTTGAGATCTATTGTTATTGTTTGAGTTATTGAATGCTCTCTTCCGACATTCATTAATTAAATGTCCTTGTTTTTTACAATAAGCACAATTTTTCTCCCCAGTTCCAGAGTAACCATTATTGAATGGATTTCTGGGAGAATTGAATGGATTTCTGGCAGGATTATGGAAATTTGGTTTTTGATAACTTGGATTTGGCCTATTAGTATTTTGTGGCCCAGAATAATTATTTGAATATTGCAACCGCGAATTATTTTGGGTATAAGGGTGTGTTTTATTTTCAGCAATCATAAGCGACTCCTCTGATAAAGCGAAATTAATTGCTTCTTGCAGAGTAGAGTGCTGCTGGGTTTTAACAATTAATTTTAGAGGACTGCGTAAACCCCTCTTGAAGTTGTTAATAGCTGTTATTTCGTTAAGTTTTTTTATTTCTTGACTTTCTAGCTTAAAGTCTTGGGCTGTAGCTAAGTTTAACTCTTCTAAAAGTTTGCTAAGTCTGTTTGCGTAGTTGAGCACATTCTCGTTCGGCAGTTGATTAGAGGAAAATAATTCTCCTTGAACAGTTTGTAAAGGCCGAAGCCTTTGAAAATTTAGTTTCAGACAATTGGCTAACTCTATCCAATTTGGAAAAGATTTTATTTTGAAAGTTACATTATAAGCGTGACCAGATATTTTTGATTTGAGCAAATCAAGTAACTCATTCGTTTGGTCCTGCTCAGGTTGCTGACTTGCAGCTTTACCAGCTTGGATGTCTACGATCTCCAAAAATCTTTTTAAATTACTTGGATCACCAGAAAATTCGGGGATCAATTTTAAGGCTCTGTCGAAATTAAATGTCGACATTTTTACTTCTTTATTATATGTTATTTTCTCAGGATTATTTGCCTGTATTATTATTTCTTTGTTTTCTAAAAATGTTCCTTCGGTAATAGTTGGGAGTTTTGACTTTATTTCTATTTTCCGATTTCTAAGGTTAATGAACAGACTCATAAGCACAAGAAAAAAAATAAAAAAAAAATACTAGTTGAGCACAAATAGCTAGCTGACTAATAAAAAAAAAATACTTAAAATAAAATTTAATAATTAAAAAAAAAACTTGCTTGGAAATTGTCTGCTTGACAGGATGCTTGAAGTTTCTGCCTTTTTTCCTCAGTTGGAATCTTCAAATTTGTTATGTTTGGAATTAGCTAAAACGAATAGCTATCCCACCGCTGCCACCAATTTTGTTATGTTCACCTTTTATGTTCACCTTTTATGTTCACCTTTTAATTTTATGTTCACCTTTTATGTTCACCTTTTAATTTTATGTTCACCTTGAATTTGTTAAGAGAAACAACACGCTGAATTTTTGTTTTGAAAATATAGAGTTTTATTTATAATTTTTAAATAAAGAGTTTTATTTAATTTTTAGATTGTTTGAAAAATAAGGAGTTTTATTTAATTTTTAGATTGTTTGAAAAATAAAGAGTTTTATTTAATTTTTAGATTGTTTGAAGAATAAGGAGTTTTACTTAATTTTTAGATTGTTTGAAAAATAAAGAGTTTTATTTAATTTTTAGATTGATTAGGAGCATTTGTAACTGCTCTCTTTGAGATGGGAATTAGAACTGTTCGTTCGTCTGACTTTTCATCAATGCATTGAAATATGTATATGTATGAAATCTATTTTTAGATATGTAAGAAAAGATTTGGGATGTATGGAGTATGGGAATGGTCAAGCATTGTGTGTACGAGGTTAGATAAGACGTAACGATTGATTTTTGGTCGATCGTTGCGTCGCGACTTCGTGTCGTGTATCTATTTGTTTATTTAGAGAAAAATCCATTGAATTTTGGATAGGCATTTTTAAAGTGCCTTAGTATTAGATAAGACGTAACGATTGATTTGGATCGATCGTTGCGTCGCGACTTCGTGTCGTGTATCTATTTGTTTATTTAGACAAATCCATTGAATTTTGGATAGGCATTTTTAAAGTGCCTTCGTAATCATAACAACGGAATATCTTATTGATTTTAATTTAATGCTTTGTTAAGAATATGTGTTTTTAGCGACACAGCATTTGTATTCATAACAAGGAAATTTGATACATAGAGTAGGTATTGTCTTTTGCGTTTGCTTGATATTTGGATGAGGGATGAATGGATAGAGATAGAAGTAGTTGGGGCATAACAATATTTGGATGAGGGATGAATGGATAGAGATAGAAGTAGTTGGGGCATAACAGTTGGATCGGATGCTGAAGCTCGGTGTGATAGAGGAAAGTGAAAGTCCGTGGTGTTCGCCAGTGGTTCTCTTACGGAAACCCGGCAAAAACCGACTCTGTTTGGATTCCCGTAAAGTGAACGCACTGACGAAGAAAAACGCCTCACATTGAAGGACTCACCAGCCGATTTCCCGACGCCATCTATATGAGTAGCATCAATTTAAAAGAGGCCTTTTGGCAAATTCCGCTGGAGAAACAGAGTAGAGAAAAGACTGATTTTGCGGTACCGGGAAGACCCTTGTACCAGTTCACAGTGATGCCGTTTGGGTTGTGCAATGCAGCTCAACGGTTGAGCCAGTTGATGGACAAGGTGATTCCTGCACGACTTAGGGAGCGTGTTTTTCTGTACCTCGATGACTTGCTTATCATGGCACCCGATTTTGATACCCATATCAGCCTGCTAAGCGAAGTAGCCGAATGCTTACGTAAAGCCAATCTCACCATCAACATGAAGAAATCAAGATTTTGCTTCAAAGAGTTAAAATACTTGGGCTTCATAGTTGGTGGTGGGAAATTTAAAACGGGTCCGGCGAAAGTAGAGGCGATCGTGTATTTCCCGGTCCCGAAAACCCCTAGGCAGATCCGTAGGCTACTTGGAATGGCAGGCTGGTATCGGAAATTTATAAAGGATTTTTCAACTTTCACTGCTCCTTTGACTGACCTGCTGAAGAAGAGAAGCGAGAAGTTCTTCATGACGGATAAATCGCTGATGGCATTTGATAATCTGAAGAAAGCGTTGATCTCAGCACCGGTTCTTTCGCGCCCGGAGTTCACAAAAAGATTTTACATCCAGTGTGATGCTTCTGAAGCGGGGATCGGTGCTGTACTGGTTTAGTTGGACGAGGAAGGAGAGGAGGTACCGATCGCGTTTTTCTCTCAAAAATTTAATAAAAGTCAGAGAAACTACAGTGTCACCGAGAAGGAGTGTATGGCCGCGGTGATGGCAGTGAAGAAATTCAGGCCGTGTGTAGAGGGTATGGACTTAACGATCATAACGGACCATTCCAGCCTTAAATGGCTGATGAGCATGAAGGACCTTAGTGGCAAGCTCGCAAGGTGGAGTCTTTCGTTACAGGCCTATACCTTCGACATACAGCACCGTTAAGGAAGTCAACATGTAGTTCCGGATACTCTTTTTCGGGTACATGTGGATTCTCTGACTCTCGAGGACGTTGCCCCGTTGATTGACTTGAAGTCAGCGGAATTCCTTTCTGATGAGTATTTAGTCCTCATCGAGACGGTCTACAACCATAAAGATGAGCTTCCCGACTTAAAATACGTAGACGGATATGTTTATAAAAAAGTTTTTAAACAATTCGGCGAGGAAGAAATTTATTTATTTATTATTTCATCTACGAGCTTTAAAGCTTAACAGATTACATTACGGTAAAAAATAAATATTATAAATGTACTTAAAAATAAATAACAAATACTTAATATCTTAAGAATAAATAGTATAATACATTCTTAATTTTTTCTCTGGAGAGATATAAGTCAACGTAATCATAAATTTTATTGAACTCTCTAATTGACCTTGAAATTGGTTCGTTACTTCCGTAGTTCGTTCTATGTCTGGACTCAAAAAGAAGAGATCTTTCCCTCAATGGCCTCGTTGGAGCATATATACATATAAAGGAGAGTAACTCTGGACATCCATCTTATGTGGCAGCAAAGAATATCCCGCACAAAAACAATATCCTGAGTAGTTCTTCTGGCTCTCAGAGATTGCAATCCTAAAAAGCTTTGCCTGGCTTGGGAACAGGGATAGAAATTCCAGCTCATTTTATAAAATACATATCTTGTGAAGCGATTCTGAACTCTCTGTATTCTATCTAATAAATATTGTTGACAAGGATTCCAGATAACATCCGCGTATTCAAGATTTGGCCTGACCAGAGAAGTATATAAAGATACAAGGGTGTATGGGTCGGAAAAATCAACGGAATTCCTTTTAATGAACCCTCTTCTGTCTTTTGTGATGTGTTACTAGACAGACGTGCGTAAAAAGAGTGGCAGTTTAAGATAAGTTCTAAGTGGTGTCTTTTATTATTCCAAGTTTTTTTTTTATTTTAAAACAACTATATAACATAACTGCTTGACTTGTGTTTACAAAAAAAAATAAAGAAAAGGGACTTTGTCTTCTTTAATTAAATTATTTGTTTAAAAGTAAAAATAAAATAAAATTGCATTAGCACCCACATTTTTTCCCGCTCATCAAAACTTACCACACATAGTTAACTCTCAGTTTCTCCTTAACACCATCTACATAAAAGATTTACATGGCTTCACAGCGCGATAAACTACGATCCACAGATTCTCCTCCTGCAATCCAAAAAACACAGTCACAACTATCATCGAAATCTCCACTCACAAAAAAACAAAAAAAAAAGTCTCCAGAAGACAATACTTCCACTAACACTATGGAAATGTTTTTAAAATTTGAAAAAGCTATTCACGTACAAACTGAATTGATTACGTCACAGATTGCAGATTTTGAAAAAAGAATCACTGTAAAAATGGACACTGATGTAGCTGAACTAAAATCTTCCATTGAAGGTCTTAACGCGAGTTACATATGATATAGCAGCAACTACAATTCAACCGATAAGTGCAGCGTCGGCAATGAAGGGTCAACAGCACGATCAACCAAAAAGTGCAGCATCGGCTAATAACGGTCAACAGCACTTCCAACCAATAAGTGCGGCATCAGCAATAAAGGGTCAACAGCTCAATCACCCACTAAATGCAATGTCAGCATTAAAAGACTATAAAAGCAAAGGCATAACCGATCAGCGGAGCCCAATAATACGTATGTAACCCCAATGATCGCAGCGACGCTTGGACGGCGGATCATTCTGTTTTCTTAGTTTGTTATATTTAATATTAATTAATAAAGCGTAAGAGGCCTGTGGCCCAATAAAAAATAAATAAAAAGTTTTTTTTTCTTTCTGTGGTCACATAAAACGTAAATGGCGCAGTCGGTTGTCCTCTATAATATAAATTAGAGGATAGTGAAACGAAAAAAAAAAAAGAAATCTCAGTGTTTTGTTTTAGAAATAAACTTTTCAATAAAAAACAATAACCACGGATTATCAAAGTGTATGTGATTATAATAAAGTGACTTTAAGAAGCTAATAATCGCATCCGAAACCAATAACCACGGAATATCGAAGTGAAAACTGTGATTATAATAAAGTGACTGTAAGAATCTAATAATCACTTTAAAAAATTAAAACACCAAAAACCTTGTGTTATCGAAGTGAAAACTGTGATTATAATAAAGTGACTGTAAGAATCTAATAATCACTTTAAAAAAATTAAAAAACCAAAATGGCACAGCCTATAATGGAACAATGTCTACTAACACTGACTGAAATTCTAAACAGTCAGAATAATGCAGTGCGGAACATAAGAGTTACAATAGAAAAACGTTTAAAATATATAGAGAACTTTACGGGAAAGCAAGGCACGTTACCTTCTTTTATCGCGACGATAGACCAAATTATAGAAGAATTTGGACCGGTAAATAATAACGAAGTGTTTGCTGTTGTCTACAATGAGAAAATCGGAGGAATCGCAAAGAACTTCCTAGCAATTGAAGCACCAGCATCGTGGGAGGAATGCAAGCAAAAACTGAAGATACACTTCCGGCCAACCAAAGACGAAGCAACAATCCTGAGAAGCATTAATAGTATAAAGGTATATAGTATAAGTCAATTATTAGATAAGATACAAAATATTATTAATTATATAACAGAATGTGCAACATTCAATAAAAATGGTTTAGAAATTGCTAACTGTCTGAATAGTGCATTAATTCTAAAAATAAAAGATGTAACAGCAGGAGCTTTAGCTGCAGAGATTTACAATGAATACAATTTATCAAAAATTAGAACAATTTTGTTTAAATATATAGGTCAGGATGAATATAATTTACGATCAGATAGAACACACAACATTGAACCTAGAAATCAATGCCAAAACACAACTTCTCAAAATTTCCAAAACAACAGACACAATTACACTAATCCAAATAAAAACAATACTAACACTAATCAAAATCCTTTTAAAAACAATAATTACACTAATCAATATCCTAATAGAAACAATAACTATACGAATCAAAATCAAGTTAATAGAAACAGTTATCAAAATCAACCTAATGGGAATAGCCCGACAGGACAAATAAGAAATAATAATGCATCAGGCCAAGCTAGAAATAATGGGTATAATAACCATCCCCAAAACATTCAAAATTCAGGTCAACATAGATCAAGACAGGCTAGAATAGAACCTATGGAAGTAGACTATTTAAGTAATAAAGATGAAACCAATCAAATAGAGAATCACGAGTTTTTTATCAACTAGCCTCGGATTCAAGAAAAATGTGCATACAATTAACTTTTGAAAAAACAGACTATATAGCATTGATTGACACAGGATCAACCATTAGCCTATTAAATTCAACTAGAGTTCCCTCAAATCTTTACGAATATATTAACGATACACCAATTCAAATTAATACTATTAATGGTATTGTTAACGAAACAGCACAAGTAAAAACAAAATGTCCAATACAATTTAATCAGCCTTGCAATGCAAGAATGAAATGGACAAAAGTAGAATTAAATAAACCTTACGATTTCCTAATAGGAATGGATTGGATAAGGAACAATGCAAAAACTATAGACTTAAAAAATGAGGAAGTTATTTTAGTAAATGGTATACATCTTCCATTCTTAACCACATTACTTGAAGAAGTTAATGTGTTGGAAATAAGTGAAGTTTGTAACATTCAAACAAATCACCTCAATGAAATAGAACAAGAGTCTGTAGAAAAGCTTTTAAATAAATATAAAAAATTGATTTTCAAAGAAGGCGATCAATTAACAAACACTACTACAGTAGTTCACGAAATAAAAACTACCACAGACCAACAAATTAACTCTAAACTATATAGGTATCCACCAAAACATGAAGTCGAAGTACGTAGGCAGATGGAAGAAATGGAGAAACAACGAATCATTCGAAAGAGTAACAGTCGTTACAGTTCACCAATAATAGTTATTCCGAAAAAACTTGACAATACCGGCATACAAAAATACAGGATTGTCGTTGATTATAGAAAGTTGAACCAAGTAACCGTAGATGATAAATACCCAATTCCCAATATAGACAGTATATTGGATAAGTTAGGGAAATCACAGTACTTCAGCACATTAGATCTGGCAAAAGGTTACCACCAGATCTTAGTTGCACCAGAAGACATTGAAAAGACAGCGTTCGTTACTCCAGCGGGTCTATATGAATACATCAGGATGCCATTCGGGTTAAAGAATGCACCTGCAACGTTTCAGAGACTTATGAACAATATCTTACGTGATTATATAAATAAAATATGCGTAGTCTACTTAGACGATATTTTAATATTCTCTACAACATTAGAAGAACATATGCATTCTCTAGAAAAAATATTTAAAAAATTACAAGATCATAACCTTAAAATACAAGCAGATAAGTGTAGCTTTATGAAAAGAGATACTGAATTTCTCGGTCATATTTTGACTAAGGAAGGGATTAAACCAAATCCTAACAAAGTAAAAGAAATTGATAACTTAAAGATACCAAAAACAGAGAAACAACTTAAAGGTTTCCTAGGGATGACTGGGTACTACAGGAAATTCGTAAGGGATTATGCTAAGATTGCTTATCCTATGATAAGATATTTGAAAAAAGGTGAAACAATTAATATTAAAGACCCTCAATATATTTCAGCATTCGAAAACCTTAAAGATTTAATAACTTCACACCCAATTTTAAAATATCCCGAATATGACAAACCCTTTGTAGTTACAACAGACGCAAGCAATTATGCCATTGGCGCTGTTCTATCTCAAAACGGGCACCCGGTATGCTTCGTATCCAGAACCCTTAATAAACACGAACAAAAGTACAGTGTAACAGATAAAGAGTTCCTGGCAATTGTTTACTCAGTTAACTATTATCGACCATATTTATATGGAAATCATTTTAAAATTGTAACTGATCATATTCCAATAAAATATCTAAATAGCAAATATAAAGGAAAGGAGTTCTCCCAACGAAATCAAAGATGGCTTTTGAAACTTCAAGAGTATAATTTTGAAATCGAATATTTAAAAGGGAAAGAGAATAAAGTAGCAGATTTCCTAAGTAGATTAGAAAACACTCCCAAAATAAACGAGGATAATGATTCAGAATCTAATATGGAGCTTACGGAAACAATTCATTCAGTCGAGGAACAGCATTTAGATCATATAGGAATAAAAGAGGAAATTGTTAACAAATATAAAACGCAATTAATCCTAACTTACAGTAGAATAACAAACGAAATAGAAATATTGCATGAACGTAGAATTATATATCTGAATCCTCTTGAAGGAGTGGACAAAATAAAAGATGTTCTAATTAGAGTAACTAAGAAAGGAACAACAGGTATATATTCTGAGGTAGAAGATCATGACTATAATAAAGTTCAACAAGTTATAATTCAATTATTCTCCATGAACAACAAAATAAAATTCATTAAATGTACTAAAAGAGCAGCCGAAATCAAAACCGAGGAGGAGATTCACAAACAGATTTCCCTCTATCACACTAAAGAATCTATGCACAGTGGTATAAACGAAACATACTACACGCTGAAAGAAAAAATTTTTTTTCCTAAACTTCACGAGCAAATACAGATAGTAATTAACAATTGCAAAAAGTGTCAGGAAATAAAATACGATAGGAATCCCATTAAACCAAAATATAACTTAACAGAGACCCCAAAACATAAAAATGAAATAATACATTTAGATATATTTCACATTGAGAAAAAAGCATTTCTAACTATAATCAACAAACTTACAAAATTTGCAGTAGGGTATGTAATAACCGATAGAAATTGGAGAAGTAAAAAAGCAATTATTATTGAACATTTCTCAAAATTCGGTAAACCAAAAAAAATAATATCAGATAACGAATTCAAATCAGAACATATTTTAGATTTTCTTAATAGAAGCGAGGTCGAAATACACTTCACGAAACCTAATAGCCACACAGGGAATGCGGATATTGAAAGATTGCATTCAACTATTTTAGAAAAAATAACAGGCATTGAAGAAAAAGATTTATCAATAGAAATGAAATTGCAATTAGTTCTAGATAATTATAACAACAGATATCATTCCACGATAAAAACCACACCTAAAATAGCTAAAGAAGAAATTGATGAATTAGTACTTTATGAAAGAATCCAACAAACGAAAGTTAAGAAAATTAACAAACTTAATGAAAAACGCGAAACATATTCAGAAAAAAGAGAAGTAGGACCAATCAAAAATTACAAAAATGTTCGACATAAAGAACAACCTAGATATAAAATTAAAAATCTCAATAACGTACACATTACCAATATTAAAAGACTTTATAAATTTTCAGGTAATAATGCTCCTAGTACTATTAGTAGCACAAACAACACAAGGCATACTTCAAACAACACTAATTAATGAACAAACAGGTTATTTAAAAATAAAAATTAAAGATCTAGAAATTACTAACCAAACAAATACAATTCTACATATTATAGACCCAGAAGAAATTCTGAACACAATAACACTCATACAAACTAACATTAAACACTTACAGATCGAAAACAAAGATATGATATTTAAAGAAATAGAAACAATTATAGCAAAAATTAAGTCGATTACACCTAAAGAACAGAGAAGATTTAGAAGAGGTTTAATAAACGTAGTCGGAAACGTAGAAAGATGGCTCTTCGGAACCATGGATAATGAAGATAGGGAACAAATTTGGAACTATTTAAGAATATCAGAAGAAAACAGCCATAATGCAATTGATGCAATAAATGAACAAATTAAAATAAATAAAAATTTTAATGAATCGATAGAAACATTAAAAAAAACAATTTTAGATGATAGAGAAAAAATACTGAATACTTATAACAGAATACAAAATTCTATTTCAAAAATTGTAAAAAACCAATTATTTTTAGATCAAATGACAAAATTACGTTTTATAGAAAATAAAGTAAATCAAATTCAAGATAATGTTGTATCAGCAAAATATAATATAATACACCCCAGTATATTGACATTGGAAGAACTAAATGAATATGAAATTGATTTGCATAAACTTAAATTAATTAAAATGGGTGTACTAGAATACAAAAACAAATTTCTCATAATCGCCATTAAAATTCCAAGAAATTATGTAACAGTAGAACAAAAGTTAATTTTACCTTTACCAAATGATAAACATTTTGAAATTGATTACGAAAACGAATATATAATAGAAATTAATAATAAAACATTTGTATACCAAAATGATGTAACTGTGCAACAATTAAAACCAAGCAAACATTGTATCCTAACTAAAGATTGTAAATTGAGACATAACAACAAAACTCAAATACAAATAATAGATGATGAAACTTTAATTGTAAAAAATGCATACAAAGAAAAATTAAAACATAATTGTGATGACAGAGAAATTGTATTAAACAACAATTATCTTATTAATTTTTTTAATTGTCAAATATATTTGCTAAAAGAAATTTTTTATAATAACAAAACAATTGTTCAAGAAAAATATTTTTACCCCGAAAATAATTTTAATACTTCTTTTAAGAAAACCATTACTTTTGATGATATTGTTTTAAATAATTTTGAAAATATAAAAGAAATTAATGAGTTAAGATTTCATAAAAATATATCATATGTAATAAACATTAGCATGATTATAATGATTATTTGTATAGCAGTAAGCATAACCTATTTTTGCAATAAAATGTATAATAAAACATACAATGTAAAACAAGTAAATTATAGAATTCAGGAGAATTCTTACTCAAACCGAGGAGGAGTTACATATGATATAGCAGCAACTACAATTCAACCGATAAGTGCAGCGTCGGCAATGAAGGGTCAACAGCACGATCAACCAAAAAGTGCAGCATCGGCTAATAACGGTCAACAGCACTTCCAACCAATAAGTGCGGCATCAGCAATAAAGGGTCAACAGCTCAATCACCCACTAAATGCAATGTCAGCATTAAAAGACTATAAAAGCAAAGGCATAACCGATCAGCGGAGCCCAATAATACGTATGTAACCCCAATGATCGCAGCGACGCTTGGACGGCGGATCATTCTGGTTTCTTAGTTTGTTATATTTAATATTAATTAATAAAGCGTAAGAGGCCTGTGGCCCAATAAAAAATAAATAAAAAGTTTTTTTTCTTTCTGTGGTCACATAAAACGTAAATCGCGCGAATGTCAATGTTGGAATCAAAACAAACAGAAATTGAACCACTAAAGGAAGAAAACCGAGAAATTAAACAACAAATACTAAAGCTTGGCGAAGAAGTTAAAACTGTCTCTATACACATGGATGCATACAAAGAGGAACAACAACAAAAAGAGACGATTTGTGATGCACTTTTACACGGAGTTCCACTTCTGCCAACGGAAAATCTACTTTTGATATTTACTCAACTTTGTAACAAATTAAAATGTACACCACCAACAATTAAAAGTATTTTTCGTTTAAAATCGAAACACGAAACTGCAGCACCACCGATTATAATCAAATTTTTCTCGCAACACGATAAGCTACTTGTTTTACGATCCATTGCAAACCACCGAAAAACAACAAACAAACAGCTTCACCTCGATGATCTTGGCTTAGGCAATGAGAAAGCAATGGTAAAATCTAATGTTTACTTCCATGAGAGCTTAACACTAAAAAATCGCTCACTACTGCAGCAAGCACTGAAAGCTAAGAGAGATAAGAAGCTGTTTTCTGTGTTTACTATTCGTGGACTTGTGTACATAAAGAAGAGTAAAGATGAGGATGCAAAATTATTTCAGTCCACTGATGACTTACCTGGTTCTGCCATGATGACGCAAACAACAACAAACACTGCAACAGAGGATGACTAGTTTACTTCTTATTATCATTGTTTTTGATAAAGTAATTATTGTAGTTATTCTAACTTGCAAGTCTTTTACATTTTCTTTTTCTTATTTTTCTTATTATATATGTATTTACTTTTTATTTTTAAATTATGTTTTTTTAATTGCTACAAATTTCGAATTACATTTGAATGTAGGTAGATACTTTCAGTTGAAAGTCTTCCTTATTATTGGTCATATATTCAATTGTTTTCTTTTAAAATTTGGTCACACATTTTTAATCATCATCATCTTATTGGTTTTTTGGTTTGTTGTTTTTCTTTGGCAGTTTGTGCAATGCTGGGTGCGACTTATTGGGCACCTTCCATTGTTGATTAATTACAATGGATGGTCTTAGTGAGTTTTTAAGGGAATCTTTAGTCGCTTATAGTAGAGATAACACGCGGATAATGATAGATGTAATATGTAGCCAACATGCTGGGTTACAAGTGTGCCACCTTAATGCGCAAAGTTTGAGATCTGAGGCAAAGTTGGATGAATTCAGATACCTGTTTGAAGGTTCTAAAGTTGATGTCATTTGCGTTTCTGAGTCTTGGTTCGTTAGTGATACTATGGATGCGCTATATAATATTAAAGGCTATACCCTATTTAGATCGGATAGAGTTGACCGTGTTGGTGGAGGTGTGGCTATTTTTGTTCGCGAAAGTTTAGATTGCAAACTTGTTCGTAAATCTTTACCTGGTAGTGAAATGCAATATCGTCGCCTGGATAAACTATTGTCGTATGTTACATTCGACTACTTTTGGGAAAACGCAATCAAAGTTCAGATTTTTTTTTCCCGAAAACCCGACGGTGGATTTTTTTGAAAATTACATGATATATGCAGAAAACATTTGTGAATTGAATCATGTTTAAATTATTTTAATATTACAATCCAGAAACAAATAATAGGCGATTTTCTCCAATATGCCGTTGTCGTATGTAACGTTTTCACCAAAATTATTTGTCAGTCAAACACATACGACAAAATTATGACACATACGACAAAAAATAATCAAGTCCAATATGACAAAAGTGTATAACATACAACACACTGAAAATATATTAAATATGAAAAAAAAACAGAGTAAAACCTTTTTCTTAAAAAAAGTTAAAAAATTATTTTGATAGGTACTTTCAATAAAAAAAAACTTAAACTTTTAATTCTTAAAAAAGTAAATAAACATTTAATTCAATACATAAAATATATATTTGATGGTTTTAACGAAAAAATTTAAAAATCACATTTAGTTCACAGCAAAATTCAATTTTTAGTCTTTAACAACAAAATAATATTATTATAATAAATATTTTTAATTTATAATTCAGGTAACAGTACGGGTATCAGGTAAAATTTTAAAATTTAATTTAATTTTAAAATAGCCCGATAAAAGCTTCTATCCTCATTATTTTCCAGATAAGGAATCATGGTCTTTAAATCGTTTTTCTTATTACTATCGATTTCCTTAGCTAGTGCTACGCGAAGCTCGTCGTTCCATCTGCATTTCTTTGAAAAGCGTCCTTTTTTTTGGGATAAATAGTAGTAGATATTGTAAGTTAAGTCTTTGAATGAAGTTTTAATCCCTATCTTATTAAATCCCCCAATATTTCATTGCGCATGCTAAAAGAATTTAAAAAAAATCATATAAACACAATTATGCTTTTTGTACGCATTATCATACGCATAAAGCTCCTCTGATAAGCTCGGCGCTGGGGACTCGTCCGACCTGCACGACATCTTGACTGCGACTGAAATTACACTAGACTGTGTATTTCCTTATGGGACATACGACAAATGTTTACCAGAATTTCAGTAAAATATTGTTGTATGTGCAGTAAGAACATCACATACGACAATTGTTTACCGAACGAAAAAATGACAGATTTTGTATGAGAAAATTGTTGTATGTTTTTATTTTGTCGTATGTGCAGTATTTTGGTGCACATACATACATACAATTAACAACTGAAACGATTAGAACCTATACACATACGACAAAACGCAAGTTGATTATCTCGGAAACTAGGACAGATATCGAAAAATCGATTTCACAGGTTTGTAGAGAAAAATTGAATTAAACAAAACTGCATTCAAATCTCAAAACCTCAATTTTGCACATACGACAATAGTTTATCCAGGCGACGATATGTGTTTATAAGAATAATTTGTAAATTAAATAAGATATCGTTGGGATCTGTTTATCGACCAAATTCAAACATTGACATTTCACCTCTTATAACGATTTTAGATGAGTTATCATATGTATCACCTTTTTTAATTGTATGTGGAGACTTTAATTCAAATATTCTTAAAGAATTTTCTTTAATTAATAGTATGAGTGCACTTAATTTAACACCAGTAAATACTTTAGTTCCATCTCATTTTACCAAGGATAGCAGTACACTCCTGGATGTATTTTTTGTTAGCCACCCATACAAAGTTCTTCACTTCAATCAACTCTCTGTGCCTTGCTTTTCCCGTCATGATATGATTCAATTAACACACCAATGTGAACCTATTAGAACTGAGAATTTGTTTATTTTCCGTGATTTTAAAAATATCAATCTAGAACATTTAAAAAACGATCTCCTTGCAGTAGACTGGTTCAGGATTTATTTTATGCCACATGTTGATGATCAAGTAGGTTTCATACAAAATAACATTAAAAATCTTTTCGATACTCATGTTCCGCTCATAACAAAATCTTTCAGGTCGGTTTACTCATGTCCATGGTTTACTAATGAAATTAAAAATCTATTGCACCAGCGAGATCAAGCCTATAAGCGATGGAAAAGATTTAGGTTAGATGTACTTTACAACAATTATCGTGTACTGAGAAATAGAGTAACCTGCAAAACAAACGAAGCAAAAAGACGTTATTATGCCCCAAGACTGGATCCTTCGCAGGCTAAACATAAATTATGGAAAAATCTAAAAGATATTGGAGTGGGCAAACAAGTAAACCGACAAAGCATCAATGTTGATTGTAATGAGTTAAATAAAACGTTTGCTTCTGCTTCTTCCTCAAATGTTGGTGAAGCACCATACAACTGTAACCACTCTAACAGTGGTAATTCTTTGACCTTTCTTCGAGATCAATCAGCTGAGTATCTTTCTGGTAACTCTTTCTCCATGCCTTACTTTAGCTTCACAGCTGTTGATGATGCAGATGTTTTAGAAAGCGTTTTGTCAATAAAATCTAACTCCACTAGTTTTGATGAGATAAGCCCAACTTTTGTTAAAATAATTTTACCTCATATCTTAAAGTACATAACACACTTATTTAATACCATTTTTATGACAGGTGTTTTTCCTTCTGCTTGGAAGCGTGCAAAAATAATACCAGTTCCCAAAAATCAAACCGATTTCAGACCCATTGCCATTTTATCGTTTCTCTCCAAAGTTTTTGAAAAAGTGATGAGTTTCCAAATACGTAGATTTCTTCAAGATAATAAATTACTCTGTGATAATCAGTCCGGTTTTCGTCCGCAACATAGTTGTACCACAGCTTTAATAAATGTAACAGAAGACATTAGGCAAGCGGTAGACAATGACAAAATAGCTTTCCTTATCTTGCTTGATTTCTCAAAAGCATTTGATAAGGTAAACCACAATGTTCTGTGTAGTAAGCTTCGAAGTCAATTTAATTTTTCCTTGTCATCTACAAAGCTTGTAGCCTCGTATTTAGAGGGAAGATGTCAGGCAGTTGCTATTAATGACTCCGTATCAGACTTCCTTCCACTGAGTTTAGGTGTTCCACAGGGCTCAATACTTGGTCCGCTATTCTTCTCGATGTACATAAATGACCTACCCAAATCTTTATTAAGTTCCTCAGTTGATATGTACGCCGACGACGTTCAGCTTCGGAAGAGCTTTCCTTTGGGCCTTGTGGAAAATGCGGCACACGAAGTCAATGAAGATTTGTTCAGGATTTCATGCTGGTCCCAAGCGAATGGTCTCAGTTTAAATCCATCCAAGTCAAAATGTTTGGTTATTTCCAGAAAGGTGGTTGACACTTCATGTTTTCCAAAAGTGTATCTTAATAATAGTAGTATCGAATTCGTTGACTACGCAAAAAATCTTGGTATAACATTTAACAAAACCCTTAACTGGAATAACCATATCAGATTGACGCTGGGTAGGGTATATGGAGGCCTTCGCATGCTTTGGGCCACACAAAAAATCACTCCGTTAAAAACCAGAATAATCCTGGCAAAAACGCTACTTATTCCAATTTTGCTGTTTGGATGCGAAATTTTTAGCAACTGTGACTATGAGCACAAGCGAAAACTCAACGTGGCATACAACAGTATCGCGCGGTATATTTTTGGACTCAAAAAATATGAACACGTGTCCTCTTTTGCCAGATCTATTTATGGTATCAGTCTTGAAGATCTTTTTAAGTTGAAAACGCTGACCCTACTTCATAATATTCTTCAAATGCGTCAACCTACCAACCTTTATAGCAGG
Organism: Eupeodes luniger; assembly: GCA_951509635.1. Classification (NCBI taxonomy): domain Eukaryota; kingdom Metazoa; phylum Arthropoda; class Insecta; order Diptera; family Syrphidae; genus Eupeodes; species Eupeodes luniger. The sequence goes on along the minus strand of OX608076.1, from coordinate 955,465 downwards.
GTCTGTTTTACGCGTTCATCTAGAACCCCGGATCTCGTACCTATTCGCCATACGTTTTTGGTTTCTGAACGACAATTCTTTATCTTTGCTATTCGGCTTTGGAATTCCCTACCACAACCCTTAAAATTCATAAGTTGCAGAACACTGTTCAGAGTTAAACTGAAGCAATTCCTGGGAGAGCCTCGACGATGATGATGATTATTTATTTTATTTGTATTAGTATTATGTGTACCCATTATTTTTCAGATTAACATTTATCATACATTATATAATTTTGATTTTGTAGTAATTATAAATTAAATTGTGAGTACATAATTAAGTTTATTTTCTTTCTGAACTTGTAAAACTCTGTTTGTAACACTTACATTAAATAATATATCATAGAATTTTCTTGAAGCTTGCACTATATTAAATGAGATATTGTATCTTACTGTGTAAGTTATTGAATAAATAAATAAATTGAATTGAATTGAATTGAATTGAACCCTACCATTGAGTTAGCTTTAGCAACAATCGCATCAATATGAAGAGAGAATGAAAATTTAGAGTCAAAAAGAACCCCCAAATCTTTCACTTTTAATGTTCTCTGAAGAGGCTTGGAATCAAGAGAATAGATAAACTCATAAGTAAGAAGTTTTCGAGAGAGGGAAATTATGAAGCACTTTTTTATATTTAGATTTAAACCGTTTAAGTTACACCAGTGAGATAAATTATCCAGATCCATTTGCAGCTTGAGACAGTCATCTGCACAAGTTACTTTTGAAAATAATTTGAGATCATCAGCATATATAAGACATTTGCTAAAGTTGACGTAGTTGACAATATCATCGATGAATATTATAAATAACAATGGGCCAAGGTGACTACCCTGAGGAACACCAGACGTACACCTGATTGATCTTGAAGTATATTGCTGAATCTTTACTTTTTGAACCCTGCCAGTTAGAAATGAAGAAATCCATTTGAGTAAGACTGAATGGATTCCAAAAGCATCTAGTTTAAGAAGCAAAATGCTGTGGTTTACCGAATCAAAAGCTTTGCTGAAATCAGTATATATAGCATCAACCTGACCTCTACTTTCGATAGCATCAACAACAAACGATGAGAAACATGTCAAGTTTGTTAAAGTTGACCTACCCGAAAGAAACCCATGTTGAGCACTATTTATATGTTCTTTCACAAGAAAATCAAGTTTGTTTTTGACTAAACTTTCAAAAAGCTTCGGAATTGCGGACAACTTGCAAATCCCTCTATAATTTTCAATATTACTTTTAGAACCCGATTTAAAGATGGGGATTAGGAAAGAAGATTTCCAGTCATCTAAAAATATCCCAGATGACAAAGAGAGTTCAAAAATTGTAAGCAACGGTGCACAAAGAGACTTAGAACATCTTTTTAATATAATTGCAGGGATGCCATCAACACCTGGATTCGAATTTGGCTTAAGAGAGTTAAGTGCGCTTAAAACATCAGAGTATTCCAAATGTATAGATCGAATATCAACCTTAGGGCCGTTCCGAGGAGGTTGAGGAAAGTTTGGATTGAAATTAGAATACACCGATTCAAAAAACTGAGCAAAAAGCTCCAGAGTTTTATGAACATCAGTGGATTCGTCGCTATTGAAATTTATAGAATTTGGGATTCCAAGAGATTTTCGCTTAGAGTTTATGAACGACCAGAAACGTTTAGGATCGCTCTTTAAATCAAGCTCCAGATTCAAGATATAATTTCTGTGTGAGAATTTACTAAGCACCATAAAATCTTTACGAAATTTACAGAAAATATTTTTGTCGTCCGTACTATTTGATTTTTTAAAATTGGTGAAAGATTTATTTTTTAGATTTTTAAGATGAGCTAATTTTTTGTTATACCAAGGGGGTTTGGATCCATTCTTTTTGGTTCTACAAGGCACAGATAAATAAAAAGCATTAGTTAAGATGCACAAGAAATGATTAAAAGTATTCATCAAGTTTAACTTAAGAAACTCGGTATTCCAGTCAACATTTTCAAGGTAATTATTGAGTCCAATGAAATCGGTTTTTGAAAAATTAAATGAATTAACATTGTGATCTACTTTTCTTAAATAACTGTAAAATTGTAATTCAATATATTATTCTTTATGATGTATCGAATTGTTTAACAATGAGAAAAGAACTATTTCATTAACTGATGCCATAAATTCATCATGATGAATAAATACTAAATCTAAAATTTTGAATAAATCATTAACAATTCTATTTACTTGATATAAATTAAGAGCATACAGGTGATCAATAAAGGAAATTTCAATATCTCTTTTTAAATTACTGGGTATAAGCATACTATCCGCAACACAGTGCGACCAATTAACATCTCCTAAATTAAAATCGCCAATTACACACATTTTTTGCAAGTTGTTACTTAAGTTATTTACATAATCAATGTTTGCCAAGTGCTTTTCGTAAATTTCAATGTTACTTTTTGGCGGAGTATAACTAATTATAAAATACATAAAAATACCTGGTTCAAGATTAATTGAAAAACAAATTTGTTCAACATCTGTGATGGGGAGAGTCACTAGTTTGCACGATATACAGGAACGGACAGCAGCTATTACACCACCTCCACGATCTTCTGCAGAGTTACAGCGGTCCTTACGAAAGACCATGTATGACTTGTCAAATATCTCTGTGTCTAGGATTCCGCTCCATAGCCAGGTTTCAACAATAATAATGATGTCATAATCAACATGACTTGATGCAAGAAATAAAGCAGGCACTTTTGTTCGAATTCCACTGGCATTGTGATAATAAATCCCCAAAGAATTAGTATTTGCAGCATTTGATGGAGAAGCTTGACTTAGTGGATAGCTCTTTGATTCTTCATCCCTGACAGGTTTTTTGGAATGAAATCAAATTCACGAATCTTAATTCCATATTTCCAAAAAGAAGAACTGAACACAGATTGTACATATTCTGCAGGAATTCCAATTTTAAATGAGATAAATTTAAGATTTGCTTCATTTCCTTTCTTTAGTAGCTTGAAGCATTTAAAAACGGATTCATTCACATTCAAGTTGGTCGATAAGTATTTAGTTATGGATTCAGTCGACGTAGACGGCGTAAATTTTGACAAGTGAAACCATTTCAAATTGTTGTAGATAACAAATTCCGCATTTTGTACGTTTGTGCCCGAAATAACTTTTTTCGTTTTACGGATACCTTTTGTAGCAGCAAGTCTACTTCCAGAGGCAAGATTAGATGGTAAAGTTGAATTTCCATTAGCAGCAGCAGCGGTAGTAAAACCACCATTAACAGCATCAGCAAACGATATGACATCTGCGGCACCTTTAGAATTACTATGCGCATCAACGGCATGCACATCAGCATCAGAAACAGCAACAGCACAATCGGCAACAGTAACAGCAGCATCGGGAACCAAAGCAACATCATCAGCAGCAACACGATCGGCAACAGCATCAGCAGCATCAGGAACCACAGCAACATCATCAGCAGCAATATCAGCAACAGCAGCAAAACCACCATCAAAAACATCAGCAAACGATAGAACACCTGCGGCACCTTTAGAATTAACATGCGCATCAACGGCATGCACCTCAGCCTCAGAAACGACAACAACACAATCGGTATCATCATGAGAAACAATACACCATCGGCAGCTTCATTGTTGTTAGTAGCATGAGCACTGAGCAGCAACTGCATTAACGTTATCATCCATAGGCATATCAATTTTCTTGTTCTTAATGATGGATTCATTTTTACGAGTGTTAAGATTTGGAAACGATGATGACAAACGAGCATTGTTTGCATTTTTTTTATTAGAAGTGCTCGCCACAGCAATACCAAAGCGAGAGTTGGCGGGAGAGCTTTTATTGTTTGAAGACGAAAGACGAGATAAAGAAGATGATGTAGCAGTATTCTTGTTGTTGACTTTTTTTTCAGTTTTATGCTTTGGAGCTTCATCCACCCTAAGCTTACGTTGAATTCGAGTAGTACTGCGAATGTTCCGGCTGGCATTTAGGTTAGCATTTGGATCAATGCATTGGGATTGGGAGTCCAAAGGTTGAACATATTTACTGAACACGCTTAAACTCTCTTGCAAGAGTGCATTTTTTGTATGCACAAGTCAATTCGACTATTTACACATTTATCGCATTTATAAAAAATGCCGTCTGTATCTATGATTGATTGTATCAGTTCACTAGATAATACACAACATTCACTATGTGATTGTAAACCGCATATCCCACACGATAGGTACATTTTCGTAGTTATGGGATTTAGGCATTTATAACACACAGTACACAGAGCACATTGTTAAGCAGGTGACCCGATCTGGCGAGTGCAAAGTCGAGACTGAAATGTGGGAACATTCATGGCTCCTTTGGGTACCATCGGGTTTAACCGAGGAAATTATAAAGAGGGCTCATGATCCTCCTAAATCCGCACATGGCGGCATATCGAAAACCCTGAACCGACTTAGAAATTATTTCTACTGGCCTAATATGACTGTGCATCAGTGGCGAGGCGTGACTTATTTCTAAAGGTAAGTCGGAGAAAAAAGAGTGGCTAGAAAAAATATCAGAAATGTACTTAATGAAATGTACTTGCTTAAAAAGATTTCTCAACTGAAACAACACTTATCGGAGTTGTTAAAAACAATCTACTTAAATAAAAAATTTGTGGAAATGTGTCACGTAACATATCATTCTTAAAGTGTTTATGGAGTGCTACAACTTTAAGGTGACGAAGAGATGGAGTTGTATACAAAACTTTGAGTTATTTTATTTTGACTAAAAAATGATTATATCTCCAAAACAATTTTGTGCAACAAAAAATAACGTTTTTAACATCTGGTAAAATTTTGAGAAAAATCAAATTGACAGTTTTTTATAAAAAATAAAAACCAAAAAAAACAAAACATTACTCAAAGTTGGTAAAAATTGAATTTCGACTCAAATATCTTTTCAAAAACTTGAGATTATGACTTCAAACTCATTTTATCTTAAAATAAATATTATTTTCAACATTCAGAAAAATTTTGAGAAAAATCAAATTGACAGTTTTTTTTACAAAAAATAAAAACCTAAAAAAAAACAATAATACTAAAACTTAGTAAAAAATTTACTTTCGACTCAAAATAGCTTTTCAAAAATTAAAAATATTGTCTTCAAACTTTTTTATTTCACAGAAAATATTGTCCAAAAAAAAAAAAAAAAAAAAAAATCCAACATTCCGTTTTTTTCATAAAAAAATAAAACCTACAAAAAATAGTATGCAAATTTGATAAAAATTTGGCTTTTTTCCTATACAGAATGAATGAATTTGTGTTTACTCTATGAAAATGAATAACAAGTTTAGTGCGTCGTCAACGTACTGCTTTGCTTTGCTATTGCTAGGCTCAACCTGACATGCGCATTGCGCAATGCGCAACACTCGTGTTTGTTTTTTGCACAAGCAAGTGAATTTTCAGATACATTAAAATTCATCGGATGAAAGTCGGTGAGCATCGGGTTATTTCTATGCTTAAGAAAGCGTTGGTTGAATAAAGAAGCACGCGCCTAGCGAGAAGTAGAAGAGAAAACGGGAGAGAAAACAAATTTTGTTCTATTCAGCGATAAAATAATAACCCGGCATACCTTTAAAGAAGAAAATACATGTTGATTGAATTATTGTAAAGTAATGTCGATGTCACAAGCGTTGCTGTTGTATGATTTGTTTATATACATGTTGCGTGAAGTTTGTTTGTTGATATTGAGATTTACAAAAGGTAAGTCGATGGGAATCGGCTTATATGGTGCCATCGCCACTGCTGTGCATGTTCGGGAATACGTCCCAAATTGTAGTGTGTGTAAACAAAGTAAAGCGTCTAATCAAGTATCTCGTCCTCCTATTGTTACGTCTTATTGTAGTAATCGTCCGTTTGAAAAAATATACATTGACTTTTTAGGACCATATCCGAGGTCAAAATTAGGAAATGTATACGTGTTTGTTGTCTTAGATCATTTGTCCAAATTTGTGCTGTTGAAAGCGTTACGAAAAGCAAGTACTTCAAGCGTCATTAAATTTTTAAAAGAAGACGTCTTCAATATGTTTGGAGTACCCAACATCATCCATTCCGACAATGGAAAACAATTTGTATCCAAGGAATTCGAGTCGATGATATCTAAATACGGCATACGGCATTTTAAAACCGCTCACTATGCACCGCAATCGAACGCGTCGGAGAGGGTGAACCGCTCATTGTTGGCTGCTATCCGATCGTACCTAAGAGATGATCAAAGGTAATGGGATACGCACCTTAGCGACATCGCATGTGCGTTAAGAAGCGCGGTTCATAGCTCTACCGGTGTGTCACCATATTATGCCTTATTCGGCACTAACATGATGACGCACGGTAGCAGCTATGAACTTGCAAAGAAGTTGCATGCGCTGGACGACAGCGAGTTGTTAACTCTTCCCCGACAAGGTCGATTGCAGTGCATACGAAATCAAATCCGTGAAAACATAATTAAAGCCAACGATAAATCCTCAAAAATTTATAATGTCCGTACCAAAAACGTTCAATTTTTACCCGGACAAAAGGTCTATAGAAAAAATTTTGTGTTGAGCGATTCATCGAAAGGTTTATCAGCGAAACTCTCACCCAAGTATATTAAATGCCGCGTAGTTAAACGAATCGGAAATCAAATGTATGAGTTAGAAAATTTAACCGGAAAAAAACTTGGAATATATCACGCAAAAGATTTAAAACAATAAGCAGACTGCTTCAAAAACACGTTTGTTTGTTTGTTTTAAATACAAATCGTTTTTCGTAGTTATCATTGTTACTATTCGTATCGTTTCTGGATGTTATTTGTTAATGTATTAAACTATCCGTGAGTATCACTCATTTCATTTATTCAACGTAAGTTCGAAAAAGAGAAAAATAAAACCGAAACACCCTATATTAAATCACACATGTACCTGGAAATGATTAATAAGCATGGATATTTTAAGCATATATATATTTATTATATTTATTGCATGCTTTATGTTTTAAATATTACTTAATGTTAAATGTTCTTATTTATTTATTTATTTATTAATATCTTAACTTATTTTATTAAACATCTGTGATAAAATGGTTTAACCATTCCACCTGTGATATTTTTAGTAACTTTATTAATTTTACTGAGACTGATAGCTTTAAAACTTTTTATTTATCTGTGATAAAATGGTTTAACCATTCCATCTGTGATATTTTTACTAACTTTGTTAATCCTACTAAGACTGATAGCTTTAAAAAAATTTGTATCTGTGATATTTATATTTTGTTTTAATTTAGCTTAAATAACTTATCTTTTAAAACCTGTGATACTTAATTTACTAATTATATTAAATTAGTTATTATTTATTTATTTATTCTTTATTGCATCCGCTATGATTAAAAACTACGATCTGTGATATTTACTAATTTACTAATTATATTAACTTAGTTATTATTTATTTATTAATTCTTTATTGCATCCGCGATGATTAAAAACTACGATCTGTGATATTTACAAAAGTTGCTAATTTTATTAATTTATCTACTATTTAGTTATTTATTTATTTACTTATTTATTAATTTATCAATAATTTTATCTATAGGTAATCTAATCACTCAAATAATTTTATAAAAAGATCACTCACCAATAACACTTGAATTGTGTACGGGTACTTTTATGTAGAAATTCGTAGTGGTGGCAGATAGAGATGACTGGATAGTAAAAATTGTTGACTGGTTTCTTTTTACGAATTCTGAAAAAAAGAAAAATACAGACGAATTAGTGGATACCACAATGAAAATATAGTTTTCGTATTCACTTTTTGGCTTGGCAGATAATACAGAAGCTTGGTTTTACCCATCTCCGCAACTCTAAAATGGAACTTACCAACATCCCAAACTTTCATACCCATGTCACTCCAGGGGGGTCCCGGCAGTCTCAAAAAAAAAAAAAAAAAAACCTGGAAAATGAATGTTGATTGTTAGATGTACCTATAGATATTTATGTATATATATGTTAATTTATTTCACATGTCGAATTGATTAATCACCATTTATTCTAAAAACAAATCGCACCTAATGGCTGCGTTCAATCTCAGACAGATAGGGTATCCGGATACCTTTTTGTTAGTGTTTTACGTGTAAAATAACAGCTCATCAAAACCAGCTGAGATGTCCAAAAAGGAATCCAAGGGTATCCAAGAATTTCTGGTTTATGTAGGCATCTGACAGAACAGCTGATTCAACACATGGTTGAATTTCAGTTTTTTGTATTTGTTGGTAAACCAAAAAGATACACAATGTTAGTTGAAGCTGTATTTGAGGATGTTCTGTACATACCTAATGGACGATGAAGAAGCTATTTGCCTCCGAATTTTAGAAGGTATTTTTATATATTGTCGCTTTGTAATAGTCCTCTTTTCTGTTAGGATAGTTTTCTGTTAAACGTAAATCGTTTAAAACCGGAGATTTCGCAAGAAAATTATTAGTCGTATAGAATTCCAATTGAGCTAAGAGGAAATTTAACATACATAGATTACAGATTAAGGTTATCTCTTATTTATTAAATTGATACGCACCCATCAATTCATCACCGTCGGACGAATCAGTTGAATTATCCATTAAATGTTTTATCTTACAACAATTTTGACTTCAAAGCTTAAATGTTTCTCTGCTTTTTGGTGAACAGCTGAAAGTTGTTTTTAGTTTTTGGACAGCTATCTCAATACTGCTATCCAACTCGTTCAACAAGGTATCTAAAAATCCACCTATCCAAGGTACCCTATCCAACACGAGATTGAACGCAGCCAATATCATCCAAGTTGAGATAGGTCGGAAGTTAAGAGGTCCGGGTTATTGCCCTCTAGAGGTACAGCTGAAAAAAAAATTTGTATGAGGCATAATCATTTTGAATTACTTATGAAAGACTTACCTTAACTTAAACGTTGCACCAAATGAATTGCCCGGCTTTTAACGTGGGTTTTTCCCCACAGTTAATCAGCCAAGATATCGTGTTTTGCTTGCTGAGAAAGTTTTCGTTGGCTGACATTTCTGACAACTGACAACTCTACACGGGTAAAGTAATAGGTGTGTTCAGTGGAGTTGGGGTTTTGTGTACTACTCCGTGTAGGGCGTCACAATTAGATAAGTTAAGTTGCGTGTGACCTGAAAACTTATGATACTAGTTTGTTTCTTATGTTCGTATTCAGACGTCGTGAAAGACCATTGGTTCATGTTATTATTTGTTATATTATAGGTTATATGTTTTCTGGTAACTTCCTAATTAAGTGTCGTGATGTTTGTAGTGTTCTCGTCTCATGTGGTTCCATTTCACAGGTCTCCCCCATTTTTGACCTTCGAACACACCTTGGTAATAATAATACCCCTATTTCGTTGGAGGTGTACTAACACCTGTATGGCCTCCCACTATTTGGGTTTGATGATGTGGGTGTAGGAATAAACTATGTGGATATGGGGATCGGATGATGTTCCTGTTAGAGATACTTCCTCCAAGTATATGTTTTTTTGAAGGTGTTGGTTCCATGGTAACTTTGGCTCATCCTCATTTGGCCGGCTACCACACCAAATAGTAGAAAGCGAGGTGGAATATTTAAATTCAAAATTGAAAAAAAAAAAATTATAAGAATACAGTGAAAAACCGACTTTCGGGTAAAAGTGTTTTTCTTGTTAAAAATAACTGGTGTTGAATCAAATAAAATAAGAAAACAATTTTTTTTGTTATTTGTAGAAGAAAAAAAAAGTGAATATCAAATTGAAAATTGATTCGAGACACAAGAAAGTGTGGAGCGGACTCCAACCAACATAAGAAAGGAAAAAAAAAAGTAAACATCAAGTAAAGGTGGTGAGTGTAGTGAATTGTAAAAGTTAAAGCTTAGAAAGACATTTTTTTTATTTTAGTATTTTTGTATAGCAATTTAATTCTCCGAATTGATTGAATTGAAAGCTGGGCCGCCGCCGCCAGAAAAAAAAGATACTTTAAAAAGACCAGGAAAATAAAAGGTTACGAAAAATACTTGCGAACAAGAAAAGTTTCGGAAATCCATAAACCGTTAAAGCATTGTAATATTTCTTATAGTACTCTCATGAAGAGGAACGATCGAAGCGACATCTCAGAGGCGTGGAGATGAAAGAATTTGATCCCTGTTTTTATACCCCTCAATAGATGGGAAGAGTTGAGAATGTGAGGGAAAATTCAACAATAATTAAAGAATAGTAAATAGAGAAGAACATATGCAAATGTAGAGGAAGATTGAGGGAGACAATAGAAAGAACCTTTTGACATTATAAGTGTGTATGCATATTATACTTGAAGAGGAATGATTTTACGGTTATGCTTTGGCAAGAAATAGAAAAAGTATAACAAAAACAATAACAAAGCAAAAAAGTAGTTGGAAGAGTACTTTATGCGGTTGGTAGTTAAATATATTTTTTAATATATTTTTTTTCAATTCAATAGGGTGTTCCTGATAATGGTCTTTATTTTTGATATGACTCTTAAATCAAAAAAAAAAATTATATTTTATATTTTTTATACCAATAACTTAGTGTGATATAATTCCTTTAGTTTGTCCGTTTTATATTTATATGTAGGTATACGTATATAAAGGGTTAATTTTTAAAAGCTATAGGAAAGTCTTTCAAAACAAAAACACATAAAATTCAGAAAAATGCATGAAATCTTTATTTGAATCGATAGTACGGTCCATATAATTTAATGTTTGAAGATTATTTCATGTAAATGTTGACCTTGCTTCAAATGGTCCATGCGCTTAGTCAAATTTTGGCATACTCTTTCCAAAATTTCAGCCGGTATCTCACGAATAAATGCAAGCGTTGTTCGTTTGTTAGGAGTCAGGTCTCCACGGGGGAATGCTTTGGTGTACTGGAAGAGGCTACAGCACGCTTGTGGTTGCACGGCTTAGCTCGTCGCGTGGGGTGGTTCTTGCCACCTCCCAGTACACCTCCTGCTCGACTAAACATAATTTAATTCGTGCCTAAGGTAACTCTAAAGATGAACATGACACAACCCTGTGAACTTTGACGACATTTAAGAGAAACTAGAGATCGGTGCTTCGAAATTAAGTTTAAAAATAATCAAAAAAAAATAATCCCTATGACTAACCTAATAAAAATGATAAAAAAAATAAAACCCTTCACCAAAATAAAAATAATAATAATAAAAAAATTAATAAAAAAAATAAAATTATAAGAAAAATGTAAGTAAAAAAAATAAAAGAAAACTAAACCCTAACTAAAACTATATAAAAAAAAAAACCTAAAAATGTAAACTTTTCCTTCCTAAAGCACCTCTCTCTTACCCCCCCCCCAAATATCGCCACACTGAATCCCAAACGTTCGTCTGATGTTATTGACGAAAGTCTGGCCAACCCGCCCAAGTATCCTGAAGATACTTCCTTCGCTATTTCCATGGCCCAATGTAGTGGAAATAGCCCCTAAATTGACTCAACCAGTCACGAATTTGTCCGTTCAGAAAAGTTAGTCTGTCATGTCAAAACAAATCCAAATCACTTCTGGATGGCTTTACCAAGCCTTCACACACCACTAGCTTTTAAATTAGAACTCCATTTTTGGTATATTTCACAAACAATTCAAATTATAATTTTATTTATCAATTTCATTAAACAAAAAAAAACAGGAAACTCAATCGAGTTCTCGCACTTTTAAAAAAAATCAAAATAATTAATCAAAATACATAAAAAAAAACTAAAAAAGGTTTAAATTCAAATAAAAAAAAATTGACCTTAGAGGCTTTTTATTATTGATGCTTTGTCCACAACAAAAAAGTGTTTCTACTCACGGTTTCCTGGTCCCTCGTAGTTCTGCCGGCAGCACGTAGAGTACCAGGGGTAGTACTTTCACCACCACTGAATCTTTTGTATTTGAATATTGTTATATCCGCCTATAAAATCACTTTTCTCACTAATTAAGTTTAAACCAAATTCATATCAAAATTTCGTTAGTGTAACAAAAAAAAACTTTGTGAGAACTGGATTTTACACTTTAATTTTTACTTTACTTTACTTAAATAAAATTTGAAGAATATGTATTTAATATTATTTCCAGGTAAAAAAAAAATGTTTAAGTTCTTCTTTCTTATAGTTATTCACTCTATTCACTTCTTCCTTTAACCTTTTCTCTGGACACCCTTTTTATCTTGTTCAAATCCCTTTTCTTCTTTCCTTCGAGGGATATCTATATGTATCTAACGGTTGTAGATATAAAGTACCCTCTTGGATTCTGGTCTTTGTCTTAGGTTAGGTTAGGTTGAGGGGCTGACAGTTGATGTCTTAACCGTCACACTTAGATCAATACAGATCCATTGTGATACCCGTGAGTATTGATACTCAAGCTAATAAGAAAAACCTATGTGATCAGTTAGTCAAGCCATTTAGAGGCTTTGACAAAGTTCAGAATTTTAGTACCTGGCGTACTAGAGAGTTCTTTTAAATCCCCAAAGAAAAAGTTGCCAAGCAGTTTCTTCCTTTGATGGGAGAGTGCGGGACAGTGACACAGAACGTGCGAAGTGTCTTCATGCACCTCCTCGTCACCGCATCCTCTGCATAGATCATCTGAACTGATTCTCATCTTTTTCATATGAAAACCTAACAGATTATGTCCGGTGATTATGCTTACGAGAGATCGGAGTGATCCTTTTTGTAGCTGCATAATTCTTTCCGTTCTTTGTTTGTTAAAACAGGGCCAGATCTTTCTTGTAGTACCGCAGGTGTCAAGAAGGTTCCACCTTTCGTCGGCCTTAATAGTTATTCTTTTTGAGATTCCCTGTTTTAAATAACAGGTAGGGGTGCTAACTAGCTGAGCTTGGCTTTCGTCAAGCATTGACCCTAGTCTTGCTAATTCATCGGCTTTCTCGTTGCCTAGTATATCGCTGTGGCCTGGGACCCAGCAGAGTCTAATATTGTGCTGTGCGCCAAGAACCTTAAGCTCTTCGCGGCAGCATGAAACAAGCTTTGATTTTACCTCAGTTGCAGTAATCGCTTTTATTGCGGCTTGGCTGTCAATGTAAAAGGTGATATCAGCTCGTGGTATCGCCATCATTGATACCTTTTTAGCAGCTGTTGTCACTGCCAGGACCTCCGCTTGGAAGACGCTGCTGTAGTCTGGAAGCCTAAGCGAGGCGGTCAACTTGAGAGATTCAGAATAGAAGCCTGCCCCTACACCAGTGTCCATTTTAGAGCCATCAGTATAGATAGCTATTGACGACTCACTGGAGTATGGTATATTATCTATCCATTCCTCTCTGCTTGGGATGGCAGCCTGGAATGGTTTGTGAAAATCAAGTTCGGGTATTTTATAGTCTGCTGTAGTACTATGACCCATAACTTTATGAAGGATCTGGGCATGTCCTGTGGAACTGTTTATCCAGACTTTAGTTTGACTAAGTCTCAGGGCACTTTTGGCCGCAGATTCTTGAACAAAGAGGTCTAAGGGAATCAGATTGAGTATAACTTCCAGTCCCGCAGTTGGAGTGGATCTCATTGCTCCCGTAATGCCAGTGCACGCAAGTCTTTGAATTTTTGTCAAAGTTTTTAGGTTCGTGCTCTTTTCTAAAGCTTTCCACCATACTAAATTACCATAGGTTAGTATTGGTCTAATTATTGCCGAATACATCCATCTGATAATTCTAGGGTTTGGTCCCCAGGTTTTCCCGAAAATTCTATTGCAGGAGTAAAAGGCAATCGATGCCTTTTTGAATCTATCTTTTATGTTCAGGCCCCAATTTAGTTTTTTATCTAAGATCACACCGAGATACTTTGCGTGATCAGAGATTTTAAGAGGACAGCCTTCAATTGAAGGAATTTTAAAGTCAGGTATTTTGCGCTTGTTAGTAAATAGCACTAGTTCTGTTTAAGCTGGATTGACTGTCAGCCCACAGCTCCTAGTCCATTTGCTTACCAACGAGAGGGCGTATTCGGTTTGTTCACTGATAATGGGTAGGAACTTGCCAGTCGCTAGTAATGCAAGATCATCAGCGTAGGCTATTATCCTTACTCCACTTGATTTCAATTTAGAGAGTATGCCGTTCATGACAAGAACCCAAAGTAGCGGTGAGAGAACTCCACCCTGAGGGGTGCCTCTGGATGTGGTTACTCTTACCCTTTCTTCCGCTAGCTCAGAGTTAATTTGTCTCTTTCTGAGCATACACATTATCCACTGTGTTATTGCTTTTTCGACTTTGTGGTCGTCCAAGGCTTGCTTCACTGTTTCGTTCTTCACGTTATTGAAGGCTCCCTCAATATCCAAGAACGTTGCAAGGGTGTATTCCTTGTCATTCAGTGATTTTTCTATAACGCTGACAACACTGTGCAATGCTGTTTCAACGCTTCTTCCTTTAATGTAGGCATGTTGAAATTCCGATATACAGTCCGGTTTCAGGGTGCTTCGGATGTGTATATCTATTAGCCTTTCAAAAGTTTTCAAAATAAACGATGTTAGACTAATGGGTCTATAGTCTTTGGCCTCCGTATGGCTAGGTTTACCAGCCTTAGGGATGAAAACTACCTTCACCTCACGCCACGATAAGGGAACATAACCCCATTTAAGGCTATTATTGAAAATGCTAGCTAGGTGTGGGATGATAAGATTCATGCATTTCTGAAGCATCATAGGGAAGATTCCGTCTAGACCAGGGGATTTGTACGGGGAAAAGGAGTGGATGGCCCATTTTATCTTTTCTTCCGTTATAATATCCGATGGTACTAGGGTTTCCGTATGAGACTCTGTTTCTGGACTGCGTATATCAGCTACGCAGCCAGGAAAGTGAGTATTCACAAGGAGCTCAAGCGTTTCGCCACGGGATTCAGTCCAGCTGCCTGTAGATTTTTTGAGGGATCCTAGAGCGACAGAATCCTTGGTCAGAATTTTTCTGAGTCTTGCTGATACATTTGTACTTTCTATCTCGTCGCAGAAGGCCATCCATGAGCTACGTTTTGCTCGTTGTGTTTCGGCCTTGAAAGTACGTTGACTGGTCTTATAATGTTCCCAGTCAGCTTCTTTCCTAGTTCTTTTGGCGACATTGAAAAGTCTTCTAGTTTCTTTTCTTAGGTTGCCTATTTCAGTGGTCCACCAAGGTGGTTTTTTCCTGCCTTTTCCCATATGATTAATGGGACAGCTTTTTTCTAAAGCGTTATTCAGAACAACTCTGAGTTTTTCTGACGCAATATCTATGTCAGAGGGTTCTTGAATTAGAAGTGTATCCGGGTTTTGAATCCCCTGCCCTACTTCCCTGCAGAATACATTCCAGTTTGTCTTCCTGAAGTTCCTAAAGGGTTTTGGAGTTGCTACTTCATTTTGTATCAAGAAGCCTATCAGTTTATGGTCTGAGAATGATTCCTCTTTAAGAACATTCCATTGATCTATTACTAATGTGCTTGAGTTATTGGTTAGGGTAGCGTCAAGCACTTCTTTTCTATTTTTAGTTACAAAAGTGGGTTCGTTACCTCTGTTTGCTACTAAAAGATTATGGTCTAGTATAAATTCAAAAAGAGACTCACCTCTGTTGTTGATGTCAGTACTACCCCATTGAGTATGATGTGAGTTTGTATCACAGCCTAGTACCACATCCCATCCTTCAGAGGCAGCTTTCTCTACAAGCTGGCTTGTGATATTAGCGGGAGGTCTTTGTCTTAGAAGTTGATTCCTTTGTCCCGGACAAAGGAATACTTCCACTATTCTGAATGTCCTTCTTCAAAGTTAAAATTTGAAGAGCTGAAGGAGGAAACAAAGAAACTTCGCAGAGGCTCAGGCTTCTGCTACTAATTTTGCTGCTCTTTGGAGAACCTGACCTGAACCTCTGCTATTAAATTTATAAACGTGTATATCGCCACCAAACTTCCTGAAATTTTCCTCTAGTTTTTATATCCCACTCAGCGGGACTAGGGCAATCTTGTATAAGTATTTGATTGTTTCAATTCACTTATTTTGTTTAATAAAACCAACTTCTTATTTAAGTTTTACTATTTGTTTCACTTGTAAAAGAAAAAATTGATAGATTTTGAATTTAAAAAAAACTGTTGGTCACAAAAAGAATGGCCGTTAACACTTCTATTTCTGAAACTCTCAAACGTAAGATTGACCATAAAATCCCTTAGGCTAGTTCCTAGCCTTCTCCTATTAACTAAGTAAATAGTTACCACTACCTCTGAGTGAGATCACTATTTTCCACCCACAATTATTTTCCATCCCTATCACAGATAATTACCCCCCTTATCCAAGTCCAAGAAATCGTACCCACACATATATACTACTACTACAGTCTTATATCTATCAGTCTATTTCCTCTTCTATTACTCTAATATCTATCTATTTTCTAAATTCCTAACTTATACTATTATTTATTTTAACTAATTATTCTAATCTTTATCGTATCTTTCTAATCTCGTAAATTATTATTTTAAATAAATTTTCATATCATCCTGTATCTATCTTATACTTAAACCAGCAATTCATTTTAGTTCATCCGGTGGATGAACAATTGTGTCAAATACATTCATGCGCATGCGCTAGTAGTAATTTGTCTACCCCCTTTTCCCTTGGGTGAAAACAAGACAAAGCTACTATTGCATGCGCAGACCGAAACGACTAGATAAGATAACACATAGGAATTGTCAAAAGAAAAATCAAAACAAACATGGACGAGAATAGAGGAGCAGAAATTATTTTGGTGAGTATTATTAAGTAAATTTAACTAATTTCTAGGAAAAATAATTATATTTTTATTATTCTTATTTCTTTTTCAGGGGTTCTTTAATATTTTTTATATAATTAAGGTAAGTCATAGCTGTGTAGAGTGTTGAATTTGTGTTGCAAAGATTCGAATGCGAAAGCAATCGAATCCCAACAAAACAAATTCATCACTTTGCATTGATAATATATTATTATTATTTTTATACTAAATCTATCTTTTCTTTTCAGAATATCATTCATTCGAAAGTCTATCGACTTCTTCTGTCGGTGACCAGCTATGGATTAGGGATGGATTAGGCCACCTCAGCCGAATAACAAATCGTCATCGGTGGAATGGTGGACGGTGTCGTCGCCGTCGAGCAGCCGCGCTGCCGCGCCGGCTATAGGTATATGTATATATGCACATTATGCCCACGTAACAGGCTCGATGGAAGTGGCTGAGTGGTCGTGAGGCCACTTACATCGTAAGAAAAAGTGGTCATAATGGGTTAGTATCTTTCTTTTTATTTAAATGGTCTCGTAGTGTGGCTGAGCCCATTACCTGAGATCCCATGCTCTATTATTTCATTGTCGAGCAGTTCTATTATTTTTGTTTGTTTTCTTTCAGATAATACCTACATAAACTCTTTGGTAACAGCCTACTTTATAACGTATACAAAGGAAAATTGATCACATCTTTTATTAAAATAACTAAATACTCATTTGAACTAACTACATAGGTATCTAATATAACAGGTAAAAAAAAATCAGTCTTTATTCTACTCAAAAAAAAAACCCAGGTACTTCCGCTTATTGTTTATTTACAAATTGTAAAAAGCTAAGCTAACTAAACTAAAAAAAAATATCACAGATTATAAAAAGCTAAACTAACTTACTAAACTAAAGAAAAATATCACAGATTATAAAAAGCTAGGCTAACTAAACTAATAAAAAAATATCACAGATTATAAAAAGCTAAGCTAACTAAACTAAAAAAAAAATCACAGATTATAAAAAGCTAGGCTAACTAAACTAATAAAAAAATATCACAGATTATAAAAAGCTAAGCTAACTAAACTAAAAAAAAATCACAGATTATAAAAAGCTAAGCTAACTAAACTAAAAAAAATATCACAGATTATAAATGTAAATATAAAATGACATATAAGAATAAACTACAAAAAAAAACTGAAGTACCTTTACCTAACTCTAATATCACAGTGGGCAACATCATCTGAGTGCGTCAATTTGATTTTAATTTTTAAACATGCAAGTCTTTCGCATGATAAACTCCTACTTTGTCACCTTTTAGATTTCCTATTTCATAAAGGGAATTTCCTACTGGTTTTAGAACAATAGATTTTATGAATTTCGGACCGAGTTTCGCGTTATAGTTTTCAATTGCATTGCTTTGTTTAAAATTTCGTCTGTAGACTATTTGTCCGGTTTTATACTGGATTTCTCGACTTCGAGTATTATATACTTTGGTAGCTTTTTGATGAGCTAATTTTAGATTTTCGAAAATCTTCGTTCTAATTAATGCTAGTCGGTCGTCTTTGTTTAAAATCTCGATCTTTGATTCTTTTACTACTCCTAACTTTCGGAGTAGTTCATAGGTTTTTCCGTTCTGAACCATTGGTGTTCCAAATATGGCGTAGTATGGTTCAACATCAATCGCATCATGTACAACGCTTCGCAATGAGAACGCCACATTGCTAACGTGCTGATCCCAATGTTTTTGGTCACTACCGAGATAGGACCGAATCTTCGATAAAACAGATTGGTTTACCCTTTCAGACGCGTTAGCTTGTGGTGAATAAATTGCAGTTCGTACATGTTTAACACCATATTTCGTCAAGAAGCTGGAAAACAATTCCGAAACGAATTGTTTTCCGTTGTCTGAATGGACAAACTCTGGAACGCCAAACACATGGAAAACACTTTCTTCTAGGAATTTAACTACCTCAGATGATGTTGCTTTTCGTATTGCCTTCAGAAATACATATTTACTAAAATGGTCTAGGACGATGAATATGTGTGTGTTTCCGTTTCTTGTTCTTGGATAAGGGCCCAAAAAGTCTATAAATAACCGTTGAAAAGGTCGTTCAGTCAGTCTTTGTTGTCCCATCGGCGGTCGAGTAGTAATATTGATCGACTTACTACATTTGCAAATATCACACGATCTCACCCAGTTCTGAACATCGGCAGCCATTCCAGGCCAGAAATATTTTTGTCTTAATTTTGACAACGTTTTATTTATGCCACCGTGTCCAGACACTGGTGAATCGTGTGCAGCTTTTAAAAGACCCTCGCACAACTCTTTCGGAACCCAAAGCTTCCACGCTCGGTCGTCCTGTACTGCGTCACCAGTTCTAATGTCCGTTCGTTTATAAACGAATCCATCTGATATGCAAATGTCTGGTAATTTGTTCTTTTCTTGTTCTATTGTCTTCTTTAGCTCAACATATTCTTCTGACGAAAAATATGGTGAACTAAAGTCAACCTCTGGTGCTAAATTTTCGGTCGTGATCTCCTCCATATGGACTCGTGAGAGAGTATCAGGGACTACATTTTGGACACCCTTCCTATGTTCGATCACGAAGTCGAAACCTTGGAGTTTGAAACTCCATCTGGCCAATCGTCCAGTTAGGTCTTTTTGCGTCATCAACCATTTCAGACTTGCGTGATCAGTGATTATAGTAAAGGGTAAGCCTTCCACGTAGGCCCTGAACTTTTTCACCGACAATATGGCCGCATAACATTCAAGTTCCGTAACGCTGTAATTCCTTTGAGCAGAATTCAGCTTCTGGGACATGAATGCTATCGGTCGCTAATTTTTCTCCTCATCCATCTGGAAGATCACACTCCCCACTCCAGAGGTTGAAGCGTCGCATTGTATGTAAAAATGTTTTGAAAAGTCTGGATTCGTGAGTATGGGAGTGGTAATTAAACTCGTTTTGAGTAATTGAAATGCTGTTGTTGCTTCGTCGGTCATCTTAAAAGTTTGTCCTTTCTTCAAACATTCTGTCATTGGAGCTGCTATAGTTGCGTAGTTTGGTATGAAACGTCTATACCATCCGGTCATACCTAGGAACCTACGGAGTTGTTTGGGGGTCTTCGGTATCGGAAAGTCCTCGACCGCCGATACTTTGTCCTTGTCAGTTCTTATACATCCGTCACCAACTACATACCCTAAGTATTTTATCTCCTTGAAGCAAAATTTACTTTTCTCAACATTTATTGTTAATCCTGCTTGGCGTAAAGCTATAGCAACTTCCTCCAGTACCTTCAAATGTGTTTTGAAATCTGGAGAACAAATCAAGAGGTTATCGAGATAGACAAAGACATTCTGTCGAAGACGACCAGGAATGACTTTGTCCATTAGCTTAAACATTCTCTGGGCGGCGTTACACAATCCGAATGGCATAACCGTAAATTGGTATAACGGTCGCCCAGGGACTGTAAAAGCTGTCTTCTCCCTTGACTTGATCTCCAGAGGAATTTGCCAAAAGGCATCTTTCAAGTCGATACTGGAGATAAACTTCGTTTCTTGAAGTCTACTTATAATCCCCTCTATATGTGGAAGAGGATAAGCAAACTTCTTCGTTCTCGCATTAACTTTTCTAGAATCCAGACACAGCCTATTTTTCCCACTTTTTCTCACTAAAACAACCGGAGAACTCCAAGCACTGTTACTCTCCTCTATCACTCCCATCTCCAGCATTCTGTCCAGTTCAGCGTACATCAGTTTCTGTACTACTGGAGAAATGGGATAGTGCCTCTGTTTACTGGGAATTTGTTCGTCATCCACTTCTATCACATGCTCCTCAAGATTGGTTTTACCCAATCCGAGTATGGCAAAGGAGGGGAACAATAACTTGATGCTCTCCAACTGCTTAGTTTGATCCGGTGAGAGATCGCGAAAATTTGGCTGTTCTTTCGTCATTACTGGAGCGTTAAGCTCACTAATTATATTTGGAGCAACATTAAAAGAACTCCAGAAATCTACACCCAGATATAGTGGTTGCAAAAGACTAGGAACAACCAGAATCTCCAACTCTTGTGTTCTACCATCCCATGAAACATTCGCTCTAAAACATCCTACTATCTTCTGTTGATTTCCATCCGCTGTTCTAATGTCGTTATTCATCTTTGTAATTTTGATCTTTTTCCTACATATAAATTCCATTGCTCCTTTCCCTAAACACGTAACGGACGCTCCACTATCTAACAGTCCTTCAAAATCCTCTCCTTCTAATTGCACTTTTGCGTATGGCCTATTGTCATTTGTCATTGTCAGTATTGTCGCTTCAATTTTATTATTAGTCAGTCTTTTAATTGCACTTTTCTCCCTTAGCCTCCTAATCTTTCCTTCTGACATTTTTTCTAATTATTTTCTTTATTTCTGAATTTGAACTATCAAACTCCTATCCAACAAAAAAAGTTAAAAAGTGAGAAGTATTGTAAGAAAAATTAAAATCAAAAAAATTAAAGTAAAAAAAAAAAAAAGAACTTATTGTAAAAATTCAAAAATAAAGATTATGAAAAAAATTGCAAAAATTAAAGTAAAAAGAATTATTGTTTAAAAAGAATTAAAAAATAAGGATTATAAAAAGGAAAATTGTAGTATAAATAATAAAAAAAATAAGCAAACAAAAAAAAGAAATAATTATATTAAAAAAAAACGATTTTCAATGTAAAAAAAAATTAAGTTATAAGATAAAAAAAAAAAAATGTAAAAAAAATGATCAATAAAAAAAATGTAATTTGTAAAAATAAAACAAAAAAAATTGTAATTTGTAATGAAAAAGAAATGTAATTTATAATAAAAAAAAATGTAATTTGTAAAAAAAATATTGTTTATCTTTGTTAGGTATTTATATTAGCAAACGCTAGGTGTGTGAAGGTTGGCAAAGTTTTCCTATCCATCTGCAAATTGGTGTTCGTTAATTATGTCCTTAAGTACTTATGTCTTGTGACTGGTGCGTTTGAAATTCAGTGGTTGCTTCAGTTCATCTCTCCCCCACAACCACTACATAGTTCCTGGCATATAGCCTAGTCAATGGCTGGCTGTGAGTTTAAAATGAACTTCCACATGAACAAGGTTTTCGAACTTCGAATCTCTACCTCACAAAGAATCTGGCTGTACCTAATTCTATGGACAGCTGAGATTCGAAATGGTACGACCTTGTTCAAACTTTTGATGTTGTCCCAGATTTCCAACTTCCTCACAAAAATCTCTGACTCAAGGCCTGAAGATTTGGACAGAAATTTTCAATCTGTGACAAGATCAAAAGTTACCAGTTCCAGGTTTGTGTAATCGTAAAAAAAAAAAAAAAATATTAAAAACCGTTAGGTCTCGTTGGGCGCCATTGTTAGGAGTCAGGTCTCCACGGGGGAATGCTTTGGTGTACTGGAAGAGGCTACAGCACGCTTGTGGTTGCACGGCTTAGCTCGTCGCGTGGGGTGGTTCTTGCCACCTCCCAGTACACCTCCTGCTCGACTAAACATAATTTAATTCGTGCCTAAGGTAACTCTAAAGATGAACATGACACAACCCTGTGAACTTTGACGACATTTAAGAGAAACTAGAGATCGGTGCTTCGAAATTAAGTTTAAAAATAATCAAAAAAAAATAATCCCTATGACTAACCTAATAAAAATGATAAAAAAAATAAAACCCTTCACCAAAATAAAAATAATAATAATAAAAAAGTTTATAAAAAAAATAAAATTATAAGAAAAATGTAAGTAAAAAAAATAAAAGAAAACTAAACCCTAACTAAAACTATATAAAAAAAAAACCTAAAAATGTAAACTTTTCCTTCCTAAAGCACCTCTCTCTTACCCCCCCAAATATCGCCACACTGAATCCCAAACGTTCGTCTGATGTTATTGACGAAAGTCTGGCCAACCCGCCCAAGTATCCTGAAGATACTTCCTTCGCTATTTCCATGGCCCAATGTAGTGGAAATAGCCCCTAAATTGACTCAACCAGTCACGAATTTGTCCGTTCAGAAAAGTTAGTCTGTCATGTCAAAACAAATCCAAATCACTTCTGGACGGCTTTACCAAGCCTTCACACACCACTAGCTTTTAAATTAGAACTCCATTTTTGGTATATTTCACAAACAATTCAAATTATAATTTTATTTATCAATTTCATTAAACAAAAAAAAACAGGAAACTCAATCGAGTTCTCGCACTTTTAAAAAAAATCAAAGTAATTAATCAAAATACATAAAAAAAACTAAAAAAGGTTTAAATTCAAATAAAAAAAAATTGACCTTAGAGGCTTTTTATTATTGATGCTTTGTCCACAACAAAAAAGTGTTTCTACTCACGGTTTCCTGGTCCCTCGTAGTTCTGCCGGCAGCACGTAGAGTACCAGGGGTAGTACTTTCACCACCACTGAATCTTTTGTATTTGAATATTGTTATATCCGCCTATAAAATCACTTTTCTCACTAATTAAGTTTAAACCAAATTCATATCAAAATTTCGTTAGTGTAACAAAAAAAAACTTTGTGAGAACTGGATTTTACACTTTAATTTTTACTTTACTTTACTTAAATAAAATTTGAAGAATATGTATTTAATATTATTTCCAGGTAAAAAAAAAATGTTTAAGTTCTTCTTTCTTATAGTTATTCACTCTATTCACTTCTTCCTTTAACCTTTTCTCTGGACACCCTTTTTATCTTGTTCAAATCCCTTTTCTTCTTTCCTTCGAGGGATATCTATATGTATCTAACGGTTGTAGATATAAAGTACCCTCTTGGATTCTGGTCTTTGTCTTAGAAGTTGATTCCTTTGTCCCGGACAAAGGAATACTTCCACTATTCTGAATGTCCTTCTTCAAAGTTAAAATTTGAAGAGCTGAAGGAGGAAACAAAGAAACTTCGCAGAGGCTCAGGCTTCTGCTACTAATTTTGCTGCTCTTTGGAGAACCTGACCTGAACCTCTGCTATTAAATTTATAAACGTGTATATCGCCACCAAACTTCCTGAAATTTTCCTCTAGTTTTTATATCCCACTCAGCCAGCGGGACTAGGGCAATCTTGTATAAGTATTTGATTGTTTCAATTCACTTATTTTGTTTAATAAAACCAACTTCTTATTTAAGTTTTACTATTTGTTTCACTTGTAAAAGAAAAAATTGATAGATTTTGAATTTAAAAAAAACTGTTGGTCACAAAAAGAATGGCCGTTAACACTTCTATTTCTGAAACTCTCAAACGTAAGAATGACCATAAAATCCCTTAGGCTAGTTCCTAGCCTTCTCCTATTAACTAAGTAAATAGTTACCACTACCTCTGAGTGAGATCACTATTTTCCACCCACAATTATTTTCCATCCCTATCACAGATAATTACCCCCCTTATCCAAGTCCAAGAAATCGTACCCACACATATATACTACTACTACAGTCTTATATCTATCAGTCTATTTCCTCTTCTATTACTCTAATATCTATCTATTTTCTAAATTCCTAACTTATACTATTATTTATTTTAACTAATTATTCTAATCTTTATCGTATCTTTCTAATCTCGTAAATTATTATTTTAAATAAATTTTCATATCATCCTGTATCTATCTTATACTTAAACCAGCAATTCATTTTAGTTCATCCGGTGGATGAACAATTGTGTCAAATACATTCATGCGCATGCGCTAGTAGTAATTTGTCTACCCCCTTTTCCCTTGGGTGAAAACAAGACAAAGCTACTATTGCATGCGCAGACCGAAACGACTAGATAAGATAACACATAGGAATTGTCAAAAGAAAAATCAAAACAAACATGGACGAGAATAGAGGAGCAGAAATTATTTTGGTGAGTATTATTAAGTAAATTTAACTAATTTCTAGGAAAAATAATTATATTTTTATTATTCTTATTTCTTTTTCAGGGGTTCTTTAATATTTTTTATATAATTAAGGTAAGTCATAGCTGTGTAGAGTGTTGAATTTGTGTTGCAAAGATTCGAATGCGAAAGCAATTCGAATCCGTCCTTTCTTTTCTCGTCTCCAAACTTATATGAAATCCCCTAAAATTCCAAGATGGCTTCGTTTCCTGCCTTCCACGTGTTTTCCTCTGTTTCTTGTCCGACATTGCCAGACATTGCCAGATTATCATCTTTTGTGAGAAGGCCGAGAGGTGGCGCTTGGAACACAGGAAAGAAACCATTTACATTAAATATAACAAAAAAAATGGTTGCCTGTAAAGTCGGTTTTACGGGCGAAGATTTTACGTGACAACGTCTTTTTCTAGGTAGAATATTTATTGTTAAACTAATAATTTACTTAACACTATCAACATTTATCAATAGTATGACATAACCTATAAACTCAGTTTCTCAACTTTTGTGTCAATCTAACAATTAATCAATCAATCATAGTTTACGATAATGAAATATCAGTGTACAATTATTTACCTTTATTGTTGTAGTTGTTGTAAATGACGAATCTAAGCACTCCACATTTTCACTACAGACACAGCTGACGATACTTTAACCACACGTGTGAACTTGTATTATGACGCTTTCTTGTTTTTCCAACGCCAAGAACGTTCGAGAAAGACAAAGACAGAGACACAAGCATGCGCCGATTCAATGCGCCTAATTCTCTAGTGCTGCGCGCGCGGCAGACCGATCATAGTTGAGTGGGAGAGAGACGCAAGGCATTCGGCGGGCCTCTCTCTCGTTCGGAGGCATTCGGCGGGCCTCTCTCTCGTTCGGAGGCATTCGGCGGGCCTCTCTCTCGTTCGGTGACTCATCGTAACGTTACCGGGCGTTACACTTTTTCATAAGTGACTCCCTAATAAACCTAATTTAAGACGTTGTCACGTCAAAAAACTATTACACAAACGAGAATTTTTAAATTCAAAATACCTACAACGTTAAAATATACATAGCTACAAACATATGTATTTGTATATGCCAACATTTCATTTTTGAAAATCAAACGAGAATTTTTAAATTCTGTAGTATACGAAATCCCTTATGACAGCTTGCAACCGTATAACAACACTGTACTTACACTAATGTTAATGTGACAATTATTGGACTATTACTTGGGGAGCCCAGTCGTAGTCCCACCGCCGAACAATCATCATTAAATGTATATATTCTGCTACCAATACTTACTTTATTTTATTATACTTATTTAACTATTATAACGTTACTAAATAAATGAATTACTACTTATAAATAACGTTGTAACATTTTGGCGACGAGAAACAAATTTTTTTTAATAAAAGAAATCGAACTACGCATCATAAATAATATCGATACGCAAATTGTATACCTTCACTCCAACATAATTAATTTGGGTTTCTTTACTTTCTTTCCACGTGTCAATTCAGTTTAGTGCGGGAAAAGTTGTGTGTAAGTCATGGAAGCAGCGGAGTTAAAGGAGCTACTCAGACAACAGGAAAATTTTCTGAAGTCTTTAATGACCAGTCAAAGAGAATGGATGGAAAAAGTGACGAAGCCAGGTATGGTTATGCATGGCTTGGGAAGACTTCCATCAAATACACCTGCGCCTCCACCTTTTCATCAATACCAGAAAGAGAAGCATCACTGGGAATCATATTTGAAGCAACTAGAGCAACATTTTTCTGCATATTCGGTAGAGGAAGACCAGCAAAAAAGGGCGTTCTTTCTTTCGTGGGTAGGTTCTGAGATTTTTGAATTGGCTCAAAAATTACTTGGGGACAAATTAGAGGATCTGTCATTTAAGGTTATCACAGATAAATTGTCTGAACATTTTAAACGCAACGTTCACATATTGGCAGCACGATATGAGTTTTTTCAGGCGAAAATGGGGGAAGGCCAAAGCTATGCAGATTGGGTAGCTGAGCTACGTGGCTTATCCCGCAATTGTAAGTATGTCTGTTCCAAACCAGAATGCAAGCGAGAATTTGTTGATGAACTGCTGCGGGACACCACAGTCATCAATACTCCCCACGATGCTGTCCGTACGGCAGCTCTCCAAAAGCCGAACCCCTTCTCTGGAAGATGTACTTTTGATAGCAGAATCTTATGAAGCCACGAAAAACACAGTAAGTGTCCTTAAAAATGTAAAAGGGCAAAGTACTCAACAGCAAGAAATTTTTCGTATAGACGCAAATAAAATGCCTAAAAATCGTCCGATGAGTGAAGGTAGAGGGAAAAGTAGTGGTCAAATAACGGAGCCAGTTAAATCGTGTCCGCGGTGTGGGGTAAGCCACAATAGAGACAGTTGTAAATTTCGTAATGCGGATTGTTATAGTTGCAACGGTACTGGTCATATCGCCTCAGTTTGTTTAACGGGTAGTAGAAATAAAAAAAGAAACAAGCATTCTTATCGTAGGAATCGCTCTCGCAATAGACAGTCGGTTAACGGGTCGAAAAAAACGGAAAATATTGAGACAATGGACAGTCACATGATCGATTTTATTAACGTGGTAGATTTAGACAAACAAAGTGAATCGGCACATGATACGAATATTTTGCAAAGTCAGCCAGTCCGAAAAGGCAATAAAATGATTTTAAAACTTAAAATAAATGATCGGTTTATGGATTTCTTGGTGGATACTGGGGCTTCGTGCTCCATGGTTAGCAGAGAGCAATTTAAACAGTTGCAATGTAACCAGCTGCAGCCGGCAGGCATTGTTCTTAAGGCGTATGGTGACATTACAGTGCCCGTGCTTGGAAAAGCATTCGTCAATGTGGAATACGACTCGATTAAAATGGTGCTACCTCTCATTGTGACTGATGTTAAAGCGGCTAATAATATTCTCGGCATAGACTGGCTAGACTCATTTGGGCTTAATATGAAGCAAGAGGTAGTATGTAATATATCTAACGTCACGTTAAAATCGAAGGTAAATGATTTATGTAATGAATTTAGTAGCATTTTTGATAAATCATTAGGCCGTTGCATACCTTTTAAAGCCCATCTACAACTAAAATCTAAAGCGTCTCCAAAGTTTTTCAGAAGCCGTCCAATTCCTTTTTCTCAGATGGATTCGTTCAAGCAGGAAGTGGAACGCCTTGTTGCAGAAGGAATTTGGAAACCAATTAAGTTTAGTAATTGGGCAGCACCAGTCGTCGTGGTACCAAAGAGTGACGGGCGAGTACGAATCTGTGGGGACTTCAAAGCTTTAAATGCGCAATTGGAAGTAGAACATGCGCTTATAGAAGAAGAGATGTTGTACAAGGTGCGAGGTGGCAAATTGTTTGCAAAAATTGATCTGTCGGACGCTTACCTCCAGGTTGAGCTGGATGATGAATCGAAGGAGTTTATGGTCGTCAACACAGTCATGGGATTGTACCAGTGTCAGCGGTTGCCGTTTGGAGTTGCTAGTGCTCCGGCAATATTCCAAAGATTAGTTGAACAGGTAATTGCGGGGGTTCGCCAGTGTGGAAACCACTCACGAGCTCTTGGACATTTTAGGCGAAATTTTTGGAAGGCTTAAGTCATATGGTCTGGTTTGCAAGCGTGAAAAATGTATTTTGTTGCAGACAGAAATTGAATTTCTAGGCCACATCATTAGTGAGTCAGGTATACGACCTTCAGATTCCAAGGTTATCGCGATTAAAGAATTGCCACGTCCAACTAACGTGAAAGATGTACAGGCTTTCATGGGGAAAGTCAATTACTATAATAAATTCATTAAAAACTTATCGCAAATCAGTGCTCCTTTAAATATACTCCGCAGGAATGATACAGCGTTTGTGTGGCGGAAAGAGCAAGAGTCAGCATTTCAATATTTAAAGTCACAACTGGTGGACGCAACGAGGCTATCTCACTTTCGTGACGATTTGCCTATAATTCTGGCTACGGACGCGTCCTCTCATGGCATAGGAGCCGTCATTTCTCACGTGCTTCCCAATGGATCGGAAGTGCCGATTGCACACACTTCAAAGACTTTGAACATACATCAAAAACGATATAGTCAGATAGAAAAGGAGGCCCTCTCTATCATATACGGGGTGCAGAAGTTTAATCAGTATCTTTACGGTCGACATTTTATTTTGTATACGGACCATAAGCCGTTGGTCTCAATATTTAACCCTGGACAAAATTTACCTGTCTTTACAGCTCAAAGATTGCAGCGCTGGGCTTTGTTCTTGATGGGTTATCAATATAGCATCAGATACAAGCCTACAAGTAAACATGGAAACGCAGACGCGTTGTCCCGGTTACCAATGGGGCAGGACGAGCAATTTGATGCAAGCGAACTCTCCTGTCTGCATGTTCAATTTAATGAAGTGATTGAAGTATTTCCAGTGGATGCCAAGCAAATAGCTAGTGCCACAGCCGTGGATCCCGTTCTATCCAAAGTGCTCAAGTTTTTACGTCAAGGCTGGCCGGACTCATCAAAGCTTATAGATAAACAGTTGAAACCTTATTTTGACCGTAGATATTCTCTTTTCATAGAAAATAATATTATTTTACTTCAGGCTGAGCACGTTCGCGTCGTTGTTCCAGCATCGCAGCAGCCAAATGTGTTGAAGCTCCTCCACGATGGACACTGGGGGATCACAAGAATGAAGCAGCTATCCAGGAGATATTGCTGGTGGCCATTTATAGACAAGGCCATATCCGAACGAGCAGCAAAATGCATACAATGTCAGGAAACAAGCAGTAGCCCAAGGAAGGAGTATTCGTCGTGGCCGTCACCTGATCATCCATGGCAGCGTATACACCTGGATTTTGCGGGTCCATTTCTTGGACACATGTGGTTGGTCTGTATAGATGCATTTTCTAAGTTCCCGTTCGTTGTTAAAATGTCCACAACAACGTCATCTGCCACAATTTCAATTCTGAAAGGAATTTTTGCGTTGGAGGGACTACCTGATACAATTGTTTCGGACAATGGTCGACAATTTGTGTCCCACGAGTTTGAGCAATTCTGTTCTTCAAATGGCATTCAACATTTGACGTCAGCACCTTTTCATCCTGCCTCTAATGGAGAGGCTGAACGTTTTGTAAGGACCTTTAAAACGTCATTAAAGAAGATCATGGAAGGAGGAGAAGACTTGAATAATGCGTTACTTCACCATTTAAGCACTTTTCGATCGACACCGAATCCTGTTACCGGGAAATCACCAGCAGAAATATTACATGGACGTCAGCCTAAAATTCCTCTGGCTTTGATGTTCCCTCGACAGAACAAACTACAAAGCAGCAGAGGACTTAATCGTTTTGTTAGGGAACAGCTGGTGTTAATGAAGAACTTCTCAAGAGGACCAAAATGGATTCGAGGTAGGGTAGAAAAGCAACTTGGGCGGATGACATACCTTGTATCCACAGTTTTTGGAGCTCTTAAGCGACACCAAAACCAGATGAGGCCTCAGCACTCGGATGAAAATCACTTGGATGAGTTTTTCATGAATAAGGGCCTTCAAAGTTCTGCAGCAAATCAGGCAAGTATAATTTCTGATAATACTAATATTCCTTCACTCTCATCGACAGTAAGCAAGATTGTTCCTCAAGCAACAGAAACAAGGGACAACAATGCAGCTGCTAAGTCGTCGGTGATTCCGGCTGTGCAAACACCTAGACGCTCGTACAGACAACGAAGACCTGTCGTTCGATTCCAGGTCTCACATTGATGCTATCTTTGAGTGGGAGGAAATGTAGTATACGAAATCCCTTATGACAGCTTGCAACCGTATAACAACACTGTACTTACACTAATGTTAATGTGACAATTATTGGACTATTACTTGGGGAGCCCAGTCGTAGTCCCACCGCCGAACAATCATCATTAAATTTATATATTCTGCTACCAATACTTACTTTATTTTATTATACTTATTTAACTATTATAACGTTACTAAATAAATGAATTACTACTTATAAATAACGTTGTAACAAATTCAAAATACCTACAACGTTAAAATATACATAGCTACAAACATACATATGTATTTGTATATGCCAACATTTCATTTTTCACAAAAATTGAAAATCAAACGAGAATTTTTAAATTCAAAATACCTACAACGTTAAAATATACATAGCTACAAACATACTGTAATATTCGGCTTGGTCCGACAGTTAAAACTTCGTAAATAAAAACACAAATTCACTTTCTTCTAAATTACTCACAAAAATTCTTTATTCAACACTTTCAATTATTACTTTTAAAACACAGTCTTTACTTTTCAAACACAGTCTTTTCTTTATAGCAATTCACAATCCATAATAATCCGCTTCGCTTCCAAGCGCCTATTTATATACCTCAAATCGGTTCTAGAATCTACGAGGTTGTTCTCGATGCTTAACGAAGTTCTCCACTTTATCACTAGATGCTTACCCCTTTCGAGGTTCTTGTATGCGCTGAATGAGTTCCCCTCTAAGCCACTAGATGTTTCTCGATGCTTAACGAAGTTCTCCACTTTATCACTAGATGCTTACCCCTTTCGAGGTTCTTGTATGCGCTGAATGAGTTCCCCTCTAAGCCACTAGATGTTTCTCGATGCTTAAGAAGCGAGTTCTCCTATTAGCCACTAGATGTTTCTCGATGCTTAAAGAAGCGAGTTCTCCTATTACTACCACTAGATGTTGCCACTTATTATTGAAAGAGTGTATACACATTACATTGCCCCCTCCTTAGGATTGATCATCCCGAACAAATCCATCGTTCTCATCACCACTGTAGCGATGTAGCCGGTCGCGATGTACAACTTTAGGTTTTCCTCTGACTCCCTTTTGTATCCGGTACACGACATCGTTGATTTTTGTAATGACTGTATATGGACCTTCCCAGTCCCGTTGAAGTTTCGGTGACAATCCTTTTTGTCGATGGGGATTGTAAAGCCACACCCGATCTCCTGCTTGGAACTCTGTTGTTGTCGCTCGTATATCGTAGCGTGTCTTCATTCGGTCACTGAACATCTTTATTTTCAACCTGGTATTGTCGTGGATCTGAAGGAGTCTTTCTCTGAGGTCATCAATGTAGTCATCCTCGGCTTGCAGCTCCGACGTGGGACATCCAAATTTTATTTCGCTCGGCAGTCTGATGTTCCTTCCCATCAAAATCTCAGACGGTGTATGACCAGTTGAGCTATGTCTTGCACTTCGATACGCCATCAAAAACAGTGGAATGTGTCGATCCCAATCTCGCTGGTTGTCGTCCACAACTTTGCAAAGATGTTCCTTCAGGGTTCGGTTGAATCGTTCGACCATGCCATCAGATTGTGGGTGAAGTGGTGTTGTTCTTGTCTTCTTAATGTTAAGAAGCCCACAAACTTCCTGAAATATGTTTGATTCAAAATTCCTTCCCTGGTCGGAATGCAGTTCTAATGGAACGCCCAATCTGCTCACCCAGTTGAAGACAATTTGGTCTGCGACTGTTTTGGCTTCTTGGTTTGGAATGGCGTATGCTTCAGGCCACTTGCTGAAGTAATCCATGACGACCAGAATATAACGATTTCCATTATTTGTTTCCGGAAATGGACCCGCCACGTCTACTGCAATCCTTTCGAAGGGTGCTCCGACATTATACTGCTGCATTTGGCTGTGGTTCTTTTTGTTCGGGCCTTTGGTGGCAGCACAGGTATCGCATTTTCGGCACCACTTCTCGACGTCTTCCCTTGCATGGAGCCAGTAAAATCGTTGCCGAACCTTTTCTAGCGTCTTGTTCACTCCTAGATGGCCTCCCGAAACCCCACCATGCATCTCTCGCAGAACGTCCATAACCTTCGATCTCGGTAAGACTAGCTGCATTACATAAGACTTTCCATCTGCTGATTCCCATTTACGTCGAAGGACACCCTCTTGGACATGAAACGAGTCCCACTGTGCCCAATAGGCCTTCAGAGTCGGACTTCTATCGGAGATATCAGCCCATTCTGGTTTTTCCTGGTGTTCCTTCCAAGCGAGGATGGGTTCGATATCTGAGTCTTCTTGTTGAGCCTTCCTCAACTCATCGTTGCTCCAGCCATAAATGGGATCGGCTCTGGTTCGTTGGACAGTAACCACTTCTTTTTCTTCTTGTCGTCTGCAATGCTTACAATCTTGCTTGCATGGTCTCCGAGACAGTGCATCTGCATTTGATTGAAGCTTCCCTTTCCGATGTTGAATTTCGTAATCGTACGTCTGCAGCCTCTCAATCCACCTTGCCACTTGACCCTCTGGATTCTTGAAATTCAAAAGCCAGTTAAGTGCTCCATGGTCAGTTCGGAGAAGAAACTTCTGTCCATAGAGATACTTATGGAAGTGCTTTGTTGCCAAAATCAGTGCAAGAAGTTCTCTTCTGGTCACACAATAATTTCTTTCCGACTTCGAGAGTACCTTGCTGTAATAGGCAATCACCTTTTCTTCGCCATTATGCACCTGCGATAGTACAGCACCTATCCCGACGTTGCTGGCATCAGCATCAATTATGAACGGTTTTCCTGGAGTTGGGTAGGTCAGCACTGGTGCATTACACAAGCGTTGCTTGAGCTCTTGAAAGCTTCGCTCGCACTCACCTGACCATTTAAACTGCTTTCCCTTTTCCGTTAGCTGATGTAGACTCTTGGCAATTCCAGCAAAATCCTTCACAAAGCGCCTGTAGTAGGTGGCTAGACCCAGAAAGCTTCGGAGTTGATGTTTGTCCTGTGGTGTTGGCCAATTCTTCACGGTGTCAACCTTATCAGGATCCGTTTTTACTCCTTGGGATGAGATGATACGTCCCAGATATTTCACTTCGGTCTTGAAGAGTGAACACTTTTCTGGGTTAAGCTTGAGGTGGGCTTCTCGAAGTCTTTGAAACACGGCTCTCAGATTTGTACAGTGTTGGTCAAATGTTTTCCCGTATACTATGACGTCATCTAAATAGACCAGGCAAGATTTCCATGTGAGTCCTTGCAGGACGCATTCCATTAGGCGCTCAAAAGTCGCTGGAGCATTGCAAAGTCCAAAAGGCATCACTTTGAACTGCCACAATCCGTTTCCTGTTGAGAATGCTGTCTTTTCTTTGTCTTCAGGATGGATTTCGACTTGCCAGTAACCACTTTTCAAGTCCAAAGTTGAGAACCATTGTGCTCCTTCCATTGCGTCCAGAGTATCACTGATCCTAGGCAGAGGGTAGCTATCCTTCTTGGTCACATCATTTAACCTTCGATAGTCCACGCAAAAGCGGGTTGATCCGTCTTTCTTCTTTACCAGGACCACTGGAAACGCCCAAGGGCTTTTAGAGTTTTCGATCAGACCTTCTTCCTTCATGGTGGTTATCAGTTCTTCCACCTCACCTTGTTTGGCTAGTGGAAGGCGTCTTGCAGGTTGACGAATCGGCCTTGCATCCCCGGTATTGATTCGATGTTGCACCAGTTGCGTTCTGCCATACTTCCCTTTCGATGACGAAAAGATGTCTGCAAATTCTTCGAGGAGACCTTCTGCAGTTCTTCGTTGTTGGTGGCCAAGATTAGATGACTTGAGAATGT
Source organism: Eupeodes luniger (assembly GCA_951509635.1). Classification (NCBI taxonomy): domain Eukaryota; kingdom Metazoa; phylum Arthropoda; class Insecta; order Diptera; family Syrphidae; genus Eupeodes; species Eupeodes luniger. The sequence continues at coordinate 921,287 of OX608076.1, read as the reverse complement.
TCGTCTTTATGGAGTTCAGCTCTTCGGACTTCAAGGATTGCCTTGACTCTTCTTCGTTGATCCTTGTTATCGCTGATACAGATTCGCATTGTCCGACAATCTCACCTTTTCTAAGCTTAACTTCATACGGCTTGATGTTCAGTATTCGTACCGGAACCATGTTCTTTAATGGTCTCACAAGAGTCTTCCCAATGGTGACGTTTTGGGAGGACTTTACAGATGCTGGTTCGACCATGAGGTATCGATGGCTGCCAGGCTTACCCTTCAATTTCGTCCACACGAATACCTCTGAAGAAGCAGGCAAAGTGAGATCTTCTTTGATGACGGCTTTCACAGATGGCGAGGTCTCATACGAGTTAGTCCCATAGATCATCGGAATCTCGATGTTTCCATATTTCAGGACTTGGTTCCCGATGTCCAATATCACTCCGTGATCTTTCATGAAATCGACGCCAACAATGCACTCGTCGCATATATCTGCTACCAGGAACAGGTGAGAGAATTCCAACTCTGCCATCCGGATCTTAAGACGTACCTCACCATAAACTTTTGCGGCCTCTCCAGTTGCAGTCCTTAGACGATAGCTATTGGTGTTGTGGAGCCATGCCTTCTTGACGAGGTCTTGCCGTACGATGGACGCCGTGGCACCGGTGTCAATGGTAGCCACACATTTGTTGCCATTTATACTTGCTTCCACGGTCAGGCTCTTGTTGTCACGTTTTGTTTGAGAAACCTGGATGTCGTTTCTGGGGCCATCGATACCAGAAACCAGCTTCTGCCCCTCGAAGTTGGTTCTTATTCGCAGTGGCGGACTAAGGGGGGGGCGGTAGGGGCGGTCCGCCCCGGGTGGCAGACTAATAGGGGGTGCCATCAGTAACAGAAAAATAACTTTGCACACTACAAAAAATAAAAACACAAATAAAACAATAAATTTGTTTCCCAAATACCTAACTGCATTAGAAAATTGGAAATGGGCTTAAAGATGCAAAACACAATCGACAACAATTTGCAAATGTCAATGGGTGCAGAAAAAAAGAAATTGCACGATATTCTAACACGGCTTTTGGACGTTGTTTTGTTTCTTGCTCGTCAAAACCTTTCTTTTCGAGGCCTATTCTTGGAATTGGTGAAACTTATATCCAAATATGACCCAGTTTTAAAGGAGCATTTGTTGAGAATCGAGCATTCAATAGGTGATAAGACACGAGTCGGCTCGTATTTGTCCAAGAATATTCAAAATGAATTTATAAGCCTTTTGGGTAAAGAAGTGAGGACACAAATTGTGAAAGACATCCACCAGGCGAAGTACTTTGGCATTATATTCGACAGCACACCCGATGAATCTCATATCGACCAAATGAGCGAGGTCATTAGATACGTTCACATTCAGGACGGAAAAGTTGAGGTTAGGGAATCTTTTCTAGGGTTTTTTCCTACATCTGGAAAGACTGCCAAAGAACTTACCGACGATATCTTAAAGCAACTCAATGAAGATAGTCTTGACATTAATCTTTGTCGGGCTCAGGGATATGACAATGCTGCGACTATGGCGGGTATTCATGGAGGAGTTCAAAAATTAATTCGGCAAATTAATCCAAAAGCTTTGTTTACGCCATGTGCAAACCATTCTTTAAACCTTTGTGGAGTTCACTCTTTGGGAAGCACTCCTTCAAGTACAACGTTTTTTGGGACAGTGGAAAGACTTTACACATTTTTCTCAGCATCTACGCATCGTTGGGATATTCTCATAAAAAATGTGTGTCAGTCAAGCGACTTGTAGACACTAAATGGAGCGCTCATCACGAGGCTGTTAAGCCATTGAAGGAAAATTTTGTGAAGATAGTTTCAACTCTTGAACTCCTTTGTGATCCTGGAAAGGAAAATTTAGATACAAGAGGTGCTGCAACCATACTCTTATCTACTGTATGCGACTTTACGTTTTTATGTTATCTTTCATTCTGGTTCTATATTTTGGAAGAAGTTAATTCAGCACAGAAATACTTGCAAAAATCCGGGCTCACTCTAAAAAAAGTGTAATAAAACTTAAGGCACTAGCGAGTTTTCTTCGTGAACACCGTGATGAATCCGTGAAAAAGGCCGTAATATACGCAAGAGAACAATGCACCGAGCTAGAAATTTCAATTGAAAGGCGGGGAAGAAGAAAAAAGAAGAAAATTATGCCAGGCGAAAAGGCTCAAGATGCTGGTTTGACGTTGGAAGAGGAAACACGAAGAGCCATGTTAGAATGTCAGGATACATTTTATACTGAACTTGTGCATCGATCTAAGGCCATGGAAGATATTGCGCCAGTTTTCTCAGCTCTTCAACCGAAAATATTGCTGTATGGAACGGGAAAAGAACTGCGGGCTGTGGTTCCAATGCTTACCTCGACATTTACAGAACTTACAGACAACAGTCTCATATTGGAAATCCAGCGAATTCGGCGTCACATGGTAGCTTCAAAGATAAATTTAAAAGATGCAGAAATTTGGACAGCCTTTGAATTTTTAAGCTTCATTGTTAAGTGGGATTTTTCAGACTCTTTACCGAGTCTGTCATTGGCGATGAGAATTTATTTAACAATTTGCGTCTCAGTGGCATCGTGTGAACGAAGCTTTTCCAAATTAAAATTAATAAAGACTTATCTAAGATCAACGATGAGCCAAAATAGGTTGACTAATTTGGCTATACTTTCAATCTAAACGGAGCATACAAAAAATATAGATTTTAATGATATAATCGAAACATTAAGTACAACAAAAGCTCGTAAGCACCTTTAAATAAAATCTTTGTTCGTGTTTTTTTCTTAAATTTTTCAAGGGGTGTAAGCTTGCTTTACCGCCCCGGGTGTCACTGCCTCTTAGTCCGCCACTGCTTATTCGTTTCCCGGGTGGGAAACAACTTCGGAAGCAACGTTGTTGGTGTTGCTTTGAACGGTTGAATTACTCCTATTTCCACAGTGTTGGCATGTGGTTCTTCTTCGTGGTAATCTGCACTGTCGCTGTAGATGCCCAGTCTTATTGCAGTTCCAGCATCGTGCTGGTCCGTCTCGCTGACTCCTTTCCACAGTAGCCTTCTGACAAGAACATTCTTGGACTTCTATTTCTCTTACGCGATGCACGTTTTGGGAAGCTTGTTCTGCAGCCTCCATCGTCAGAGCGAAAGCCAATGCTTCTGGTAGTGTTCGCTTTCCGGCAGTGCGGATAGCCCTTTGGAGATTTATATCGCCCACAGCTCTCACAAAGGCTTCAACAGCAAGTTGATTTATTATTTCGTTACCAGCTGTTGGATATGCCAAGTGAACCAATCGCTCGATATCTGCCTGAAGCTGCTGCAGAGTTTCACCTCTTTTCTGTGTCCTATTGTTAAGCTGAACTCGGAAGACTTCTGTCATGTGGCTATCCCCAAACCGCTGTTCGATTGCGTTTACCAGAACTGTGAAGTCACCACTCTTCTCTGCTGGGATGGTTTGTAGCAGTTCAGCAGCAGATCCTCTTAAAGCAAGCGTAAGAGCAATGTATTTTTCGTGATCGTCCCAGCCGTTTGTTAACGCTGCTGCTTCAAACTGTTTCTTGTAGATTGACCACGGAATCTGCCCATCAAAGCTTGGAGGATTCACTTCTCTCTTCCTTGAGCACTCACCAGAAGGTTCTCGAGTTTTCATCTTTCGCACTTTTTCTAGTTCATTTGTGATGGTTTCAATTTGTTCGTCAATTTTCTCGAAACGTGCATTTTGTCGCTCGTCGACAGTTTTAATTTTCTCTTCGAAGTCCGCAAACCTGTCTTCTAAAAGATTTCTCTGTTCGTCGAATCGCTCTAGAATATTCTGCTGTTCTTGCTTTTGGTCGCTTCTTTGAGCTTCTAGTTGTTTGAGGACATCATTCCTTTGGGTTTCTAGTTGTTTGAGAACATTCTGCTGTTCTTGCTTTTGGTCACTTCTTTGAGCTTCTAGTTGTTTGAGAACATTCTGCTGTTCTTGCTTTTGGTCGCTTCTTTGGGCTTCTAGTTGTTTCAGGACATCATTTTTATTTTCTTCAAATTTGGCTAAAAGAACTGACATCATGTTGGATAAGGCAACATTTGGATTTACCTCTTCCACTTTTGCTTCTAATTCGAAAGCAAACGTATCTGGATCTTCATTTTGCTGCTCCAGATATTCCTGCAGCCGTTTAACGAGTTCGGTTTTTACTCCTGTCCCACTTAAGCCACGTTTGCTTAGTTCGGCCTTTAGCTCAGGGACAGTTAAGTCTTTCAAAACTTTACTCATTTTTTTATTTTTAACTTCACTACTTCACACAAAATAGTTCAATCACTGCTCACTGTTTTTATTCTCAATAAGTTTTAATCCCTTATTCTGACACCAATGTAATATTCGGCTTGGTCCGACAGTTAAAACTTCGTAAATAAAAACACAAATTCACTTTCTTCTAAATTACTCACAAAAATTCTTTATTCAACACTTTCAATTATTACTTTTAAAACACAGTCTTTACTTTTCAAACACAGTCTTTTCTTTATAGCAATTCACAATCCATAATAATCCGCTTCGCTTCCAAGCGCCTATTTATATACCTCAAATCGGTTCTAGAATCTACGAGGTTGTTCTCGATGCTTAACGAAGTTCTCCACTTTATCACTAGATGCTTACCCCTTTCGAGGTTCTTGTATGCGCTGAATGAGTTCCCCTCTAAGCCACTAGATGTTTCTCGATGCTTAACGAAGTTCTCCACTTTATCACTAGATGCTTACCCCTTTCGAGGTTCTTGTATGCGCTGAATGAGTTCCCCTCTAAGCCACTAGATGTTTCTCGATGCTTAAGAAGCGAGTTCTCCTATTAGCCACTAGATGTTTCTCGATGCTTAAAGAAGCGAGTTCTCCTATTACTACCACTAGATGTTGCCACTTATTATTGAAAGAGTGTATACACATTACAATACATATGTATTTGTATATGCGAACATTTCATTTTTCACAAAAATTGAAAATCAAACGAGAATTTTTAAATTCAAAATACCTACAACGTTAAAGTATACATAGGTACAAACATACGTATGTATGTACATATATACATATCTCATCTGCATTGCCACGTGGAAGCAAAAAAAATGTAAATAAAAATTATTCCTTCTTGGTTTTACATTTGTAATTTGGCTATCTCCCTGGAACATATTAATGCTTATGAAACCTTCCTTTTCATTCTTTCTTTAGTAATTTTCTCCTCATTATTAATTTCCTACCAAATATTTTGATACACGCAGCGCCCTCAAGGCGTTGTGGAGATGAAATAAAAAATTTCGTCTCATAATAGTACTATATATAATATATATATATATAGATATATAATATATATACAATGCCTGTGTTATGAATTAATTTAGTATTTATAATTGGAATTATTTTATGCCGAATACTTGTTTTTACTACAATGGCAACACCACCACCCCTTCTCTCATCTCTATCTAATCTATAACAAAAATAATCAATATTTGATGGACTATCATTAGAATTAAGCCAAGTTTCGGATATTAATCCTATATCGACTTTGTGCTTGCTTAGAAAATCAAAAAATTCGATTAATTTACATCGAATGCTTTTAGCATTCCAACTTATTATTTTCATAGATGTGCTACTCATTATTTGGATTTATATAAATACTTAAAGGCTAATTGCGCAATGGTATGTTGCGTGGCAAGAGGAGGTGAGGAGGTGGGTGAAGTGGAAGGGTAGGATAAGGATGAGGTAGGAAAAAGAGATAGGAAGATTTGGAAAAGGTTAGGTTGGAATGTTGAGCTCCGGGGGACGCGGCCTGCTTGCGTTGCACGGCGTCAGCTCGTCGGACGGGGGGGGGGGGGGATCTTGCCCCCGAAACTCAACCTCGCCTGCAGACAAAAACACATATCAGGCCAAGGAATGAGGAAAAGGTTAGGATACATAAACGGACGGACTATGGCGCATCAGGGCACTGCGGATGTTATTGCAGTGAGCCCATTACCCACCCTACCTTTAGGTGTCCGCGGTCAGTGTTGGACACCCCCAAGATTGTTGGTCGATGATCGGCTTCAGGTCATCTCAGCTCCTAGTCCACTCCGCTACCCTCGACACCCCTGAAAAAAAAAACTCAGAACGACATTGCTTTGCTGGTGCGAAACAACCAAAGCAAAAACAAACAATCTTCTTCCTTTTTGCAGGCGCTTGGCGGAAGTTTATTCACATTATATTTTAAAATTACAATTATTGATTACAATCCTTACTAAAAATTAAAGCAAAATAACAAAGAAAAATGCTTAACAAAAAAAAATGAAAGAAAAAAGGAAATCGGTACAGAAAGTCGTGTTCGAATATTGATCATAACACCCTTTGTGGTGTCCTTCTTTCTCGAAACAATTATCGACGACGCCCTAGCTTCCTACCCCTATAGAGCTCTGTGGAGGTATCTGCTATAAGACGGAAACTCACCCTGTGACGGGACGTGACACAACCGCTCATCGATTTTCGGTACCTCACAAAAATTATGTTTGTAAAACAAATAACAAGAAACCAAAAAAAATTAAATAAATTGAGAACTAACAACAAAAAAAACAACTTCCACGCCGCGACTATTTGTACCAGTATGAATAAATAAATATAAGCACAATTTCTTTAAAGGTAGCAAAAACTTAATTCTAGGACAATCACAAAACATAAAAAAAAATCCAAGTGGTAGGTATTTATTAGCGATCGCTACCTCTGCCGCTATCTTGAGTCACCTTTAACCATTGTATACATATATATTCCTTATAGTACTCCTATGGAACGAAATTTTTTATTTCATCTCCACGACGCCTTGAGGGCGCTGCGTGTATCAAAATATTTGGTAGGAAATTAATAATGAGGAGAAAATTACTAAAGAAAGAATGAAAAAAGGAAATTTGTTTAAGTTTCATAAGCATTAATATGATCGAGGGAGATAGCCAAATTACAAATGTCAAACCAAGAAGGAATAATTTTTGTTTACATTTTGTTTGCTTCCACGTGGCAATGCAGAGGAGATATGTACATATGTTTGTACCTATGTATACTTTAACGTTGTAGGTATTTTGAATTTAAAAATTCTCGTTTGATTTTCAATTCAAATACATATGTTTGTAGCTATGTATATTTTAACGTTGTAGGTATTTTGAATTTAAAAATTCTCGTTTGATTTTAAATTTTTTGTGAAAAATGAAATGTTGCCATATTTGGCATATACAAATACATATGTTTGTAGCTATGTACATATACTCGTTGTAGGTATTTTGAATTTAATAATTCTCGTTTGATTTTAAATTTTCAATTTCCAATTTTTCTGAAAAATGAAATGTTGCTATATTTGGCATATGATGCATTGAAGATTTTAAATATATTCAATTATTTTGTTGTTGTTATTATTGCGTATTGTTTGTTATTTGTACGCATCAAGTACAAACACAATCAAAAATTAAAAGGTAGGTATTCAAAACTAGGTCGATTTTTGTTTTAAACGGCTAAATAGGGTGTAACTGCATTGAAATTTTAATTTTCATATGAAAAGATACCTATAAATAAATAAATACCTAGGTACCTATAATATAACATAAAACTACGTTGAAAAATTATCCTTACAAGAGTGTCAGTGCCTAAATTGGAAAGGTATAAGCTTAATATATGTATGAGGTATTATGATGACATAGTAGTAATTTGGACAGAATGGAAGTGTTTCTTGTGTGGAGATATCATTATGATAACATTAATTGCTTCTGTGAGTCTTTTTGATTCATATAGTCCAGAACATTTTACTTTTTTCAGTTTTAATCTTTTAAGGTCTTTTCTTGTAAAAGATTCAAATGGATATCTTATTAGAACATATAGCCCATTTGACTCTAGTACATGAGAACTTACCAAGGAATTCGTAGATAGTTTGAGGTTTAGCTGCAAGTATTGACGCAATCAAAATTATTAACGAATAGCTTATCCAGAAAAAAATCTTTTGAAAACAAAAGAGTCCCTTTTAAAGTAAATGGTGATTTTTAAGCTATTATCTTTTTGGCAACACTGGTTTAAACAACTGACGCACGTTTCGTGTTTTGTTTCACTGTCAAACATCTTCAGTTTGGTCTATAATTTAACCATGAATTTTGATTGCGTCAATACTTGCAGCTAAATCTCAAATCCTCCGATATCAAACTAATGTCATGTTAATGTTGTAAGTAAGACACTCTTGAAACAAGGTGCAAACTCGGCATACAATGCTCTAACAATTATGTTTGAATCCTTTACAGAAAAGACCTCAAAAGATTAAAACCGAAAAAAGGAAATGGTCTGGACTAAATGAATTGAAGAGTCTCACAGAAGCAATAAATGTTATCATAATGATATCTCCACACAAGAAACACTTCCATTCTGTCCAAAATAGTACCATGTCATCATGATACCTCATATATTAAGCTTATACCTTTCCAATTTGGGCATTGACACTTGTAAGGTTAATTACCTAACATAGTTTTATATTATACTAGCCGACCCGTGCTCGCGTTGCTTCGCAAATTGTAACCAACATATTCTTTTTGTACTTATGGATTTTCTTCCGATGTTAGCCTTTCTTTTACCCATTTTATATTTCTATGCGATAAAAGAAAAACAACGAATTTAAGCTTGTTATGTACTCGTATTGAAAAAAAAATCAAAAAACACTTCCTTACCGAAATTAACACTTTAGAAAAAAAAACTTAAGTAAAATATTACGTAGTAAAGGCCAAGCCGCACGTGAAAACAAACAAAACCATTTCAATTTTTTAGTTGAAATTAGAACGAAATTTTTGTCTATTTTCTTCTTTTCTTTCTTTTATTCATACCTAGAAACGTTTTTTTGCAACCGAAAAATATAGTTTGCGGTAAAAAAAAAAAAAATTGTGTTTTTAATGTTCTCATACATCTATAGGTATGCGTGTGTAAATATCCATAGACACATTTTTTAATTCATCTCCTCATGTTCAGTGCAGTGCAACTGACTTAACCTACCCACATTTCTGTGCTCTTTTTATCGACGTCATTGTAAGTACCTTCTTCGACTTATTTGTAAAGAAAATTGTAACTTAATTTCAGTTTTATTGTTCGAGGAAGTGATACAAAATTGGTAATTCAAGCTATTATAATAAAACTTTTTTTTATTTTTAAATTGGAAGAATTATAATCTATTCACTTCCTCGAACCAGAAAAATAAAAAAGATCTAATTTTTCTTTAGATAAATCGGCATTTCATGTGCACGGCACTGTAGTTAATTAAATGTCCATAGTAACTAAAAAAAAGAGCCCACACTGCTCAGCGATGTGACGATAGAATTAGAGAAACAAAAAAAATGCGTGAAATATATATACAGAAAAATTGAATATATGTAGGTAGGTAGGTAAGAGAAAAAACGTAACTATTAAATGGAACACATATTTAGAGAGAAAGAGCATGGGAAGAAAAGAAAATTAAAAATGTTGAAATGATAATGAAATGGAACAAAGCAGCGACCTCGCGATTGTGATGGAATCTAATTTCCTGAATAAAATAAATTCAAAAAGTTTATAATTTTATAATTTGTTTTTATTTATTTCTCAGGTTATATGTTTAACTTAGAAGTGATTTTAGGCTTAAAATTTGCGCAACAATATTGACTTTATGAAGCAATGCTAATCTTTGTCGATTATTGTATAGGTTTTAAGATATGAGTGGTTGTATAAGTCAACTAATGAAAAAAAATTGACAAAAAATGTAAAATTAGTAAATATTTAAGTTTGACAAATAATTAATGAAAAAAAATCAAAGCCATAAACACTCTCATAACAATATAGAAAATAATAAAATATATTTCAAATAAATCGGTTGACTACTTTCTGAGATCATGCTTTACAAACTTTAAAATGGTTTCGCTTTTATATAATAGTATAGATTATATTTATTTATTTAGGCACATGTTTTTATATGAAAATTAAAAATTCAATGCAGTATATCCTATTAAGCCGTTAAAAAAACAAAAAACGACCTAGTTTCAAATACCTTCAAATGTATGCAATTTTGATTGTGTTTGTAGTTGATACGTACAAATAACAAATAATACGCAATAATAACAACAACAAAATAATTGAATATATTTAAAATCTTCAATGCATCATATGCCAAATATGGCAACATTTCATTTTTCACAAAAATTGAAAATTTAAAATCAAACGAGAATTATTAAATTCAAAATACCTACAACGTTAAAGTATACATAGCTATAAACAAATGTATACATATGCACAAGCACATATCCTCTACAGTCACACGTGAAAGCAAAAAAAATGTAAAGAAATATTATTCCTTCTTGGTTTGACATTTGCATTTTGGCTATCTCCCTCGAACATTTTAATGCTTATAAAACTTAAACAAATTTTTTTCTCATTCTTTCTTTAGTAAAAATTTTGTCTCATAATAGTACTATAGTAAATATATATACAATGGCATGACCGTAAAATCATTCCTCTTCAAGTATAATATGCATACACCAGTGGCGATGGCACCATATAAGTCTATTCCCATCGACTTACCTTTTGTAAATCTCAATATCAACAAACAAACTTCATGCAACATGTATATAATCAAATCATACAAAAGCAACGCTAGCGACATCGGCATTACTTTACAATAATTCAATCAACATGTATTTTCTTCTTTAAAGGTATGCCGGGTTATTATTTTATCTCTCAATAGAACAAATTTGTTTTCTCTCCCGTTTCCGCTTTTACTTCTCGCTAAGCGTGTGCTTCTTTATTCAACCAACGCTTTCTTAAGCATAGAAATAACCCGATGCCCACCGACTTTCAGGGATGAATTTGTATGTATCTGAAAATTCACCTGATGCTTGTGCAAAAACAAACAAGTGTGTTGGAAATGGGGAAATACACATTGCGCATGTCAGGTTTAGCCTCTAAGCAACAACGTTGGCGCACTACACTTGTTATTCATTTTCATAGAGTAAACAAAAATTCAACCATTTTGTATAGGAAAAAAGGCAAACGTAACCCGTCTTTCATGGACTTATTGGACATTTTCCTTCATTCTCGAAGGATGAAGTTTAAGCAGTAGGGGTTGCCACTTGTAGAAAATTACGTAGTGGAATAATTTTTGACAGAAAGTTACTGTAATTTTAGTAAAGTGGTACAAGTGGCCAAAATGAACTAGGCAACTGAGATTTTGTTTTAAAATACAGTTTACAAGCAGATTGCAGTGCAAGGTGCATAAATAAAAGTGTTAACGAAATTAATATTAATAGAAGATACAAAGTTAATTAAAGTTTTAATTGAAAGTGATTTGTGAAAAGTGGTTGTTTAAATTTTAGTTATCCAAAAGTCACAATGGCTCTGATAAGATTAGATTGCTGTTTGACAGATTTTCTGTTAAATGAAAATAATAACTTTGAAAAACTTAATTTCTTAAAGAAAAAAAAAGTGATAGAAGTAGGGCGCTCTACCCCTCCTTTGAAAATAGAATACAAAAGAAAAGACGGTTTCGTTTCCCATTTCAATCTTTCATTATATCAAAAATATTCATGGTTGACCGGAAGCTGCAAATTAAACAAAATGTTTTGTTTTCCTTGTCTTTTGTTTTCCAACTCCCCCAGTGTTTGGAGCCGCACAGGTTACGCGGATATTAATAATGTTTTTAATTCGGCAAACAAGCACATAAAGACGGAAAAACATATTCGCAGTTGTTTATCACTGCATGATTTTGGTCATAACCGAATTGAAATTTCTTTAGGTAATTCCTTTGTAGCTCATAACAAGAAAGTTGAGCGGAATAAAAAATTAATGGAGCGTTTTATAGATACAGTAGTTTTGTTAGGTAAACAAGAGCAGGCATTCCGAGGTCACGATGAAAGGCCGGATTCCAATAATCGTGGAAATTATATTGAGACTTTATTGTATCTCTCAAAGTATGACTCTTTAATGGAAACTCATTTAGAACAAAACTCCAGTGCACAGAATCCACATTTTTCGGGGCTCTCAAGTGATATACAAAATGATTTGATTCATAGTATCGCTGCAGTGATTAAATCTGAAGTTAAAATGGAAATAAGTAAAGCAAGATTTGTATCCATTATGATAGATGAAACACCAGACGTAAGCCATAGGGAACAACTTAGTGCAATATTACGGTACTTGTCTGGGGATGGAATAGAGGAACGTTTCGTAGGTTTTTTTAACGTGAGCGAGTGTCGAAACGCAGATGAGCTTTCAAAACATATTTTTAAAATACTCGATTCGTTCTCTTGCAAGGAAAAGTTAATTGGTCAATCTTACGATGGTGCCGCAGTTATGTCAGGGGAAGTAGGAGGTGTAAAAAGAAAAGTTCTTGATATATGTCCAATGGCAAACTTCATTCCATGCTATGCACATGTGTTAAATCTAGTTTTATCACGCTCACTTGAAAACATTTCCGAATTAAAAGTTTTTTTTGGCAGTATAAATACTATAGTCCGTTTTTTTAATAAATCAACTAAACGTTCAAATCTTTTAAAACAAATAGCCAACCGACGAATGCCAGGTGTATCGGAGACTCGCTGGCACTACCATTCGCGAATTATAAACGTCATTTTTAATTGCAGATTAGATATTATTGAAACCTTCAACCAAATTTTAGATAACCCAAACGAATGGGATAATGATTCTCTTTCTATAGCCGAAAGCTTATCTATTAAATTAGAAAGCAAAGATTTTTGCTTTTTTCTCACAATTCTCTCCGAAATTTTTGCGAAAACTGATGTTCTTTTCAATTTGATTCAAAATAAACAAACGGATGTTGAAATCGCAAAAAGAGAAATAGAATGTTTTGAGTCTTGGCTTGGTTCTGATTTCTTAGAGAAATTTGAATCAATTTTCGAAAGTCTAAACGATTGCGCAGAACCGCCACGAAAAAGAAGATTACTTCAAATAGATTCAAAAACGCGCTATAAACGCCTTTTTGTAGAAATTAAAGATAATATTATAGGTCAACTTAATATAAGATATAAATCTTTTACTAATTTAGTATTCTTAGATTTACTTAATAAATCGAAATATGATTCTTTTGCAACAACAATGCCGGATGAAAAAATATCTTCTTTAATAAATATTTTTCCTGGAATATTCGATTTTGCGGCTTTAAAAAATGAACTTAAAGTTTTGTATACAACTCAATCCCTTCGTCACCTTGAAGTTGTAGCTCTCCATAAACATTTAAAGAATGATATGTTACGTGACACATTTCCGCAAATTTTTAATTTAAGTAGATTGTTTTTAACACTTCCGATAAGTGTTGCTTCAGTTGAGAGATCTTTTTCAGCTCTCAAGAGAATACATACTTATTTAAGAAACGCCCAAGGACAAAGTAGACTTTCCGACCTAGCATTAATTTCAGTAGAAAAGCAGCTCCTCCTTAAAATTAAAAGTAAGCCCGACTTTTACGAAAAAGTCCTTGTAGAATTTAACAAAAAAGGTCGTAGATTAGCTTTAGAATTTAAATAAAACAACTTTTCACATTTTTAATTTTAATGCTTTTATTTTTTTAATTGTAAATGATATATATATGCTGAAAATTATATTTTTATTATATCTATTATATCTTTTATTTTAGTTATTTTAATTTCCTAGTGAAAAAAAGTTTTGAAGTTCCTTTTTTTTTCTTTTTTATTCATTTTAATTTATTCATTGCATTTGCATCTGCCAAAAAGGTTTCTTTCGAAGCCGCTTTTGTTATGCGTTAAGATCATTGAAACTTAAATATGAAATGACTTGAGGTATAACAAAATTGGCTTGAATGTTCAAACTTGTAAGGCGTTATTACCAAAAATGCAATTTATTTTGTTTTTTTTTTCTTACTTGCAAGAAGAATATTACTTAAGAAAACACTTTGCCCGAAAAAAAGTAAGTACATTTCTGATATTTTTTTCTAGTCACTCATTTTTCTCCGACTTACCTTTAGAAAAAAGTCACGCCTCGCCACTGGCATACACACATATAATGTCAAAAGGTTCTTTCTATTGTCTCCCTCAATCTTCTTCTACATTTGCATATGTTCTTCTCTATTTTCTATTCTTTAATTATTGTTGAATTTTCCCTCACATTCTCAACTCTTCCCATCTATTGAGGGGTATAAAAAAAGGGATCAAATTCTTTCATCTCCACGCCTCTCAGATGTCGCTTCGATCGTTCCTCTTCATGAGAGTACTATAAGAAATATATATACAATGCTTCACGTAGTGAAAATGTCCGATTGGGATTTGCCTCGTAAAAGAATGTGAACCCAAAGGACTTAAGAAGCCACATATTTTCAATCAATGCATCAACTTACCATATTCCAGAAATGGTAAAATTATAACACATCAATTTGTGACAATTTTACTGACCAGAATTGTCATGATCGCAAGGCTACTTCAAAGTAAGTTTCACATTAACAACAAAACTTAAAAGCACTAATTGATGTGTTTTTTTTTAGCTATAAATCAAAACGAAGCTTAGAAGTCGATTTGACTTCTGCCATTCAGTTGATACGACGATATGCTTAGAATCTCATCCATAATTAGTAAAAATTCGTCGTGGCGTACCTAGTTTTTAAATGAAGTTGTAATTTTTCAAAATTGTATTTAATTGAGTATAATTTTTGTTTTTAAAATTCAATGCCATTATCATTATAGATTATAGGTTTTAAAATTTATATTACAGCTAGATTCTAAGTTGAGTGAAATTAAATCTAAATCTAAATTGAAAATCAAGTGAAATTGTTTTTTAGGGTTCTATCATTATATGAAATGTATCAAAAAAACATTTTGATTGACTGTCATAATTTGTCATTGTATATACAATGAATTTGCATAATTTATTTTGTTTTGTTCTTTTAATTGTTTTAGATTTGTTTTGTTCTTTTAATAAAATAAACATACAAAATATGAGTGCTGTATTCATTTCTACCGTTTTAAAGCAAAAATATGATATACAAAAGTTGCATGCTGACAGATGCATCTAATTCAATAGATATTGGCGATATTGTATGTAATGAAAATTAAAATACAAACTTTTTTGCTATTTTTTAAGATTTTAATCGTATTACCGGATTAATAAAGACGATTTCGAATGTTATTAGGAACGCTTGCGCGGTATCTTGAGAGATTTGCGATTCGTTTTGGAATGTAATTGTCAAAGATCGGCTGGGAAAGACTGATGTTGCTATGTGTCGAAAGTTTTGGCACGTGTCTTTAAAGTTTAAGAGAGTTTCATGAATTTGGATAGCCTCTAAAAGTCGTATATGTATGTTTTGAGTATGTCATATAGCTATAATAAAATTAGTTTTGATATTTAAGGGAACATTAATAAAAAATTAACGTTTTCGATCATTAAAGGATACTGTATCGAACTGAAAGAGAATAGAGCTTTCAGGTTCGATGAGAGACGCTTTTTGCTTTCCTGTGAGAAAGCGAAAAGCTATTTTCATTTTGTTAGTCACACGAAAGAACTCGACCGAGTCGGTCAATCGAGAGGTATCGAGAGGAAACGTTGAGTTTGGTTTTAATTTAATTGAATAAAGGAAAGATCGTGGTTTTTTGGGCATTGCCTTTTTCCACGTTAAATATTGTGTTTTATTTTACTCTTGTTCGGGTTTTTCTTTATACAGTCCACTGATCTAATGCCGTCGAAAACATTGGTCATTCGAGTAGGATATGTACCAGTGTCGGGAATCGAAAGAAAAAAATAATAATAGAAGTTTATGGAAAGAAATACATACATACATATGTATATGGGTAAGAGCAGGGCCGGCCCCAGCCAAACTTGCGCCCTGTGCAAGATTTGTAGAAAGCGCCCCTTTTTTATATTTTGTTTACACATAAACTGATACACAAGCATAAGCCTTTCCCACACTACCCAGGAGGTAGACTTTCAATGAGTATTTTTTATTGAGGTATCCCCAGGAGGCCTAAACCAATAAACTAAAACGCAGCGAAGAAATGAGCAGAGGGGAAACTTTTAAACTTGGAAACTTACTTTTCTGCCCTTACATTTTGCAAATTCAGAAATGAGATCATCAAAGTCTAAAGAATTTAATAATTTCTTTTCAATGGACATTATAGATAAACCTACCAATCTCTCTTGAGTCATGGTTGTCCTAAGATAATTTTTAATAATTTTAAGTTTAGAAAAACTACGTTGTCCTGAAGCTACCGTGACCGGGATTGTATTAAGGATGTGGAGAGCAATTACTAAATTCGGAGCAAAATCTTCAAGGTTTGAACTAAAAATAAAATTTAACACATCTAAACTTAAGCTTTGTGGTGTAACAAGCTGGGATATTACCTACGGTTAGCTCTTGAAACAATTCTTCTCCATCTAAATCTTTAAAACTATTTTATGTTAAAACATTCTGCAAATTAAGGCATGAAGCACGTACATTTTTATTTTTTAAACATTCGCTTATGTTACTTAAAAATGAAAAATTGATACTATGTATACGTATCAAACCTTTCAAGTATTTAAAAAAAAATCTACTTTAAATCTTTGTTTCGGGTCTAATAGATAGTTTCAGGACATTCCTCAGCATAAAGTATTTTTCTCCGTTGAGATCGCAATGATGAAGCTAGAGGAAACATATTTGGTATTTCTAGGGAACTAGCAATACGTTCGGTTAATTGAACATACCTACTCATTAAATTTTTCATCGGAACGCATTAAAATCAAACTGTTTTTTGTATTTCCTAAAACTGTTATGCCAGTTGACAGATTAACGGATAAACTTTGCAAATATTTACTAGTTTAGTTTATATTTTCTAAAATATCAAACCAAATTAGCAGGCAGCAAATAAATGTACCTAAAATCAAACATTTTATTTCCTAACGATTCTGCAATGTTTTTTGCCTCTAGATTTCTTAATTCTATAAGGCCTCATATATTTCTTCTTAATTTGTTTTTAAAGGCCTCAATGCATCTAACCTGCTCTCTCATCTAGTCTCAGAAGGGGGTTTCAAAGTATGACTTGGAATTTTTTTCTTATAAATATCCCACCTCGTTGTGGAACTTGAAAAAAAGTTATACAAACATTGAATTGTATCGAAAAATTTAACTGCATAAAATGAGCAGCGAGCAGCATCATTAACCACTAAATTTAAGGAATGCGGGCAACATGGAACGAAAAATGCTCTTGGTTCCAGGGTTCGAATTCGATTCTGAACACCCGCTTCTTTTCCTTTCATATTCGAACCATTATCATAACTTTGGCTTCGACAGTTACTTATTAAAATTCCATGTAATTCAAGCTTGTCTAAAATCAACTGAGTCAGTCACATTACGGTCTTGTCACAAAATACGTCACTTCTATTAAAAACTGGTAGCTATTTATTTAATATTAATTAACCAACAAAGCGAAAAAACAATTGAAACAATCTCCATTCTGCACCAGACTAGATATACATTAAAAGTAGCCGTTACAACAGTCATTAACTTTCAAAAAAAAAAAAACAAACTGCCTGCGCAAGAACAATTCGACTCCAAATAGAATCATCCCTCTTTAATTTTTAAGCTCTATGCTCCTTTTCCATTCTATTAAAAAGTTCATCTCCTGTAATCAGGCACTTAACTCTTACACAGTGTGCAAGTGCAATAAGAAAACCTGCACGCTCTTATCCATATGATTCCGTATAAATAAGTTTTTTTTTTTTAAATATCTCCCATGTTAGTTTCGATACTCAGTGTGCAAAAAAGAAAACTTGCACATCCATTCACCATTTGTAGCAAAGACACCTACCTACCTAATTTCCAAATATATCACCCTGTTCATACAAGAGAAAAAATCTCAACACAAAAAAGTTCCATGCTACCTCATATGTGCAAGATATATTTTATGCACACCGAGTCCCAAAATTAACATAGAGAGTATGACGAAGCAAAATACTTATTCATATTGAATCGTATGGGCTAGAACGTGCAGGTTTTGTATCACGCACCGTACCCTGTATGTGAGATTCACATGAGACATTGTGAGCACGGTTGCCACTTGAAAAAAAATTGCATGACCAAAGCTGAAAATAAAAATGACGATGTGTACCAAAAAAGGACCAAAATAATTTGTGTCCGCAATGGCTTTTAACTTGCCATAGAAAGTTATTGTAATCGGTCCGATTTCTTGAATTGAAAATTTTGACATTTCTCGACGTTTCAAGGTTCTTAGAGTCTAAATAAAAGATTTTTAGAGAGATATCTGTGCGTGCGTTGTACGTACGTTCGGGAAGAATAACGTTTTTGACATCTGGTAAAATTTTGAGAAAATCGAATTGAAATTTTTTTACAAAAGATAAAAACCTTAAAAAAACAATAGTAAAACTTGGTAAAAATTTACTTTCGACTTAAGTATCTCTTCAAAAATTAAAAAAATATTGGCTTTAACCTAATTTTATCTCACAGAAAATATTGTGTCCGACATTCCGTAAATTGCGCATAAAAATCCAACAGTCAGTTTTTTTCATAAAAAATAAAATCTACAAAAAGTAGTACGCAAATGCTACGAAAATTTGGTAAAAATTGGTTTTCGACTAAAAATCTCGTTAACAAGAACAGATATTGAAATCAAACTATTTCATCATACTCAAAATATTGTTGGTAATTTTTAATTTTTTTAGAATAATTCAACTAACAACTAGCAAATCACGAAAGCCTACAAACCTTTTAAGCAAGACAAATCGGCAGACGGGATGGAAAGTTTTCAGTTTGGGACGCACCCCAGCCTCTTTTTTTTAAGATAACAATATGTTAACTTTATGTCAGGAGATCGAATACTATCGCTTAATAAAATTCATATAAAATAAATTAAAAAAAATGTTTTTGTAGACCAAACGCTATGGTTATTTTTGTCATCTTGACGCTCTTTGGCCAGCATTATATTATTAATGGTACCCAAATTAAGTCTGCCTTTCGTTTTTATCAAAGTTAATTCAAAAAAATTCCTCTCGGCAGCAGCTGAGCTGTGAGGAAGTAACATCAAGTTATAAACGAACTAACTTAAATTTTGAAAACAATATTCATTTGAAGCGTTTTTATGATAATTGAACTTTTCCCAAAATTCTTTAGGTATGTATTATATTTTTGAGATTATAAAAGGAATAGTTAGAGTTATTTTTTTCAATTTCTTAAAAAAAGGACCAAATGGAATAAAAAATGACCATGCGACCAAGTGAGAAAATAATGACCAAATTTGGTCTTAAAAGACCAAACTGGCAACCGTGATTGTGAGTTCTCATCTACAAAGAAAACAACAAAAAAAATATGTGCTGTTTACTGTGTCTTTGATGTGTAGTAGAAAGTAGCACAGAATACAGAAACCTACCTGCTCTCTTTTTTCAGAGACATTTTTTGTGTTGAGATTTTTTTCTTTTTTTCTCTTGTACGAATAGGGTGAAATATTTGGAAATGAGGTAGGTAGAATTTTTAGTTCTGCGATATCTTGAGTTAAATTTTCATTGAATGCAACAATGAAAGTGATGTTAGTTAGTGCGCAAGAGATAACTTAGGACAGTTGTGATGGATGTTTTTTTGAGATTATTTTAAGAATGTTTATGGTTAAAGAATGGCAAATATGTAGTAGTACATATTTGTTTGCAAGATCAGATTACAGTTTCTTGCTCCTGGCAATGCTCCCCCAGAATTCTGCGCCCTGTGCATTTGCACATCTTGCACATATGCTTTGTCCGGCCCTGGGTAAGAGGCTACACAAAAATCACGTACGCCACCAAGCAACGATAGTATTCGGAGAGAATCGGTAAGTCCGTTTTTTATTTTTATTTTTCTTCTACTTAACGGACGAGAGAATGCTGGATACGACGCGACAGCTCATTGGAAAAAACCCAATGATGCAGCTGCAAAACAAACTCCGTTAGGGATCTTTTTCTTTTTTTCATTTTCCCCTTTTAGGTTATTATAGAACAACAAACTTGTGTGCGGTTACATACCATGATACAACTAAAACAGATAGCGCATTCGCGTTTCTATTTTTGTTTCGTTCTGCGCATCTACGTCACGGACACTCAACGAGTTTGACGTTTATTATTCAGTATGTGAAATCAAAACAAATCAATTGCACTAATTTGTTTAGATATTTTGTTATTATAATAAAATGTTAATATTTCTAATATTTTTCATTTAGGTAAATGGTTTTAAATGGTTAATATTTGTGTTTATTCGTAAGTTAAAGAAAATTTGTGTGTTTGAGTGAAAGAAATTAATACAAAATCGAAGTAAATGAAGAGTATGGTGTATTTTTTTTCATTTTCATTCGGATGCAATTTTCTCTATGGAATCACCTGGAAGATTGTTTAATTAGTGATAAATGGTTAGATAAAAGATGTGATGGTCTTTTTAAATCATTGGTTTTTCAACCTTTTATTTAATAAATAATTTGTTTGTATTTTCTTTTCCTTTACAGTTTGTTTTCCGTGATTTGTCTGTTCAGTTTTCGCATTCGGAAGTACATACGACAACGAAAGAAAAAGTTCATAACCCTCTCATCGCATTCGATCGTTGCTTTCTCGGCAACTTCAAGTAAATGCTGTAGTTAGGACAGATGTAAATGACTTCAGCTTCTCCATTTACTGCATTAAAAACATTTTGTAATGCAGCAAAGTGAGCCATAATTGTGGGATTTGCTTAAGACAAGCCTCCTTCGTCCAAATGATTTACCCAAGAGCTTTCGTCTGGTTCAATTTGTTCC
Source organism: Eupeodes luniger (assembly GCA_951509635.1). NCBI lineage: Eukaryota > Metazoa > Arthropoda > Insecta > Diptera > Syrphidae > Eupeodes > Eupeodes luniger. Next base: position 900,543 of record OX608076.1, on the reverse strand, counting down.
AGTTTTAGTATGGTGTTTTTAAAATGATGGCAAATGTAGCCAAGCAAGTTTTCCAAACCATCGTAATTAAATGGGAGATTTTCTTCTGGCTCAGAAGCAATAGGCATGCTATTGTCGACTTTGTCAACGACAAAAATCCTTCCTAAAAAAGCGAATATTGTTAAGATGAGTCGATTATTAGATTGTGAGATCAAACCTGGTATTAGTCCTTAACTCTGTTTTGAGTTGCTCATTTTCTTCGCGTTAGGTTTTTCTAATAAGTTTATAAAAACAAATTATTTTATACAATTTCAGAATGCATGGATAGTACGATTAAGATTTTGTTCCTATCATAAATGCCTACAAATATTATTAGATATGTAGGTACTTACAATTGTTCAATTAGTACATCAAATTGAGCTTGTTTTAATTGTGGATGTGAAATATTTTCCGTCAAGTTATCATTTTTGCATTGCTGTTCAGGCACGTTTTCATGCTCGAGCTCAATGGGAACCAGCAACCCACTCACTACATCTTTTTGCTTTTACAGCTCCATTCTTTTCGAGCGCTTTGTTGTGTCAGGCTCAGACTACAGGCAGTTGCTTTGCGTAAACCGTAGGAACTGCATCTGGTTTCAAAATCCGATACCTTGTGAATCCTATTGATATAAATCTATTTCAGATTCTTATTCTGAACTACTTTTTTTTTATTATATTACCCATTTCATACTTTGTATTTTTTATATAAACTTCTCGCAAAAAGTGGAGACTACAAATTCTTGCAGTTAGAACATTAATTGTTTCCTTGCGTTTGGTGAACAAGGTCCATTGCTTCGAGAGATTTAAATTTCTTTTTGGAAATTTATGAAAGCTGGAATCTCTGGTTATTTTATTTCTTTTCTTTCGTTGCAGTCAAAAACAGAACAAACAGCCATGTTTATTAATAAATGTTTTTTTGTTTAGTATAAATTATAAACAATATCACTTTAAAAAACTTTATTGATTTAAAAATTCACTTCCGTTAACATTTTTAACAGAAAATAGAGTGAAATTGCACCAAAAATTCTAACTCTCTTCAATTGATTGAGTGTCCGTGACGTCACGATAGTTTGACAACCAAAACCTAACATGCGCAATGCGCTATCTTTTTTAGTTGTATCATGGTTACATATACATACCATAAGCCACACCCCTAACGAGAGATACACAGAATACACAGTACTCGTACGCGAGACGATAGATACACAGAGAGACACACAAAATGCAATGCTCGTGCGCGAGACGATAGATACACAGAGAGATACACATAATCAGTGTTGCCAAGTTGACCTGTTTCATGTCAAATTTGACAAGATTTCATCGCTGTTGACATGAAATGAAATACAAATCTTGTCAAAAGTGTTTTGACTTGTTTTTTGACTTTATTTAAAAATTCAATATGCAACTTAACTTTTTGTTAAAATATTTTAAAATACATTTCAACTTCAGTGTAGGCCGAGTGTAATGTGTTGTACTATGAACCAATGGAGCAATCTTTGTTTCATAAAATGGAAAAACATAAAAGAGACGGTGGCTTTCTGGTGCGAAGTTTATTCGCATAAGGGTGCCAGTGGAGAAAATCCATTTAAGGAGTTGGCAAAGTTTTCTTTATCAATATTGGTTTTACCAATTTCGAATGCAGAAGTAGAAAGAATTTTTAGTCAATTAAATTTGATTAAAAAGAAACAAAGAAACAGAATGCAGCTGTTGTTAATTAATTCTCTTTTGACGATAAGAAATCATTTGCGCAATAAAAACTGTTGCAATAACTTTGCAATTCCTGCAGAAGTAACAAAAAAGTTGGAACTTATGCTATATACAAAAATATAGATATAACCAATAAAATTGAATGTGATAGCTCAGATTTTGAAGATCTTTAACTTTATGTACCTTAACTTAAGTACCTATGTACCTATTTTTATATAATAATAATTTATGAAATATTATTTATTTAAATTAACTCGTTGAATTGAAATTGAAATACTTTTTTTGTTTTGTTTATAATTAATAAAATGTATTTATGTTATCATTAATGTTTGGTGTTTTGATATTTGACTTTTTTTTTGACTAGAAACCAAATTTTCAAATATTTGACTTTTTTTTGACTTGATTTGGAAGAGGCAAATAAAGTCAACAAGTCAGAATTGACTTTATTTAGAATTTCGACTTGGCAACACTGCACATAATATGTATAGCGCAGATGGTTCACGCAGTGGTGAATGAGAATCTTCATTCAATGTGCGTCGTTCAACGAAGTAAGTTGGGTTTTTGTGTATGGAAATTTAAAGACGAGTAATTAAAGAGTTATATTTACATAAAATAAAATTTTGATCGAAAGAAAATAAAAATTGGAAAGATTCACTTTCATCAATTCAGCTGAATAAATACGAGAGGCGAGAAAATAAAACAAGTTTTTTGAAAAGATTAAGGAGAGGTAAGAAACAATTTTTTTTGGGTACAGTTTCGTGTGTGTTGTTGCTGTGTGTCGGCAAATTGTCGCCGGTCGATAGAGGAGAGTGTTTTTCGGTTCGGAAAAAGAAAATAACGGACAGAAAATGCGACAAAACGCGTTAAATTATTTAGAACAACGTTCTCAAACATGTTTATGCGAGACGTTTGTGCGAGAGAGGAAAGAACAACGTTCTCAAGCATGTTTATGCGAGACGTTTGTGCGAGAGAGGAGAGAACAACGTTTTCAAAGCATGTTTATGCGAGACGTTTGTGCGAGAGAGGAAAGAGCAACGTTCTCAAAGCATGGTTATGCGAGACGTTTGTGTGTGAGAGAGCTTGCAAGCAGGAAAGAAAACACAACTAAAACAACACCAGCAACAGCACACCCCAGGAGCGGATTGAGTCGTGACTTTTTCATTTATAGTTTATTTTTATTTTGGATTGAGTCGGGTCCTTTTCGTTTTATCTTTGAAAAATATTTTATATTTATTTTTATGTTTTCGCTTTTTTTGTTTATATATATATTATTTTAAACAAGAAAAGTCCGACCCGATTCTCCATATATATATTATTTTTCAGCATTTATTCTTTTCAGCAATTGCTATGTCCATACAATTTAATGACATATGTTTTTTATATAATTAAAGGAAAGAACGAGAGATGGAGCCAGCCGAAGAAAATTATGGCTACCTTTTTCAAGCGGCTGTTAACGCCATCGAGAGGACGGTGTCCTTTTGCCGTTCGGAGAGGTTGGGCGCCTGCCCAAAGGAAGGAATTGCCGTAAGGCTGGAGGCTTTGGTAGAGTCGTGGGCCCAGCTAAAGGCTAAAGGCTTAAAACAGCCGAAGTGGAGAGGAAGATGGCGGAGGCCGAGGAGTCATACTTCAACGCCTCAGCCATCTTTAAAGAGAGGGTCAAGGAATGACGCCGTGTATAGGTGTCGATGCCATTTTCACAGCACGACGTGAAAAATACCTGGGGGGAATTTGATGGCGTCATCACAAAATGGCAGGGATTCCGGGATAGATTCCTTGCGGCCGTCCACGAGAATAAGAACATCTCGCCTGCGTACAAGTTTGCGTATTTGAAAGGCTCCTTAACCGGAAAGGCAGCTCGGACGCTGGGAGAGTGGCAGCTCACAGAAAGCAACTACGCTGTGCATTGGCAGCGCATCAACGAGGTGTATAGTCGACAATACGCTACCCGTAGGGAGCTGCTTCGGCAGTTCTTCAGGCTACCATCGTTGATGGAGCATCCGCGAGCTGCAGAATTGGAGAGGATGTCGAATGTGACACATGGGACGATGCGGCAGCTAAAGGCTCAGGGTATCCACACAGAAAGCTGGGATATGATTGTTGTCCACATGCTGCACGAGAGAATGGATGGAGAAACGGCCTGCAAGTGGGAGGAGAGCAGGACTTCAGAGCAACCGACTGTGCGAGAGGTATGTGCATTTCTGGAGAAGAGGGCAACAGCCCTGGAAAGTGCCCACAGTGTCCGACGAAGGGAAGCGCCGATGCCATCAACATCGGCTCAGGCCCTAGCAAGTGGGTGGAAAGAGGAGAGAACCAACAAGGGAGGAAAGAAGAAGCCATGCCAAGCTTGTGCTTCAATGGATCATCCAATATGGACCTGTCCAGAGTTTTTAGCTTTGAGTTTGGCAGGACGATACAAATTCGTCCAATCGAGAGGGGTCTGCACCAATTGTTTGAAGACAGGCCAAATGCCGAAAGACTGTTTCCAGGGACCGTGCACTAGGTGCCCTGGGAAGTAGATGCACAACAGCGAGCTTTGTCCCATCAAAGGCGTAAAGAAGAGCGAGGCAGCATTTCCAGTTCAGCTGCAATTGAGGAAACGGCAAACTGCCGCTCAGAAAGACAAGAAGGGGAGAGATGACTGACTAGAGGTCGTCCCAGCTAAGCGCCCGAAGATAGTCGAGAGGATTAGTAGGAAAGACGAGAGAGCGAGAGAACAGGATAGTAGAGAGGGAGAATCCTGTGATTCTAGCGAGAGACTGTCATGGGCAGATTTCAAAAGAAATAATAAAAACTCAATGTCATATTATTCCGAGAGTTTTATAGATAGGGAAAGAGCAGGTCAGACAATTATGCCGACGGCACAAGTTATGATTAGGACAGAAGGGAGAGATTATGGCCCCGTGCGGGCCCTGTTAGATACTGGAGCTCAACCGAATTTGGTGAGTTACCAGCTAATGGAGAGATTGGCGCTTGACAAAAAGCAAGCGGCGAGAGAGGTCGTAGGTATCAAAGGGGAACCACTTCATATCAAGTACTATACAAGGCTAAAGGTAGGGCAATGGTTTAACTCACAGATTACGATAGAACAAGAATTCTGGGTGTTGCCACAGCAAGAGAGATGGCAGCCGATGACTTTAGCGTTTGAAAGGAGATGCCCGGTTGAATTAATACCACAGGGTTCTCCATTGGCTGATCCCGAATACTGGAGAGGAGTGCAAATTGATTTAATACTTGGATGTAGATTTATAGCAGAAATGTTTGCTTCAACCATGGAAAGACAGGCAGCTGGTATGTTGTGCATGGAGACTATATTTGGCAAAATAGTTCTTGGACAGATGAAAGAGTCAAAGTATATGACAAGAGCCCAGCAGGCATACGTTGTATCGCCGAGCAATGAAGAGCTGCACGCAGCACTGAAACAATTGTGGACTCTCGACGAAGTTGGCAACACAATTTCGAGATGAAGAGAAGAAGAGTTGGTAGAACAAAACTTTATTGACACGTTTAGGAGAGACAACTCTGGAAGATTTATTGTCACGATTCCCCTCAAGGAATCAGGAAAGAATATTGGCACTACTGAGCTCGCAGCCAAGCGTAGGTTCTTTGCTCTGGAAAGAAAATTAGAAAAAGATGCAAACTTGAAAGAGAAGTATGTAAACTTCATGAGAGAGTACTAGAGAATGCGGCACATGACACAAGTTAGTGGTATGCCAAGTGGAGAGATCGTCTATCACATACCGCATCATTGTGTGACGAAGAAATTCCGAGTCGTCTTTGACGCAAGCTGCAAGACCGACAAGGGGATCTCACTCAATGAAGTGCAAATGATAGGAGAGAAGTTACAGAAAGATCTACACGAGATTCTGATGCGATTCAGAAGGCACAGGGTGGCGATTAGTGCAGACATCAAGATGATGTTCCGATTGACTCAGTGTTAAAAGGTGCAGGGTTTGAACTAAGAAAATGGAAATCAAACTCGAGAGCACTAGTGAAAGATATGGAATTCGAAGATGTTCTGTTCCAGGAAGAGGATAAGACATCGATACTTGGGTTAAAATGGCTATTACGTGAAGACAAATTCACTTTTGTGGTCAAAACCCCCAATACACAACAAGAGCTCATGACGAAGAGAAAAATCGTAAGCTGTATTGCTCAGCTATACGATCCTAACGGCTTCATTTCGCCAGTCACAATTAGCGGCAAAATCCTCATTCAAGACATATGGCGTCTGAAGACTGATTGGGATGAAGAACTTCCGAAAGAGATATTGGAAAGATGGACAGAATTCTGGAAAGAGATTGTCTTTTTGGAAGACATAAGGATAGATCGATGGATTGGAACAACCTCAAGAGTACGGAAAGAGATCCATGGATTTTCAGATGCGTCCGAGAAGGCGTACGGAGCGGTTATTTATGTTAGAACCGAACAGCCAGATGGAGAGACATGGTCCACGCTATTGACAGCAAAAACGCGCGTGGCACCATTAAAGACAGTGACAATACCACGTCTCGAGCTTGCTGCGGCAGAATTGCGGGGGAGACTGGTTGTAGATGTAATGAAGACGATGGAATGGAGAGGGTTGGAGTATCACCTATGGACAGATTCTCTGGTGGCATTACACTGGATAAATAAAATGCCATGTGAGTTGAAGACATTCGTCGCAAAGAAAGTTGCATCCATACAAACAAATACCGAGATCGAAAGATGGAGACATGCTGGGACGAAAGATAACCCAGCAGACCTTCTAAGTAGAGGAGTGAAGCCGTCGGCGTTAATCAAGAGTCGACTATGGCTGCACGGACCAGAGTGGCTCATACAACCCAAATCGAGTTGGACATCTGAAAATTTTACGCCAAATGTTTCAGATGGGGGGAGGGATGAGATGAAAGTGCTTACGATAATGAAGTTTTCAGAACCATTATCGATGCGTACGAAAGATGGAAAGAGTGTGTCTATAATTGAATACTCACACACGCTTGAAAAAGCGATAGGTATAACAGGGTTTATATTTCGGTATGTCAATTCACTAAGAGCAAGGGTAAAGTGACGGATAGAGGAGGAAAGAAAACATGAAAAGAATTATAGGCGCTCTAAGCGTCTGAGGGAAAGAAGCGAAAGAACATGTATTTAGCTGACATCTGTTGAAAAGAGTCAGGCAATGGATCATGTGTTACGGAAAGAACAGGAAAGATATTTTGGGAAAGACATTTCATATTTAAAGACAGGCAGGTGTTTACCGGAAAGAAGCAATATAGAATCTTTTAAACCCATACTAGATGAGAAAAGCATTCTAAGGGTTGGAGGACGTTTGGACAGAGCAAATATGAGATACGAGAGGCGACATCCAGCAATCGTACCTAGTGGTTCACGGTTGGCATGGCTGATCATGGATAGCGCTCATACAGCGACAAAGCATGGAGCTGTGCAGATCATGATGCAACATATACGCGAAAGATTCTGGATCCCAAGACTCAGAAGTGAATTGAGAAAGTTTTTACATAAATGTGTGGTATGTGTCCGATACAACCATCGTTTCGAAACGCAACTGATGGCGGACTTGCCGAGAGAGAGAATAACACCAGGAAAACCATTTCTGCATTCAGGGGTAGACTATGCAGGACCCTTTGAAATCAAAACGATAGATAGAGCTGGCGAGCAGATCGTAAGGCAGATGTGCTGGGTGTCTGTTTTCGTATGCTTGAAGACCAGAGCCGTACATATCGTGTCAGATCTAACATCAGTAGCATTTATCGCTTGTTACGAAAGATTTATTGCCCGGAGAGGAAGATGCGAGAGAATTTATTGCGACAACGGCATTGCTTTTGTTGGTGCAGCGAAAGAGTTGTGAAAAGCAAAAGAGCTCTGGCATGGAAAGGAGACGCTCGACTTTGTCGGTGCGAAGGGGACAGAATGGAGGTTCATGACTCCTGCGGCACCGCACCAAGGCGGGATTTACGAAGCAGCAGTCAAATCGATGAAGTTTCATCTCAAGAGAGTAGTGGGCCTGCGGGTCCTAGGGTATGAGCAATTCCTGACTCTTTTGGTAGGAATTGAGGCCATTTTGAACTCAAGGCCGCTGCAAGCGTTAAGCGACGATCCAGGCGACTTGCAGGCGCTAACGCCGGGACATTTTTTGGTTGGTGAACCATTAATCCTTCCACTGCCGTTTTTGACCGGCGAATTACCGAATTCTCATGGGGTAAGGCTTTGGAAAGAACGAAAGACAATGCTTGCACATTTTTGGACGAGATGGAGAGAGGAGTATTTAGTAACTCTGTTGGAAAGGAAGAAATGGAGAAGAGAGAAGCACGGTGTGAAGGAGGGACAACTATGCGTGATCAAAAGTGAGAACTTTCCACCATCAGCTTGGGCTTTAGGACGAATCCTGAGGGTAATAAGAGGGAAAGACGGTCTCGTCCGGAACGTAGTGATCCAGACTGCAACGAATCAGCTAACGAGGCCAGTACAGAAGATCTGCATACTGCATATTGCCAACGGAGAAAGATGGCGAGAGATAAATAATTATATATGTAATCATGTAATATTTAAGCTAGTTATAGAAAATGATAAATAATATGCGAAAGTGGTAGAAAAACTTAGGTTTTCGCCGGGACTGTATCGAACTGAAAGAGAATAGAGCTTCCAGGTTCGATGAGAGACGCTTTTTGCTTTCCTGTGAGAAAGCGAAAAGCCATTTTCATTTTGTTAGTCACACGAAAGAACTCGACCGAGTCGGTCAATCGAGAGGTATCGAGAGGAAACGTTGAGTTTGGTTTTAATTTAATTGAATAAAGGAAAGATCGTGGTTTTTTGGGCATTGTCTTTTTCCACGTTAAATATTGTGTTTTATTTTACTCTTGTTCGGGTTTTTCTTTATACAGTCCACTGATCTAATGCCGTCGAAAACAGATACAATAAAATTAAATAACATAAAGCTGATATTTCATTAGTTATTCGCTATGTTTCAAAGCTTTTTGTTATAACTTACAGGCTTTGAAGGGGTTATTAAAACCCTTTATGTTTTGTTAAAACACAGTGCGAGCGTCAGGAAAATAGGGAAGGATTTAAGAGGAGATACCGGTGTACATTGGTCTTAAAGTTTTGAATATGAAATGAGGGAAGAACAGAGTTGGCTGAAGCAAATTTTACTGCGCAGACATCATGTGAATCCTCGCTCATTAAGTTCCCATAATTTAGAAGATACTACCCTGTATGCATATTGTAAATATATGTATTTGTTTGAAGAATCTTAATGATTGTTTATGTATGTCATTCAATACTTGCCATTTGTGGTCCATTCAATTGCAAACTTACTTTGCTTAGTTAATCGTTAGATGCCTCTCTTGAAAATAAATATTTTTTCTTTTCAATTCATAATGTGTACATTTATTTTTTATAATTATACATAATATATTATAACACAAATGATAATAATAAATATACAATAATAATAATGAGGTTCTAGTTATGAAACAATATTAGCATTTCCACACTACCCATGAGGTATGCTTTTCAGTGCGTTAACCGAGTTTTTGATAAGGTGTTCGGTTTCCCCGGTAGGCCTATTGCACCATGCTTGGAGAAAAAAATATTAATACTTTTTATAAATACCATAATTAAAAGGTTATAAAAACAATAAAATAAATAAATATAAAAAACTACTTAATATCTAATATATCACAGGTCGAAAAAATTACAAATGCATAATTGTGAGCATTTTGTTCCTGAAATTAGGTTCTTTAATTCTTAAATTTATTAGTCTAACAACAAAGTGAATTCTAACTCTAATAAAAAATCTAAGAACAAAATTTGGGTCAAAGTTTTCGCAGCAAGAATAATGGGGATCAAACTGAAGAGCTTGAAAAAAGTATTTTGCAACTCCTTTCATATGACACAACGTGGAAAAATTCCACAAACTCGGGGGGCGGAGCAACGAGGTTCCAGTTGTGGAATTTGTTTTTTAGACGAAAAATACAAACTATCGGACTGGACGGACTCTGAAACTATTGGTAATTCATAAGGGCAAGTATGATTTTGAAAGCATTTTCGATATAGCCAGCCACAAACATAAACAAAGCTGTTTTCATTAATGAACTCATCTCCACTTATGTCGTTAGATAACAAAATCCTCGAAATGCTATCTGGATCAACATCTTGCTCATAATGCAACCAATCTATATCTCCTCTTAAATTTTTATTTGAACTAAATATGTCGTTAAAACTACTATCCTCTTCTACACTGCAATTGCCCCTTCTAACAATTTTAAGGTATTGAATACCCCAAATTTTCTGAAAAGCGCTTTGGAAATCTTGACAACTAGGTCGGGAATTATTTCCGTTAGCGCACCTAATCTTATCGAAAAACATTTCCAAACAATCCTGATTCAAATGCCGAGTGAGTAAAAACTCAAAACCGGATGAGGTAAGATGTTCCCAAAGTGATCGAAGGGATTGAATATTAAGAATCCAGCCTTTTATAAAGGAAAACTTATTCGTCACATCTTTGCCGCCTAAATCATTGATAATTACGCGAATGGATTTAAGAAGAGAATCGGCAAACTTCAGAAATTATTTTTGTTTGTCACTACCTGTAAATCCTGCCTGCTTCTCTTGTTGCGCTGTTTTTTTGGAAGAATTAAAGAGGCTTTTGACCTCTCCGAAAAATAAAATAAATTCTGATGTGTGAAAACTAGTTTTAGTAACATGACTAAATTTTGAAAGGGTTTTAAACGCAGCATGAACAGTATTGCTAAAAACCTGCGTTGCAAGACGAACTTTCATTTTTTGCAAACTATTTGGCCTTATATGGTCTTGAGTCAACCTGGGACATAATTGGTATTCATTTGCACAGTCGACATCGTACAAATAGATTATATCGTTCCATGATGCTCTCTCCTGCTCTGCAAAAATTATATCATTTTGTAGAAGACAGTTTCGAGCACTCTTTAGACATCATAAAAAAGAATATCTTGGAAATGTTGACTTCAAAATACGGCTTTTCGGGGCTGATGTCTAGCACCCTGGCCAAGCCTCTGAAGTTCGATCCCTGGTCGCAAACAAATTGCACGGGACATAAATTATTGTCTTGCAACGCTTTGAACAAAAGTTTTTTTTAAAACGGACGGAGGACAACTATTCCTAACAAAGTAATACGCAAGAGGATGTTTCCAACTCTTTGCTATACCCTGGACCATAATAACTAAAACACTACTTGCTGGGAAGGCTGAACTCGATTCGTCATCGCCAAAATCTTCTAAGCCTACAACTAAATCACTTTTCCTATTGTGGTCAAAATGAGTTTTTAGGGACATTTCGTCAGCTGAAATGGAACAATATTTGTAAATATTTGGAAGCTGACTCTCACTCATTTTAAGTACTAAGCTTTTGACGTTAAAATCTATATTACCTGGAGTCTTAGGCTAGGTTGAAATAAAATCTCTAAGAGTTGTTTCGGATGGAAGATCCAACAACGGCTTTAAGAACCTATGTGCAACAGGAGAAATGAAAAGAATTGAAAGCGCCAGCATTTTTAACTCTGTACTATACCTACGTCCCTGGCCTATAGGGTGCCCATAACATGTTTGAAAAAAAGAGAACATTTTCAAAAATTCAAACTTCTACTGTTATACTCCCCCGCTCACCCCACCATCATCCAAATAAAAGATATGATCAAATGTTCGTTTCATTAAAATATATATTTATAAAAGAAGCATTAACTACAAACTAATAATAATAAATAATAATAATTAGTAAAACTTAAATAAAAATGAATTCAAAATATCGCTGAATTCAAGTAGATAATTATTATATGCATCAAGTAGATTATTTTACATAAATATGTTAATTTTCTTCCTCATCTGAGGATGTATCATAGTTTTGGGAGCCTGGAATTTGATCTAGATACTTTTTTCATTTAAAATGGTATCATAAAACTTATTGCAGCTTAAACCTTTTAACTTGTAGGCAACTACTAGAATCGATTTGATTGTTCCTACTTTTAAACGATTCCGTTCCTTTTCCCATTGTGAACCCATCAACGAGAAGACACGTTCTACGTGTCCAGGAATACAAAAAAAGAACTGACACATTTTTAAAAGCTCTGAATAAAATTCAATATTTGAAGACGAATTAAAAAACTGACCCACTTTTCAACAGATTTTTTGTTTTTAAAATTTTCATTTTGAAGTTCTTTCGAAGGAAACTTATTTAAATAACAAAATTGGTCAAACAACTTGGAGTCATCCAACAAAACTTCTTTAGAAATTAGGTAATCGATACTTTTTTCGAAGTCTTCCCATCTTTTCGAGGCGCAAAAGTCTTTTAAATTTTCATTTCTAATTGTAAATATAGAAAAATAATTGTAGATTTTAATAACTGTCGTTTCGATGACAATAGAAAATATATCGAAGCCATATTTTGCTGCGTTTGAAACTATATAATATGGACAGGACAACCAATTCCAATTAATTCTTTCCCTATTGAGGATTTAAGTCTGTAAAATACGTTATTTAAACCTGCTCTATTTAAGCCTCCAAAATTTGTATTGCAGTTATCTGCAGAAAATGAAATGCATTTTTTTTAAATGTAAAACTTTTTTAAAGTTTGCAAAAGAAAATTGGAAATAGTTTCCGAATTTTCGCTACTAAGTTTGTCCAAATGAATTAATTTGGTCTGAACACCAACTTCTTTTTTAAAATACTGTATTAAAATCGGAAATATTTTAATATTGCTATATTTACTTCCATTGGTAGATATTGACAAAACGGTTTTTCACTAACGGTGGCGAGGCGGTTAAAACATTATCGATACAAAAGGGAGCTATGACATGCTTTTGAATTGATCTTGTTTTTGTATGTGCTGACGAAAGGCGTTTTGTGATTTCCGAGTCGTTAAAGATTTCCTTAAATAATTTAGTCCAGCAATCTGTAGACCGAAAACTTAAGTGATGTTTGAGTGCATAAAAAGCAAAAGAAAAAAGAGGACAAAAAAGAGAACATAAATAAAAAAGAGTACAAAAAAAGAATTTGATGGAAAAAGAAAGAATAAGAAAGATCGGAGTCCAAAAAGAGAACATGTTCTCTTTAAAAGAGATGTTCTGGAAACCCTACTACCTACTAGCCTATCAACATTTCTAACACTATTATCTGCTATTATTCTTATATCTACTGGCAACTTTTCTGAATCTAAACGCAAAAACTCGACTTTTTCCTTTAATTTTTCTATTTCTATTTTCAGGGACAAAAGCTCACAATCTTTAGAGTGGATTGTTTTTTCATGCTCTACTTGCATTTCTACAATTTTTTGTTTCAGCTCTAAATTTTTTTCCTCAAGTTTACCTTTTTCGGCGTGTTGTTTCTTAACGCAGAACATGTCTGCGTTGAAAAATCTTGAGTGCCAAAGGATACGGTATTGCATCCAATATCTTCGACACCAAAAATTTCTTCCGGGAGAGCAGCAGAACAATCTTGGGCAACAGAATCTGGCACAGCCCATAAAGGCAAACGCTTTTTATTTTAGAATGAAAAATGTTGATTGCAGACCCTTTGAGATTTCTTCAGCTGTGCCAGATTGAGCCTAACCCTCCATATTTCACTGCTATTTTTGTTCAAGAAAATAATGATTACAAATTAAGATTCTATATTTTTGCAATACAAAATTGTATTTATCAATTTATATTAAAAAATATATTTGAATAAAATCGAAATGTTATTTAAACCGGATTTATTGTCTTATTTATTAAAATTATTTAACTGTACTATTAATTATGGCTTACGACTACTCCTTAAAATTTTTAATTAATTTAAAGTTACTTATCTAATAGGTCTTAAAGATTAAGAGACTACTCTTTTTTTATTAATTTCTTATATTAAAATACATTTAAATCGTTTAACTTTTTAATTTAAACTAACGAGACGTTTAGTGTATTAAAATTAAAAAAAGACTTAATGTTAACTATTACTAAGACTTATTTTACTATCCTTTACCGTCTACCAAGTGAAAGAAAACGCTCAGCTAACCACGAAAACTGTATATGCAAACGAAATTCGCAAGGCCGATTTATTAAAAAAAAAAAGTTATAAAAAATAAGTTTTTTTGTAACAAAAATATTAAGTTAATTATATTATAAATAAATATTTACCTTGCATAGTCCTGCGGGCATCTATGCAGAAATTGAAAATTACTGCATTTTAGGACAAATGCTTTCTTAGGTGCTCAGGTTGACAGCTTGTGTTCCATTTTTTTGTAACTAAAACAAAAACAAATAAATGCTTTCATTAAATTAAATCCACAAATCGAATTAATTATTACATTTTCGTATTGAAATTAAAAACAAAAAGTTTAGACAAAAAATAAAGTTACTATTAAATACTTTGGTCTTAAGTCATTAATACTTATGTACATATGTATGTCATCAACTTCCATGTCCATGGTGTAGAATATTCTAAAAAAAAGGAAATATTAATAACTATTTTCACTAGTTGTGTATTTAATTTGGCCAGATAAAATAAATATAAATATGTATTTCTTTTTGATGAAATGATAATATCTACCTTACCCATTATACTATTTCTCAAAAGTAATAAACAATATTATTTCGTATTTTATTTTCATGCGTAATGTATACTGTATAGTGGCCCTTGGCCTAGTATTATTTCTTTGCAAGAAATGCACTGCTCTTTCCAATATACTCATGTTGTTCCAAAATCGTATATAGGATACTTTCATAATTTTCCAACAAACGTTACGAATAAACAGGGTATTGCTGTTTTTATAAAAAATAACATTCCCCACAAACTGATAGCAATTAACTCTAATTTACTAGTCCTTACTATAGAAATACAATCTGCTATTAAATCAACGATCGTTACTATTTACATTTTACCTGATAAAAATTTTGACAAAAATGACCTTATAGATATTCTGTGTCATATAAACACCCCTGTTTTACTAACATGAGATGTAAATACTTGGAAAACGTTAAAAAAAAACCATAATCAATTAAATTTAATTAGTTATAAAAAAGCAAATGCCGCTTTTTGACGTCAAGTTAAAAACAGCAAAGCCAAAAATTGAAATGCAATTGCTTTATTAATAAATAGAAATTCAACTACCGCAAAAATATGGAGCAACATCCGATGTTTAACAGGAAATTTTTCTTCGAAAATAATAACATGTATAGTGTCACCCCAAGGCCCCATCTCCAATCCATCTGACATTTGTTATTACTTTGCTAATATTTGCTCTGTAGACTCAAGTAATATTAATTTTCCGGTCAGTTATTGTATAGAAAAAAAATGTTTGCATCAATAAAAACATGAAAATACTCACATCTGACACCTCGGCTCTATATATCGAAAACCCCAAGTCGGGATAGAGTGTCTTACCCGATGCTAAAAAACCTACCCCTTGAAATAAAATGTAGGCTACTGAAGTTATATAACAATATTTTTTCAACTGGAGTTATAACGGGTGATTTTTTAAGAGCTTGAGAACTTTTTTAAAAAAAAAACGCATAAAATTTGCAAAATCTCATCGATTCTTTATTTGAAACTTTAGATTGGTCTATGACATTTACTTTTTGAAGATAATTTCATTTAAATGTTGACCGCGGCTGCGTCTTAGGTGGTCCATTCGGAAAGTCCAATTTTGGGTAACTTTTTCGAGCATTTCGGCCGGAATAGCCCGAATTTCTTCGGAAATGTTGTCTTCCAAAGCTGGAATAGTTGCTGGCTTATTTGTGTAGACTTTAGACTTGACGTAGCCCCACAAAAAATAGTCTAAAGGCGTCAAATCGCATGATCTTGGTGGCCAACTTACCGGTCCATTCCTTGAGATGAATTGTTCTCCGAAGTTTTCCCTCAAAATGGCCATAGAATCGCGAGCTGTGTGGCATGTAGTGCCATCTTGTTGAAACCACATGTCAACCAAGTTCAGTTCTTCCATTTTTGGCAACAAAAAGTTTGTTAGCATTGAACGATAGCGATCGCCATTCACCGTAACGTTGCGTCCAACAGCATCTTTGAAAAAATACGGTCCAATGATTCCACCAGCGTACAAACCACACCAAACAGTGCATTTTTCGGGATGCATGGGCAGTTCTTGAACGGCTTCTGGTTGCTCTTCACTCCAAATGCGGCAATTTTGCTTATTTACGTAGCCATTCAACCAGAAATGAGCCTCATCGCTGAACAAAATTTGTCGATAAACACATTTCGAACCGAACACTGATTTTGGTAATAAAATTCAATGATTTGCAAGCGTTGCTCGTTAGTAAGTCTATTCATGATGAAATGTCAAAGCATACTGAGCATCTTTCTCTTTGACACCATGTCTGAAATCCCGCGTGATCTGTCAAATACTAATGCATGAAAATCCTAACCTCAAAAAAATCACCCATTACCTCCGAGTTGGCATCATAGAGAAATATACTTACCAAGAGAACCGACCGGTACCCGTCTTGCCTGAAACACCCTCAAATTTTATTTGAGGTGAACTCTCAAATTCGAGGTGAACTCTCTCAAATTCGCTATCGGTGCGGTGAATACATGTGTGTGGTGCAAAAAAAGCAAAATGGGGGACTGGGCTAAAAAGAAACTTATGGAATTTTTGTGACCTGTCAAAAATGACAATCAATTTTGCAAAACAAAACAATGGATTTCGGATTTGAAGAGTAAGTTTTTGTTAATTGTTTTGATATTTAATATAATTTGATATTTTTCAGACCAAAATTCTTTATAATGAAGAAAGTATATACAAGTTCATTGAATAAAAAGTAAGTCAAATTGCAGTGAAGGAGGTGCAACAATAATCGATTTATTTTATAGTCTGTGTTTGCATTTTAGATGCTGCCAATAACATACCATAATGCAGGAAGCAATTTCCCTAAAGAAATCTGAAAGACAAAGCAAACAAGCCGCTGATTTGCAGGCAATTTTTTTGTATATTATATTTCTCTTAACAAAATAATATCAATGTTTTTAACGACAGATACTGCCCATTGTGTTTGTATGTACATCTCAACGGCATAGCTCCCGCAGGCGTTGACGGTGGAGGTGTCACCATCTCTACCAATAGTCAAACGCATTGTTGCAATTTTATTTGTCGCGATAATTATTCTTATACTAAATGAAATCAAAAATCAAATTAAAAGAAATGAAATTAAGCAAGAACAAACAAAACCAACTTAAGTAAATTCAACCGCGGAAATGAAATGTGCCGATCTGTCAAATAACAGCGGCGAAGAGGCAAAATTGCAACAGGCAGCAATTTAAGTGCTGCCACCACAGCGAGCTCAGAATGGGGTGGGTTCAGCGAATGCAATTAATCGACGATTCGATTAATTAAGTTGCTGATGATGTTGATATCAAGTTGATATCAAAATAATTATTAATTTTATTATAATTGCCACAGGGGCGTTCTTACATTAAGTAAGGAAAAGGGCGCCAGCAATTTTTTCCTGAAATGAACAAAAAAAAAAAGGAAATTGCAAACCTTTATAAAGAACCACGAAAAGGAGCGAAACAATAAAACCAAGACAAGAAAATAGAACACAAAATGGATATTTTTTTGTAAATTTATTAATGTCACAAATGCCTGAGAAACCTTGCAAAGCGCAGGATGAAAACTCAGGATCTTTTCCAGAAATTAAAATGAAAGATTTCATAGACAATGGACCGTTAAGGTCTTAATTCCCATCAATTAAATTGGGATAACGAAAGATTCAAAAAAAACTATTTAACACCGAATCAAAAAAAAATTGTACTTATCTTTTTTTTCTGCCAAATCCCCAACTAGCTCTTTTTGTTTTTCCTTTCCTTTCCTTCTCTCTAGAATATTTT
Source organism: Eupeodes luniger (assembly GCA_951509635.1). Classification (NCBI taxonomy): domain Eukaryota; kingdom Metazoa; phylum Arthropoda; class Insecta; order Diptera; family Syrphidae; genus Eupeodes; species Eupeodes luniger. Next base: position 882,980 of record OX608076.1, on the reverse strand, counting down.
TCCTTCCTTATTTTTCTTGCACTACGACACTAAATTTTTCCAATTTTTCTCAATCTTTTTTTTTTCACAAACTTCGTTCGAAATCACTAATTTGTTTCTTTTTAATCTTATCACCTTGATGGTTTGCCAAGAATTGACGGCCAGATTCCAAGATCTGTCCTGTCTCTTCTTTTCGTCTCCCGCCATTTAAGCTTTCAGCCAATATGGAGTGGCGGATTTCAATCACATCATCAACAGCCAATCGGAGATCGGCTTGTTGATCTCAACTTGTGATGAAATACTCGCGATCCTGCTTACTCGCCTTTTCCTCTCACAGCTAAATGCAAGTCATCCTGGAATTCGCCGCCCGCTGGATTCACTTCCAGGTCACGACGATTCCAGGAGCTGCATTCAGCCACCCCCACTTTCTATTTCGATATCGAACAAGGATTATGAAATTCAAAATTGAGAAAAACTTTAACTTAACTTAAACTTCAACTTTAACTTTTTAAACATCGCGCGAAAGGAAAGAACAAACAAAATAATTACCATTTGGTATCTGTAAGTTAAACCCCGAACTAAGTTTCTCGAAACTTAACCGTCCATAAGTCTATGAAATCTGTATTACAATCTTTCTTTTTTTAAAATTAACATACTCAATCGTTAAAAAAAGTTAACAATATAAGCAAAAGAAATAAAATATATATATACAAGATGAATTTTACCAAAAGCATATAAATTTACAATTTTTAATAAAACTTTAAGTTGGGCCGTAGGCCATTCTCCATTTGGAGTGACTTCACATGAAACTTTTTCGTACGCACCCACCAGACCGTCCATCTGGTTTGGTTTCACTTGAATGGAAACCAACCTTCTTTTGAAACCTGAAATGAGACTTGGTATTTTTTCCTCACGAAAATGACAGAGAGAACCATGGTCAGAAGGACTATGGCCGTCCCGCTCTCTCTCATCCTCGTGTAGAAGGAATTGTGACATTTGTCAAATTGACTATTGTAAATAAAAAGTAAACAAACCGCGAGGTGGATGCAAAATGCATCGTCGTAATTAAAAATTAAAATTTAATGTTAAAATAAAACTTGTTGCGTTTATTTATAACGCAACAAATCCCACCCTTTCCTCCTTGAAAAGGTGTTTGTTCATAATACAAACAAGATTACTTAAAAAGGGACTTCCAATATTTAATCGTTTTCCGATAACGACGTAAATGGCTTTAGGTCTTTTATGTGCCAAGTGCCACGATCCTTGCCTTTGTCATCTACAAGAACATACGTCCAAGGAGATAACCTTTTAGAGATTTTAAAAGGGCCCACAAACTTGGGTGCCAATTTAGCCGCATAGTAGTTTGCAGCATCGGATAAAACAAAATTTCTTCGCCATACAAGGTCATTCGGGAGATATTGAGTATCTCTCCTCCTGAGATTGTATGTCTCGGCGGACTTCCTAACCGCTACTTTTAATTTTGCAGCTATCTCTAATCTCAACTTCTTGAACCGTTCTTCAATGGTTCCTCCTTCGACTCTCCTATTCCCTTCAATACTCTCACTCCTAATACCTTCGTAATTCCCACTCGTTGACATCTCTTTTCCAAAATTCGCATAATACGGACTAACACCTAGAACTTCATGTTGGGATGTGCGTATAGCACAAGCTACCTTAGCTAACTGAGAATCCCAGACTCGGTGATTCTCTGAAACATACGCTCTCAAAGTTGTCTTTATGATTTGATTAATCCTTTCGGCAGGATTAGCCTGTGGGTGGTAATGTGGAGTAAACCTAATCTTCGATGAATAACCCTCACAAAGTGTCCTTAACTCCCTACTCTTGAACTGCGGACCATTGTCACAAATGACAATTTTTGGAACTCCAAATAACAGGAAAACGTTATCTTCTAATTCTTTACATACCGCCTTTGCGGTGGCTGTCCTAAGTGAAAACAATAAAGGAAATTTGGTAAGGTAATCTACTACTGTTAAAATGTACATAAATCCTCTGTTGGACTTAGGTAAGGGCCCTACTAAATCTACACTAATCATCTCCCAGGGAGATGATGCTCCTACTCTCTCAGTCATAAGACCGGCTGGCTTGTCGTTAATCGGTTTCACCTGTTGGCATATACTACATTTCCTAACATATTTAATGACGTCTGCTCTCATCTTCGGCCAATAATATTTAGCTCCTACTCTCGCGAACGTTTTCCTAACCCCCATGTGCCCTGCTAGTGGACTATCGTGACACTCTTTTAAAACTCCTATCCTATCTTTCTTTCCGACTACTAACTTCCACTCTTCGTTATTGTCATGCACGATCACATGATTTGACTTTACAAATTTGTACAACCTGCCACTGTCTACTCTCCAATTCGGAAAAGCTAACGGATTAGACTCAACTGAAGAAACCATCTTAGCCACCCAAGGGTCCTTATCCTCATCTGAAATCCCAGCTAACTCTGGAACTCCCCGAGATAACATGTCTGGTACTACATGTTCTTTCCCTTTCCTATGAATGATTTCAAAATCAAACTGTTGGAGCCGAACTGCCCAACGTGCAAGTCTACCCTGTGGATCTTTGAGGTTGCTCAACCAAATCAAAGAATAGTGATCCGTTACGACCGTAAACCGAACTCCTTCGATATAAGGCCGTAACTTCTCGATCGCCCATAGGACTGCCAAACATTCCTTTTCCGTAGTGGAATAATTCCTTTCACTTCTGTTAAGTGACCTACTTAAGTAACAAATTACTTTTTCCCCCTCTTCAAATGTTTGGGTGAGTACGGCCCCGATGCCGTAGTCGGATGCATCTGTCTGAACGACAAATGGAAGCTTGAAATCTGGACATGTCAAAATTGGAGCCGTGATTAGGCATTCCTTTGCTTTACGAAAACTATCTTCACATTCCTGTGACCAAACGAATTTCCTACTTTTTTTCAACAAATCTGTCAAAGGCCTAACTAGTGTTGCGAAATTCGGTACGAAGCGTCTGTACCAAGAAACTGTCCCTATGAAACTCCTAACTTGTTTAACATTTTTAGGTGCAGGTATTTTCACCATACTATCTACTTTTTCTGGGTCCACGTGTAACCCGTTTTTGTCGACTACATAACCTAAAAACTTGAGTGAAGGTCTGCAAAAATTGCATTTGTCGCGGCCTACTTTCAACCCTGCCTCTCGTAATCTCCTAAGAACCTCACTTAAAATCTCTAAGTGTTTGTCAAATGTATCTGTGACGATAATGATATCATCCAGATACACGAAGACAAACGGTTCCAACTCAGGCCCTAAAACACTGTCGATGAAACGCTGCCATGTTGCAGGCGCGTTGTGTAATCCAAAAGGCATTCTTTTGAATTGAAAGAGACCCCTACCAGGTACCGTAAAGGCAGTGTACTTCCGCGATTCCAATGCCATTGGAATCTGCCAGTAAGCGGACTTGATGTCCAACGATGTTAAGAATTTGGCATTCCTAAGTTTATCTAAAATAGCCGAAATTATCGGCAACGGATACGCATCCCTTTCTGTAACCTGGTTAACCTTCCTAAAGTCGACACAAAACCTAAAACTATCATCTTTTTTCCTAATGAGAACAATTGGGGAAGCCCATGGACTGTTTGATTTCTCAATCACGTCCTCTTCCAACATCTCCTGAAGTGACCTATCTATGTGTTGCTGCATTGCCGGTGAAACCGGATAATACCTTTGCTTAATCGGCTCAGACGAAGTTTTAATGACATGTTCTACCATTGTTGTTACTCCTAATCCCTCTGGCATATTCTTGAAAGCATTCTCGACTAAATTCTTTAGTTTCCCTTTCTGATCCTCGTCTAATTCAGACTCCTCTGTGATAGACGTAGTATCTATCGAAGCCACTATCTCCTGGCTCGAAAAACTCCACATGTTCGAACGTAAATCCGGGACTATACCCGATAATGCCCAAAAATCGGCACCTAAAATCAAAGCATGCGGTAGGTTGGGAATGACTAAGCATTCAATCAAAATTGACCTACTCTCTACAACAATGGGTACTTTAACTATTCCTAACACTCCTATACTTGCACCATCTGCTAAATGAACTTCCCTAACATTTGAACTATCTAATTGTAATCCTAAATCTTTTAAAACCTGCCATGCGTCCCTACAAATAATCGTTCGCGATGCTCCAGAATCTAGTAATCCTAAAAACCTAAAACCATAAATGTTAACTCCTAAAAACGGACGTCTATCTATGCCGCTTGAATCTAACGTGAAACCTAACCTAACTCTGTAAGCCAACTGGTCGCCAGCAGGCAACCTTCCTAACTCTGACGCCGGCGCTCTTGTCCTGCTGGCCCAAGAGTCCGTTGCCCGTTTCCCGACGAGCAGCGTCTACAATTTTGCCTTGTGGTCCCTACAGCACCACAACCAAAACAACGCCTAGGAGCGGAACAGGAATTAGCGAAATGGCCTTCCCTATTACATTTAAAACAACGATTGTTTCTATTGGGAGGGGGATCAGGATTAACCGCAGCTCGAGTATCCGATACCGAGGCGATATAAGCAACATCCGGCTCCAAAGCCGACCTGTTGCGATTAGAGGGTGGATGAACGAAAGACTCAACATTTGCCCTAATGGTTTCCAGCCTTCTGCCCAAGGCCACCAAATCATTGACTGACTTAATGTCAGCTAAACCTAGCTGTGTCTGGTAAAATGGAGCGATATTCTTCATGAGAATAGCCAACTTCCTATTCTCACTCAGAGGCTCCGAAAACCGTTTGAAAAGAGTCTGCATGAGCGCAGCGTACATGCCTATTGACTCTTCCTTACCCTGGGTTCGACGCCTGACCTCATCCAACAAGAGGTCATCATAGTTGGAGGGCAAAAACTCCAACTTCAATTCCCTAACCAACTCTTTCCATGTTGAAGCCGTGTCCCTAATCGACCTAAACCAAAGAAGCGCCTTCCCAGTAAATAAATCCACCGCTGACCTGTAAATTGCTTCCTCAGAAACACCACGAGCCTCCCTCAATTCTTCAATTCTTTCAATAAACGAGTTCACTGATGAACCACATCGTTCACCAGAGAACTGCACGTTCCACTTATATGGTCGCTCGGGGTTCCGGTCACGGGGTGTATCACCCTGTATTTGGAACCCACTAGAGCTCGTTCGTTGGCCGACTGACGCAGCTGGCGCATCCAAATCTGCTGTCGACATTGTTGGTTGGTTATTATTATTATCATTATTATTATTATTATTATTAACATTTTTAGGAGGTTCCATCACCTCCTCTACCTCGGACAATTTAGCCATCAAAAGCAAAATTTCCCCCCTTAAATCCGCTACCTCGTTAACCTCATCCGAAGATTCGGCCTTAGCCCTAGAAATCCTACCCAACGACCACTCGATTTTCGTCAAAACTTTCTGATAATCCGACGACTTCGGATTTTTTGATGCACTCGGAAGCAAATCCCTAATTTCCAAAACTTTCGCCCTAACCGCTTTTGAATCCTCTTCAAATGAATATGGATAGTGAGGACTATCCGAAGAAATTGAACCAGTCCGTTCCAACAAGCGACTGGCCCTGAGAGTCATCCTCATCTCATCCACCTTAGACCCTTCCTTCAATCCCCGCGCTCGTAACTCATAAACGAGTTCTTCTTTGGAAAGCCTATTTATATCCATCCTGACCAAAGACAAGTATTCCCAAAAGAAAACTACAACCAAATTTTATTTACACCCGTTGATACAAAAAGAATTAAAACAACGCAGACTATTATGCCCAATCAAAAAAAAGAAAACAAAACGATCGATGTTAAAAAATATAAATCTTAAGGAAAATCCCAACAAATCTAACAAAAAAATTAACAATAGAAAAAAAAGCAATATGGTAACACCACTCAAGTAGATTCAAAAAGAAATTTCAAATTAATTTTAAGCAGTCAACAAAAGAATTATTATTGTCACACCACAAAAAAAAAATCACCTAGGGAAACTTAAAAAAACAGTACGTTAACACCAGGAAGCCTAAAAAAAAAATTAATATGGTCCCACCAACAAATTAGATTTGAAACAAATTTAAAAATAACCAAAAAATAAAACAAGAGGATAACACCCAAAAAAAAAATAATATACGAATTAATTTTAAGGAATCAAAAAAGAATTATTATGATCACACCAGTAAAAGCTCGAATAAATTTTAAGAAAACCTACAAAAAAAAGTCAATATAGTCACACCAGGAAAAAAAAATTATATTAAAATCAATTTTAAGAAAATTAAAAAGTTTGTCTGGTTACACCAATAAAAATTATAGCAAAATTAAATACCGCACGAAAACAAAGAACCGTCGATAAAAAAAAACTTGAAATGATTAACCCGCAAAAATTATTTTAAAATCAATTTTAAGAAAACGAAATAAAAGTTAATACCTATGGTCACACCAATAAAAATCAAGTAATTTTTAAGAAAACCTACAAAAAGAAATCAATATGGTAATACCCGCAAAAATTATTTTTAAAATCAATTTTTAAGAAAGCGAAATAAAAGTTAATACCTATGGTAACACCAACAAAAAAAATCAAATAATTTTTAAGAAAACCTACAAAAAGAAATCAATATGATAATACCCCCAAAAATTATTTTAAAATCAATTTTAATAAAACGAAATAAAAGTTAATACCTATGGTAACACCAATAAAATTTATATTAAAATTAAATAAAATTCAATACCGCACGAAAAAAAGAAAAAAAGAACCGTCAATAGAAAAGACTTCAAATTATTATTCACGCGCCAAAATTCTTATTGAATTGATAATGTATTTTATATATATATGAGTATATATGTATATAATTATATCGAAGTGAACAAAAGGTCACCTTCAATATAAATATATGTATATATGTATGTATGTATTTTTACGCGAATAAGTTTTCCAAATTTATACCAAAAAAAATAAAAAGAATAAAAGAAAAACACTCACTCAATAAAATCCTGAAAACCTTCAATTATTGTGCCAATCAAAAAGACAATTTCCACTTATGTTTCACAGATTTTTTTCGTAATTTATCCTCACTGAATCTCGTTAAAATTTTGAACCTCCCACCTGTCCACCAAGTTGGGTTAATTTTTTTTTGAAGAATTTCCACCGCTGTTTCAAATCCCCGTCCAAGATATTTCCTTAATTCCACTTCACAAATATCCTATATAAAAAAAACAAAAGGAATTAGTAAAACTTTCAATGATACACAAAAGAACAAAAGATCACAAAACTTAGCTAAAGAAACAAAAAAAACAGACACCCAGACACAGCAAAATATTTCCAAAAACAATACGAAGTTTTCTTTCACAGGCCCCACGTTATGGGCGACAATTTGTTGCAATTTTATTTGTCGCGATAATTATTCTTATACTAAATGAAATCAAAAATCAAATTAAAAGAAATGAAATTAAGCAAGAACAAACAAAACCAACTTAAGTAAATTCAACCGCGGAAATGAAATGTGCCGATCTGTCAAATAACAGCGGCGAAGAGGCAAAATTGCAACAGGCAGCAATTTAAGTGCTGCCACCACAGCGAGCTCAGAATGGGGTGGGTTCAGCGAATGCAATTAATCGACGATTCGATTAATTAAGTTGCTGATGATGTTGATATCAAGTTGATATCAAAATAATTATTAATTTTATTATAATTGCCACAGGGGCGTTCTTACATTAAGTAAGGAAAAGGGCGCCAGCAATTTTTTCCTGAAATGAACAAAAAAAAAAAGGAAATTGCAAACCTTTATAAAGAACCACGAAAAGGAGCGAAACAATAAAACCAAGACAAGAAAATAGAACACAAAATGGATATTTTTTTGTAAATTTATTAATGTCACAAATGCCTGAGAAACCTTGCAAAGCGCAGGATGAAAACTCAGGATCTTTTCCAGAAATTAAAATGAAAGATTTCATAGACAATGGACCGTTAAGGTCTTAATTCCCATCAATTAAATTGGGATAACGAAAGATTCAAAAAAAACTATTTAACACCGAATCAAAAAAAAATTTTACTTATCTTTTTTTTCTGCCAAATCCCCAACTAGCTCTTTTTGTTTTTCCTTTCCTTTCCTTCTCTCTAGAATATTTTTCCTTCCTTATTTTTCTTGCACTACGACACTAAATTTTTCCAATTTTTCTCAATCTTTTTTTTTTTCACAAACTTCGTTCGAAATCACTAATTTGTTTCTTTTTAATCTTATCACCTTGATAGTTTGCCAAGAATTGACGGCCAGATTCCAAGATCTGTCCTGTCTCTTCTTTTCGTCTCCCGCCATTTAAGCTTTCAGCCAATATGGAGTGGCGGATTTCAATCACATCATCAACAGCCAATCGGAGATCGGCTTGTTGATCTCAACTTGTGATGAAATACTCGCGATCCTGCTTACTCGCCTTTTCCTCTCACAGCTAAATGCAAGTCATCCTGGAATTCGCCGCCCGCTGGATTCACTTCCAGGTCACGACGATTCCAGGAGCTGCATTCAGCCACCCCCACTTTCTATTTCGATATCGAACAAGGATTATGAAATTCAAAATTGAGAAAAACTTTAACTTAACTTAAACTTCAACTTTAACTTTTTAAACATCGCGCGAAAGGAAAGAACAAACAAAATAATTACCATTTGGTATCTGTAAGTTAAACCCCGAACTAAGTTTCTCGAAACTTAACCGTCCATAAGTCTATGAAATCTGTATTACAATCTTTCTTTTTTTAAAATTAACATACTCAATCGTTAAAAAAAGTTAACAATATAAGCAAAAGAAATAAAATATATATATACAAGATGAATTTTACCAAAAGCATATAAATTTACAATTTTTAATAAAACTTTAAGTTGGGCCGTAGGCCATTCTCCATTTGGAGTGACTTCACATGAAACTTTTTCGTACGCACCCACCAGACCGTCCATCTGGTTTGGTTTCACTTGAATGGAAACCAACCTTCTTTTGAAACCTGAAATGAGACTTGGTATTTTTTCCTCACGAAAATGACAGAGAGAACCATGGTCAGAAGGACTATGGCCGTCCCGCTCTCTCTCATCCTCGTGTAGAAGGAATTGTGACATTTGTCAAATTGACTATTGTAAATAAAAAGTAAACAAACCGCGAGGTGGATGCAAAATGCATCGTCGTAATTAAAAATTAAAATTTAATGTTAAAATAAAACTTGTTGCGTTTATTTATAACGCAACAGCATTCAATGCAACAAAACCAGCAGGAACAACACCACCAAGTCAATGATGCAAGTGGAAGTTTTGCCATGCAATAGTCGACCGCTAACGCCCTTCTCCCAGCAGCTGAGTGTTGGTGTTGGAACGACATAATAGCAGCAACTGCCAACTCGGCCTATTCATCAGCTGCCAAGAAATAAAATGCAAGCGGCTCAAAAAAAAACGACAGCGCGCGGAGATCAATTGTGTAAGTACAAATCGAAACATTTATATCGTAGTCAACTCGCTTAATCTTCATCTTCTAGGTGTACTACCAGTCGGTAGTTCTGCAAGAGAAGCAAGAAAAACAAGACTACAATCGCAGGAAGACTCCAAAAAATTTCCAACCTTGACTGTAAATTAAGTGAATTCAAATATTAAATCTAAAACTAATCCATTCATTTTGCTCCTAAGGATCGCACTGGCTTAACGGTGGCAATCATTCGGAGGCAAATGGGCTGGCCAGACAAGAATCCCCCAAAGGCCAAACAGATTCAGATCAGTCCCTCGGCAGCTACTGACGATGTCGGCGAGTTGAATCCATCGATTTTCACACAGAAAATCAACATCAAAAACAGTAAGTCAACTTCCATTTGAGATTTCCTTATATAATGAAAATTAATTTCTTTATAGTCACAACAATTCAGTGTGAACAACATCTATCCGCAGCGGAAGTGTTTGTGGGTCAAGCGATCTCTGCGTGGTCGACAATGCGAACACAATGCCATCAAGCCGGAGTACCATTCAGGGTCGATCAAGTATCGCATTCAATTGTTCGCTAACTATCATGTGCCCGACGTTCTGCTTGTGCGTTGTGAAAAGCCACTGAAGCCTGGCACATCCACTAATCGATCCTCAAGCTAACTAACCCAACTATGCACGATATGACCACAACCATTATGGAGCTGCCAACCAAGGAAGAGGAACGGCGAATGATCGACTTCGAATAAAAGACGACCGTGCTGCAGCAACATCGACTTCATCATTGAACACGAGTCTATCGAGGCAGACATAACTGACCGAGAACTACCTTGTGTTAAAAGTCCCACCAACGTCATTCTAGAGATGTTGGATTCTTCGTTTGTCCTAATTTAACGTGACGATTCAAAGGAATTCGACGAAGGAGTTCAAGTTCAATGAGAGGAATCAAAGTAAAAAACAGAAAATTCTAATTAGAAATTCCTATTCTATGTTGTTTCTCCAATTTTTTTTATAGATTCATCACTTGGAGAAAGTTCAAATTGAACTTAACACCTGAAGAAGGACTCAAACCAGGCGATGATATAACTCTTGGTTTCTTGGTGCAATATACTTATGTGAATACAGTCAAAAACATGCCCGAAAACACGCATTATCATCGAAAGTTGTTGTAAAAATGGAAAATCATTGGTAAGTCTTTTGAATAATGAAAATCTCGTCAGTTTCGTATGTATTATTTTAAAATTTTCAGCAATTTTGGTAAACTTATTGACTCGAAAAATAGAAGCTGAATTCCTAAATACAAAATGCCTATTGAATAATATAATCGGAAATTGTGGATTTGTGAAATGGCCCGATTCGGATTTTGAAATTTTCCTCGCAAAACCATGTAACAAACGACTTGCACCAATTTCTTAATGAACATATCGATTTACGAGCACTATTCTGGGAATGGTATAATTCAAAACCAATCAATTTGCTGCCATTTCATTGTGCGTTCATTGACCAGAAGGCTCATTATGGCAAGATAACTTTAAAGTAAGTTTAACATAAACAACAAACTTTGAAAGCACTCATTGTTTTTTTTTCAGCAACAAATGAAAACGAAGATGTATTGCAAAAACCCTGGAACGAAGATGATTCGAAGTCGTTTTGACTCTGTCGGTCTGTTGATTCGTCGACATGCTTTAAAGTTGTAATTTTTTTTTTCAAAAATGTATGCAATTTAGTATAATTTTTTTTAATTCAATGCTGTTATGTATATTTATTTAAAAAGGAAAACTGAATGTTGAAATGTAAATTCTTAACTTTTGAGTAAAAAAAAAAAATAATAAATGTACCTACTTTGCAAAGAAAAACACTTTTTTTTGGGGTTACCCACTCTTCTCAGGCCAATTATTAAATTATACGTCTTTTTATTTCTTATTGCAAGTAATAATAACAGCAGCGTGTTCGGTGCGCACATTGTTGAGCAATATCCACTAGAGTAAGTTCATTAGGTACTTCTTATTTCTGTGTCTAAGAATTTGGAATTCCTACAAAATATATGTCAAATTGTTTCTGTTGTCGTCTCCATGTTGTGTATTTTTCGAATAATATTGTGGTTAAATTATAATAAAAAGCAAATTTTTGTAAATTTTTCTTTATTTATTTATTTAAATTACTTTAATAATTATCACACCATATGTATATTAATAATTGTGCGACGCGTTTCGGATATATAAATCCATCATCGGGCACTGGTTTATGCTATCGGACTGTGGTGTTGTTTAGTCTTTGTTGGTGTCTTCTTTGGTTGATTTTATTTAGTTTATTTAAATTAATGTATATGTTTGTCTCTTTTTTAAAAATATATTTGTTTATTTTCTTTGGTAGTCTATTGCAGTATTATATAGTATATTATTCTTTATTGTTAATTTGTCATTTAGTATTTTGTCTTGTTCATTTTTGTTTGCCTTGTATATTTCAAACTCTTCTAATGCGTCAAGTGTTGTCCCCTTTCGACATATATGCATGGGTGTAAGGTTGTCTTCAAAGCTGGTGTAATTATGGTTTTCTTCAATTAGGTGTTGTGCAAATGTGGATTTGGTGTTGGGTTTCGGTCTGTGTTCTAGGAATCTTTCATAAAAAGTTCTTCCAGTCGGTCCTATGTAGAATTTTCCACAGTCGTCACATTTAATTTTGTATATACCTGTGCATTTTTTAGTTTCTCTGTTTGTTTTTTGTTGTAGTATTTTTTGGATGTTGTTTTTTGTTTTAAATGATATGTTAATGTTTAGTTTTTTAAATTCGTATTTTAAAATTTGTGGCAATAAGTTGGTATATTCTATTGCGATGTATTTATTATTATGGGTTTCTTCATTCGTTTTGTTTTTGTTTTTTATTTTCTTTTTGTTAATTAATTTGTCTATTGTATCTGTTTTGTATCCGTTTGAAAGGGCTATTTGTTTTATTGTATTTACTTCGTCTTCATAATCTGCCTTGTTCATAGGAATATTTAATAATCTATTTATGAATGCATTATATGCTGCCATTTTTTGTGTATGCGGATGATGTGAATTTTTGTTTATTGTAATGTCTGTTGTTGTTGGTTTTCTATAGATTTTATAATATAGTTTGTTGTTGTTTTTTCTTATGTTTAGGTCTAAGAAGTTGATATTATTGTTGTTTTCTATTTGAATTCTAAAACCCAAAGAAAATATGAAAACAATTCATCAAAACTAAAATGAAGTCGTCAAGACAAAAAATCAATAAAATTTCGCAATATATGTCATTCCCTAATAAAATGTCAATGTTACCAGGGCGATGAAATGAAGGGTCTGCTAATTCCAGTCCTTGTAAATGCTTCCATCTGCTAGCGAAGACTTCTTCATTCGGTAAAAGTCCTGTAAGGGTCTTGTATATGTAAGCTCTTGTCGACGTAACAAAATCTGAATAATTAAAACACACTCTTTTACGTTATAAATGGAAGTAAGTTTTATTTCATTAGTGACCTTTTTGTCACCTTCGGTTTCTTTGACATTATATATAAAAACATACACATAATTGATAACATAAAATATTTAACGAAATGCCTTTGGCAGCGTTCTAAGCTTCTTTAAGCGGCAGCATCCAACATTCTCCCCCCCCAGTGCACAAAGTAAACGAACTCAGCTTCTTTCAGTTAATTTACATGAAAAAAAACAAAATTTTATTAATACAAATTTTAAATAATTTAAATAATTGTAATAAATGGATGTTGCATGACATGTGATATAGGCCGAGGTTGTGGCCCATGATTATTCTATTACGTATCGACACTCGAAATATAATTGTCGTCTCGTATTAATAATAAGTATATGTCACTTATTTTTATTTGTTGTCCTAATTTTCTATTATTGTTTTTTCCGCGTTAAATTTTAAATATGTTGTTTTTGGTGTTTTAAGTGCTAATTTTTGTTATTTATAAAGTTAAAACCAATTAGACTTATTTTTAAAGGGTGAGTATTGTGAATTTCATTAAACATTATGAGAGCAACTATCGAATTGTTCCCCTTTGAAGATTAATTTTATACGTACATATGTACTTACATATGTATATTAGTTGCATATATTTTGTTTAAATTCGAATTATTTATGGGTCCTTGCTTATAGTTGAAACGTTATCAATTTGTATTTTCATTGACTTCAAAGGGGTAACAGTTTTTTAATCTATAAACATATAACAACCTTTTTTTCTTTAAAATTATTTGTAGATGATGACCTTGAATTTGGTGGCTTACAAGCTGCCGCTTGCACATAACCATGGCTGTGGATTGTTTTGGTAAGTTGTTGTTTTTGTATAGTGGTTGGTGCATTAATTTTTTGTTGTTCTCTTTTCAGGTCATATTATATGTTATATGTATAATGTTAAATGTTGTCGTTTCAAAGTCTAAAGGTCCGGTATTGGTTTCGGTGTTTTTTTGTAATTTTTTTTTGTTTTAATATTTTATAATTTGTTTTAAAAAAAAATATTTATTTTATTAATGTGTGTAGTTGAATTTGTTAATACGGGTATTTTTGATTTAACGTTTACTGAATGTGAATGCATGGGCGGTAGTAGTTTAACTTTAAAATATTTTGTGTGTTCTTATTATGTTGTTATGTTTTGTTATTGTGATGTCTTACTGATTTGAACTGAAGATGCTGCTGGGTGAGTTGGTAAAATATTTGTATTTTATATTTTATTAATCATTTGGTTTTTTCCTTCAGGTTTTGTATATAGGTTTGGAGTGCTGGTATAAATATTTTTGGACAACTCCTGATATGATCTGATATGATCTGGTATGTTTCCCTTTTATCATTTGCTTTTATATTTTATAGTTTTATTTATACCTTGATTTTATTTTTATTATTTTTTTTGATTTTGCTATTTATATTTTACGGTTCTTGATTTAAATTTTATTTTGAATGTGATGAATGTTTTTATTTGAGTGTGTGTGAGTTCTTTCAATTTATTGAAATTATTTTGCTTAAATTATTTATTTTATAATTTTATATTTTATTTTAAATTTTTTAATTAATTTCAGGTTTTCGATTTCGTTTTTGTTTGTATTTATTTTATGTTTTGTGTTGGTTTTCCATTTTGTAAATAATAAGGTTTTAGCATGTAAGTTAATTTAGGTTTTATACATATAATTGATTTTATTATTAATGTGTTGGGTTTTAGTATAAATGTGTTGAATTTTAGTATGAATGTGTTGAGTTTTAGTATGAATGTGTTGAGTTTTAATATAAATGTGTTGAGTTTTAGTATGAATGTGTTGAGTTTTAATATAAATGTGTTGAGTTTTAGTATGAATGTGTTGAGTTTTAATATAAATGTGTTGAGTTTTAGTGGACTGTATAAATGGTTAGTTTTGAGATTTATGAGTGTGATTTCAATTTTCGATGAGTGAGTATGACAAAATTCGTTTTATTGAATTGTTTTTAATTCAGTTTTATTTCTATTTGAGTGGGTTGTAATTCAAATTGGAGTTTAATTCAGTTTAAATTATGTTTGAGTGGGTTATAATTCGAAATGGATTTAAATTCAGTTTTAATTATGTTTGAGTGGGTTAGGGTTAGTTTTTTATTCATATTTGGATGTGTTAGTTTTTCATATTTGAGTGGGTTGACTTTCCATTTTTCATATTATGCTTAGAATTTTATTGATTTTTTGTCTTGACGACTTCATTTTAGTTTTGATGAATTGTTTTCATATTTTCTTTGGGTTTTAGAATTCATTTTCTTACTTTCAATTTTCCTTTTCATTTTGTTTATGAGTTTCAATATGATTCCTTTTGATTTTAAATTATTTCGTTTTCTTGATAAGCTTTGTTGGATGGAAGTGGACATATCTTTGTGATAGGTCTCTTAAATTCATTATTTTGTGTTCGTACTTTGACTACACGGATAAGATCATCTTGTCCAGGGTAGGTTTCCACTATTCTTGCCATGGGCCATTTTGTTGGTGGAAGTCTTTCATCTCGTAGCAGAACTAAATCTCCGATTTTGGGTTGCTCCTTGATTTTTAGCCACTTAGGTCTATTTTGAAGCCTTGTGAGGTATTCTCCGCTCCATTCCTTCCAGAAGGTCTGTAGTGAGGCTTGTAGACGTTTCCATCTATCCAGGTATCCAATCTTTTCTACTGCTAGGTCTGCTTCAGGAACTATATGAGCTGATGTGCCGATTAAAAAATGAGCTGGTGTTAAAGCATTGAAATCTTCCAAGCTGTCTGTAACCGGACATAGAGGTCTCGAGTTAAGGCATGCTTCTATTTGCGCTAGAAGCGTACTGAGCTCCTCGAACGTCAGGGCTTGGTTTCGGGCAACGCGACGCAAATGGTATTTAACAGATTTCTTTCCTGCTTCCCATAAGCCTCCAAAATGAGGAGAAGCGGGAGGAATGACATTCCAATTGGTACCCAATTTACTCAATGAGTCAGCAATATCGGTATAGTTGAGTTTAGCACCATTTAGCCTGTTTTGAAGTTCCACATTAGCACCTTTAAAGTTGGTCCCACAGTCACTATATATGTTTGCACATATGCCTCTGCGAGATGTAAATCTTCGGAACGCGGCAATAAAGGCTTGTGTCGTTAGATCTGTTACTGCCTCAAGGTGAATTGCCTTTGTTAAAAGGCAAATAAAGATGGCGAAATAGCCTTTGAATTTCTTAGCACCTCTTCCTTTCCAGGCCTTTACTTCTATCGGTCCGGCGTAGTCGACACCAGTGTGTGCAATTGGTCTTGAAACATTTACTCTTGGTGCTGGAAGGCTTCCCATCAGTCGTTGCAATGGCTTAGGTGCATTCTTGAAACAGGTAAAGCATCTTTTAACGTACCTTTTGACCGTTCTCTTCATATTGAAGATCCAATAACGATTTCGAATGTGTGCAATTACTTGTTGAATACCACCATGTAGAGTTTTCTCATGGGCACCTTTAATTATTAATCTGGAGAAATTATAATTTGGCTTCAACACAATTGGATGCTTTTTATCATATGTTAGGTTGGCATTTTGAAGTCTACCTCCGATTCTTAATATTTCACATCCATCAATAAAAAGATTGAGGGATTTGTTGAGTTTGATTCTTTTGGTGTTTTGTAGTTCATTTATGACATCATGAAACATAAGTCTTTGAACATTTTTGATAGTTGTTCGCATGGAAATATCGAGTTCTATGGGTGTCAGAACCGATTTTCTTCGATACGTTTCTTCTTTTCTGGTATCATAGATAAATCTGTGACTATTGGCTATAATTCTTAAGGCTTTTGTGAGTTTGGATTGCTTACAAAGCACATCTAAAATTCCATCGGTATTTTGTATTGCTAAATGAGTTTTGATTTCTCGTTTTTCTTCATTTGTTTCACATTGGGTGGGTTGTTCTGGTATGGAGAATTGCCATATCTCCTGAAGAAAGGGTGGTCCTTTCCACCAAAGAGTATTATTTTTCAGCTTGGATGTGAGAACACCACGGGTTGGGTTGTTTAATAATTTCTTTTCCTGTTTATAAAACATCATTAGGGCCTTTTGCTTTGTTGACATAAGTCTTGGTCGATGAAGTTCTTTGAAGGGTAGTGAAACTTCAAAGCGCCCTCCCGGCATCCGCTTGATGTTTTGTAGAAAGTGCTTCTCGCACTCGACATCTTCTTCATCTACAGCTTTTTCATAGGGAGTTTCTTCCATTTCCCAAAATGCACGCATTTGTGTGTCGATACCTACAAACTGTGTGTAGACTTGTAGAGAAAATGGCTTTTCCAAAGGAACTTTCCCCAAAATAATCCAACCAAACCTGGTTTTTTGGGCTATTGGAGCGACTTGTTCCTCATTGCGTATGACTTCGTCTAATAAAATTTCGCAATATATGTCATTCCCTAATAAAATGTCAATGTTACCAGGGCGATGAAATGAAGGGTCTGCTAATTCCAGTCCTTGTAAATGCTTCCATCTGCTAGCGAAGACTTCTTCATTCGGTAAAAGTCCTGTAAGGGTCTTGTATATGTAAGCTCTTGTCGACGTAACAAAATCTGAATAATTAGAACTCAGATTCAAATTTACAAAATGTTTACAAGGGCTGGCTTTGTTTTGTCCTAAAACAGAAACGTCAAAGGAAGTTGGAATCTTTTTAAGACCCAATAATTGAGCTGCCGATTCGGTTATGAAAGTAGCTTGAGATCCAGGATCGATCAAAGCTCTTAATTGAACAAAGTCTCCTTGGGCTGATTTGACTTTTATAATCGCTGTGGCTAGTAAAATTTGGGTTCTTTTAGATTCGTTTAGATGAAAACATATTGAAGATGTTGAAGGCGGTATATCATTGGGTTGAAAATTTTGAGCATTTGGATTAAATTCCGTTGCTACATGATGTGTTTGTGAGCGATTTGGATTCTGGGTGTTTGTATTTGTGTGAGTGAATGTGTTTCTATTATTATTCTGTTGAGTAGGTGTGTATGAGTTTGTTTGTAATTGAGCGCGAGGATTATTTGAAAATGTGTTATTATTATTTGTGTTGTGTTGAAATTGGTTATGATTACCTTGAGAACTTGATTGTTGATTGTATGTATTTGGAATTGTGTTTGAGTGCGAGTACGGTTGCTGATTTGTGTTGCTAAAATTTGAATTGTTGCTATAATGTAGGAGTGAGTTGTGTTTTTTATGGCAAAAATGACACGACTTATTGCTTGGGCATAAATTTGTTCGGTGGCTGTAGGCTAAACAATTGAAACAATTGCCAAATTGTCTAACAACTCGTTGTCTAGCACTTACGTCCATTTTTAAAAATTTCGAACATGTTCGTAAGGAGTGTACACCTTTATGACACACCTTACACGTAAAATTCTCTTTCGCCTCAGTATTGAGATGAAAAACATTTTTTGGTTGCTTTTTCTGTGTTGATGTTGTATTTGTTTGGTACTGTTGGTCCATCATCTCTAAGGTTCGGAACCTCGTTTCCAAAAAGTCAGAGAACTCTTTAAATGTAGGGATCTCTTTTTTAGTTCCGAGAGTTGTTTCCCATTTAGACTGCACCGTAGCTGGTAGCTTTTTCAAAAGCAAAAATATTATTATTGCATCCCAGTGATGGACAGGCAATTGCAGGTTCTTTAAGGCGTGTAAAATTTTTGTTGAATTATCTAATAATTCCCTTATGCCCTTAGCATTTTCTTCCTTAACAACACTTAATTCATAAAACAACTTAAGTTCGTTGTTAACGAGAATTCTTTTGAAATCGTATCTCGTTGTCAAGAGTTCCCAAGCTTTATCATAGCTTGCATCATCTACACTTATGTGTTCTAGTAAAATACCAGCACCTTCTTTACAACTTGATTTCAAATAATGTAATTTTTCGATTTTTGTAAGTGAAGTGTTGTTATGCACCAGTGAAACAAACTGGTCATGGAAAGAACGCCAATTTTGATATTCTCCCGTGAATGTCGGTGGGTGAATTTTTGGCAAACGTACATCGTGCGGCTTGTCATTGGACGACTTTTGCACCAAATTCGGAGCAGACGTATCTTTTGCTTTAGTTGCTGCTTCTGCTGCTGCAAACTTGTCTAGCTCATCTAATAACAAAGATTTATAAATTGTATATATTTCACCAGCTTCATTAAAAAACTCTTCGGTTGAAGCTATGTCTTCATCACTGCAAACAGCGATTTGGTGCTGTTGAACAATGGTTTGCCAATTGTGAGTTAGCGTTTCAAGCCGTGTAGAGACATAGTTTTTTGTCCTACGAGTTGCAGAAACTGTCTTCTTAAAATTCTCATAATCTTTTGAGATTTGAGCACATATATTTTTCAAAATTTTTACAGCATTCATTATGATATATTTAAATTTTATTTATGGTATATATATATATATGTATTTATGTATATAAATTACAAAAGTAAGTAAAATTTTACTCACTGCGATTACTTTCAGGAATGGGTAGCTGGACAATTGAACTCTTGGACTGATGACTACGATGGCGATGGTGATGGCGATGACGACGGCGGCGGCGGCGTTGGCGATGACGATAGCGATGACGATGATGATGAAGATGATGGTGATGATGATGACGATGACGATGATGATGAAGATGATGGTGATGATGATGACGATGACGATGATGATTATGAAGATGATGTTGAAGATGATGATGATTATGATTAAAATGTTTTTATTCAAATTAAGTGTCTAATTTTAAATGTCTTAAACTCGATAAATCAAAAAACGACAAAATGTCGGCTCACTGTCTTTTTATTAATTAATTTAAATTATCAGACAACCAATATAGGCACAATGTATTGTATTGAATTCAAAAGGGTAAGTTAATATTGGCGATTCGATTTTAAAGGCTCGCGAAGGACCAAAATGTTCTGTACTAATTGAAAAGGTAAGTTTAATTTTGAAATGAATTCTAGATGAAATACTAAAATGAAAATTGAATAATTAAAACACACTCTTTTACGTTATAAATGGAAGTAAGTTTTATTTCATTAGTGACCTTTTTGTCACCTTCGGTTTCTTTGACATTATATATAAAACATACACATAATTGATGATAATATTTAACGAAATGCCTTTGGCAGCGTTCTAAGCTTCTTTAAGCGGCAGCATCCAACACTATTTCTGCTGTGAATTTTATTTTATTATTAATGTTGTTTATATATTTCTTTAGAATGTCTATTTGTCTATATGTTCCATCAAAAATTACGAAGGTGTCGTCAACGTATCTGGCATAAAAAATGATTTTTATTAAAATGTCATGTATCTGCATTTTATCAATCTTCAAGTTTTCAAATGTACAAATATTTTTTTTAATAGATATATAAATTTATTACTTACCAAACTTTGAACAAAATTTTACTAATCCTATAATATATACAAAAAAAACAAAGTTTTATTTTATGATTTAAGTTTCTTGCAATATGCAATAAAATAGGTTTGAAACAATTTTTTTTCATTTTCGTATTCACTTACATTAGGTACAATATTACAATTGTCATAACTCATAAACATCAAAAATTAAATAAGGTTATTTGAAACAACACAACATCAAAAATAATAAATTAAATTACTCTCAACTTTAATCAAAAAATTCGTCAGGCGCATCGCCTAAATTTACTTAAATACACTTTAATTCTTTTTGAGAAAAGTTTATAAAATAAAAGCAATTTAAAGTTATGTCAAAATAAAATCACTTAAATTCCCTTTTGGTTGAACTATATTCGTTGGCATCAATTGAGAAAGCTTGTTGAATAAAAATTCTCTACGGCTTCTTATTTCGAATAGGTAGTCTTGTTTGGAAGTTTTCCACCGCTCTTTTTATATAAATTGTATAACGAACTATCGGATAAAGATGAACTGGAATCATAAGATTCTTTGTTGAAATCGTTTTCATTTTCATTCTCCTCTGCTATAGTAATTTTGTGAAGGTTAATTGAATAATTTAAGTAGATTCAAAATATTTTACCTTTAGATTCCAGGTTTTGGTTTTCAACAGACAATGTAGCTGAAGTCAACTGTCCCACGGATACTGGATCTTCTGGTCTGAACAAAAATGCGGCGAGTTTATGAAACTAAATACAAATTTTAAACTTAATGCTGTCATAGAAATTTAGATTAATTTTAATTAGCTTACATTATTTAACTGCACTGGATCGGAATGGTTAATAACTTCAGATTTATGCGTTTGTAAGTAGCGCAGTGCTTTGATAGGGTTTATCCTTGATATTTCTTCGTAAAACAGCTTCCTTAATAGATATCGGCAATGGTTCAGAATTTCAGCTCGCGTTGGCCTAAAATAACGTGGAAATGAGAAAAAACAAACCAATTAAGAACTTCGAACCACTTAAATTCAGTTGCAACTGAATTGAAACTTCCATTGAGACAATTCTCCAAATATAAGGCCTTGTATCCGCCTTGGACAATAGAAGAGGTATTACTGTCAACAGATACTACCGTGTTATCTAAGTCTTTTATTTTCACCGGCGCGGCGGGTCAAAAATAAACGAAAGCGTCTCATTCGCTGTTGTCTAAGAGAATGGATTGCTTATTAGCACGGGTTTCTATGCGAACAAGCTTCTATTTTCAAGGCAGAGGCTCATGCTATATTGGAAGCAGCCAAAACTTCTCTAAAAAAGAAAGGGAAAATACATTATAACAACAAATTAGAGACATTCTCATTCCTTCACCAACAAAACTAAAAGTAATGTGGACCCCCGGTCACACAGGAATTCAAGGAAACGAATATGCCGACGAAGCAGCTACTGTGGCTCACAAAACACCACTCTACCCACTGCCAGTGCACAACACAACTTAAACTCGAAACTTTTTTCACGAGAATACCTACTAATTGGCCAGAACGGATACATAATTTATTTATTTATTTATTCAATTACGTTAAATACTAACGCTAGGTTTACAAACAAAACTTATATCTAAAAAAAAAATATATCTAAAAAAAATTATATATATAAATATATTCTATACATTAAAATATACTTTAAACGTTAGTAATAATAATATGACACATAAAGTTAAGAATTATTTAAATAGTGAGAGAAAAAATGTATTTTGAAGCTATCTGATTTGATATTTTGATTAATAGAATTTAAAAGAAAATTATTTTCATTATACATGCTTATTAACTGGTTAATTGGACTGTTAGAACCATAGTTTGATCGGCTAACATTTGCTCGAATTGGCACTCGATTTCTGAAGTAATTTCGGCTTACATTAAAGTGGAATCGACACAAAACTGATGGTGATGAAATGAATCCATTCAGAATTCCAACAATAAAGCAGAGTTGCAAATACTTCCGGTGACTAGTAAGCGATGGAAGACCTATAAGTTGTTGCCTAACGGAATAAGAAGGCAAAGTTAATTCATTTGTCTGTGGGAGAAATCGTAAAATAAATCTTAGGAATCTTCTTTGAACACCTTCAAGTCTATGGATATGATTCGAGTAATAAGGAGCCCAAACTATACAACCGTATTCAAGGACTGATCTGACAAACGATACATACAGCGTTTTAAGGACATATGGATCTCGGAATTCCCTGCCAAATCTTTTTATAAAGCCTAGTGTCTTATTAGCTTTTTTCACAATGTGGTTGAGATGGTCAGTAAAAGACAGTTTTGAGTCCAAAATGATACCTAAGTCTGAGAAGTGAGTCAATTTTTCGAGGTTTGAAGAATTTAACTTATAGTTATAGTCAAGAATACTGTGTTTACGTGTAAAACTCATCGTTTTACACTTATCAATGTTTAACAATAAACGATTTGTATTGCACCATTCCCATAGACGAAGTAGGTCATCTTGTAATAATTCGCAGTCCGTCAAGGAATTAATTTTTCGAAATATTTTCACGTCATCAGCGTATATTAGCATCATAGAATTTCTTAAGATAGATGGGAGATCATTTATAAACAGAACAAATAACAATGGACCAAGGTGGCTGCCCTGAGGTACACCAGAATTGACAATAAACGGGTTGGAATAGTCGTTTTTGAACACAACACAATAATATCTGTTTGTTACCAACGCAATCGAAACTCTCATATGCAAACGTTTTGAGAGAAAAGAGTGAAGTTATTGTAGTAAAACCCAAAAGTGATCAAAACAATGAAAAAACTAGGAATGATTTAAAAAATGTCATAAATCCCACGGGAATGAAATTAAAAATAGAAGAGGTTAAAAATGTGCAAAATGGTGGTATTTTAATCAAATGTGACAAACAATCAGTTAAAACAATTGAATCAGAAATTAAAAATAAAATGAGTGATTATAATGCAAAAATACAAGAACATCGTAATCCACAAATTAATATAGTGGGTATGAGTGAGATGATAAATGAAGACCAGCTGGTTGAAGCAATCAAGTGTCAAAACCAAATGGATGACAGTGATATCAAATGTATCAAGATATATTTATCGCACAGAAGGAGGAAATATAATGCAATAATAGAAATAAATAGTGTTACCAACACCAAAATTATGGATATGGGAAAATTAAATATTGGATGGGACCGTTGTCGTGTATACCAATATATAAGAGTGCTTAAATGTTACAATTGCTGTGGTTACAATCATATAGCAAAATTTTGTAACAAAAGTAAAACATGCTTGAAGTGTTCGGAAAACCATGATGTCAAGGATTGTAAAAGTGAAATTTATAAATGTGCAAATTGTGTCTCCTTAAGTGTACAAACCAATGAACAAATTGACTGTAACCATGCATCGTCTGATAAAAATTGCCCAGTATTTTTGAGAAAACTCAAAGCTGCTGAAGCCCACTACAGCTACTAGCAACTAGAAACTATAAAATGTGTATTTACTAATATTGAAGGACTGATAAATAATTTTTCTAGTCTGCAAATAATTATAAGTGAATATAACTGTGATATAGTAGTATTAACTGAAACTCATATGACAAAAAATCATAATTATGCTGAAACAGAACTTGATGGTTATTATATCTTTAACTGTGATAGTGAATCCAGCCACACTGGTGGTTTGGTGATATATGTCAAAAAAATGTTTAAGTGTTCGTTTGTCAAGCAATTTGCCATTACAATGAATTTCTGGTGTCTTATAACAAAAGTGCAATATGAAAACAATACTGTGATATACATATGTGCAATTTATAGATCTCACCTGTCGACTAAAAATACTTTCTGTGATAATCTAGAACAATGGATAGATTTTCTGCAACAATGTAACTGTGATTTCGTAATAATGGGTGATTTTAATATTGATTGGTTAGATAGAAACAATACATATTCAAGACGCTTAAATCAAATAATGACTGACAACAATCTATCAATGCTTAACACAGAACCAACTAGAATAACACCAACATCTAGTACTCTTATTGACTATGTCCTAACTAATAACAAAAATATATGCAGTGCTAAAGTGGATCATAACCTAAAAATAAGTGATCACGAAGCGTTAAAAGTTTTTATTCATTGCAAAAAACAAAATAAACCCAATACAAAAACAATCAGATACTGTAAGTACAACAAAGAGCACTTATTAAATGAACTTAGATCAAACCATTTTTTTGCTGATTTTGATCCTGAACACTCACATAATTTACATGTTTTAAGTGAAAATTTTGCAACTGAATTAAAAAAAGTTGTAAATAGTATGGTAGTGTCAAAAACTATTCCCTATCAAAACTGTGAATGGTTCAATAATTTTCTAAGAAATTCTAAAACTGTTAAGATAAATTTGTACAAAACAGCTGTTTTAAGAAATACACCTAGTGACTGGCAAGCATACTATGAACATAGAAACCAATACAAAAGACAAATTCAAATTACTAAATCGACATATATATCCCAAAAAATTCACAACGCCAAAAATCAAAAAGATATGTGGAGGCAATTGAAGAAATACGTTTTGAAGACTGATAAAGATGAAATAACTGAAGTGCAATTCAATAACGGTGATAAAGAACATAATAGTGCAATAATAGCTGAAAAGCTCAATAACTTTTTCATTCAAAGTATAAATGATCTTAGTAATTCTGTGATATTTTCTGATTATATTAGTCTAGTTGATGAGTGCAATATAGAGTTTAAGTTTAGCTTAATTGACACCGAAGAAATTAGCAATACCCTTTCTGTGATAAATCAAAAAAATGACTTCAACTTTATGAATGCAAAAATACTTAAAGATTCACTGGAAATAACCGGTCCTGTGTTCGTGCGTATAATTAACAGCTCATTTAGCTCTGGATTCTTCCCACAAACCTGGAAAGAGTCACTTGTACTTCCAAAAAAGAAAGTGATAAATTCAATTAAGTGTAGTGACTTACGACCCATCAACATGCTCCCTCTTTATGAAAAAATCATCGAAAAAATTGCATCAAAACAACTACAAGCACATCTAAATAACAATAACATCTTGAGTAAACACCAATCAGGCTTTCGTTCAAATCATTCGTGTGAAACTTGTGTAAATTTTGTGTTTAGTGATTGGAAGAAGGAAATTGACAACAAAAATTGTGTCATAGCTGTTTTCTTAGACCTAAAACGAGCTTTTGAGACTGTTAATCATAAAATCCTAATACAAAAGCTTGAAAAATATGGTGTAAAAAATTCTGAACTTAAATGGTTTAAAACTTTTATAAGTGACAGAACCCAAAGAACTTCGGTTAACAACAAAACATCTTCCTCGTCTTCAATTAATACAGGAGTTCCTCAAGGAACAATATTGGGAGTGCTTCTGTTTTTGATATATATAAACGATATTGAAAAAGTAATAAAGTACTCTAAACTTGTGTTGTTTGCAGATGACGCCTTAGTTTATATAGCGGGTAAAGATGTCATTTCCCTAAAAAACAGCATTGAAAATGACCTAAGTGCGATTTATTCTTGGTTAAATATGAACAAACTTATACTAAATGCTAATAAAACAAAATTTATGATAATTAATAAACCATACACTCATCAACAAATAAATATCAGTATAAACAATATCCACTTAGAAGAAGTTACATCTATTAAATACCTTGGTATAGTGCTTGATAACAAGTTGTCCCTTAATGATCACGTTGACAATATATGTAAAAAAGTGTCTAAAAAACTTGGAGTTCTTAGCAGAACACGTAATAATATTTCAAAAAATAGTGCAATAAAAGTGTTTAATGTGACTGTTAAGCCCCATTTTGAATATTGTGCAAGTCTCCTATATGTCTGTAACAACTCACAAAAATCAAGACTTCAAAAACTTCAAAACAAAGCCATGCGAACAATTTTAAAATGTGACCGTTATACATCAATTTCAAGAATGCTTCAATCCTTAAACTGGCTTAATATTAATCAAAGACTTTTTATGATGGCTATGGTGTTTGTCTTCAAAATAAAACAAAACATGTGCCCTGAATATCTACAAACAAGTATACCTGAAAGAAGAGTGGTACAATACAACCTGAGATATATTGAAGTGTTCAATATCATCCGAACCAGAACATCTAGAGCGCAGGCTAGCATACTTTACATGGGATTAAACTCTTTCAACAACCTACCACAACACATCAGAAACATAAATGAACTCAATCAATTTAAAAATCAAATGATGTTATATGCAAAATCTTGTACTAGCTAATTGTTAAAATTCCTAGAGCAAACCTAAAATGTTTATATTTTTTAAAAATGTTAACTTATGTATTTTGTAAATTAATGGCTCTTGAGCCAAATAAATAAACAAATTAAAATTAGGTAAGAAGATATCCATGCTATTAGTTTATCATTTAGTCCAATTTTTTCTAATTTCCCTAAAAGTACTTTATGGCTAAGTTTGTCAAATGCTTTGCTAAAGTCTGTAAATACACAGTCAACTTGTTGTTTATTTTCGAAAGTGTCAATACAATATGTTGTAAATTCGAGTAAATTTGTAACGGTCGATTTTTTTTTCACAAAACCATGTTGATTGTCACAAAAAACAGAAGAACAATTAAAGGAAAGAACATCACAAACAATGGCTTCAAACAATTTTGGTATAACAGACAGCTTAGCTATAGGACGATAGTTGCATATAAGATGCTTGGGACCCTTCTTATACGTTGGTTTTAGAAATGCATATTTCCATAAGAGTGGAAAATGGGAACAGTTAAATGATTGGTTAAACAGAATACACAATGGGTACGAAAGATATTTAACGCACTTTTTTAGCATAAATGAAGGCAGTCCGTCAGGGCCTGGACTAAGGCTTTCGTCAAGTTTTAGAATTTTGTCTTGTATAGTAGATTCCGAGATTGTTAGATTTATCTGAGCCAAGTGAGGAAACTGAGAAGTATTTGTTAAATCTATTGAGCTGTGATTTGTAGAAAAAGAATCTTCATACGCACTTTTAAAAAAATTTGCAAACATATTCGAAAGTTCTAGAGGATCATGGCTTGTTTTGTCTCTATATGTCATGTTTGGAGGGTACCCGTCAAATTTTCGCTTACAGTCAACATATTTCCAAAAATTTCGTGAATTCGTCTTAAGTTCCCGTTCAGTATTTGCAACAAACTCGTTATAAAGAAAATTTGAATAGTTAACAAATTCATTTCTGATTTCTTGGTAGATACCATAATCAACATCAGTATGTGATTCGTTATATTTTACCCACGCCTTATTCCTTTTATTTTTTAAGCATTTAAGATGCCGATCAAACCATGGTGGATTATTATCTTTGGCTTTAATTTTACGAAGAGGTATGCTCTCTAGAAAGCAATTAAATAATATTTTATAGAATTTCAATACCATATCATCTAAGTTCAAATTTATAAATATTGAATCCCAGTCCAAATGATTTAAGTCGGTAAAAAATTGATTGAAATCACATTTTTTGAAGTCAAATTCAATTTGCTTATCACAAGAGGTATCAAGATTACAAATATTTAAATTTAAGGATATTGTCAACGCAGGATGATGTTGATCTTCTTTTAAAAGTTTTATGTCGCTTTGAATAACAGCAGTGTCAGCATTTACGATGTCAGAAATATAAATAAGGTCCAGTATTTTGTTATTGTGGTTTTTGATTGAGTTCAGCTGAATGAGTCCTAGAGAGGCCATTGTGTGGACTGTGCAAAATTCGATATCAGTAGATGGGTTGGTCGGAAAATATTCTTCGTTATTGTCATTCTTGGACCAATCAAGATTAGGTAAATTGAAGTCACCTAATACGCAGATTTCATCTTCAGCATTTATATTTTCAAATAAATTTTCCAAATTGTCATAGATTTGTTTGTATATATTGTAATTGGAACTTGGTGGTATGTAGACAGCAACTATATATAGGCTACCGACATCCATTTTTATTTTTATGCTCATCATTTCGAAGTCAAATTGTTGGAAATCATTTACCAACGAACATATAAAAGAATTTTTAGCAGCTATTAATAATCCTCCTCCAACTCTTGTAGATTCGTCAATTGAATATCGATCACGCCGAAAAACTTGAAAGTTCTTGTCAAAGAGTTCTGTGTCAGCAATTGAGTTACATAGCCAGGTTTCAGTTAACACAATTACGTCGTGAGTTAAGTTGTTTACATTTATATAGAACTGATTAGTTTTAGTTCGTAGTCCGTTTACATTCTGATAATAAATCATCAGCTGTTGTTGAAGCGGTAGGCATACTTTGTCAGTGGTTGTGGAAAATGGCGTGATTGTTTTTTGGAATTTCTGTTCTCAAACTCATGCATAATAATTCCGGTGGGCCAAAAAGAAATAGAACTAAGTAGATGAAAGACAGAATCCGGACATCTAACCTTAAATGACGAGTATTTAGAATAATTTCTGTGGAACATTTTTTCCACAAGTACATGATCCAATGTACCAATTTTGGCTTTGATAAAGTTCTTGATATCTAAAGCATTTGTTGCAGGGTCAAGCTTAGAAATAAAAATAATTTTTTGACCTTCAACTACTTTAAGACCTGATACAATAGGTGATACATTTAAGTGTTGAGTGTGTGTGGTTCGAGATGATGGAAATATGGAACTAGAAGATGATGACTCAGAAGAAGATGTTGTAGTTTCTGTTGGTAAAATCGATGACGACAATGATAATGATGATGGCGGTGTTGATGATGATGATGATGATGATATCGATGATACTGATGCTGATGATGATGTTGATGATGATGATGATGATGATGATGATGATGACGATGAGGAAGCAGTAGGAGGAATGACTTGGAGTGTTACAGAGTCAGTTTCAATTTGTGGTGAATATAGTGTTTCAGTATTCACTGGAGTTTCTGAAGGGGATTTATTTATCTTTTTTGAAGGATGAGCCAATGTCATGTTCAACTCATTACTCTTACGTTTGCCTGCATTCGACGTAACGCTCCTTGTTTGTTTACGCTGTACAAGCGAACAATTTGAAAAATCGTCTACTTTATCAATCAGTTGATTCAACTGCTTTTGTAGGTTCTGTATCATCGTTGTGTTAGATAAAAGGTCACGAGTAATATTTTTATCAGCGAATGGATCGCAATCGTCGCAAAAATAGTAAAATCCTTTATTTTTGTTAAAAACTTTGATTGAACTAAAGTTGGCATTTATGCAATGGACATGAAAAGTCCTGTGACAATTGCCATAGCACATTATCAAGTCAATCATATAATCGCATAATTGAAGGCATTTTCCGCAGTCAGACATTTTGTTTAATTTATTTGAAAATTTTATTTTCAATTTTAGTTTGAAAAATTTCGAGTTTGAAAAATTTGAAAAATTTCGATTCTTAGTGTACTCAGAAATTGTAGATTACCTTTTAGTGTGTACACAAACCAATAATATACACAAACCAATAATAAAGTGTCGTCGGTAAGGTAGTCGTTGAATGATATTTGTTTTTGTTGTCAAAAATATTAATGAGATGTTGTTGTTATTGTACTTAACAAAACAACGCTGTCACAATCATCTGGAAACTTATCCAATTAATGCAATCGGCAGCCGGTACATCAAAATCAATAGCCCAGGTGGAAAATATTGAATTCAACATGAAAAGACATCGAAATTGTACGGCTTCAGATATAATGCAGTCTCATATGCTTCAAGGCAGAACATATACAAAAATGTCACTCACCAGGAAAGGGGTTTAGTCGATATTTTTGCTGATGCCAAAATAAAATTACTGAAAGCAGCAACTGTGTTGAATGCACTATGTAGGCAATTTGTGTATCTATAAAAAAGCATGCTTATGTTAAGATATATTTAAAAACAACTTACTTGTAAAGAGAGAAAAAAGCTTCAAAAAGATTATTAAAAAGTATTTTTAAAGAATTGAATTCTGTTCCGATTAATTTGAATTTATATTTTTTGTCTGCAGTTTAAACTTCTTGTTGATCGCAATCAAAAACATTAGGGTCAAGGGGGGAATTGTAAACAGGGGTAATTGTAAACACACTTTATTTTCTCAAAACCGTTTATAATTTGAAGCATGCCATGAAATTATTTGAAAAGACATTATATTTAAATCATCTTGACGCCTGGAAGGCCTTATCTGTCAAAGGGTTATTCATGTTTTGTTCGTTTCCATGAGTCTTTCGTTTTTCTGCGTTTTTAAGTTTTTCAGTGCTAATTAAAATTGTTGCAAAACAAACAAAGGCGATCGAAGTAAGTTAAATTTTATCTTTAAGAAAGTGAAAAATGAGTATAAATGCTTGCTATATGTTTTTATTTGTCTGTATAACAAAATTTAAAAGTTATTGGCTGTTTACAATTACCCCATTATTTTCCTATCATGGGTAAATGTAAACACCGAAATGGGGTAAAAGTGAACAATTTAGGGTAATTGTAAACATTCATTTTCAATGGCTTTGGTGTTCATCTAACAATATTTTATATCAAAAAGATGCCACGTACATATCAACCAAAAACCACAGCTCCATCATACACGTCAGAGGATCGGTGAAGGGAAAAATCCTACTGTCATTATATCTAGAGGCAGAAAACCAGCACTTTCGTCAGACGTGGAGGACACTATAGCAAGGTGCCTTATTTCAGATCTCGTGCTGCTTACCCTTGCGATAAGAATGATCTCCTTTGTCTAGTAGGTACCCTCATATATAAGGACAGAGAACTTGGTTACCCCTTTCCACAATGGTAGGACGACTGGTACCGTTTTCATTTACCCCATTTTTCTCGTTTACTTAAAAATCAAGGGGGGTAAATGTAGACATCAAATTTTTTGAAAACTAATTAACAAACGCCATTAAGATTATTACTCTTTGATAGATAATACAATCCAGACTTAAGTAGCATAAACAAAAATGTTCGACATTGCATGGTTAAGCTGTTACAAACATTACAAGTGAAAAAAATAAAAAAATGCAAAATCGTTTACAATTACCCCCTTTGACCCTATATTTTTTTGTTTTCATTTTCGTAGAATTGTCAAAATACTCACCTCGCTGTTAGTCTGTCAAAACTGGGTTGAACTCAAAATAGGCCACGTTCGTATTGCAGTTCTATGGTGCGCCTATACTTTCTGCATGATTTTTTTTGTTTTTAGCGAAACTTTTCATAAAAATTACAGAATTTGTGTGCCAAAAGCAGTCAAATACTATTTTTAGCACAGTTTTCACTAAAAAGAAGTTGCAAAATTAATTTTTCTTAAAATATTGCAACAATTTTTCAATTTTTGAATTCAACGGATCTCTTTTTTGAACGGCTGAGTTCACCTCACATTGTTTTCCCCCTAACTGTGCATACTGAGCCCCAAAAGCCCATAACAACTACATAGAATCTGGATTTTCCCATAAGAAATGCACGGGACAACTAACATATGCTTATGTTAATGGGCAAAATGTGCTCAATTTAGTTTGTAGGTCGAAAGAGAGCGAACCCCATAAGACGGTTCTCTTGGTAGATATATTTCTCTATGGTTGGCATTCCGATTCCGAAACCTAAAAAAGACATAGCCTCCATTAGCGGCTACCGTCCAATTTCTCTTATCCCATGTATTTCTAAAATCATGGAAAAAATAATCACGAAGCGTCTTTAATGGTTTACACAAAGAAAAAATCTAATTAGCCCCAATCAAGTTGGTTTCAAATCAGAAAAGAGTTGCATCGATGCACTTTTACATATCGATAACTACACAACAAATGCTCTATCATCCCGGAGTCATGTTTCAATCCTGTCAATTGACTTCGAGAAAGCTTTTGATAAAATTGGGATGTATCTTGTTCTGAACAAGCTACACTCTTGGAGGGTAGGTCCTAAAATAATGCAATATGTAAAATCTTTTTCCACTAACCGAAGATTCTGTGTAAAAACTAACAACTGCTACTTTTCAACATATAAGCTACACAACGGGATTCCTAAAGGCTCCCCGCTATCAGTGGTCCTGTTTCTTATTTCCTTTCAAGAAATATCAATAATTGTAGATAGACATAAACTTCTAGACCATTGCATCTATGCAGATGACCTCTATTGTCTTGAGTAAATGCAATGATCTAGACAAAACTAAAGAAATGCTCACTAATCTGATAAATGAAATTCTTGTATGGTCGAATACATCTGGTGCAAGACTTTCACTTCAAAAATGCAAAATATTGCATATTTGCCGAAAATTAACTTGTTCTCAAACACTAACATTTAATATAGATAATATTATAATTATAATTAACTCGGTTGATAAACTAAATATTCTAGGACTTACTTTTAATAAAAATTATTAATGGAATGATCACATAATTAACCTTAAAAAGAGCCTGGCTGATAGAGGAAATATTATAAGTTATTTCACATGTATGAAAAGTATTGCACATATTAATACATTATGTAACGTTGTCCGAGCCCTTTTACTTAGTAAAATTGGTTATGGGCTTTGTATATACGGAAGATGTCCTAAGTCCGTACTAAAAATCATCAAACCGATGTATCATCATGCAGCGAGGAGTATCAACGCTTTTCCCACAACCTCAATTAAAAACATACTAGCGGAAGCAGGACTGCCCCCACTCGAAGAACAAATTATAATAACAAGAGGAAAATGCTTTGTAATACTTTCGTTCTTATCCGGATCTATAACTGAAAACTGTTTCAAGTCTGCAATTCGCCGGCCTATTCCTAAAAGAATAGCATCCGCATAATCAACAATTGTGGAAGTTGCAACTTAATTGAAACTTCCATTGATACAATTCTCCAAATATAAGGCCTTGCATCCACCTTGGACAATCAAAGTCTTCTTTTATCCTAGACCTTAACTTCAATAGAAAAGGTATTACTGACAACAGATACTACCGTGCTATCTACAATGACATCTCCATTGTTTTCCCCCCTAACTGTGCATACTGAGCCCAAAAGCCCATAACAACTACATAGAATCTGGATTTTTCCATAAGAAATGCACGGGACAACTAACACATGCTTATGCTAATGGGCAAAATTCGCTCAATTTAGTTTGTAGGACGAAAGAGAGCAACTTATGGGGTTTGCTCTCTTTCGAGCACATTTTGCCCGTTAGCATACGCATGTGTTTGTCGTCCCGTGCCTTTCTCATGGAAAAATCCAGATTCTATGTAGTTGTTATGGGCTTTTGGGCTCAGTGTGCACAGTTAGGGGGGAAACAATGTGAGGTGAACTCAGCCGTTCACAAAAGAGATCCGTTGAATTCAAAAATTGAAAAATTAATGCAATAGTTTAAGAAAAATGAATTGTGCAAATTCTTTTCAGTAAAAACTGTGCTAAAAATAATATTGGACTGCTTTTGGCATACAAATTCTTTTATTTTTTATGAAAAGTTTCGTTAAAAACTGAAAAAATCATACAGAAAGTATAGGCGCACCCAGCCCCGTCGAGAGGGGGGGGAAAGGGGGGAAACCCCCGGGCCCGGGATTTTCTAGGGGCCCGTAAAATTGAAAGCAATGAGAGTATACTCTATATTTATCATTAACATACCTATTTCAACTTATGTTTAGAGGCCCGAAAATTTAAAATCATTCATGCTTTCGCAATCGGGCCCCTGTTTGCATGTTATCTGCCTATCTATCAGTCATAAGCTTGCCAATCTGGGCCCCCGATTATTATTGGCGTACATTTTTGTTAATATTTAATGGAAAATTGGGCAACTCTGAACTATTGAAAGAAAGTTATAATAAATTGTTTCGCTTTTCTTATTTAATTTAACGTAAATTTCAAATTTATTTTATTTTGAACATTTTTAAAGTCAAAATAAGGGGCCCGGCAACTTAAAACAAAACACAAATATTTATTTCGGTTTCTGTTTTTATAAAGTTTCTTTTCTCCTATTTTTGTTTCTGCTGTAAACGAAATTTTTGATTCGGTTTCGGGGGACCAGAAAATCCCACCAGGGGACTAGGAATACGAGGCGATGGCAATCTTATTGGAGATCCAAAATGGTATTTTTTTGGGCATTTTGGAATTAATTAGACATTATGACCCCTTACTTCAGGAGCACTTGAAAAAAGTAAGAATTTCACGACAAGAACACAAACGTTTGCAAGTCCACTACCTTTCCGTTGAGATTCAAAATGAGTTAATTAAAATTTGTGCCCAAGATGTGAATTCAGCTATTTTGAAGGAGAGAGAAAACGCCAAATACTTCGCTATAATTGTCGATGCAACACCCAATTCTAGTCATGTGGAACAAAACACATTTATTTTGCGATATCTGGCTTGGAAGAAAATGTGTTCACCATTCAGGAAAGATTTTTGGAATTTGTCGATTCCAAAAAAAAAAAAAATAGCACCGCAATAGCTTATTTGGCCTGCGAAACATTAGATAAGAACGAAATCCCTTTAGAAGACTGTTGTGCACAAGGCTATGAAAATGGAAGCAATATAAAAGAACAGTATAATGGTGCACAAAGGCATATATTAAACAAAAATCCAAATGCCGTGTATTCACCATGTGCAGCTCACAGCCTTAACTTGTGTGGAGTCGATTCAGCGAAATGTTGTACTGCCGCAATAACATTTTGTGGAGTTGTTCAAAAGTGTTTCAAATTGTTTAGCAGCAGTGCCCAACGTTGGGAAATTCTTAAGAAAAATGTGCCCGGATCCCTTCACAAACTTTCCGATACAAGATGGTCAGCTAGAATTGAGGCAGCGAAACCATCTGAAAAACCTTGGAACATCATTAGAAGCCTTAAGTGATATTAATTTTACTGAAACTGAAACTCGAAGAGATGTAAATGGCGTTTAAAATATATGCACAAATTTGAATGCGTCCTGATGTCTTCGATTTGGTGCAAGGTTCTTAGCGCTATAAATGAAAGAAGTATCATTCTTCAAGCCAGAAACATGACTATTGACGTTGAAATTCGAAATCTTGACACCTTGATCTCCGATTTGAACTTAATTCGAAACGAATGGGATCAAATGTATCTGAATGCAAAGCAGTTGCTACTGGATTGGGGGATTTTCCAGAGTCATTCCCATCAAACCGAAAAAGACATTTAAAGAGACATTTTGGAGAAAATCGAGGAGCTAGAGAACAAATTGAAACAGACGAAGAAATACATTTCAAGAAAAACGCCTTTTACGTCATAGTTGATTCAATTATATCTGGAATTTCTCGTCGGTCCGATACGATGAAGAATTTGAATGCTACATTTTCATTTTTATGGCAGTTTTCAACAATGGACGAAATTGAGATTAAAAACTCTGCTACAAGGTCAGTAGCGTAGTGTGGGGGGGCAGGGGGGGCAAATGCCCCGGGCGGCACTTGTTTGAGGGGCGGCAAAAAAGGGGCGGCGGCAAAAAAAAGGTTACCAAAACAAAAAACCCTGCACTTGTTTGAGGGGCGGCAAAAAAAAAAGGTAACCAAAACAAAAGAACCCTGAAATAATTTCCGGTAAACAGAATTTTGTATGGGGTGGCATACAATCGACCTGTACCTATACCACCACAAACGAGAACAGATGCAGGAACTTTGCTTATAGCAATACAATCCTTTTCTTTTCTCTGCTTTTTGGGCTTTTGGAAACCTGTTCTTCATGAAATAAATGATTGTCAAATTTACTTACAAACCGAAGGTCTTGACCTTTATCAGTGTGCAGCTAAAATCAGTGCTCTACTGACTTTTCTTGAAGACACATGAGAAAAATTAGTCAATGATGCACTTGTTTACGCAAGGAATTTGTGTGAGAGCTTAGGCATTTCCTTGGATCCTCCCAGAAGGAAAAAAAGGAAGTACATCTTTGGTGATGGAAGCACAGATGTTGGTCTGTCTCATGACGAAGAGTTGAGAAGAAAATTGTTTTCTTCCTAAGATAAAATCATCGTCGAAATCAAGGAGAGATTTAACCAATTGCAAAGTTTGGCCAAAAAATTCGACTTTCTTTCAGCTTCCAAGCTACTGGCTGAAAATTTTGATTACGATTCGGAACTTGCATTCAATGAGCATGATGTATCTCCCGATGATTTCAAAATAGAACGTGGTCGATTAAGAGCCTTTGCATCTTTATTGGAAAGACTTAACGATCTTGAAAGAACAAACCCGCTTGAAATATTAAATTTCATAGTACAGTCGAAGTTAGAAACAAGTTTGCCAAACATTACCATTATGCTGCGTATTTTTTTAACAATAACAATAAGCAATGCCGGATGTGAGAGGAGTTTTTCAAAACTAAAACTAAAAAGAGTCTGGGATGCGACCCACACTGATAACTTCCCATCCCGTCTGTCGATTTTAGAAAAGATATTTGAGTTGAAAATCAATTTTTACCAACTTTTATTAATTTTTTTTAAGTTTTTATTTTTTGTAAGAAAACTGTCAATTAGATTTTTCTTAACATTTTACTAAATGTTGACAACAAGATTTCGTAAACGATAAAATTAGTTTAAAGCCAATATCTCAATATTTTGAAAAGATATTAGAGTTGAAAACCAATTTTTACCAACTTTTATTAATTTTTTTTTTAGGTTTGTATTTTTTGTAAAAAAAAACTGCCAATTCGATTTTTTTCAAAATTTTACAGAATGTTAACAACAATGTTTCTTATAAGATAAAATAAGTTTGAAGCCTTAATCTCAAGTTATTGAAAAGATATTTAAATCGAAATTCAATTTTTACCAACTTTGAGTAATGTTTTTTTTAGGTTTTTATTTTTTATAAAAAAAACTGTCAATTAGATTTTTTTCAAAATATTATCAAATGTCAAAAACATTATTCTTCGTTGCACAAAATTAATTTGGAGATGAAATCAGATTTGAGTCGTAAAATTTTCGAGGTGACACATTTTTTTTTCGGTTTTTTTAATTTATAAAAAAAAACAGTTAATTGGATTTTTTTCAAAAAAAATAATTGTTTTGTATCACGTAACAATATATCATATAAAATTTAATTCAAGTCTCTAGCGTTATTGGTTCATGAGATATTTAGGGTTAACCAAAATTTTCACCTTTTTTTTAAACTGCTATGGTAAAAAAAAACCACCAACACAATTTTCTTAAGAGCCCTTTCTGCATCTTTCTGCCTTATTATCTGTATAACAAAATTTATTTGAAGTCGATATTACTTTTGGTTCTTGAGCTATGGACGACGAAAAAAAAGTCGTGAACGTACGGACATACGGACGTACGTACACACGCTCGCACAGACATCTTTCTAAAAATCTTTTATTTCGACTCTAGGGACCTTGAAACGTCGAGAAATGTCAAAATTTTCAATTTGACAAATCGGACCCATTACAATAACTTCCTATGGGAAGTTAATAAAAAACTATCTCAGGTCAACAATGAGTACTCTAAGGTTAAGTAACCTAGTAATTCTAGCCATAGAAATGCAAAAAACTGATGCGATTGACACCGAAAGAATAATAAAAGAATTTATGTGTAAAAAGCAAAGAAGACAAATTATTTAAACATTTTCTACGTTTTATAAATTATTAAATATGGGTAACGTACATAAGTCAATGTCAGTTGAGTTGCTTGCCACAATGTAATTAAAAAAAATCAAATTTGCTTAATTTAAAAATCGAAACAAATGTTCATTAAAAATAAAAATATACGAAACTTTCCTTATTAAAATGAATACAAAAATTAAATTTTTGCTTTGTACTAGTAATAACCAAAATGAAGTGATTTAAAAAATTAAATATAATTTCTTAATCTTAATTTATTTTTTGAGCTTTATTTTATAGTGAGTATGCAATTTAAAACATTAACCAAATTTGAATGTTAGGTTCCTTAAAATGTGGTTACTTTCAATATGGTTATAATCGATATACATCACCTACAAATAAATGGATACTCTGTAAGTATAGTTCATTATGAAAGAAATGGTAGTGTTCACCCACTTTGACAAAAAAATTTGGGGCGGCAAAATTTGATCTGCCCTGGGCGGCAAAAACCCACGCTACGCCACTGTACAAGGTTCATCCAAAAGTAAAACTCGCATGTGTCTCAAGAGTTGAAAGAAGAAATAATCCATCTGAAACACATTTATGAAGCCAATTTTGAAGCAGAACTTCCGCCATTGAGTTTGCTCAATACTATTTATTCCCAGAACTTGAAGACGATTTTCCCCAACATTTGTCTCTCCGTGTGTTTTCTACCATACCTGTAACCGTAGCTAGTGCCGAACATTCATTTAGCGTCCTTGCCAGAACAAAGAATTTTCATCGTTCGTGCTCATCACATGATCGTGTTTCTGGACTTGCTACACTTTGCATCGAAGCACCTTTGGCAATGAAATTGAATTTTTATGTAATTATAAGTTGTTTTGCTGCTCAGAAAGCTAGGAGAGCTCGTTTGCAAAAAAAAATATTTCATTGAATGCAACTAACTCTAATGAAAATTTTAAAATACAAATTTCAAATACTTTTACTTCGCTCTATTTTATTTTTATAGTAGGTAATAGATCTTCATGCTAATTCTATCTATCCATCTTCCATTTCAACTAAACTAAAGATAACTAATGATGAATCACGGGACTATACCAGTGAGATTGATTTAATGATTAACATTTTTTTTTTCGGTTCACTTTGCAAATGAAAAATTATTATTTCCGTTAATTGCAACCAATTTCATGCTATTCGTAATTGAAACTAGAACGTAACATATGAGTAGGCATGAACTTTGAAAAAAATGGTAAATAAGGGGGGGCCCGAGATTTTTCCGTCCCGGGCCCGGAATTCCTCTCGACGGCCCTGGGCGCACCCCACTCTAGCACTGCAATGTGAACGTGGCCCAATTTGAGTTAAGCAAAATTCTGACAGATTAACAGCGAGGTGAGTATTTTGACAATTCAAGAAAATGTAAACAAAACAAAATTCATTCTCAGGAATGCAAATGAAGGTTAAACAATTTAAATAAAAAAAATTAATTAATTTTAATAGAAATATATAATAAATTTGTACTTAATGCAATCCTCAGGTAAAGAAGAAACCAAGGAGGATGTTGCAACAGAATAAGTGGAATCCCCCGAGAAGAAAGCCACCAACGCCAACATATTTATTCTGGAGCGAAAAATCAGCCACGAAGAGGTATAAATTCAAGTAATGTAGGTGTGTTCGTCACATTAATTTTAAACTCAAATTATATGAATATTATTTTGTTTTTCTAGTTAAAATTACACTTGTCAACAAGATTTTGTTCCTGGCAATCAAATCCCTCTATTTTGATGGGTTCTTATGTCCTCATCTTTAACCCGACTCGACTGACTCGACTGTAGGAATGAGAAGGGCCGAATGGGTCGATATTGCCGAAGACTGAAAAGCTTCGCGATGAAACCGGTCTGGCATGCAAAGATGAATTTCTCTGAATGCCAAGAAGAAGGAGGAAGATGCTAAGAAGTCCGATTTTGAAAAAGACAGCTACTAGGTATATCAAGAACAGCTACACCACGAGAAGTAAGTAAATTTAAGATCCAAAACGAATTTGAATTGATTGAATTACTCAGTTAAAGGTTGTTCCACAATATCGAATATCCAAAACATCCGAATTATCAAGAACTAACCGGTCTGCCCTAGGACCACCACTACCAATCTACGAAAATTAAGATCATTATGGCCGCAGTGCTATATACAGAGAACTGCCAGCACATAGGACGCCTCATTATGAGGACGACAGAGGTTCGAGTCCAACATATGAAGTGATTGTACGAAGAGTTAAACTCCTATCCCGGGGTGGTGAATGGAATGATCGTTTGATGCATTAAAATTTCGCTGGTGGTCGTACCCTTTCTCGTGAGAGAAGCGGCAAAAGTCCCTGAGATAGAAGTAAATAGCTGGAGTCACTACAAACACATAACACGTAAGGATATTGAAACCTGTATTCATATTTGTGACCCATGTCAACAAAAGCACAAAGGGATTAAAAAGGGTATCGTAGTAAAGCCTACTATAACATCTGAGTTCAACTCTAGATGCCAAGTAGATTTGATTGATTTCCAATCGCAACCCGATGGTGAGTACAAATTTATACTTGTTTATCAAGACCACCTTACAAAATTTGTGGTACTAAGACCACTTGAATCTAAACGAGCTGGCGTATATAATATTAGACATATTTACTCTACTGGGTGATCCAGCCATACAGTCCGACAGTGGCAGAAAGTTTTCAAACAAAGTAATTGAAAATTTAAAAACATATTGGCCTACCCAGGCATTCGCAAAGCCAGGGAAGTGTGGAAAGGCGAATCAGGCTATCGAAAATATGGTTACCACTTGGATGCAAGACAATAATAATTCACATTTGAGCGAGGGTTCAACTCATGAAAAACAGGGCTTTTCACGCTGGCATCAAGCAAACTCCTTATGAAGCCCTTTTTGGATGTAAAATTAAGGTAGGTCTACAGTCACGCAAAACATCGAAACTGAAGAAGATTTAGAGAAAATCATTGAAAACCTTCAACAGAATGATAAAAAAGATCCCAAGGCATCAAAGGCTAAACTTAATGTAAATATGTATGATAGAACCAATCCCAGTCTGTAGTAATTTAGCTCAGTGTGAGACCAGCACAGTACCTTCAACCAGTGCATACGATAAGGAATACATTGTCTGTTCAAAAGAAACGACCAAAGCTCATACTTATAGACAATGCGGATGTGCACTCCACGTAATTTGTTCTGTAGCAGAAGAGACAACGAAATGACAGGGGTCCAAACAGTTTTGTCTACTGTGTTTGTGTTTATTATTGTGTTTAAATTTAGTAGTGCAAAGAAATCGTCATTCTGCTAAGCAAAATCTGCAACAACAGGCATGAAAAATGTTAAAAACAAGTGACAAAAAGTTTTCTTCTGTGTCCATAGGAACTTCTGTAAGGGTTACCATACCAGAAGTCGACCGAGGACGTGGTGACGCCCGAAATATTATACATAGGTGTAATCTTAAATAAAACAGATAACGAGCTTTATCAGATTGGAACAAAGAATGGAATCATACAACAATTGCATTCTAGATCTGAATTCAGTGTTTGCCCAAGAGGTATTCTGGATACCAAAGAAGTACCTAGTACCGAAATTTCACTACGCATAGTTGCGAATATTATGCATTCAACTGGGACTGGACAAGGATTCAAAAAATTTCTTTGCAACAAGGGTTGTAGCTCATCAAAATGTTTGTGGTTCAAAAATAAAATATTATGTTATTCTAAGTGTCACTCCAGCTTACCCTATATTTGTAATACAAAATAAATAAGTTCTTTCATTTAAAAATAAAGTAATACAAAATTAAGAAAAAATCTTTTTATTTCATTTTTAGTTGGTATGTTTCATGCATTATATTAATTTAACGCATTTCCTAGCGTTGTTAAGCAGTTGGATACAATTCCTAGGAAATTATACATCTCCTAGGAAATATGTGTTTTAAATAATCTTTTGTACATCTTTTTATACATTTCCTAAATAGACTCGACACTGTATACATTTCCTAGGAATTGTATATAATTCCTAGGTTTCATACATTTCCGGTAACATACATACATATAAGGCTTTTCGAGGCTAGCTTATTTTCAAAAAAAAATTTGTGATGATTTCCCAAAATATCT
Organism: Eupeodes luniger; assembly: GCA_951509635.1. NCBI lineage: Eukaryota > Metazoa > Arthropoda > Insecta > Diptera > Syrphidae > Eupeodes > Eupeodes luniger. Next base: position 841,120 of record OX608076.1, on the reverse strand, counting down.
TTTTTCTTCCTTTTTCGTACTTTTTATTACGAATTTGTACCCTTAGGTTAAAACATAAGTTCTTGTAGTATATTGAAAAAATACAAAATAATTTTGATAAATGGTGTTTATCAGTTTGAGCAAATGTAGCTAAAATCGAAGTTCGGATTCGTAATCAGCATTAAAAATTAACTCTTAAACGAACTGTTCAAAACCATAAAAGAATTGCAATCAAGGTTTATCAAAACTTTGGGTAGAGTTAAATGAAAACACATGAGTCTTCTCATAACTAATATACAAATTACGAAAACTAAGTCAATTAAACTGTAGCCTAAATGCAAAGATACATCTGTACTTTGCAAAATTATTTTGTACGTTGTGTTTTAACTCTGACGGAAGATGGAGAGACTTCGAAGCTTCGTTTTGATTTGTTGCTAAAAAAAAACAGATCAATTAGTGTTTCATAAGTATGTATGTGGTTTATGTAAAACTTACTTTGAAGTAGTCTTGCCATCATGAGCCTTCTGGTCAATTATTGATTCTATTATAATTATAAAATTACTGGAATAGAGCTCGTAAGTCGGTCCTATGAATACAAAATCTTGGCTTCTAAGGTCATTTACATTGACATTCTTTTCCGAACCAAATTCCAAAATCCCAATTCCGTAGGTAAAGGTTGCCGGCTTGCGCAGCTACTGTTGGAATATCATAAGGGCATTATGAATTCATGGAATTCAGCTTCTATTTTGCCAGTCTTTAAGTTTACTAAAATTGCCTGGAATTCTAAAGTAGGACATTCAAAAAGGATGATATTATTCTTTATTTAATTTAATTATAATTTATTTTTGAAGAAGACTTGCCAATGATATCCGACTCCCGTCATTTATGTGCTATATTCTCAGAGCAGGTTGATTCGAAATCGACCTTCTGTATAGTTACATACCTCATCTGCATGCGTCGTCGTCTGTATAAGCCTCAGCGGCAGCAGTAGTCCCGGCACGAGTACGATAACTTTGGCGACAAGATATAATAACGGTTTTTGGTAGAGGGGCTTAATACAAGCATTTTTTACTATGGGAGGGGGGGGTCTATCTCCCCCCGTTTAGGCGGTAGGGGCAATTAAAAAAAATTGTTATTTAAAATGAAAAAAATTAATTAAAAAATAACGGTAATACTTACAATTAAGTATCATACCTTTTTTTAAAGCCAACATTCTGTTTTATTAGCCAGTTTTTAATTCAAGTCAAAACTATATTTATATAATATATAATATTTAAAGTGTAATTTTTCAATACTTCAAAAATATCTCTCTATTTATTGCTCTTATTTGTTTTTGATCAAAAACTGAAAAATAGATGATTTTATGTCTTTTAGTTTTTGAGAAAATTGAAAATAACCACAACTACTATTTTAATTTAATTATTTTTTTTTGCTTGAGTGGTCTTATTTTGATAGCAATACTGGTATTTGCGTATGCGTAATGCGTGTTTGGGTGTATGCAACAGTAAGGTGTGCGCGAGTTTGGGTGTATGCAACAGTGGGATCTGTAAGGGGGGGCATGCTGCCCCCTGCAACCCCCCCTGCTTATGGGCACACTATAGGATTTGGGGTGGGTGCGAGGTGGAGTGGGTGCAAGGTGGGGAGGGTGAAAGGTGCGGTGGGTGAAGGATGGGGTACATGCAAAGTTTCTTTTGCATTTAAATAAGCTGGATTTAAGAAAAATTAATTTATCCTTGGTATATCTTAATCCATATTCGATTATTACTATCAAAATAAGACTACGTTAATACTTAAGCAAGGAAAAAGTAATTTAATTAAAATATTTTTTTTGGTAATTTTCAATTTTCTCCAGAACTAGAAGACATAAAGTCATCTAGTTTTCAGTTTTTGATCAAAAACAAATAAGATCAATGAATTTAAAAAAATAAATAGTAGATAATCTAAAAGTTTTGAAAAATTACACTTTAAACCATATTTTTAACTTTTTTTTTGACCAAATTTTGAGTTTAAAACAATTTTTTTCAAAAACTATGCATAGTTTTGACTTGATTTAAAAAGCTATACTCTGTCCAACAAAAATAGTCAGTACAGAGAAGATAGGACGTTTACCTCTCACTCTGACTGAAGTGAAATCTCGTTAAGCTGTGAGAGAGAGCAAATATTACAGGGTTTCCGTAGTGCCCATTATAAATTTCGAAAAAGCTCTGATAAATATTAGTAGGGATACCAACTTTTGATTTTAAATTGAAAGTTAAAAATAAATTCCGTTTAAGAAAATTTATAAATTATGTACATAATCCCGAATTCAAAAACCCCTTTGTGAAAACTAAGAGTAACATAAATTCAATTATGAAAAAATAATGAAAATTTTCGATTCTGTATCACACAATATTCACAAATACACAATTTATAAACAACACAGCACAGATTTATAATAAAATAAAAGCAGTTCTTTTTTTGGCACTGATTATAAAACACCGTATAAATAAACACTTTTCAAAGAATATTTTTTTTATGAACAAAATCACTATTTTTCACCATCTATAATTACACCATGTATTATAAATAATTTTCGCTTAAACTCAACCCTTTGCTGCCTAGTGGTTTCGCAATTAAACCAAATACTCCATATTTTTTCTTTATATTCCTACTGGTTTTTTTTTAATTTTTAGTGAATATTATTTTTTTTTTATTTAAATGCATTATTCATTATACACATTCTATATAAATTTTAAGTTTTTATACAAATATTTGAAAAAGTTGACATCTCCGGAAACAAAGGGTTAATTTACGAAGAATAATAAATAAACTTCACTTACCGAAAAACAGCAAGCGACAACACCATTCCCATATTTGTTCTCAAAAGCTTTTAAAAAAGCACACATTCTGAAAGCTCCCAAACAAAATCCAAAGAAAAATCCACCATGATTTGCATTAACGTGGAAATGGTAACTCTAATAACAATCTGCTTATTTTCAATACATACGAAGAGGGTTGTTTGTGAACACATTATTTATCAGTGTGAGTGTGGCTTTGGCTGCGCATGGTAAAGGTTGTGGGGATGTACGCTCGTCGAAGCGTAATTACAACAACAATTTATGTGTAAGTCAGTGGTTGAATTTTCTTTTTCAGTAGGTAAAAAGGGAATAAAACCACTGACTGGCACCATTTGCAAGAAAAAAGCTCTCCCATAAGACGTGTACTGACTATTTTTGTTGGACAGAGTATAATAGACAAAAGTGTTGGCTTTAAAAAAAGATATAATACTTAACTGTAAGTATTACCGTTATTTTGTAATTATTTTTTTTCCATTTAATGTACATGTTTTTTTAAATTGCCCCTACCGCCTTAACGGGGGGAGATAGACCCCCCCCTCCCACAGTAAAAAATGCTTATTTTTAAATGTTCTAAACAAATCCGTCATTTAACTTTGTCGCCAAAGTTATCTATCGTACTCTCCCCGTAGTCCCTGTCTCAGCCAACTAAGTATGCAAGTTGTAGTCCTTTGGCGGCAGCGTGACATTTGGAGCTAAAAGCCTGGATTTAGACCTAGAAGAAGATGTTGATTAAGCGAGTTGATCACGATATTAATATTTCAATTCTTTTCTTTTACTTTCACAACTAAACTCCGGGCGCTGTTGCACTCTGTGGAAACGCTACATATAATTGTCCATGGGAAAAAAAGGTTTTTTTCCAAATTTACACCTGCAACTTTCAGCGTTTGCCCCTGAGCTTTATTTATTGTTATTGTAAATGCTGCTTTCAGAGGAAACTGCACTCTTTTAAACTGAAACGGCAAATCGGTTGGAATTATCGGAATGCGGGGAATTAAAACATTTTTTCCTTTTGCTATTCCAGTCATGATTATAGCTTTTATAATATTTCGTCCTAGGTGAGTAATCTGTGTAAGCTTTCTCATTAACAGGACTGGAACACCAACCTTCAATCTCAACTTATGAGAAGCTGCCCCTGATAATTCCAAAGAATTAAGAAACTCTATGGGGTATGATGTTATTTGCTCCGTGTCCATAACGTTGTCTATTGAGAGGTACTCGACGATATCTCCCTCCACGTCCGACATAATTTGTTCGTTTATCTGGCTAACTATCTCATTAGTTGGAGCTAAAATTGCCCTCTCACACAACCACTCCCGACTGCCAATATTTATATGCAGGTTTGGATAGACATTACTTTTTAATTCATCTGTGCTACAGACAATTTCACAGAATTCATGACGCAACGTAATCGAGCCGTTACAGTCTGTTAGCATACAATCTTCTCCGATTTTTAGAAGAGCAGCGGCATATTGTCCTGCTTGAGAATCATTGTGTAGCTGTACTCGCATATTCGTAGTCAGACAAAACTTTTTTACATGTACCCATTACACAGGGTGCCGTGAAATAACGCCGAGCGAAATAAGGCCGAATGCTAAAATTCGGCGTTATTTCACTTTATTAAAGTGAAACAAGGCCGAATTTCAGAATTCGGCGTTATTTCGCTCGGCGTTATTTCACGGCACCATTACACAGATGCTTTCAAACATGCTTTAAGCACGTGGCGCGTGAAGCCCGCGTTAATATACGTGTATGATAAGTTTAACATGTTCGATCAGATTTCCCGGAAAGTAATTTTTCCCATTGGAATGCGTAGTTTTCCCGAGGTCAAAAGTAACTCATGTCCTTTCTTAAGTCTCAAACTATCTCCTTCACAAATTTCATTTAAATTTGTTCAGTAGTTTAGGCGTAAAAGCAATCGAGCCACCTGAATTTTCCCTTGGGAATACGTCATTTTCCCGGGGTAAAAAGTAGCCTATGTCCTTTCTTGGGTATCAAAATATCTCCATACCCAATTTCATGCAAATTGGTTCAGTACTATAGGCGTGATTGAGTAACAGACAGACAGAGTTACTTTCGCATTTATAATATTAATAAAGAGTATGAATATCAAAACAATTTACAAAAAAATTACTATAAAATCCAAAACGAATTGTTTTGTTTTGCAAAATTGAAATTTTGGAATTGTCATTTTTGACAGGTCACAAAAATTCCATAAGTTTTTTTTTTTTTGTAGCCCAATCCCCCATTTTACTTTTTTTTCACCACTCACATGTATTCACCGATACGGAATTTGTGAGAGTTCACCTCAAATAAAATTTTAGGGTGTTTCAGGCAAGACGGGTACCGGTCGGTTCTCTTGGTAAATATATTTCTCTATGCTTATTATCATGCAAATAACAGGGCCAATCCTTCATCTATAGATTTATATCTGGCCCTCCAGGTTGGGGGTTGAGCCGTCGGGGTGACTTCCTGACCACGTAAAAATCTCAAAGTTGCGAAGTACCAACAAGCCTCGGATACGGACGGATTTACTGTTGACAACCTAAGCAAACGAATTAAGGACAACGAACTTCGGATATGCACGTGGAATGTTAGGTCCCTTAATAGACCACGTGCAGCCGAAGAATTAGCGGAGGCCCTAGACTGGTATAAAGCAGACATCACCGCCATCCAGGAAGTACGATGGGATGGGCCGGGCAAAAAGAGGATGAAAAACTGCGACATTTACTATGGTGACTGCTACCGAGAAAACCAACAGCGCTTATTTGGGTGCGGCTTTGTCATTGGAGCCAGACTTAGGCAACAAGTCTTGAGCTATAGGTGCATCAACGAGCGCCTCATGACCATCCGCATCAAGGCTAAATTCGGCAACATTAGCCTGATATGCGCGCACGCCCCCACAGATGAGAAGGATGACAACACCAAAGATATGTGCTTCGAACTCTTAGACAAAAGATATGAGCAGTGTCCTAGCTACGATATTAAAATTGTCCTGGCCGATTTTAATGCCAAGCTAGGAAGGGAAGACAAGTTTGGTGGAATAATCGGGAAAAACAGCCTGCACGACAACACTTCCGACAACGGATTCAGGCTCATAGACTTTGCTGCGGGGCGAAACGTCATGGTAGCCAGTACGCGTTTTCCACACCTTCCACACCTCAACTTCCACAAAGGAACTTGGAGATCTCCAGATCAATCTACCGACCGATCGATCGACACCAGACACGCTTCCAGCATCATGGATGTCTGAACTTTCCGAGGAGTTAACATCGACTCGGACCACTACCTTGTTGTAGCCAAGGTAGCACTTCGGGTTTCCAGACCCAAAGCAAAACAGGGAGATGCTGGGAGAAGGTACAACGTCGAACGGCTACAATCACAAGAGATCGCCAAATCCTTCACCAATCGAGTTACAAGCAACCTCGAAGTTCTGTACCGCCAACGCAATGTATCGAAAACCATAGGCAACATTGCCAAGATGCAATCAGAAAAGCCGCCTCTGACGTGCTGAATTTCAAGCAACCACCAACAAGGACCCCCAACAAGGAACCCCTGGTTTGATGAGGAAAGTCGGCAGGCAAATGCAGCCAAACAACAGGCACGCAAAGTGGCGCTGCATAAAAGGACGAGAGCTGCCCATGAGCTCTATGAGCAGAAGAGGCAAGAGGAACACCGACTTCTCAGAAGGAAAAAGAGACAGCATGAGAAGCGTGCGGTCGAAGATGTTGAGAGGTTTAAAAGCAGGAATGAAGTTCGGAAGTTTTTTGAACAGGTGAAACGAAATTCACAAGTACATAAACCTAGAACCGAAGGCTGCAAAGACGAAAGTGGAAACATCATAGTGGAACCGCAGTCAATGCTGAGGATATGGAAGGACCACTTATGCAGACTGTGTAACGGCGACTACGAACCGAATTCCGCTGTCAGGCAGGATGATCCATTCAACATAGATGACGAAAGCCAACAATCCCGTCCTCCCGACTTAGACGAAGTAAAGATTGCCACATCTAAGCTGAAGTCTAACAAAGCCGCTGGAGCGGATGGCTTGAATGCCGGGGTATTTAAAGCAGCTGGAGATAAGTTGGTTAGGAGCATGCACCAACTTATCTGTAAGATATGGTCGGAAGAAAGCATGCCCGATAAATGGAACCTCAGTATTGTTTGCCCGATCCTGAAAAAAGGAGACCCTCTAAACTGCACCAACTATGTATAGAGGAATCAGTCTACTTAACATCGCCTACAAAATCTTCTCTGCCGTAATATGTGAACGTCTAAAGCCCATCGTCAACAACCTGATGGGTCCTTATCAGTGTGATTTTAGACCAGGAAAGTCCACAGTCGATCAAATATTCACATTACGGCAGATCCTGGAAAAAACCCAAGAACACCAAATCGACACCCACCATCTTTTCATTGATTTCAAGGCCGCATATGACAGCATCTACAGGGACGAGCTGTATAGAGCCATGTCTAGTTTTGGCATATTCCTGCCAAACTCGTCCGTTTGTGCAAGATGACCATGGAGAATTCACGCTGCTCCATAAAGGTTGGAAACAACTTAACAGAACCTTTCGATGTCAAAAAAGGTTTTAGATAAGGTGATGCGCTGTCATGCGATTTTTTTAACATCGTACTTGAAAGAATAGTGCAGAGCTCACACGTCAACACTAGAGGCACTATCTTTCAAAAGTCCGTCCAATTACTAGCATATGCTGATGACATTGACATAATCGGAAGAACTCAGCGTGATGTCAATGGAGCTTTTGTGAGTATTGAGGCCGAGGGCAAAAATTTGTTTAACGGTTAATGAGCGCAAAACAAAGTACATGCTGTCGTCAAGAAAGGACCTACAACACCGACGTCTTGGTCAAAACGTCACCATCGAAAGACGTAAATTTGAGGTATTCAAGGAGTGGCTCCCCTGATTCCGTCCGTCTGTCTGTCTGTCCTGGCCCATACACCCCAAGGCATTAGGTCAATTGACTTCAAGTTTTAAAATAATGGGTTTGAGCCGATTCGCATTAAACGTTTTTTCATTTCTGTTAAAGACTAAAATTTTTTTAATTCGATATATCTAAAACGGGTCATCAGTTTTAGTGAACATCAAATGTCAACTGTAAATCCGATTTCTCGAATTGAAATTTTAACATTTCTCGTCCATAGAGTCGAAATAAAAGATTTTTAGAGAGATGTCTGTGGGTGCGTGTGTACGTACGTTCGTACGTCCGGGAAGTTTTTTTCGACGTCCATGGCTCAAGAACCAGTGGAGATATTGACTTCAAATACATTTTTTTTATATAGATAACATTACAGAAAGATCCAGAAAGGACTCTCAAAAAAATTGAGCTTTGAATTAAAATTTACCATAGCAATTTAAACAAGATTAACATTTTGGTTAACCCTAAATATCTCACGAACCAATAACACTAGAGACTTGAATTAAATTGTATATTATATATTGTAACATAATACCAAACAAATATATTTTTGGCAAAAAATTCAATTAACTTTTTTTTTTATAAACCGAAAAAACTGAAAAAAAAAATATTTGTCACCTCGAAAATTTTATCTCCAAAAAAATTGTATGCAACAAAGAATAACGTTTTTAACATCAGGTAAAATTTTGGGAAAAATCGAATTGACAGTTTTCTTACAAAAAATAAAAACATTACTAAAAGTTGGTAAAAATTTACTTTCGACTCAAATATCTTTACAAATATAAAATATATTGGCTTCAAAGACATTCAGTAATTTTTTTATAAAAATATGACAGTCAGTTTAAAAAAAAAATAAATTTACAAAAAATAGTACGCAACATTGGTAAAAAAATTAATTCATCCAATTTGTATTTGTTTATAAAAAATAAAAACTATTTTAGAAATGCTGCTAAAATTGGTAAAAATTGGTTTTCGACTTAAAATATCGTTAAAATAGATTTTGAAATCAAACTACTTCATCATTTGCTAAATATTGTTGGTAATTTTTAAATTTTTAAGAATACATAGTTCAAATGATAACTTTTTTAACACAACACGAAAACCTATGTACAAAACTTTTTTGAGAAATCAAATGGCATTAACAGTTTTGAAAACAACATTTTTTAACAGGTATATTTTTAAATCCCAAAATAAAGGAAATATTTTTAAATAGAGTCGGTATAGGATTTTTTTGTTCAATTTAACTCATTCCTTCTAAAATTGCCCCTACCTACTACACGAAGAGAAATAAAACCCCATTTCGATAGTCAAAAGTGCACGCTTTTGACCAAATCTTGGTGGCCAAGCTATCGAACTCTCCCATTCTGTTTACAGCCTTTGACACTTAAAGCTTAAAACAGCTTTTTCAACATCATTTTTCTCGGGTTTTCTATAGCACCATTAAATGTTTGTTTTTTTTTTTTCGTAAATTTCTCTTTGAGTTTAATTTTATTATTAGTATATCTACCTATATTTTAAAACAGTAGTAAAACTTGATGTTTATTTCAAATTTATAGAAAAATTACCCCAAATTTTAAAACTTTGCTCTGACAGAAAAAAAATGCATTTATGCAGGTAAGTACAATTACAAAGTCTAATATTTCGCTAAAAATTAAGATCCAATCAAAGTTTTTGTAAGTTTAAAAATGGGCCAGGGTAGGTTTACTAAAATAAAAGAAAGCATTTCCTTTCATCCATTGATAACTTACTATTGTAAATAGATTATAATAAATACCTACATATAGCATAAAATCATAAGAACTCAACTAAAACTATGTCTCAAAATTTGTCCTTGAACACTTTTTTGACCGGAAGTTATAACTACCTACTTTATAAACTCAATGATTTGTTTTAATTTTTAAAACAAAAGATTTGAAAAGTTCCTCATCCCATTTAAAAAATTCACTACCATTAAAAAACGTATGTATAAGCTTAAATTTCCTTAAATTATGCGGTAATAGGTATGTTTATTATCTTTTTATATGTGTACAAAATTAAACATGCATCAAAATATTTTATTTCACTATAAGTTGTCAATAATTTTGTAACCAGCTTTTTAATTGCGTTTGGTATCAATCAACAAATTTATTTATTTAAAAAAATCATCGTTCTAAGACGATGTAGTACCCGTAGCGTAATGGGCAAGAGGTCTTGGGTTCGATCCCTGCCTGTGCCACCTAGTTAGGTAGAAATGGCGATCTCAGGGCAGACCTAGCCTGAGATCCAATTAGCGCTGTAGTGCGCCGTTTTGATACCAAAACTCGTTTGACCTGTGAAAGAAAGGAAAAGATTTATAGCGATTAAATTAGAGCCATTTTGTCGCATTGAGAAAAGAGATTAGGTCTCTAATCTTTGTCTCAGATAGCTCATCCAGTTCGTGAAAGAATGCTTTCCCAAAGCATTTCATTCTAGTGCTTGCCAAGGCAGGACATTTGCAGAGGAAATGGATTATCGTTTCACTTTCTCTTTGGTCGCAGCAACTACGGCAAAAGGTGTTGTAAGAGATACTCAACTTCTCTGCATGAACTCCTATGGGCTAATGTCCGGTACAAACCGCAACAATCCTGGCTATGTCTTGCATTGGCCTGCATAGAAGATCGTTTGTACGGGTTTTATTATAGGTGGGCCATATCTTCCTAGATATGATGCAGTTGTGTAAATTGCTCCACCTTCGGTTTGATTCGGTTTGGTAGATGGAAAAGATTGTACCCTTCATAGCACCAAGAGGAATGTTAACCATTTCCGCAAGTGAGCTATGAAGGGCCGATCCTTGCCTGGCTAGCTCGTCAGCCCGTTCATTTCCCACGATACCACTATGGCCCGGAACCCAGATTAGGGTGACACCGAGGTTAATGTTCAGGCTCGCAAGCTCATCGCGACATTGCTGGACCAATTTAGATGATGATGTAGCCGAGTTAATGGCTTTGATAGCTGCCTGACTGTCTGTGCCACCTAAGTTCTTCCACGGGTACTGTCTCTTGCGAGGAATTGGAAAATCTTCCAAGAGTAATTCTTGTCATGAAAAGTGCTTTCTCAAATTAGCCGTTCGGATTCGGCATATAAACTGTAGGTCCCCTCCATCTCTGACAACATTACTTGCACACAGAAATGGTTGAGAGTTGTAAGTCACTAGGACCTGGTTCTCTACGGACTGTTGCGCAAAACAAATTGTAAGAAAGGTTTAGGCGATCAAATTTTTTAAATTTATTTACCTAGCTATCTATTATTGGATAAGAATACAATACCTACATGCATATTTACTTGCCTATAATAGTTCAAGTTATAATTCCCTAATACAATCCTCAAATCATCAAAAATATAAAATCTCAACCAAGAATATAAAATTCCTACACGAAATCGCAATTCACCTGCTTTTGTCTTATCATCTTTGTATAGAAAGACTACCGTGTTGCGTATGTAACCAAAAAATATAACCAAACCAAAATATAAACACAAAAAAACAAATGTGTTTTCCTCACTCACTCAGACTTTCGTTAATTCACTATAGTCTTTCTCTATTTTTGTCTGTTTGAAATTATAACATTAAGTAAGTCTCCCGTCCCGACTGCAAATGGATTTCTCCATGAATGTTTTCACTAGACGTTCCACAAAAAATATCTAGATGCCGCCCTATTCGACTTCCACCATGAGAGTACTATGGTTTTCATATACAAAAATACAACCTAACCTTACCTGCTTGTAACACTCGGTGGATTCATTAATGTAGTAACTAAGAAGTAAAAATTCAACTAGCTTTGTCAATGTTAAATTACACTTCAATTAGCAACTGTCATATTAATGACAAATGTAAATTTATAAAATAGCAAACGTTTGTGTTTTGAGAACTTGAAATAATCTTTGTTGTTAAATATAAATAATTAATTAAATCACCATCATCAATCCTTGGATGGAATCTTCATTACCACCTTAATTGTAGTAGTTAAAAAAGAAAACAAAAAGATGTTATTATCTGTGAAACAAAATATATTTGAATTCGATTTCTTCATTGGTTCTTGAGATATGACCGACAAAAAAAGGTAACCCGAACAAACGAACATACGGATATAAGAACAAGTGTATACACGCACACACGGATATCTCTTTAAAAACCCTTTTAGATTCCAGAAACCTTGAAAAGTCGAGAAATCTCAAAGTCTTCAATTAAAAGTTAAAAATCAATTGATGAATAAAGGACTTTTCATGACAGCAATTACTCTTGGAGTATTTGTCACTTCTTCGCAAGAGGCAGTACCGGTAAAAAAAACTTTTTGGTGATACAGGCAGGGATTGAACACAAGACCTCTCCCATGACAATTTTACGCACTTTTTGTATTCATTTTTTTTTTCATTTATTCATTCTTTAAACTATCTTAAAGACAGACAAAAATTTACAAAACTATCTATCTTAAAGACAGACAAAAATTTACAAAACTAGCGTAATTAACCATAACTTACAACTAACTTACTGGTGCCATACCATTTAAATATCTTTAAATGGTCACTATGCTTTCTCGATAGTAACGTTGACACCAGCGCTTATATGATCACAAATTTGATTCTCTTGGGAATGAGAACTTTTATTCCGAATAGTGTTAAAAGTACAGACCTAAGGAAAACGCATGGTTCAATGCGAGCTGTAAAGAGGTTATTAGGGACAAGAAGGTAAGTCTCCGTTGTTTTAAAGCCAAACCAACTGAGGAAAACAGGAATAAGTTCGAGCAAGCCATGACCAAAAATCACGGCAAAAAATAAATACTGCAATGTCCATAAGGCAGTAAAAATTTTTGGTCATTTATAAAAAATATGAGGAATTCTTCCTCTTCCTCTTCCTCGGTTCCTATGCTCGTTGTCAATGAAACTCCATTTGTTAGCTCTTTAGAGAATGCTAATCTCTAAAATCTCAATGCTGCCAGTGAGTGTTATGACTCCGCCTGTCATCGAGCGCGTTTGTGATATTATGGGGCCAATCTTTTTTCGCACTCGTACTGTGGGGAGAGTCCTTAAAGATAAACATACATAGATCCGCTGGTCCGGATGGGATCCCCCTATTGTTCTGAAGAGGTGTTCTTCAACGCTGGCAAAACCACTGTGTAAGCTTTTTCATCTGTCCTACTCCTCAGGTCTCGTTCCGAGCGTTCAAACTGGCTGATGGCGGCTTGGCTCCGATAGGATGCAAAACATATACCGCCCTTCTCCTCCCTCGGAGACGTCATCACTTGTTTTTTGTTTTGCTGCAGCTTTTCCCTCATTGCTCCGCGCTTAGTAGCATTGGCTCTTTGCACCAAATTAGGTTTTTCTCTTTTCCTCTTGTTTGTTGTTATACTGGACTGGTCAGATTGGTGGCCTGATGTTGTTGCGGTCGTTTGAGGTACCACTGTTATTTCAAAAGGACAAATACTTTTCAAGATTTTATACGGTTATATTGTGTTCCTAGAATTAAACATTTGGCTTTAACAAACTCAGACGTACTTATGGACATAAATTATACTCACTCCATTGTGTTGATGGAATACAAAATGTCCTTAAACACAAGGCACAACTATAAATTACAAATTAATATTAAAAAGTTGTATCTCATTTTTCACTCCAATCTCTTTTAAAATATTTGTTTTAAAATATTTATTGAAACAGCAAGGCTTATAAATGTTTATGTTTTTTTTTTTTACTGAAGGATCTTTATTGTTAGTGTTATTCTTATGAAATAATAAATAAGTACTTATTTAATAGTATAATATATAATATATATTATTTTCATTATAATTTTTCACTATTCATCATATTATAGTACATACAATTTTAGTTTTTATGCGCCTTTTTCTCAATTTTTCGCAATTAATAAACAATTGTCTGAATTTTCCTCCTCAAAATTCGTGATTTAATTTTTTACAATCAATAAATTCTTTTTTTTTTAATTAAATTTAGAGGTCGAGCAACTTACATGTCTCCTTGTTTAGTTTTCTACAATCTATGTAAAAAAAAAGAAATGTTTGTATTTTAATAAACTTCATTCAACTATTTTGTCTCTTTTTTGTGTGTTTATATTTTTTGATTTTAAATTAAAAAATACACAAATCGGAGGAAGAAAAATAAGTAAGAGACTCAACTTCATACGCTCAGTCTGTGTGTTGTTTCTGGTTCACAATTTCAAGGTTTTATTTTTTACTCAAATGCATTCTCTAAAAAAAGAATAATATAATATATCTTCCTTTTTTTTTATGTATATAAAAAAATATCAATAAAGTTATAACATAAGTTTTTTTTTTTAAATTATGATCTCGTTTCTCTTCGCATAATCTACTGTTAATTTGCTATTCCTTAATAAACTTAAGGTGTGTCTTTTTTGATTTTTATTCGGATAAACATTCATAACATCAGTCCAGAACTGACAAAAAATTTTAACCATTTTTCTATATATTCGTTTAAACAATGTTGTTCAATAATTGTATTTGTATTTGATTATATCTTTTTTATTGTTGATGTTTTTTGTTTTACTTTTCATTGCACATGTGATTAGGAATCAAATTAAGACATAAGACTAAGTAAGATAATGAAACATGCACTTTTTGTCATTAATTCCTAGTTTTATTTATAATAAAAAAATAACTTCAATAATTATTTTGTGTTAATTCACAACATATTAAATTGCCTTTGTCTTAATACAAATTTAAAATAATAAAAAAAAGTTATATAAATGTATAAAGGACTTTGGTAGGAAGTAGATAACAAAATAAAACTAAAATATTTGTTTCCATATATTAATATAATATAACAAATTGCACTTTAAATTAACTTCAATAACAAACTTGAGGTCAGTAATTATTAAAATTATATAAATGTTCTAATTCATTATTATTTTTTTTTTTTTCATTAAAACACATTTGCGAAAATGTTGATGTTGGTCACTACTGCTGGTTGTTACTAAAAACTTATTTGTCGTTGATAATGATATTTGTAATTAAAAAAAAAAATCGTCAACCGGTCAAAACAAGATTTGGTATTTGGTGTTCATTTTTGTTTTGGTTTACCTTTGTGCTTATCAAATTACAAAACGAACAAAAACAAATGAAATAGGTATTCGCTGAACAAAGTGAACCCATATTAATTTAATTTAAGGTTCTTTTTAATAACCACATTCTGAAAATATATTGTGCAGTAAAAGACATATCTCAATATTGAAAACTTCTCTTTTAATAGGTTTGCAACAGTCATACCCTTTTGAAAACACAGAATGGAAATTCGTATTTCCCAAACATTTGTTTGGGCTTTAATATCAGTTTACAAGGGATGTTCGTATGAGCTCTATCTGAAAATGCTAAGCCAATTCGAAACGGCTGCATAAGTTAAAAACTATATTTTTCTTTGTTTAAGATAGTGTCTGTTCTAAATTATTGATACAGTACTACCTACTATTATTGAAGATATTGAGTTGCTTTCATGCTTATTTTTAATCAACGCTAATTTTAATTTCATAGAGACACGTGTTTGCATCTTAATTTAAAAATTTAAATCAATTTTTCAATACAACAGGAATGAAAATATAAAACAGAGCTATTTCCAGTGCGCGTTATTTATTGTTGTATAGTCATCTTAATCTACATATTTATAATTTGTTACTTAACTTCAATCTTTTGGCCAACAGTTTTAAATTTTTTAGGGAAATATTATTCCCAAGACTTGAATTGCTTTTTACAAATTCATTAATTTAGTAATTGATTGAAACTAGGAAACACTCCTTGAAATTGAAAATAGGAATATAAAAGTGCATTAACAAATTAATTGCTTTCATATTTTTCCCGAACAAAAACTGCTTGATTTTATTTTTCATTTTTTTAATTTTAAATATTTTCTTTGTAAGTGCATTTTATTATTGTTTTTTATTCGTTCTTGATGTTGATCACTATTATAATCACCGTATTTTTTGATAACTTTCAATTAATTTTTCATTGTAGGTGTTGTTATTTCCGTTTGTACCAAGTACATAATATTGGTTGAAGTTTATTTTCTTTTTTTTAAGTTTGTGTTTCTTACTTGACGTGTATTTTTGTGTGGTATATACTTAATTTTATATTTATATTAACTAAGCGAACAACATTTAATGATGTTTATAACTATGTATGTATATGTATATTAGTAATTTTTTTTTTGTTTAACAGTCTAGGTAGGTATGCTTGGTAATAAAAGATGTGAAAGGATTGTTTCTTAAAGCACAATGAAAATAAATTTTATTTGTAATTTGTCTCTGTTAAATTTGCGAATATTGTATTGTATTTCATGAAGAGTATTAAAAAAATAGTGTAATTTTATTTAAATTGAATTATCTTAAGTACAATATTACGTAGATGCATATTTTCCGCTGTTTAGCTCTTTTAAAATCTTCTCTCAATCATTGTGTCCACCTTGATGCTTTATTAAACAATTTAACTAGTGATTGCTGAATGAATTTGACTTTGAAAATGTATTACTTTTTTTTTTAAACTTGAAAGGAAAATAACAACATACATATGTGGTTAGTATAACATAAAATTTTAACTTTAAAATAATAGAGTACGCAACAATTTCGCATTCCATTTATAAATATTTTTTTTTTGTTAATGTTTTGAGTTTAGATGTAAAACTACGTTCTATTTGAAAGGAAGAAATCAGATTTCGATGACTTAGTATATATTTATTATATTTATTATTATTGCTTATCAAAGATCTATTTCAACAACATAAACGAAACTAAGAAACAATAAAATAACGAATGTTAATTAAAAAAATATTAATTAGTATTCATCATAGATATCTTCCATTATATAACATATGGTTGACAACCATGCGTTTGGGCTATTGTTGGTTGTATTAATTTTACAAACAAAATATATTTGGAAAAAAGAAAATAAAACAATTAACTATACAACGTAAAGTTATTAAGTAAAGTTAGTTTATTTATATCATGTAGTTTCATGTGAGAAATTATATATTTTCTCTGCATGATTAAGGGCTATTGCAACTAATTTATGTTTTTATCTGGGCTATTTCATTTTTATGTTATTGTTAATTTTGTTGATTTAAAAGAAAATTATGATTTATATTATATTTATAGACATTTTTGTGTGACACATGTGGTTTTGTTGGTACATGTGTTTTTGGGCTATTGCAAATTATTTATTATTTTTTTGTTTTAACTTTATTTTTATTTTATATTATTTTTTTTAAATTTATTTAAACAGAAAATATTGTATGGCTGGCTATTGATTGGGTGTATCCTTTATCTGAAAATGCGTACTTTTCTTTTTATATTTGTTTGACTTAACAAGTCTGAAAGTTTATTTTCTCTTTGTTTGGATGACAAACATTTTTGGGCTATTGTAATTGAGATTTTTAATGAAGTTTGTTTCATTTTTATTTTCTTTGTTTTATTTATATATATTCATCATCATCATTAAATGCATTTCGCATAAGATGTTGTATTTTATTCTTATTTGTTTGACTATTTTTGTATTAATTTTACTATTCTTATTGGCTAATAACTATTTGGTTTATTAAAAATAAAAAAATAAAAAAGAATAGTAAGCAAACTGTATTAACAGAATATGGCTAGGATACATCAAAATGAAAATGTTTTTGTATAGAATGAAAATTATATGTTTGCAAAATATGTACGTATGTTAATATACATACATATATGAACATCTATTGCAACTATCAGTATTTTTTTTATTATTGTAAACACACGTCATATGTAATAATTTGAGAGAATATTTTTTTATAAATATTTTTGAAGTAAGATCTCTCTTAAGCATTGTTTCAACTTGGTTTTAGAAGTTTTTCCATTGAGTAACTTTAGTTACTCTAGTTAGTAATAGTCTTATTGTTATTTCTAGTAAGTAATAGTCTTTTTACATTGTGTTAGCATTTTCTTTTAATTAATATTTTTATCATAAATATTTGATGGGGAGCCAGCTGATTGCTTGTATTTAAATTGTATTTTTCAAGAACAATATAATACTGTATCTGCGACTGGTTTGGTATTTTAGGGATATTTGTAAAGGGATCTATTGAAAATTAAAAAAAAAGGTTATTATTCTATATTGAATCTTGTATTATGCATATTTGCCAAAAGTATAGTTTTTATGTTGTTAATATTATTTTTTTTATTTTATTACAGATCATGGATCGAATTGATTTTTTACAAAATACATTGAAATAAGAAATCTTTTTGTATTTATTTTATTCAAAGCGGAAAACAGGATGCTTAAATATTTGTTCTTTTATTTATATTGCATGATTAGTGAAATATTATTATTCGTATTATTATTATGTCAGTTGGTTCAATTAATACGGTAAAGATTGAGATGTTTTCTTCCAAATGTTAAAATGTAATTACCTAAGGCTTATACTTTATTTGAAATTATAGCTTTCTTTCAAGAGTGCATTCTTTCGTTCATGGTGACAAGAATAATTATATAAGTTAACTCTCCCAGCGTCGAAACATATGTTTTAAAAAAAAAAAACTTTTTTTTTCGACACATATTCTTAAAACTGTCATTGAATGATGTCATCTTGACGAAATGGACGTTTATTTAATTATTAGAACTGAAAGTTAAGCGTGTTTCTGTATCTTTTAGTTAGACTAAAAAATAAAAAAATTGACCAAACATGCTCAAAATATAAGCTATAAGAGGTATTTTTTAATTTATACATTTGTACGCGATTAAGTTTACTTGGTTTTAATTAGTGTACCCATACATACATTTATAATTACCAGGGTATTCTAAATGTGCCGATACCCGTGTTTAAATTATTATCGTAAACTTTCGTGGGGTTATTCTTAACCACTTTCTTTTATTGAATTAGTTTTCTCTAAGTTTTTTCTGATGTGATCGCGATATAGAAAAAGGATAACCAATGCAACATTATGTATGTGAACTAATAGAGTCATAAAGGCTTGAGGCTTATGGAACATAGTTCATCATTAAGTATACACAACGTTATGCAATCAAGTTGTAAAAAATGAGCAGAGAATTGATCATCATTCTTTTAATGGTGAGTCATTAGTATCTATAAATTGTTACTTTTGAATTAAAAAATGTAGTGATACATCCAAAAAAACTTAATAACACAATCAATAAAAGCTCGCATCGTAGATATTGAGTGACATCGTAGATATTGAGATTTTGATATTCCCTGATTTTTAAATCAAAGGTTTTTAGAGAGATGTCTGTATGTTTGGGATATCTTATTCCATATCCTAAGAACCCGCAAAAATGTCGATTTCAAATTAATTTAAATTTACGGATAATAACAACAAAATATGCAGAGAACTTAAACTTATTTAATCTCATACAAAATATTGTTTTTATTTCCCACTGTTTTAACATTCAATTTATAGTTAATCAATTGTTTAATTCCAATTTAAAACTTGAATTTATTAAGTTTAATCTCTAATAGCTCCAACATTCATATGACAAACAAATCTCAATCTTTTCCTCTTAGTTATTATATTTTAATAATTTTGATTTGTCACATCTTTTGGTATGTTTTGAATTTCATTAAGAAAAATGTCTCACCATTATTTGGTTACTTATGATGGTCTCAGAAACCAAAGTAGTTAAAATAATTTGAATTTCATGGTAGCCATTGAGTGATCAACACATGTATTGTCTTTTTTGTTTCCTATTATTTTTGATCACAACACCAATTGAAAGGAATATGAAAGTGATTTCTTATTTTGACACTATTTACTAATATTTTTGTTTTACTTAATATTAAACAAAAAAGTAACTAAGATATTCACTGCACAACGTAGATGTGTATTGTATATATACATTTCAAAAAAGAAATATACTACACTTTCTTGTTTTTTGATTGTTATAAAAAAGACATAATCTTTATTTGCTGCTAATTTTCCGGGAAATCAAGGAAATTTTGTTAAAGCACTTTTTAAGCGTTTAGTATAAAAATATATAAAACAAAAGAGGTGATTTGCTTGGTGCTTTCTTAAGTTGTGTGACATTGTTAAGAACTTGCATTTTCGTTGGTTTATGTTTTCATTTAAGTCTGTTTTATCTTTTTTTGCTGTTGAATTTTAATTGACAAATTATTTTTTATTAATTATAGGTAATTGAATTTCCTTCATTATTTTTTCGTTTTTGAAAAATAAATACATGATGTTCTTATGTTTGATTAGTTTAGTTCGGGTTTTTTTTTATTGTTTTAATTTTTGGTGTAAAAGTTCAAAACAAATAAGCTTTCTAGATTTGAATAAAACCATCAATATTGCATTTTTGCGATGAGGTTATGGGTTGATGCACTGTACAAATATTTATTTATTTTTAATTCTAGTAAAATTTTAACCCTTTTTCTCGTTTAAATTTGACTGCTTGGGTCCTATCAAATTTCACTATACATCATCGCTATGTGTAATCCTTTTGAATAGCAAAAGTTGTAGGGTCTTAGAGTTAGTTATATTATCTGCTTCATTTTCATTTTTAAATTTGCAAAATTAATCGGATTTGGATTTTTACATGTATACATTTCAAATTTTATAAATAAATTAATATATATTATACATATACAATATACATATATCAATACATATACGTATATAGATATATAATATTCTATGCTTATGTAACTAATTTGTATTTTTAGTTTTTTATTTTATTTAGATAGTAGGTACCTACACGAAAATGTACACATTAACTTACTGTTAAGTATTATTATTTCTAAGGACATGCATTCTTACAACTACACGCAATCATTCACAATGTAAATTTTTATATTCCTTGTAATTGTATACTTAAATTGATATTTAAGGTGAGTTTTTCTTCTTTTTTTATATGTATAATAAGTAAGTTATGTTGCTTTAGTTTATTTAAATTTTACTCACAGTTGTATCTTTCATGAACATTTTTCTTTCACTTTGAAATTCAGTATACTAAAGGAAAACGCGACTCTTTTGAATAATACTTGCATTGGAATTTTATGTTTTCCGATCTTTTTTAACTTGCATCAGGCTCGGTTTAAAAGTTTTATCACAGCAGGTACTCTCGTGGTTGATATTTCACTAATCTATGTTTTCCCAAATTATGACGATTGTTCGACCTAAAACTTGCTTTTATAATGGAATTTTTTATTTTTAAAAAATATTTGTATTTATTTATTTATTGATCATTATTACAAAAAAAATTTGGAATTCTTATTAAAAACATTAAATAATAGGCAGCTAACAACCGTAATGCCCGTGGCGTGGCGTGATGGTGAGTGCGTAGAAATAGATATTGAAATTAGTTTTTTCTTTAATTTGCCACCTAAAAATTTTGTTTCACGGCTACTGCCTCGTGCAAAGAATTGATAAATCCTTCAATAATGCTTGAAAATGCTTTCTCTAATTGGCCCTGTAGGCCCCCTCCATCCCTGCTACGACTCGCACATAGGAATGGCTGAGAGTTGTAAGTCACTAGGCCTACTTTATTTTTTGTAGCAAATAACTTTATTACTGCGAAGAATACAGATCTATCTCTTTTAGCAATATAATGTTGGCAGTGAAGTGCAATAACGAACGCTTAGACCAAATCTCCGAAGACTTCACTCAAATGCTAATAAAATACATAATTTATTGAATGAAAACAACGAGGCAATCACTAAAACACTTAAAAATCAGAACATTACCAATTATGTATATTCGAAATTATTTGTCCTTGTGACATCTTTAAACAAAACCTACAAATCACATCCGAATGCTTTTACAATTTCAATTCTATCCCAGACCCAGTTTAACAGTTTGTTACTGTTTTCATTCTTTTCAGTCCAAATATTAACCTGTATCTTAAAATTTTGTAAGCTTCAAAATATCATATCATTTCGGCACGCAATCTTTTATCAGATTTTCTCTTGATTCCCAAGAATAGAAAAAACAGAGTATTGATGTTTTTGAAATAAAGAATTTTAAAATAATTAATCTGTTATGTTGGAAGTGTTAGTTTTCTTGAAAATCTATGTTTTTAATATCACATAAGCCATACAAAGAAAGTTTTTATTTAAAACTCACAGAAATTTACCACGTTTGGACAGAAATTGAAGTTGGCGAATTGAATGTTTTGCATTGTAGAAATTGAAATTGAGATCAATTTCTATTATTGATGTGAGAATGTGTGGTGAAAGCAATAGTCTATCGGTGGTCAGCTTTTATTTCATTTAATTTATAAATAGTGTAACGTTACAAATAAAATGCAAGCTCTTAGTTTTTGTAATATACAAAAGCATATTTTTAGTCGTGAACTTTTTTTAAGTGTAAAATTAAAGTTAACTCCAAATTAACTCACTAAATATTGTGAGATAAACCTGGATAACGTGAAAATAATCTTTGGGTATTTAAACTCCCCTGAAAAACTTTTTTTATAAGTTAGACTTAGATTGATTAATTTCTAAAATTAACTAAATCTGCTTTAAATCACAACTGAAAACCTGCACCTATTAGAGTTTCAGTTTTATGTAAGAAATATCTATTACTTTTACTAACGCATTCGTTTAAAAACTCAGTACGTATAAGAATAAATTTAAATTTTCAAAACATATAT
Source organism: Eupeodes luniger (assembly GCA_951509635.1). NCBI lineage: Eukaryota > Metazoa > Arthropoda > Insecta > Diptera > Syrphidae > Eupeodes > Eupeodes luniger. The sequence continues at coordinate 818,764 of OX608076.1, read as the reverse complement.
TTAATAATGATGCTAATACAAGTATTTAAGTATTTATTGGAGATATTGGTACAAATGTTTGGGACTACTGCGCGTTTAACAAATATCACAATTGAAGTCAAAAACATTTAACAGTGGAATGAGATATCAACTAGAGAGAGATTTCTTCGCTGTGTAAACCCAGCCATGTGTTTATTACATTCTTATTGGTAGTATGATTTTTCGTTACATTTCTTGACAAGACCTTTTATTTACATTCTACATTATATATCTTTTATCATATTACTTTCTTTTCATTTCCCATTTAAGCATTTTTCTTTTTCTATTTACAATTAGCTTAAATAAGAGAAAATGATATTTTTATAAAGATACATTTTCTGAACGTGAGTATTGGTTTTGTATTTGATTGTTAAACTTTGAGAGTACCCCATTACATAATCTACTATTTTCGAACGCTCAGAAAAAACTAAAATCTCATGGATTAGTATTATGCTGTTGTTGTTGTTCTTGTTGTTGTTGCTGATGCTGATGTTGTTGGTGTTGTTGTTGTTGCTGTTGTTGGTGTTGATTAACGGAACTATTTGGGTCAATTGCTACACCATTGCTATTAGCTGCAGACAGAAAATTTAACGCCCTAGCGTCATTATGCAAACGTAAAGCTTGTTCAAGCCTGTGTTCTTGTAGACGGATGGCTTCACTTAAATCTGAGTTTACTTGAGACTGCTGTTGTGTTTGTTGCTGTTGATGTTGCTGCGGTTGATTCTGTGTCTGTTGTTGTTGTTGCTGTTGCTGTTGCTGTTGCTGCTGCTGAGGCTGCTGATGCGATGATTGTTGAGATTGTTGTTGGCTGATTTCACTGCCAGGTGTGTGTGACTGAGGTGGATGTTGTTGTTGCAATTGTGGGTTTGCCGTGCTGTTGTTTGTAGGATTACTTAGGCAGCTATTGTTTCCAACGTTGTTGTTTGATGTATTTGGAGGGACGTTCGTTGAAGCACCAAAACCTGGACCAGAATTGCTATGAAGGCGACCATTTGCTGCGAGATCATTATTTACATTTCCATTGTTGGTGGACGCTGCTACAGATACTGCAAGTCGAATAGCCGCTTCAGCTTGAGAACGTAATATTGCTTCAGCTTGTTGCATTCGTAAGGCTGCTTCGGGAGAGTTTTGCTGATGATGCTGGTGGTGGTGTTGATGGGGATGACCAGTTTGATGTGAAATAGGGTCAACACCCATGTTAGAACGCATCATTGTATCTGCCGCCATTGATACACGCATAGCGTTCATTGCGGCAACAGCAGTAGCGGCCGTATCTACATTGCTTAGTGCTGAAGGGGAGGAACATAACACCTGACTATTTCCCGTTCCCGGCTGACCAGACGCACTAAGATTTCCATTCCCTGTACTTGACACTCCGACGGTGCCCGTTACCGAACTGACACTATTTACTTGTTGATTTATACGCATAGCAGCTGCCAAGTTAACAACGGCAGCCTGAACTGCCGCTCCAGCACTTGTGGTATCAACCGGAGAGCCCATGCTTCCAGTCACCCCATTGCCACTTGATTGGGACACAATTCCCGCCGCTGCAGCAGCCATTAGTGACATTCTGTTTGCGTGCAAATCATCGACCCCGTACTGGGGGTGTATATGAGTGCTGTGACTCGATCGTAAGATATCACTCAGCTTGTTACTGCAGCTATTATTGTTGTTATGTAGGACACTTGAACCAGGATCAGAACCAGCTGATGACAGTCTTCCATTGGACGAGCATTCTGAATGTGCGGAAGGAGAGGGGCACATTGAATTTGACCCACCCCCTCCACCATCACCGCTTCCTGGCCCACCCATTGGCAGGAGACCTGAACCGGAAGCAGATACAGCTAATGTAGCTGCGAGTATTGAATCTCGTTCCCTACGTTCAGCAGCTGCTCTTGAAAGAACGTACTGTGCGGCGAATTGATGTTTCGGGTCCATTCTCATATGCTCCATGTGCGTCAAAAGACCTTTAAGAAATCGAACAAAGTTTAAATATATTGTTTTAATTTTGAAATATAAGAAAGGATTGTTTTCTTTTAAATGAACTTACCATTTTCGTGGGTGAAAACAGCTTGGCATACCGAACACGGCCACATTCGTAGACTAGTGGTAAGTTGCGACGTTTCTGGATGACATGCTAAGTGCTTTCGCAAAGACCCTTCGTTGACATAATGCTTTCCACAAACCGGACACGGATGATTTGCCGTTCTACGTTTCGCTAGATAGGGGTCGGTGGATTGTAAACAAGGGCTACCAAGGTTCTCAGCAAAAGGGTATGTTTTTTTAACAGAAAATGAGCATGTTTTCGCATTTGTTGTTGTTTGGTGTGATGGAAGTTGATTTTGTTGTTGTTGCAGAAGTGGTGGTGATGAATTTGATGGATTGATTAGTTCATTTTTGAATTGAAAATCGGGAGAAAATGGAGTTGGAACAAGGTTAGTCAAATTGAAATATTGATTAACAAGAATGTGAAAAGGAGAAAACACGCATATTTTCAATGATTTATGAGAAATTAAAATAAATAGAATTCGAATTGTGAACTGAATTGAATTGAATATCCACACACATTTTTGAATCTCCATTTTTTAAATTTATTTTTAATTTTTAATATTCATGGTTATTGTGGTTATTCCAAATTTCGTATTGCAAACCTTTATTTAATTTAATGACAAGAAAGTTTCGACTACATCGAATACGATTCAGTTGTTATTTAATTTAGGGCTGGCCGCCAGACAAAGGTCAATCTCATCTTGATCTCGTATTTTTGCTCGTGAATTTTAGTTTGTAGTCTCGTCTCTATTTGTGCCGCCTAGTCTACATAGAGTGATCGTGCTTTTTGCATAAATTAGTATTATTAAAAAAAACACCCGTTATAAACTGTATTGCTTTTGCAATACATGTTATTTTAAAAGAAATTAATATGAAATTGTTCCTAAAAACATTGAACAAAAAACCGTGAAATTCTACTTTCACGGAAAATTGAAAAATGGCATAAGAATACAAATTTAAGGATTTTAATATTTTCAACTTGATAGTCATACATTTAGGCAACAAACTAACCAAACTATTAAATGAACCGATTCATAAATCGAAGTCAGCTTTTAGTACAAATTGTGTCTAGACCAGCAATAGCATTCTATAATGAAGCTGAAGATTTCTGCAGTCGAGTTCTTTTTTTCTTGTAGAGATTTAAAACTATCCTATCAATTATATTGTAAAATTTCAAACACCAAAATGCTGGCCACAAATTTTCCAGTGTCGATGTCCTTAAGTTTCTTTAAATTGTATCCCGTTATATTTTTAAAATTTGAGAAATAACTCCCTTTTAGGAGAGATTTGCAACTATAAACAGAGAAAAAAACGAAAATGCAGCAATCTTCAGATTCATATTCTATAACCATTGCCGCAAAATTTTAAAGGCTTTAGTAAAATGAAAAAACTAAACAACTGTATAGAAAGTATTTATATCTTTTTGGAACCTGAAGACGAAGTACTGGTTGTTGGTGATTTTAATTTAGCCAATCTCAATTGGATTCAAATTGACGACGATAACTTCTACGTTCCAATAAACACGTCATCTTCAAATGAGCTTTTATTAACAGATGGTATGTCTTCATGTGGCTTAAGTCAACTCAACCAACGGTGTGAAGAACCGTTTTGGAAAAACACTCGATCTGGTATTTTTTTCCGAAACCATATGCTCTGAAGCAACTGTGATTTCTTCTGCTGTCAAAATTGTGGACGAAGATCGCCATCATCCTGCATAGGACATAGCACTTAATTTAAACATGGCTTCACCTCATATGCTATCTAATAACAACAAACTAGAATTCAACTTGAGTATAGGTGTAATTTTGAATTTTTGAATTTCTTACTTATTATGTACGAACAATTGGGATCACTTATTTTGTAACTTAAATATTGTCGATATGTGTAACATTTTTTATTTAACTCTTTTTGACTTTTTTTACAAAACGATTCCATTTAAAAAGACTCGAAATAACTTGAGTGTTCCACCATGGTTTGATTCTCACGTTAAAAACTTAAAAAAAAAGGAACAAAGCTTGGATAAAGTAGATATAATCAAACAGGAACTGATGATGATTATAGGACGTTCATTATAATAAAACAACTTTTCACTGACTACTCTAACATCCTATATGATGACTACATTCGGAAAATTGAATCAAACCTTAAAAATAATCCTGATAGTTTTTGGAAATTCGTTAATCGTAAGAAGAAAATATGTGGGTACCCTAACTTAATGACTGATTCGACATCAAATAGTAATGAGCCGAGAATAATTGCGAACATGTTTGCAAACTACTTCAAAGATGCTTTTGTAGATTATAAAACTATTAGTTTTCCTAACACATCTACCACTGTTTTAAATTTCCCCAACTTAAATTCTATCAATTTCGTTATAAGTGAAGATACTGTCCTTAATAGTATCCTACAACTTGACGAATGTTTTAGTCCTGGTCCCGAAGCGACGGTGTACCATCATCCATTTTAAAGAAATGTGCTGCGCATTTAGCACACCCTTTATGTGTTCTTTTCAACACGTCTTTAAGTAACTCGCTGTTTACTTTTATCTGGAAGAGCTCCTTCATAATACCAGTACACAAAAAAAATCCTAAAAACGAAATAATGAACTACCGACCTATTGCTAACTATCTGTGATGCCTAAACTGTTTGAGTCAATCGTATGTAACGTCCTTTCTTTTCACTGTAGTTCAATTATCTGTGATAACCAGCATGGTTTTGTTAAAAAGCGTTCAACTGTTACTAATCTGTTTCACTTTACGTCCTTTTGTTTAGATGTTTTTGAAAAACGTGAACAAGTAGATTGTTTTACTGATTTCAGAAAGGCCTTTGACAAATTGTGTCATAAAACATTACTTTTAAAACTATCACAGCAAGGTTTTAACGACTATTTCATAAACTTGATCTCCTCATTTGCAAGATAGACGTTATGGTGTTAAATTTCGTAATGAGTGTTCAAGTTCATTTGTTGTGAATTCTGGTGTCCCCCAGGGTAGTCACCTTGGTCCTATTCTATTTTTTAAATGATATATTTGAAGGCCGTATGTTTTAAAATTACTTTTTGTTTCATTTGTGAGACCAGTCCTGGAATATGCTTGTACAGTATGGTCACCTTACCACGCCGTACACGTCACGAGACTCGAAGCCATTCAGAAAAGATTTTTACGTTTTTGTCTTCGATCCCTTCCGTGGTTTCATGATATTCATACATTACCGCCTTATTTACAAAGACTTTCTCTCATAAATCTTCCTTCTTTGACAAATCATAGGATGTACTTGCAGTTTTGTCTTATTGTTGGAATAATAAACGGACAAATTTCATCACCATCAGTTCTTGGTAGTTTAAACTTTAGTTTTAGTCGTTCAAGTATAAGACTCCAGAAACCATTGAATACTAATTTTAGCAGATCAAACTAGCCCCTTAAATCAATTAATTGAAATCTATAATAAATTTCACTCTTGTATTTATTCACCAAATGATCATATAAAAAGTATAAATTGCAAATTAATATTTTTCAACAGTCTAGTTTAAGTTTTTAGATTTTAAGTATATATTAAGAATTGTTAACGTTAGTATTTAACGAATTGTAAATAATAAAGCCATTTTTAGCAATTTGCTAAGCTTAAAAAATGTTGTACCTTATTTTAAACGATATTTTCTTCTTACTATTTCGTAACAATTTGATAAAGTAAAAATCACGGAATGGTTACTTTAAATTTTAGCATTTTGCTAAGTAAAAATGACATTTGCACTATTAATCTTATAAGAACAGTGGATGGAATGGTCCAGTCTAGAATTAGGAATTGCAATTAATAGATCCGTTTAACGTTGTTTGTTTTGTGTATTTTCAGGAACTGTCACTATTTAGACATGTTCGGATGCAAGTTTTTAATAAGAAGGAATTAACAATTTATAAGTTAGAAAAAGGAAAAGAAAGGTTAAACATTTTGGAGTCGCTCAGTAATTTGCTAAATATTTAGAAAATTGGTACTTAATAAAATGTTAAGCCTTTAACAATGAGTTCTTAAAAAATGAAATTTTCTTGGATTACAACAGAAATAAAAATACCAACACCAAGAACATTGCACATCATTAGCGACATTGACCATGACCAGGTTATTTATAGCTAAATCACAGCAACGCGTTCGGTCGTGCCGACTTTGACATACTGAAGAGAAACAATGGACTCTTATGAGGCAATGTGAAATTTTACCTCAAGCTTTGTGCTCGCTTTAGATCTGAAATATCGTAAGCTAAAGCTCAACGCCCTAATAGATCTATTTTCTACTTTATCGCGTTTTGACAACTGACAACTGTATTGTCATTGCAATGTTGTTTCTTTTATTTTAGAATTTGTGTATAGCAGCAGTGTCTTCCTTCTTGTTGTTTAATTTATAAACAAATAAAATAAATAAATCAAAAAAATGTAGGTAAACTCAAGTAAACTTTTTTCTCAACGCCCAGGTTTTGAAGCTACGTTACGTTTAGCAAATTCTTAGGTTTTATGACACAATGATATTATAAAACATCTAAAAGTCTGTAAGAAGCATGTCAGAAGCCCTACTGATCTAACGCATAGCTGTGCTCTACGCATTTAAATATTTTTTTTTTCGCAGTGAATGTGTGCTTAAATGCAAAATTCAAATTTTGGATTCATGAGACAAGACCGATACTTTCTTCATCTCGTAGCTAGCCCTAATTTAATAAGTTAATTATCTCGCACATGTATACATTGGAACAATTAACACAAAATTTTACTTAGCAAAGAAATAGCTCAGAATTGATACTTACTAGCAATACCGGATGCGTTTGGATCCTTGTGTGCATGTTTCATATGCTCCATTAGTGCTTCTCCTCCTAAAAACAATTTATGGCAAATTGGACATGATGTTGCATTAGGTCCACCAATGAGTGCCGCATGCTGCTGCAAGACACCAAGATGCAGCTGTAGCTCCTGCATTCGCATTTTTGGGATTTTGCATTTGTTTTATTGATTAAATTATTGTTATAGGCACCAGGTAGTAGGAATAAAAGAAATATAAATATTAATGAAAATAGTATGCATTCAAAATTACACAAAAAACTAAAGAAAATAAATGGGTATTAAAAGTAAAATATATTTCTTCAGCTTAAGATTTGCAGTAAAAGGATGTTCAATGTCAAATTTACACTTTAGATACAATTGCATACATTTTAATTAGTTTTAGTATTTATGATCGTATCAGGTGTAAAAAATTGAATTTTCATGAACTTATCAGCGTATTTATTTGTTTTTGATGGTTGAGCTAAGGATTCCAGTGCAATATCTTTAAACAGCAGTGTTCATAAGTCTCCCTAATCAACGAGACTTAATAGGAGTATACTTCCGATTTCGGCAACATCGATTTGTTGTGAAAATATTTGGTTGCCAAATTTTGGTAGACAAGGCTGATGGAGCTGACGGAATTGCTGTCGAATTTTTCAAAGCAGCAGGAGATGACTTGGTAAGCAGTAAGCACCATAACTACTTATCTGATGCCAAATATGGTCGAAAGAAAGTATACCGGATAAGTGGAATCTCAGCATAGTTTGTCCAATCTTCAAGAAAGAAGATCCTCTGAACAACACGAACTACAGACGAATTAATCTACTGAATATCACTTATGAGATCTATTCTTCTTTATAATGTAAACGTATGAAGCCGTTTGTTGACAATCTGATAGGTCCATATAAGTGTGGCTTCAGACTATTAAACCACCATTTACCAAATATTCACATTACGGCGGATCCCCAAGAAAATACCCGAGAATACCCATTATCTGTTCATCGATTTCAAGGCCGCGTATGACAGTAACTATAGAGAAGAGTTTTACAAAGCAATGTCTCGCCAGTCATTTTGTCTACAACTTAAACATAATATTGATTAACAATATCTTTTGTGAGATACAGATTTGAAGGCAATATCACTTATTGTTCTCATAATACTTGAGTCGAAAACCATTTCTTATGAGTTTTTGTTGTCTATGTAGGTTTCGTACACTCTGGCAACGCTGAAGGTGATAGTCGTGTCTATGAGGTGCTCTTAAAGAAAACAACAAAATAAGAAGAAAACATAAAGAAACAAACTGAAATTTAATCACTGAGTGAAAATATTTTTGTTCAAGGTTCGGAAAGTTGAACATTACATACGAAAAACAAAACAACAAAATAACACCAAAGAAAATAAAAAAGTGAAAAAGTTAACACAATAAATAAAAAGTTTTAAACAAAAACCTATCCGTTTTGTTTACAACCGTTGTAAGTGCTGTTTAAGAGAGTTTGTATCTCTCTCTTAAAACAACACAAAATATTCCCTCCTGTCTTTGAAAACACAGCCGAGGTGAGTAAAAAACAAAACAAAACAAAAAAGAAAAATAAACTCGATTTTATATAAAACTGCAAACATTTGCACTTTATTATTATAGATTAATTAATTAAAATAAAGATTGCTATACTACTATTATTTATAATACTAGAAATTAGCACACAAAATATATAAACAACACAAATATCCAAACAAACACACTTCACTTTGACATAAACTTCTGACACCACACTGACAGCTGAAATAACAGTAGCGTCCTTAATTAAAAAGACCAATATGGAGGACAGTCAAGTCGATAATAAATTGGACAAACTTTTGACTGCTATTGAAAACCTTGGGACAAACTTAAGGAAAGAAATTAAAGAACAAACTGAAACCTTAGAACAAAAATTAAACTCAATAATAGACAGAAATAACACAATTGAAGAGAAACAGGAACACCTAGAAAGGAAAATAAAATATTTAGAGAGATGTATAAAGAGAAAAAATCTTGTTATTTACAATATAAAAGAAACTGAAAAAAGCAACGAAGAATTAGTAGACATCATTTTACACCTTTTGAACACTATTCTCGAAATAAAAACTGAATATTTTGAAATCGATTTTGCAAGACGTCTAGGAAATAAAGGAGACAAAATAAGACCTATTTTACTTGGATTGACAACACAAATAAAAAAAGATACTATAATGAAAAACAAAACTAAACTGAGACATTATAAAGAGGATATTATATACATAAAAGAAGATTTCAATACGACAGTCCAAGAAAATAAACCATTTTCCAAACCTCAAAATAATAAAAAAATGACATCAAGAAGCGACATTGACAAGAAACAACAACGAATGCCTAAAAGAAATCGACAATATGACAACGATCCAAATGCAAATGAAAATGAACCAACATGTTCAACAAAATTAAAAAGACCAAAAACAAATGAAAAAGTCCAAAATGACAAACATAACAAAACAAGAAACAACAGCATTCATAGATTTCTACAATCAAACCAAAAAGAAATTAATAATATCAACAGTAACCAACACAGCAACTAGCAACAAAATAAGCAAATTTTGAATAATAATGACTCTACCCCAAGCCGATTAGCCATCGTGGGGAATGACGGCCAATACCCTCCAAACTACCCATCAAACCAAGACCAATCCAAAAACACTCTAGACATTTGTACATACAATGTAAGAACATTAGCTACAGAAGCAAAACAATCAGAACTAAGACAAGCATTATCAACTATCAACTGGGATATACTGGGACTATCCGAGCTAAGAATTTTTGGACAAAACATTATTGAAAACCAGAATGATATATTCTGTTACATTGGTGAGACAAAAGGCTTGCATGGAGTTGGATTTCTCATCAAAAAGAATTTAAAGGACAGAATAATAAATGTACGATTTTTTAGTGAAAGGATTTGTAGCCTATGTTTAAAAATACAAAACACAAAAATGACGATAATTCAGGTTTATGCCCCGACCAAAACAGCAACTGACGAAGAAATTTCAAACTTCTACAATTTATTGGACAAAGTATATAATGAAACAAAAACGGAGATAATGTATGTTATAGGAGACTTCAACGCCAAGTTAGGGAAACAGATTGACAACGATGAAGAAGTAATGGGACCATTTGGATACGGACGAAGAAACGAAAGAGGAGACCTACTTATAAAGTGGCTGGAAGAGACGAATCTCAGATTTGCAAATTCTTTCTTCAAAAAGAGAGAAACACGAAAATGGACCTGGATACACCCGAATGGGATAACAAAGAACGAAATTGACTTAGTTCTAACAAATAAACTGAAAACTATTAATGACATCTCCGTATTGAATAATTTTAAATTTGATAGTGACCATAGGCTAGTAAGAGCAAATATAAAAGTGGACCATAATACGTTGAAAAGAAACAAACAAACACTCAGTATTCCTAGAATGATACCAACCGAAAATATTGAAAAATATAATGACATACTTAAGAAAGAAATAAGACTTAATATAACTACAAATAGAATAAACGAAAACTTTCAAAATACATATGATTCATTAGAACAGATAATAAAGAACTCGGCGAAAGTTTCAATCATGACTACTGTTACTTCAAAACCTGATAAATTAACGGATGACACTAAAGCGCTGATAACCAGAAGAGATAACCTACGAAACAAGGACAACTTATCAGACCAGGAAAAAAATGAACTAAGATACCTTCGGAAAACCATAAAAGAAGATGCGAAAAATGATATCCAAACATATAACGAAACAATGATAAAAGATATATTAAGCAACACAAAATCTATTAAAAAGACAAAATCATTTCTTGACGACGGAAAAGAGTGGATAACATCAATTAAGAACAAAAATAGCAACGCTATTAATAGAAGAGATATAAATGAGTCTGCTACCAAATTTTTCGAAGAACTCTTCAAATCGACAAAAGAAATAAAAGATGATAATATATCGATGGCGGACAGTTACTCCAACTTAAATACTGTTACACTTTTTACAAAAACATATATTGAACAAGCAATTGACGATCTAAAGACAGATAAGTGTACAGGAAATGACGGTATTGTAACAGAAATGCTCAAATATGGAAAACAACCAATTTCTACAGTCTTGACCAAGATTTTTAATGACATACTTATAACACAGCAGATTCCAAAACAATGGAAACAAGCTACAATTACGCTTATCCACAAAAAAGGAAATAAAGATGACATAAATAACTACAGACCAATAAGCAACATTTCTATGATATATAAACTGTTCTCCAAAGTAATGTATACAAAAATTAAGGACACGTTAAACAGAAATCAGCCAAGAGAACAAGCAGGATTCCGAGAAGGTTTTTCAACAACAGACCATCTACAAACAATGAACCAACTCATTGAAAAAACTAACGAATTTGGAAAACCTTTGTATCTTCTATATATTGACTTCAGCAAAGCATTTGACTCAGTAGAACATGACGAAATATGGACAGCGCTGACAAACCAAGGCATTCATCCTATCTTTATAAGGACATTGAAAAATATATATACAGACAGCGTGGCGAAAATAAAAACCGAAAGAATAGGAAGAGAAATAAAAATAAAGAGAGGCGTAAGACAGGGGGATCCAATGTCACCTCCATTATTCTCTGCCGTACTGGAAGAAATATTCAAGAAACTAAACTGGGACAATAGATATGGAATAAATATTTGGGGACAATATTTGAGCAACCTTAGATTCGCTGATGACATAGTTCTCATTTCATCAACTTCCGGACAAATACAAAATATGCTCATCGAATTGACAAATGAATGCAAGAAAGTTGGACTTCATATCAATAAGTCAAAAACTAAGATAATGACTAACCATATTAAAGATGACATAATGCTGGATAACGAACACATAGAATATGTAGAAGACTATACTTATCTAGGACAGACTAAGTCATTCATTAACCAGGAGAAAAAAGAAGTTTCTAGACGCATTACCAATAGTTGGAAACAATTTTGGAGTCTAAAACAAATATTACAATCTAATCTAAGGGACGAAACACGAAAATATATACTAGACTCTGCTATTCTACCTGTTATGACGTATGGGTTACAGACTATATCCTTGACTTCAAGTTTACTTGACAAAATAAGAATATGCCAAACCAAGATGGAAAGAAAACTACTTAACCTACGAATTAGCCAGAGAGTGAGAAATAGAGAAATAAGACGAAGAACTGGTTTAACGGACGTGGTTGAACGAGCAAAACTCCTTAAATGGAATTGGGCAGGACATATATCTAGAATACAGGACCAAAGATGGACAAAAATCACTACAAAATGGACACCACCAGAAAGCAGAAGACCAGTTGGACGACCGAAGAAAAGATGGGCAGACGATTTGCTTAAAGAAAGACAAAGTTGGTACAATGACGCAAAAGATAGAGATCTTTGGGCAACATTGGGGGAGGCTTATGCCAGATCATAGAATTTTGATACGCATCCATTTATTTATTCAAACTTTGCTTACATATTAAAATTAATTTGATTAAAAAAATATGTTAATTTTATATAGTAATTATAGTAATTAATTCAAAAGAAACAGAAAATGTAAACAAAAATGTAAATAAATATTGTAAAAAATATCAATAATGGCAAATAAAAGCTTATAATAATAATAATAATAAATAATGTAGGTTTCGTATTTTGTTAAAAAAAGTTGTCAATAGATTTTTTATAAAAAATTAACTAAAAGTTAGCAACAATATTTTGCATATGATTATTTAAATTTGATTTCAGTAAGTGTTTTCGTTCCCGGGATTTGTAGTAAGAAATCAATTTTTAGCATTTTTTTAAAGTTTGTATTTCTTTTATAAAACAAAATACACTTTTATAAAAAATGTATGGAATGTTTACACCATGAAATTAGTTTGAACCCGATATCTTAAATTAATTAAATTAATTAAAAAGATATTTAAGTCGTAAATAAATTTTTACCAACTTTTAGTAATTGTTTGTTTTTAGGTTTTTATTTTTTGTAAGAAAACTGGTAATTTGATTTTTCTCAAAATTTTACCAGATGTCAAAAACGTTATTCTGTGTTGCATACAATTATTTTGAATGTAATAAGACATTCGAGGTGACAAATATTTTGTTTCCACTTTCTTTCCACTTTTTAACAAAAAGGCAGATATTAAGGAATTATAATTGTTATTGGAAAAGAAGGAAGACGAGAGGAGAGGACCTATTTTTTGTAAATTTGTCTTTTTGTGATAATTTTCGTGGTGATTGTCTGTAACGAAATTGCATTCTTTTCCGAAAATTGCGGAACTTGTGACCAGTTGTACATTGCCTTTTTGGGAACCAGACCATAATGGTCCATCTTACAGTTTAAATTTCGTAGTTCTTTTTTAAAAAGATACTGGGTTTTAGTCCTAGCAGTAAGGTTAGGTTTCCCAGGCATATAAAATTCTAAATTAGAATCCGTTGTCTTCTCAAAAACGTTTGCAATTTTGTTACTTAATTTAAAAAAATTACTCGTAACACTTTAAGTACGTTCCTGTGACGATTAAACTAACATATATTTAATTAGAATTATATTTCATTCAAAAAGAAACCAGGATCACAAATTGTGTTCAAAGATGACCCATATGGATCATTTCCGATAATAAAACGCAGCTTATAATTGATTGCTTTCGCATTCGTTCCACACTAAAGCAAACTTTTTTTTTTTTTTATTTTTTAGGTTGTTTCCTCAGCGTTGAAAAAATTTATTTAGGCGGCAACGGATAACGTAAAAAATTCTTCGAGTGATTTTTGTCCCGTCTGCATACATGGAAAGTGGAGGAGAAAAAGATACAACAAGGAATAGTACGGGCTGTATAGCGACGACTGAGATGGGTGGATCATTTTGAGCAAATGGACATCAACGCTCCAACCCGGAAAGTTTGAACCAAATCTTGTGCTGGGAGGTCGCGGCGCAGTAGAGGAAGATTGCGATTTAGGTGGCGTAAGAAGGCGGGAGATGACATCAACCAACTTGGTGTGCGAAACTGTACCAACTTTGACCAATGTATGTGTTTGGAAGCGAATAACTTTTTCCTCCACGGTCATTTCAAATCCCCTTTCAAAATTTCATTACTTCTATTTAAGGACACGTTTCAAAATATTGGTGTAAACCTGGCCTGTGAGAACCGGGTCACCGATTATGTAAGCCAAGAAATCACCATTATATTTTGTACGAAAACATTTTTTGTTTTAATTTTTCGAAATTTTTTAATCTCAAAAAACTAACAGAAATTATTTTATTCTATGACTTTTTATTTATTTTTATTGTTTTAATTTATAAATAAATTTGTCAAATCTTTTGTAATGTTTAATGATTTACGATGAAATAAACTGGCTAAGATTGATAAAATGTGTTTTGCAATTATCCAAAGAACATTTATTGGAAATGAAAAAATGAACTCTTAATTAAATAATTAGCAAAATCTTTCGTTGAAAAACACGGTCTGTGAAACAGGCGCGCGGTGGCGTCGCCAACGATATAAGTCAAATTGACGTCTGCGGGTTAAAATTCATGTCTTTGAGCCGATTTGTCTTCTTATGGGAAATACATAAACACATTGACTGACAAATAAAATAAAGTGTCAGCACACGCATTGACCAACTTGTGTGAAAATCAATTTACAAGGTGACAATAGCTAACTTTTTATAATCAATAATATATGGCAAGGTGCGCCACCTGTCAGGTGATAGAAAATTCGAAAATGAGACTTTCATTTAAATTTAAAAAAAAATTGGGTGTTGGTTGTTGTACACAATTTTCGTGAGGTTGGTACATTTTGGTTAACTTCTATCTTTGTATGAATATGAAAACCGTAGTGGCACATTACGCATTTGTCGATAGTCAGAAAGATCCTGTGGCAACGAGTGAAGAATATTATCTTAATTCTCATAAGCAGCTAGCCAAAATGAAAAAAAAATCCTTCGTTCTATTTGATTCCATCTTTGTGTATTTATTCATTTACAGAGATTCCACACGAATCTCAATCTTTATATGAAAAAATACGGAAAAGTTAAACACAAATGGCGTATGATTATGTCTAATAAAGGGGATGAAAGAAATACTCGCACGCTTATATCAACTCTTAAGGACTTTTTACGGATTTTTGTTTTTATTTACATTCATAAGCTGTGTCTACTTGTGTATGATCTTTGAATATGAAAAATGGTTATCATACACAAAGCTACATTCGATTTTTGTCGTGCAGATCTTTATGAAGAAGAAAAATATGTGAGCCCTTAACTTTAGAATAGAATCATACACACTTTATTTTAAAATTACATGTTTTTTTTACCTTTTTCACGTGAACGTATAAAAATTGGTATTGAGTTGTAATCTAGAACTCAATATCTGAGACTATAAGAAGTTACAACGGAATTTTGTGAGTCGCTAAAATCTGAATTTTATTTGTCACATTAGAATAGCCTCACACCATTTAATGGAACCGAAATAAATAAAACACAGTAAAATGTTAAAATTTTTAATAATTTACTAAGCTTAAAAGATGATTTACCCAATTTAAAACGATTTTAAAATCTTACTATCTCATAACAATTTCCAAAAGTTAAAACAACGAAATGGCTACTTTAACTTTAAGCTATTAGCTCCTCTTTACTTTTTGCTGTTTCCCACCTTCATATACCTTGCGTGTCAGCCAACCCCACACATTTTTGATGATACTCAAATCCGAAGAGTATGGTGACCACTTCAACTGCTGTACATTTTGGCTTTGCAGCCACGTTATAACTATACCAGCTATATGAATCGTTGCATTGTCCTACTGAAAAATAATCGGGAGCGGTCCAAAAATATTCTGGAACTGAGGTAAGACTGTCTTCAAATCTAAGAACAATTTTTCTTTTATTAAATCATGAAAATAATGATTACATCCGTCCAATCCATCCAGGTTGAACTTCTTTTCATCTGAAAAGATCACTTTTCTCCAATCATTTGATAAGATGCTATACCATCAGTATTCAGCGCCATGTGTTACCTAGCGAACTTGAGCCGTTATAGCTTACGCTCATTGTTTAGTGGAGGTTTTCTTGCAGTCATTCGGCTCACTCCTAATTCAGTTTCATGTCTGATTTTATTGAGAGGGTGTATGGAATCCGGGGCTTTTCTAATGATTTTACTTTAATCTTTACTTGAAAGAATGGTGAAAGTATGGCTTTTGTAATATTTTCCATATAAAATCCAACCCTTGCTAAATCTCTATGAAAGCAATTTTGGTTAAACTTAATGATTTTTGATCGACCAATGTATTCTAATGTCACAAACAAAAATGCTCTTTTGCGAAGATATACGAAATTGGATTTACAAAGTCTATATTTACTTAATTTTTTTTTGTCATGGGGGAATGAATGAGTAAAGAAAGTTGTTAGCAATCTTACAACGAAGACCCCTTAAGTTTTGGTAGAAGAGGGCAAACCTGTTAAGGTTTTTGACTGCATTTTAAAAGAAACAGCTTGGTTTTGATTTTGGGTAAATGATTTGACTAAGGTCTCTGAAGGCCAAAATATCCAATTGGTGTGATTATTAAATCATTTTTATTTCTCAACAACCAAAATATATATATATTCACGAAGAGATGTGACTTTGTTTCAAGAATCTACACCTTCGTTATCTACCGTCAAAAAACGGTCAAGAGAATTTTAAGGAGGTTGAGAGAACATTCAGGATAATCTTTGCTCAGGTTGCTCGATTACTGCTTCTGCGGAAGAAAATTAAATAAGGGTCGAGAAACTTATACTGGATTCTCGAACGAAGGTACCAAATATGGAAGACAATGCCAAACTTCCTATTGATACATATACCATATTCTTTATGACTGCCTTAACCTGCCAATAATGTGAGAGCGAGTTGGTTTTCGAAAATCCTTACAGGAGATCAAAAACAAGTGCGAAAAGCTTGTTCTAGAGAGTTTTTGGATCTGTCTGGGGAAAACCCCTTCCCAATTTTCGATCGAATTGTTTCTGTGGAAGAAACGTGGGTTCACTTGAAAGCAAATAGTCCATGCAGTGGTATAAGAAGGGCACAGACCCTCGAAGAAGTTTTAAGTCACTCCTTCTGCTAGAGAGCTAATGGCTACAATTTCTTAAAACTCGATAGGTATTTTGCTGATCAAATATAAAAAAAGTGTTGAAACGCATCACCCTTTTCTATTTTGTTTGCATTATTTGTGCGAAGAAATTAAGAGAAAGAGAAGAGGTACAAAATGACCAGTTCACACGAGTTTTAAAGACTGCTGTTCGCCATTGTGGTTTTGAAGACCCATTCTATAGCCTGGACTTAGTCCCAAGTGATTATTATTAGTTCCGTGATTTGAAAAAAAAACCTTCGTGGGAAGCGATTTTTGAAGGAGAGGAGCTACTTTTTAGGGGGGATACAAAAATTTATCATAATGTGACGATGACCAATGAGGGAAAGAGATAAATATATCCGGCAAGAAGGAAAATACCCGCCTCCAGCGTTGCCAAAATGTGCCCGATCGGGCCATTTGGCACTAAGTTTTTTATTTTGGCCCGTGGCCCGGGGCCAGCATGAAATGGCCCGCATATCATATATTTTCTTTTTTCTAAAACAACAAATCCAATCTTTTTATTCCATCAACAAAATTATCAATGTGTTTCCTCCGGGATCGGGTCGAAATTCTGGCTTCAAAATTCTGCTTTTCAGAATTCTGCTTTTTTAACGAAAATTCTGCTTTTCAAAATTCTGCTTTTTTTTTTGTCTGGTTTACAAAATTCTGCTTTTCAAAATACTGCTTTTCAAAATTCTGCTTTTCAAAATTCTGGAAATTTATATTTAAAAAAATTCTGCTAATTTTGCTTTTTTTTCAATAGTATATTTATTAACGGAAAAGTCAATTTAACATGGTTTTTGTTTCAATTTAAAAAAAAAAAATCAAAATTTCGTCTTTTAATAATTATTATAAACAATAACTGAAAATAGAGCAAAAATAACAACAACAAAAACAAAATGTAAACAAAAAATAATAACAACAATTAAAAAACGAAAAGCAAATTACGTTAAAGTGGAGAGATTAATAACACACTATCACGAAGGGATAAGAAAAGACACTAACCATTGTCTAAGACCCTGACTAAGTTAAGAGAGCAAAAATTAATTGCGTCTAAACATCTCGCTTATGCAAGCGAGAGGATAATTTTACAAAATTCTGGAAATAATAAAAATAAGGTTTGGAAAATGTTAAAAAGCGCGCGCTTTTTTATTATTTCCAGAATTTTGTAAAACAGAATTTTGAAAAACAGAATTTTGAAAAGCAGAATTTTGAAAAACAAAATTCTGAAAAGCAGAATTTTGAAAGCAGACTTTTGAAAAGCAGAATTTTGAAAGCAGAATTTTGACAAAAGAATTTTGACCCCGGCAGAATTTTGACCCCAACCCGTTTCCTCCATATACAACTTCCCATATTGAAAATGACACTGAACATGTCAGACTGACATGACGTTTGCTTTTCATTTGTTTTCGCCAATCACCACTTTATTTTTATTCACCTACCTAGTACGTATCTCGTCTGTTTGTTTTGTCATATTTACAATTTCTTAAAACACAGCCCAAAAAGGCAAGAAGAACTTAAAGTTTTTCAAGAGTATCTTGATTTGAAGAACACCAAAATAAAGAAAGTTGTTGCAACGCAAACAAAAAATGTAATGTTATTTTAAAAAAAATTGTTAAAGCTGAGTACTTACAAAACCTGGACAATATATTTGAAGTTGAATTCGAACAGTTCTCTTTGAAACCCTTAAATGGAATATATTTTGGCTATGGGTTTGATGACTTAATTCAATTAATTTAATTCGAAATATAATAAGTTTATTTAGAAAAGATAAGTTGTTATTATTTTCTTAAAGTGGCCCGCACATTTTGGAAATGGCCCTCAAAATGGCCCTTAAAATTTGTGTCTTCGCGGCAACGCTGCCGCCTCCCAACACCATTCACATTCGCACATCACTTCTATTAAGAACGTGGTACAAGGCAGACGTATTTTAAATTGAAATAAATGATTGATTATTCAAAGAGAACTATTTCGTTGAGTCAGAGTAATTATTTTTATTTTCTGAGTTTGGAATCTGAGTTTAAAGGAGAAATCTGAGTTTAAAGAAGAATCTGAGTTTAAAATAAGGTGCAATAAATGCATTAATGAAAGGGGAGAGTATAATGACATATAAAAATAATTTAAGTATCCCTTTATGTCCATACTCAGAAAACCTTGAACTGCCCTCTTTTATGTGCAATATGAAGGTGTAAATTATGGCTAATCTATCTAATCTAATTGAATATTGATCGTAAAAAGGAGGAAATGTCATAAACAAAATCAGTCTCCACTTTTACATATGAGTACTCTTATGAAGCTGGTCCTTGTTTGTATGAATTCTCTAGTTTGCCTTATATTGTTTTTGATTTATATTTTTCTCCGCTCTGAAAAAGGCAACAAGTTATTGTTTTTAAGTTATTGTGTTATTTGTGTCTACACAAAATTAATCACAGTGCTCTTATTTCGAAAAAAAAGGTGTAAAAGGTAAAACAATGCTATTAAAAATACTTTTTTTCGGTCCTGTGAGTGATATTATGTTTTGTTCCCGTATTCATCCCCCTACAGCTACTTTTGTCTGTTGTTCATTTAATATCCGTTTTAATAACCTTTTAAAGAGGACGAATGGAAAATACCGTTTTCATTTATCAGTTATCATTAGAGATCTAGGACAAAGGAATTTATACATTGCATGGGTCAATTGAAAGCAGAACAATACATAAGTGGACAACCACCACCCTTTATTAAAAAAAAGATATCACTTGGCGTTTCAAGATAAAATGCAAAGTTTTCGCCAGACAAAAAACTTATTTGGAGATAGCGGTGGTGGAACTGATGAGTTGGGTATGAAATGGACCCTTGCGAAATACTTCAAGATGATGTAATGAAAGATGAAAAATTAAAAAACAAACGAAAAAAGGATAATCGCCATCGACTCATCTTATTTTATGTTTCCATTATGATTATAATTTTTCTTTGTCGCTCTTCTTCCTTTACAATTGATTTTTTTTTAAAGAAGCTGATGGTGAAAACTGGGTTTGAAATACTTAAAGTATGTCTTAAAGAGGCGAGATTAATCAAATGATGATATCATCATTCAAGTTATGAAAATATACTTTTTTAATATTTTTAAAGGAGAAACGTTTCAATCTTGTCTTAACAACTTTACTGGCTTATGTAACTGTTGGTTTGATTTTTCTGTCAAATAAACACCTTAGGAAATAAAAAAATATATATCATAATAAAGTGAAGGCAGAAACCCAGTTTTTTTTTGCCGGAAATTAGAGTAGTGGCTTGTTTCTACGCTATACATCAACTAACAAAAAATAATCTTCTAATAATAAAAATCTATTTTATTTCGACTTCTTCCTAGTTTTCTTTTTCAAAGACATGACAGAGGATGTGTAAAATGAGGCATACTTCGATTTTTGCTTCTATACTAGAAAAAAAAAGTCGAAAATATTCTTTTGACTGTATAGTATACTATGGTTATAAATATTTTAATTATTTATAATTAATTTTAAAATGTCATTATTACAACATCAAAAAACTGTTTGATGTATGAATGTAGCAATAGAAAATATTTAATATTTGCTATTATTATTTTGAACAACTCCGCGTCACTGCCTTTATTAATTTTCATTCGGTGTTTGCGTTTCGTCTTTTAAATATATTACACTTTCTAAAATGTTTTTGAAGCAAGCGAAAGATTGGTTTCCTCTAATGAATCTCATCTCTCTAATGTTTTGATTTTAGTTGATCAATTTAGAGCTTACAATTTCGAGTTTGTTTATTTTTGAATTCCGTAAATAATAAATTTTGAATAGAATTTATAAAAAAAATAATAAAACTAGCTCAACTCTTTATATTCCAGTAACAATATACATCAGGTCATAAGTTGAATCTGGTAGTTTCGATTTTTGATTACGTATGATGTTGGCCTTATTAATAATCCAAGTTTCCGACATTGAACGCCGAACGCAAAATGTTCAAAACCAGAAAGACGCGCTTTTTCGCTTTTTCACTTATTGGTATTTGTTTTACCCCGAAGGAGAATTTTGTTAATACAATCATGTTCTACAATTTTAAGGCAAATAAAATAACTACAACTTGAGCCTAAGGTTGTGTCAGTAGATGGAATGGTGTTTTCAGAATACAATTATTCAAAAATTTGCTCAAAGTGTTTTTTTTTTTTACAAAAAATCGACGTATTAATACTAAATAATAAAAGTAGACAATTTGCAATAAGGTATATCATAACTCTTTAATAAGAAGATTGGGCCAAAAGAAAAAAAAATGGTACGGGATGGGGTTCTATATCGCCCCAGTTAGGCGGTCACTTTCAGAAAAGTAACATACAAAATTAAATATTGGAAATTGTGATATAACTTTTCTCAAAGCTAGAAATCCATTTTTGTAGTAACTTTTTAAGAAATGTTGCTTTGTCAGAAAAAAGTTATTTTAAATCTAAAAGTTACAAACAGAAAATTCTCTAGAAAGTTACTTCTAAAAATGTATTTTAGTTTTTCAGAAATTTGGAAAAAAATACGTCTACTATATATGCTATTTTAGTAAAGTAGTCTTTTCTCTGGACGGAAAGAGCCGTTTCCATAAACCTGATTGATCAAAATTTTCTTCTTTAGGCGTTTATGCGAGTCATTTCAGGGATGGAGTTTACCTACAGTTTTATGCCGAATCGTGAAAAAAAACTGCACAATCCAAAGAATCCAAGACCTCTGGGCTTGCACTCCTATGCACCAACCATCACGCCCTGTGTACTTATGACGTTGGTCTTATAAATAATCCAGATTTTCGACCTCGAAGACTGAATGCCAAATGGGAAAAATCTATAGTTTTTTTCATATATTGTCAATTTTAACCCCGATGGCGTAGTTTCCCCACGTTCTATTTTCTTTCTTTTTGAGCCCAATCCCGTCTCTTCTCTATATACCGAAAACTTTTCGCAATGCAAAATTCATGCTTTCTTAATTAAGTCATTCAAATTATATTTTGTTGGGCTACTATGCTCTCACACAACACCTTGAAATATTTAAGGACCATTTAAGGTTTAACACGAAATCTGGAAAACCATAATCTAGAAACCAAAAATATAGAAATAGAAATTAATAAATAACTCGCACACAGACACAGGAATGGTTTAGAGTTGTAAGTCTCTAGGCCCTATAGTTCTCTGCGGACTGTTTCGCCACCTTATTTATTTTAATTATTTTTAACGCCATCCATTTGGATTGTACTATTAGATATGCATAATTATTATGTTATGTTAAGATCAAATAAAATTAAAATATCGATCCATCCATCTTAAGTTGGAAACAGAAAAATCGAAACTCTAAATTGAATTGATGTTGAAATGTGTGGTGATCTAATCCTGGATAAAAAGGAAGTCTTCTTCTATTTAAACTTGTGATGTTCTCAAAAATTATTTGAGTATACTTATTTATTTTATCAAATGTGTATTAAATAAATATTGTAATAGATCATCCTTTATGCATATTTTGCTGCCACAACCCGAAATTAACTAAAAACTTAAAACATAACATAGCCTGCATATAAAAGATGGAACTGACCTTAGAAGTATGAGTTCGTAAGCTTGATTCCGTTGCAAAGCCTTTACCACAAATGTTGCAGTGAAAAGGACGATTTTTTGCACGCTCCACTTGAGCGTCGTGGTTTCGCAAGTGTTGCTGGAGATTAGATAACTGGATGAATGCCCGTCCGCAATCAGGTAAATGGCACTTGTATGGTCGTTCACCTGAAAGATTTTCAAAAAAAATATTTGAAAAAAATTGTGTTAGTTCATATTTTTTTTTTAAATTTTATATTCATATTTTCAATTCTTCGTTTTTTAAACATTTCATATCAATACTATCCTATTATTTAAAATACAACGCTGAATATATACCAAACTAAGTATAGAACACTGGGGCCTTAAAAAAAAAACAAATGTTCCCAAAAAACTTTTCTTTTAATCCTCTAATTATAAATTCAAACAAGAAGCATCCTTGTGTATCCCATACTTATTTTTCTTAAATTGAAAATCACCAAAAAATTGTATTTCAATTTTTTACCTAAAATATGTTCCTATAACTTTAAATGCTTTTGCAGTTTCCAATGACCACGCTCAAAATAATTTAAATCGAAACGTTCGGGGTGGGTACGATATTGAACTCACTATAATTTCTATTATTTGGCTACAAGACTTATCCGAAAATATAAAACAATTTTGTAAGACAAATTTTGTTTTGTTTGTCCAGGACAAATATCGCACTTTTTTAACCCAAACAAAATCTTATAAAAAGGGACATTGTTCAAAATATTATTATGAAGTAATATGTACCTATGCAGGCCTGGGTTTTATGAATATGGATTCAATAAATAATAATACCAATTTTATTTTTAAAAAACCAGTTTTACTTCCTGACAAATATAATACAAATTTAAAATGCCTAAAGCAGTCATTCAACATTCCTTAAAATATTCAATCAGGTGTGAATGCCAACTGCGAACAATTATATTTTTTATAACTGCGAATAAATTGAAGCTAATGAGGTTGAAAATATATAAAACTATAGAAATTACTGACATCTACTCAACGAGGAATAGTTTGAAATTGTAATTTTCAGTTTAAAAATCATAACATTTCACATATTCTTTTTTAATAGATACTAATTGCCTCTTAATCTCGTCATATAAGTATAGATAGAATATTTCAACCCCTTGCTTTTTCAAGAGTCTAAACAAAACTAAACTCATATAGTAATTTAAAAACTTGTCACTGCATCCATGATTATTCCATTAGTCGTTACTGTCTGCTAATCTTAAGCCCAGAAGGAAAAGATAAAGTGCACAAAATATTCATTAAATTACCTTCTGTCTTTCTTGATGATAAAAAAAGATTTAATGATTGTTATGCTCTATACTTATGTATATCTACATACAGTCTATACCCTAAAAGCAAGCAACAGGATAAAATATACAATTTTTCCTATGTAATCATATTTGCCCTGCCAACGAAACGAGCGACAACGATTCATTCTTTTTGCTGTTGTCTTTTGAACCATCCTCAGAGCACTTATGATTTATTAATATCCACGTTCCTCTAAAGAAAATCATATTAGGTATATTTACAGTAAAAATATAAAAATGCTTAAGTTCTGAGGCGGCAATAGATTTTTGTAATGAAAAGAATCCTTTATGTTTTCTAATTGCAACAAGAATACAGCACGCCAGATCCTTCTTAAAATTCTGAAATAAAGTTTCAGGCAAAGAGTTATTATTACCATTAGTCATTGATTTTTGTTTAGAAGACACAAATATAGGTCATCGCGAGGACAATACCCTCAAAAAAGCACACCCTTTCTGAATTTATAAATAGGTCAGAAATATGTCTTGTCAGTAAATATACCGACCTACCTACCTACCTATCACTCACCTTAAAAAATGAAATGAAAAAGGGTCAACTAAAAAATTGTTTTTAAAATGAACACCTGGTTAAACAGTTCTTCTCACATAGCATGTGCATCATAACGCGGAAGTTTACAGTTATTTATTTGCAAGGAAAGCGGACAAAACTTACCACACATTTCTTGTTTTTTGTTTATGTACCTTTAAACATCCCTCTTCGATTGAGATCTTGTTTCAACCCTTTTTATTTTTTTTGATTGTGGACAGATAGGTAAAATGTGAAACGTGAAATGAAAAGATACTGACCATTTTTCTGGTATGGTAAAAGGTACGATATAGTGTATGTTGCAGTCCCAAGATAAGAGATAAGCTAAAGCGAATTGTTTAAACACTGCAGGCGTATTATAGAAATGCAAGTGATTGCAATGCATGTGTACTGTAAATTTTAAATCAAATACGAGTAAGCACCTGGTGCTGTTAAATTTTAAAAAAAAATAAAACATAACTTTGCTTATAAATCCTATCTCATTTGTCCATAAATGTTTACTATACACACTTAATTGGCATTGAAGATACATTTATACATAACTGTCAACCCTTTTTTCTTTCCAAACCTCTCCTGCTCCAAGAAGTAAGAATTTTCTCAATTAATTTCATGATGCGTGGTGAAACGATAAAAAAGGATCATGCCACATCATACTGACGAGTGTAACTGACCGTGTAAATGGTTGTTGTGTGTAATTAATCGTTTTTTACTTTTTCTTTTAAATTGTCCTTGCAAATACGTATGTAGGTATGAATCAAGGGGTTGAATGTTGGTTTATTATAAGGAGAGCTCCCCACACTTAATAAAAATGGATGCTTTATTTCATTAGATTTAGTATTTATTTTTTAACTGTTATAGGAAGGCTTAAAACCCGTTCCATTCGAATACTTTTTTTCAACATACCCATGTTTTCTTATAGTCCAGTCAAAATAGATAGGAAAGACATTTTACCTCTGAATAATTCAGATAACGATGGAAGTTGGTACAGACACTAAGGTCATCATTATTAACAAATGGCAAAAAGTCCGCAATAATCCAATGTGAGCATAACAAGTTTTTGAGGTTTTTGTAGAGAATTCTAGTTTTTAGGATGTAACTTCTTAACTGTAAATGATACAAAAAAGTTTTTCAGATTTACTTTACAGATCATGAGATGTTCTACAAAATGGATTAACTAACTTTTTCTAAACGAACAAGCGTTAAGACTTTACAGAGGTTTCAAAAAATGTCAAATATCAATTTTTCCCATATTCTGCCATAACGATTATTTGTATTTAACGTAATAATAATAACTAAAGATATATAAATGTACATTTTTTTCGAAGATTGTTTAAAAAGTTATACAGGGTGTCCCATAAATAATCGCCAAACTGATTTTAGTATAGTGCCTGGTAATAACGTAACAAAATTTGGTAACTTGTCTGCACCACATACTAATGGATTTCAAGTAAGTACTGGCTTTTTAATGCATTTATAATGCTATTAACATTGGACTTATTCATCAACTTATTAAATGGCTTAATTAAAAGGTCAGATTTTATGAATTATAATAGTTTTAACTATAGTGAAGGAAACCACAGTCAATAATCATTTTTGTCAACAACGCCACAGTTAACTCAAACCTCTTTGATTTTAATTATGAACAGTCTTAAATAAATTCAAGGTCAATGCACCACGTACTTAAATATTGCATTAAATTGTATATCACTACTATTTTTGTGTGTTTAATTTTTGCAGTTTATTAGTCATACGATGAACTTTACATCAACCTTTCTTAGGAAAAGAACTGATAGTGTAAACAAGATGTTCAAATGGTAGACATGTGCATTCAAGAGGACACAAGCGTCCACAGGTTTTTCTCAAAACCCACCTCTGTCTATCAACTCCTACTCTCACCTCTCCGTGGTGAACATCGGGTGCCTAGTATCTCAACTGGAGATTGGGTTCCAACCCCAGTGGAAACATGTTGGGGGCAGCAAACGAGAGAGGGGGGGGAGAGGTGTTTCCACTTAGGCAGCGGAGGAATTCCCGAGATGGAATCAATGGTGGCGTCTACAGTTCCAGTAAGGTTGAACTACTTAGTGAACACCTTATAGTGCTTCTACGACTTATTCGGAGCCCAGACCTATAAGGAGCGGTTTATCCGGCTCCCCGTCCTTGGAGTTATACTAAGGATCTGGCCCTCCAAGTTGGGGGTTGTGCCGTCGGGGTGACTTCCTGGCCACGTAAAAACATTATAGTTGCGAAGCACCAACAAGCCTCGGATACGGACGGATTTACTGTTTACAACCTAAGCAAACGAAATAAGGACAACGAACTTCGGATATGCACGTGGAATGTTAGGTCCCTTAACAAACCACGTGAGGCCGAAGAATTAGCGGAGGCCCTAGACTGCTATTAAGCAGACATCACCGCCATCCAGGAAGTACGATGGGATGGACCGGGCAAAAAGAGGATGAAAAACTGCGACATTTACTATGGTGACTGCTACCGAGAAAACCAACAGCGCTTATTTGGATGCGGCTTTGTCATTAGAGCCAGACTTAGGCAACAAGTCTTGAGCTATAGGTGCATCAACGAGCGCCTCATGACCATCCGCATCAAGGCTAAATTCGGCAACATTAGCCTGATATGCGCGCACGCCCCCACAGATGAGAAGGATGACAACACCAAAGATATGTGCTTCGAACTCTTAGACAAAAGATATGAGCAGTGTCCTAGCTACGATATTAAAATTGTCCTGGCCGATTTTAATGCCAAGCTAGGAAGGGAAGACAAGTTTGGTGGAATAATCGGGAAAAACAGCCTGCACGACAACACTTCCGACAACGGATTCAGGCTCATAGACTTTGCTGCGGGGCGAAACGTCATGGTAGCCAGTACGCGTTTTCCACACCTTCCACACCTCAACTTCCACAAAGGAACTTGGAGATCTCCAGATCAATCTACCGACCGATCGATCGACACCAGACACGCTTCCAGCATCATGGATGTCTGAACTTTCCGAGGAGTTAACATCGACTCGGACCACTACCTTGTTGTAGCCAAGGTAGCACTTCGGGTTTCCAGACCCAAAGCAAAACAGGGAGATGCTGGGAGAAGGTACAACGTCGAACGGCTACAATCGCAAGAGATCGCCAAATCCTTCACCAATCGAGTTACAAGTAACCTCGAAGTTCTGTAACTCTCGAAGTTCTGTACCGCCAACGCAATGTATCGAAAACCATAGGCAACATTGCCAAGATGCAATCAGAAAAGCCGCCTCTGACGTGCTGAATTTCAAGCAACCACCAACAAGGACCCCCAACAAGGAACCCCTGGTTTGATGAGGAAAGTCGGCAGGCAAATGCAGCCAAACAACAGGCACGCAAAGTGGCGCTGCATAAAAGGACGAGAGCTGCCCATGAGCTCTATGAGCAGAAGAGGCAAGAGGAACACCGACTTCTCAGAAGGAAAAAGAGACAGCATGAGAAGCGTGCGGTCGAAGATGTTGAGAGGTTTAAAAGCAGGAATGAAGTTCGGAAGTTTTTTGAACAGGTGAAACGAAATTCACAAGTACATAAACCTAGAACCGAAGGCTGCAAAGACGAAAGTGGAAACATCATAGTGGAACCGCAGTCAATGCTGAGGATATGGAAGGACCACTTATGCAGACTGTGTAACGGCGACTACGAACCGAATTCCGCTGTCAGGCAGGATGATCCATTCAACATAGATGACGAAAGCCAACAATCCCGTCCTCCCGACTTAGACGAAGTAAAGATTGCCACATCTAAGCTGAAGTCTAACAAAGCCGCTGGAGCGGATGGCTTGAATGCCGGGGTATTTAAAGCAGCTGGAGATAAGTTGGTTAGGAGCATGCACCAACTTATCTGTAAGATATGGTCGGAAGAAAGCATGCCTGATAAATGGAACCTCAGTATTGTTTGCCCGATCCTGAAAAAAGGAGACCTTCTAAACTGCACCAACTATGTATAGAGGAATCATCGCCTACAAAATCTTCTCTGCCGTAATATGTGAACGTCTAAAGCCCATCGTCAACAACCTGATGGGTCCTTATCAGTGTGATTTTAGACCAGGAAAGTCCACAGTCGATCAAATATTCACATTACGGCAGATCCTGGAAAAAACCCAAGAACACCAAATCGACACCCACCATCTTTTCATTGATTTCAAGGCCGCATATGACAGCATCTACAGGGACGAGCTGTATAGAGCCATGTCTAGTTTTGGCATCCCTGCCAAACTCGTCCGTTTGTGCATTTCGATCTCAAAAAAGGTTTTTAACATCGTACTTGAAAGAATAGTGCAAAGCTCACACGTCAACACTAGAGGCACTATCTTTCAAAAGTCTGTCCAATTACTAGCATATGCTGATGACATTGACATAATCGGAAGAACTCAGCCTGATGTCAATAGGGCTTTTGTGAGTATTGAGGCAGAGGCGGCAAAAATGGGTTTCACGGTCAATGAGGGCAAAACAAAGTAGGACCTACAACACCGACGTCTTGGTCAAAACGTCTCACCATCGACAGACGTAACTTTGAGGTAGTCAAGGACTTCGTCTACCTAGGCTCCGCTGTAAACGCAGAAAAAAACACCAGCGCTGAGATCAAACGAAGAATAACTCTTGCTAACCGCTGTTTCTTTGGGCTAAGAAAGCAATTGAGTGGAAAAGTCCTCTCTCGAAGGACCAAGGGTTGCTATATAAGACCCTTATCATCCCAGTCCTGCTATACGGTGCAGAAGCATAGACTATGGCAAAAGCGGATGAAAGCACCTTGGGTCATTTCGAGAGAAAAGTTCTTCGTGTGATCTATGGTCCCGTATGCATAGGGGAGTGGAGGAAAAGATGGAACGACGAGCTGTACGGGCTGTACAGCGACATAAACTTAGCCAGAAGGGTAAAACTCCAACGACTAAGATGGCTGGGTGACGTAGAGCGCATGGAAACCAATGCTCCGGCCCGGAAAGTCTTCGAATCCACACCCACAGGACAGCTCAGTAGAGGAAGACCGCGGATCAGGTGGCGCGCACAAGTGGAAAGTGACCTCAACCAACTTGGAGCGCGAAACTGGAGACGTCTAGCTAGGGACCGAGCTAGATGGAGAAGTTTGTTGGGTGAGGCCTTAGTTCACACAGGACTGTAGCATCACCTTAAGTAAGTGTAAACAAAATACACCACTTCAGAACTTTTTAAAGAATTATACCTGGCACAAATTATTGCACCTAGCCTATTTTGATTTAGAAATAAGTAAAGCACGACGACTTAGAAGAATAGTACCCACAAGAGTTTTGACATCTTACTGCTGGGTAACTGACATGCATATATTTATCTCGTGCATTGAAGCTATAACTTGCTATGGAGTTTGAAGATTTAAAATGAATTTAAACGAATTAAATACAATTAAATTTTATCTATCAAAGTCGGATAGTTATTTCTCATAAAAGTTATATTTCTCTAACAGATTGTTCATTTATAGCTTAGTACTTCAAGGTTTGACACATTTTTATTTGTATTTCAAAAATCTTTATAGATATGGAAACAATTAATTAATAACGTCAGCTTACATTTTATTTGAGAATATCATAAGGAAACTAGAAAACTTGAAACATGTCGAAATGAGGGTGGCGACCAGAAGTAAACAAACAGGCTACATAATTCAATGTCTAGACATATTTTTAGGGACAGACTTTTTTTAATCAGTGATTTCATTCATTTATAGTGAAAAAGTATAAAATGAAGAGGCGTAATACAAAACAAAATGATAATTTTTAGTTTTGTATATGCTAAAATAGACCACTTGCAGCCGGATCGACTTTTGTGAGTATTGATACAGAGGTGACAAATTGGGCCTATTGGTTGTTGAGGGCAAAACAAATTACATGCTGTCATCAAGAAACTAAGTTTCGGTCAAAACGTCACCATCGACATATGTAAGTAACTTTGTATTATTTTTTTTTGTATGTATACCTACTTAATTAGCGCACACTTAAAGCGTTTTGAATACCTTTAATATGACAGAGACATAGTATGACCCTTAAATAAAGAGGAAGACGTTGGAAAGGAGATGTCGGTGTACATTCGTTTTGAATTTTTGAACAGTGCAATGACAACATTCCACATTCGCGCAGTACGACTAAAAAACGAATATCTGTAGTACGACCGAAGTTGGATTAAAGTTTGTAAACTGATGGGCATTTCTAGAAGCGCGAGTATTACGGTTGAACTGTTATAAGAGGAGGAATGCAACTGGTTATTTGACTAGAGCATATAAGCCGTTAAAATAAGGGTAATAGAGGGTGAGGCACGGAACATTCCGGCGATGTTCAAATGACGTTTATGATGTTTTTATGACCAATCATTTTAAAAGCTCTTCGTAAATAGAATACTCTTCAAGAGGCTTGCGTAAGTTACTGGAGCACCAGTCCAGAGATGGGAGCCAAATCAGAATGAGAGAAAAATGTCTCGCATCGTCTGAGAAAACCCAAACATCTTTCTGCATTTTTGGCGACATCGCATATATTGCCATTTCCTAAGAGGTGGTTGGTAATACACATCATACCGAGGATATCGAGATGTTCAGTCTCATTGATGCAATTGACCTCCAGGGATAATTGAAAAGGGAGTTTATCTCTATACAATATACAGAATTGGATTTTCGAAGCATTAAATTCAAACTTTCGTCAGCAAAAGTTGCAAGCAGGAGATCATTAATAAAGAAAAGAAAGAGTGTAGGAGACAAAACAGAGCCCTGAATCACACTAGAATTTGTTTTTTGGTTTTCAGAATTGAATCCATCCAATACTACTTGTATTTATTGGTCCGAAAGGTAATTTCTAATCCAACGAAAGAGGGGTATAGGTATCTAAACCAAAAGCATGCATTTTAGATATGAGGGCCTGACGCCAAATCTTATCAAATGATTTTGAAATATCAAGCGCTGTAGTCTTACTTATTACCAATCGCTGTGAAAGCCGTATTGGCAGTCATTAAGAAGTGTTCGATTTTCGAAATATTTCTTGAACTCGTTATTAATCAGCGTTTCCATGTCCTTGAAAAAAGGGGCTTTGTCCACACTATCCAGGTTTCTCAGACCAACGAGCCAAAAAACGTCCGACTGTTGAGGCAAATTCAGATGATCTACTTATGGAGAAGCCAAAGGCTCTTTTCCAATGCAATAAAAGAGTTTGCGTTGATTATCAATTGAGGTTTATAGTTTTATTTAACGAACCTACTATAAATATTAGGTACAATACATTGTGACGTGATGCCCATTTGTTATAATTATAACGTTATTTTTATAAATCAAAAAAGTATTTGTCACCACGAATATTATGCGAACAAAAAATGATAATACCTCCAAAAAAATGCATGCATAAAGGAATAATGTTTTTGACATCTGATCAAATTTTTAGAAAAATCGAAGCTTGAGCCTTTTTACAAAAAATAAAATATCTCGAAAATCAACGAAGGTATTGTCTTCAAAATTTAATTCTACACAAAGGAAAAATTCAACCAGCATTTGCATATAACAAATAAAAACCTTCAAAACAGAGCTACTAAAATGGTAAAAATTGTTTTTTTCAATCAAATCAACTCAAACTTATTTTATCATATCCAATATTGTCAATATTTCATTTCATTAAATAATTAATGTTTACTTTTTAGTATGAAAATCTTTATAATAAATGTTATTAAAGGGAATGCGCTTTTTACTATGAAGCCTTGGCAAAGAGTTTACACTTTTGAATTTGGTATCAAATGGAAGGTTACTTGCCTTTTAGCTTGTAATATGAATGACAATTTTCAAGATCGTTCATGAGATATATGAAATTAAAGTTGGGAGTATAGACCGTTATTAAAGGAATAAAATCCAAATAACTAATTTCAAGTTCAAATATCTCAGCTTTTTTTTAATTATTATTGATCAATTTGAATGATTAGTAGCTGTAAGATACATTATCTTATAAGGTAGCTACAAGCTTATAAATGAGAATGACAATGTAATTATTATCAAATGACATTTCAATTATTTATATTATGATTATTATTATAATATGAAAAGTTTAAGAACTTTCTATACGGTCTATGTAAGTATGTAATATAAGTTTAAATTGAAAAGTAATTTATTAAGTCCTTTTTAAGTCTTGTTGTGTTTTGATTTTCTTTAATAAAGCGTGGAAGGGAGTTCCAGAGGCGAACTGTATTTACAAAAAATTGACGATCAGAAGTTAAGAATGTATAGCGAGGATGAACTAGTTGACGAGTCCTGGGGAAACATATTCTGTCAAAACAATATTGTGGTTGTTGTGTGAGCAATATATCGGAGAGAAGGATTAAACAACGAAGTTTTACATAATTTTCCAAGGGCATATTTAGTAATAGGGAAGAATAATTAGATATTCTATCATACCTACGTTAACCAAAAGCTATTAAGTTTGCGTTTGCTATCATATCTATAACAGTTGCAATATAACTCACATCACATCAAAGTTCTTTCTTGAGATAACTAAGCATTAAGATTTCTTCGGATTCAAAATAAAAGCCCATTTAAATGGGACCAATTTAAAATTTTTTTAAGGTCCTCATTGACATTGGAGACTCCATTGTCAATAAGTCCGAGAGGGCAGCTTAGATAAAGTTGGATGTCATCGGCATACAAGTGACAGGAACTATTATCGATCAAAGATGGTAGTTCATTTACATACACTGAAAATAGTAAAGGACCCAGTATTGATCCTTGAGAAACGCCAGACAACGTTGGTAGAAAATTGGGCAAACTGTCACCAGCTTGGACTGCTTGTTTTCTATTGTTTGAATATGAATATATGAGGTTTGTGGCGCCTGTTGAAAAATTAAACTGCTGCATAAGCTTGTTACAAAGTATGACATGATCAACTGTGTCAAATGCCTTGGATAAATCAAGTAAAACCAAAAAAGTTAAATCATCCTTATCCAACGATTGCCTTATGTCTTCAGTTACGTTCAAGCGCAGTTATACAACTGTGCTTTTAACCAGGATGATCTGAGAAGTAATTGGCAAAGGCGAAGGTGACGGTCGTGAGGCAAATGCTTCGTTAAGTGTGTTACATCAAGATCTACAGCAGACGTTTTTCTCGAATTTCCAATGCCAACGTTTCGCAAGTTTCTCCATAGTTGTCGCCCATTCAGTGAAGCATTTAAAAACTTAGAGAAAATTTGAGATTTAGCTGTACGAATTTCCGCAATAACTCTGTTCCGAAGAGAACAAAATGTGAGTCGTAACTCGGGCAATCGATACCGCTTCCAATTATTAAATGCATGATCCAGTTTTTGCATTAACGATCTTATATTATCTATTTGTAAGTCAGGGCTTATCATTTTGTTTTAAAATTTTTGTTTTCAAGGGTACATGGGTGTCGTAGAGAAGATTTGTCTTGTTCGTTAAGAATTGAACTTGTTCATTGGAAGAAGGCATGTAGAAAATGTTATCCCAATTGATGGCTCTTGTATCTTCCTCCAAGTGCAGACCATTAATATTCTTAAAATCACGATATGAAATCTGTTTGACGGCGTATTTAAGATTAAAATGTATTGTCAAAAATATTAAGTCATGCCTTGAAAAAGCCGGTGCGGAAAGTTGATCATACAAAACCACATCCCTAATTTTACTAACCAAAAATAAGTCAAGCAGTGTTGCGCCCCCGTCAAAGAAGTGAGTCGGAGTCACAGTATTAACTGGGCTAAGATTGAGTGAACGCATGTTATCAATTAAAATGTTTGGGCTTAGTAGATTGCAATTAAAATCTCCGCATAAAACTATATTTGGAAAACCCAGAGAGATTTCTTCTAAAAGTTCAGAAAATTGTGAAAATTCTATATGCTTATTTGGCCTATAAATTGCTCCTAAATTAGATTGCTTTCGCTTCCAAAAGCCTCAACGAATAAATATTCAATAGGACTACCTCTCTCAGAAGAAAACTTTAGTTTAGATTTTATAGAAGATTTTATATATATTGCCACACCACCACCAACACGATCCTAAAAATGCGGTAGCCCCCAACAAAACACAACTCGTCACCAATATCATCTCTTAACCATGTTTCAGTAACACAAATAACATCTACATCTGAATTAATAAAAATGTCACGAAACTCGTCAATTTTCGGTAACAAACTTTGAGCATTTATATGACAAACCCTAAGACCACATTGTGCTTGAGTTATTCATTATACACAACAAACCTGAAAAAAAGAAAATTCAAATAAATAGACCGACAGAAGTTTATGAAGAAAATTTGAAATTAAATTAAAATAAGAAATATTATTATAAATTTAAAAAGCAAAGAGTTTTAAAAATAAGGAAATTCAACATAGACAATTCAAAATAAAGGAAAATAATATAAAAATATAAATAACAATGTTCGAAAATAGTTTAGTTTGTTAAAACTGCAATCATGTTTAGAGGCTGGCAATGCTATTCAATTCATCGATGTTCTCAACTTTGGCTGGTGCATCATTTGAGTGACGTTTAATGTATACCAATCCACGCATTGTAAATACGGAGAAAAGTTGTTTTTGTTTCTTAAGATGTAGTGCGGCATGGAGAATGTTATTATTTTTTTTTGTCAGCCATTCGCGTAAGTACACAGTCGTTTCAGAATCTAGTCCGAAATTACTCAAGTTTAATTGCTTTTTATGTTGCTTTCGGTAACGTGCAATAGATATCAAAATAAAGTTTCTATCGTATGCGGACTGAAATTTTAGGATTAACTTTAACATGCCTGATTTTGAAAATTTGAACACTCTTATTACAAGCTAAACGTAACCTTTTATTTGAGTTAAATTTTCTTTGTTTACATTCTGTTCCAGAAATGAGCAATACCCTTTAAGTCTGTTAACATAAGTTATTCAAATATTGGGTACATTAAAATATAAATTTAAAAAAAAAAATCTAACTACTTATTACTTTATTAAATGTCATGGAAAATTGTATACAAGGTCAAATCTCGTTTAACCTTTTAATGAAATTACGCAAAAATATAAGGAGAGTATCCACCAAAGTGTTCGCGAGACAAGTCATCTACCCTTACAAAACAGAAAACGAAGAAATGAAAAAGATTACCGGCCATCATAAATTCACCGTTGGAACTCATTCCCTCAATCCGGCCACCTTCTCTTGTTGCAACAGCAAAATTAAAGCGGTATAGTAGCCCTTTCCCAAAGCTCAAGTTAAAGGCCTGATAGTAACTCCCCAAAACGTGAATGTAGAAAAAGCACAACAGATACAAGTAGAGTACACGACATAAAAAATTAAAAATATTTTCCATCTTGATGGTATGCTTCTTGCCTTCTAGTTGCCTAATGGTTGATGGCCTTCTGTCTGCACGTGCATACTCCTAGCGTTCCTCGTTTTTTTTTTTAATTTTTTATCGTCCACTTAATCATCTCTGATGATTTTTCGCACCATTTTTTTGTGTGGTTGCAGCAAGTCTTTACACCAATAGTTGCTTTCTGGCCCTTCTAGCCTTTTACCTCTGCTTATTTAATAAAAAAATTAAACATTGAAATTTTTTTCACTCTTCGGATGTAGTGAGTTAATGCTAGATTAAGGAAGGTTTTGGTTTTTTGCATCTTTTAACATCCGTTGGAGTATATCGTTAACTTTCAAAACATGAATATATTTTTGTGTGTCACTTTGCTGGCAGAGTTTTATTTCGAACAATGGATTTGGTAAGTCAAAAATGGATACCGATAACGACAAATATAGATTGGATCTATGTTTTCACGCTGTTATCGTTTTTTTCCACTTCTTCTGTTTTTGATTATCCTGGTCAATTAGAGTTCGGTTGACCAGAGATTAGCTCAAAACGATTAAAATGTAATAACAATAGGGATACTTATACACATATATAAATTTATATTAACTGAAGAAAACTTACCCGTATGTAATCGAGTGTGTTGTTGCACATGTGACAATTGTTTAAACCGTCGGTCACAATATGAACACTTATAGGGCTTTTCTCCGGTATGCACCCTTATGTGTTGCACTAGTTGATGATTGCTTGAAAATGATTTTAGACACTGTTGGCATTGATGAGGTTTTGATTCAGCACCCATACCTGCGGCACCCAATCCAACTCGTGGTATTTGTTGAATTTGTTGCATTGCGCTTTTGTGCATGAAGAGCTGCAAAAGGTTACATTAGTAAAATTAATGTATTTATTTCTCTAGGACTTTTATCTTTACTTGTTGTGTCCTTAATAATATACATAAATATATATATAAATAGTCCCATTCCAAACTTGAATGAATAAGAACTTAAATCTTGTGGTAAGGACAAAAATTGATAGAAACATAATGAATTTGGTTTCAAATAGTACGCTTGAAAAAGTAATTTATTGACCGATTGGTAATTAACCAATGAAGGCCAACTTTCAACCTGTCTATATGTTTTAGTAGAAACAGAGAAGACCTCTTACTTAATTTTAAGATAAATCTAAACAAATAAAAAAGCACTTTTTTAGAATTTTCCAATTCTATCAGTCTGACATTTTATTCAGAGAACTTTGAAATTGTTCGTTTTCTTCATTACCTTGTAAACAAAAACAAAACTAATTACAAAAGGTTTCAAACTTATTCCAATGTTTATAACAGACATTTTTAACGAAGAACAATGAATAAGTTAATTTTGTTTCCAAATGGATTTATTCCACTTTCAAAAAAAATTACTTTAAAAAACTACTGAACGAATTTGTGTTATTTTCATCTATATCTACAGAGCGGTCCATGAGAAAGTTCAAGGAGTATAATTTATTATTATGTATTTTATAGACATTGATGGAAATATGATTTGATAATAAATTGTTGAAGGTTTCAAAAAAAAAATCAAGTCGGTAGTCTGGAAGTTTTCATCGAAAACGGTGCCTAAGCCATTTGAGATATAGCAAAACAATTTTTTCTATCGGATTTTCCAATAGGGAATTGACAACTTTGAATTTAATTTGTGAACACACCAATGTCAATTTATTCAGTAAGCTCAACATTTTTATCATGGTAAATTACACGAACGAGCAACGTCTGCAAACATTTTTCACCGAGATTCGTAGTCGGCTAACGCAACTTTGAGAACATCCAATTTTCAGTCGTAATTCAACTCAATTGCTTAATAGGTTCGTCAATAAGTAAAATATTCCTTATCATGAATCAACGCTCATCATCCACAAGAAATAAGTGTTTAATTCGATTTGAATGCCAGCGGCGTTCTAGAGCCATATTTTTTCGTTGACGTAACGACCGTCGTAATGTCTTAAAATGTCAAACTACATTGTCTAAAGAACTTACCTTATAAATCTAAGAGCAAAAAATTCACAGCACAAAAATGACAGTGACTTTTGTCAAGCGTTGTTGGAATCTATGAGTAGTTTTCGTCATTTTGTGTCGTGCATAGATCATTTTTTGAGAAAAATGGTCATATTCTTAATTGAATAAAGTGCACGACTGGGTCGCCCAACTTGCATGTTTTTATATAGAATAAAAAAAAAATTTGTATGGGGACTACTGTTATTTTTAGGGGCCAACTTTTTTCGACTACTCTACCATCGTTGTGTCATGTTTGATTAAAATGTTGAGTTCAAATATTTTAACGAATGCAATACTTGTCATATAGTTCCTTTATGTCGCATAAAAGCCATGGCTGAAAAGCAAACAAAGTGTAAGAGCGATAGTGACCCGGAATTTTGTAACCACAAATTCCGTGATTTGTTTCAGAAAAATGGAATTCTACGTCAAGAATCGGTTGTTTACATTCCAACAACAAAATATCTCATTGGAGCAAATGAACGAAACAATTATTGACAAAAGGATCCTGGGCTCCCAAAGTCGTTTTTAACAGAAGCTGCAATGACGGTAGCTTAATCAATGGCATCCCATGTAAAGGAACTGAAGAGAAGTCACCTGAAGAAATTTGGACGAATCAAAAACCAAACTTGTCAATGCTTGAAGTTGCATGTTTTTATATAGAATAAAAAAACATTTTCTATGGGGACTACTGTTATTTTTAGGGACCAAATTTTTTCGACTACTCTACCATCGTTGTGTCATGTTTGATTAAAATGTTGAGTTCGAATATTTTTACGAATGCAATACTTGCCATATAGTTCCTTTATGTCGCATAAAAGCCATGGCTGAAAAGCAAACAAAGTGCAAGAGTGACAGTGACCCGGAATTTTGTAACCACAAATTCCGTGATTTGTTTCAGAAAAATGGAATTCAGTAGCTACAATAGCAATCCTGGCAGAGCGCATTGGAATGCTGCGAAGCTTGTCTTACGTTACTTTAAAAAGAGGCACTTGATAAGAGGATAATTTACGTAAATTCTCGAACACAACTCAAAGGTTATTGTGATGCTGATTGGGCCAGTGATGAAATTCGAAAATTATTGGGTACACACATACACAGACGGGATTGTGCTTAACATGAAGAAAATTCATTTAGATTGGATTCGAAGATGTATTAAGACCATCAGGGTTAAAATGGGCAAAACCTTAAGAAAAACTTACGACTTCTTTGTTTTTGTAATGTTAAGTTCAGACCTCGAGGTCGAAAAGCTGGATTATTAGATGAACGTCAAAAGCACCTAAAACATTGTATCTACCGGATTTAAGGAAATGGCTCTTTCTGTTCAGAGAAAAAATACTTGACTTAAAAGTAGTGTAGTAGATGTAATTGATTGATAATTTTAAGATTTGGCCTTTTGGTTTTTAATTAATAATTGACAAGGTCATTGATTAATAATTAACAATGCTTTGTTTTAATAATGTATATGTTCTTTTTAACTTTGAGAGATAAAATTTATACATAGTTACTGGTTATATAGTTGCTGGGACTAAACAGTACCTACTTGTCTACAAAATTTAGTAAATTATTTTATTTTCCTTTTAGAGAGCTATTCATGGAATGAGAAGTGCATATAAGTCGATGGTATTATAAATAAGGGGTAATAATTTAGTGCAAAATATGGAAAAATAAGTAAGGACTGCAAAGTGACTTTTAGAGCAATGAAGAGAGTAATGAAGACGGAGTTTTTAACAAAAAAAAAATCTAAGAAAAATGATAGCCATGGGCATTTTATAGTCTAACAGCCCTTAGGTTGTGATAAAGCTAACCGAAAATAAGGTTATGAATGCGAAGTTGCGGCAAATTTTATGACAAAAATCGATGTCTTACATTTTATTGTCACAGCTTTAGATGGACAAAATACACACAAAAATCAACAATTGTGAAAAGCAAGTTGACCAAAAATTTTGTCTCCAGACATTGATCCCCTGATCATAAAAAAGTGGGTCCAAGATAAATTCATAGCAGCCGTACCTCTGCTAGACAATTTTAAAAGCCCCCAAAAAACTAACAATTATATTACAAATGTTGGCTCACAACTTAGGAAAATATAAACAAAAACAAGTCTTAGGATCAATTAGCGGTCGGTAAACCCGTTAAATAAGCTATTGCGCAAAAAAAATCTTTTAGTTTTCTCAATAGAAATCTCATAAAAAACCTCAAAAACTTAAAAACTTATAATTAATTTGCCACAAGCTTATCATATCTTGAAAAAAGATATGTAAATTAAACATTTCAACGATATGTCATTTGTGTTATTAGAACATTGATTCAGTTACAAGTGATTAAACTCAAACAGTAGTGCCCGTGGCGTGATGGTAAGGGTGTAGGACTGTCCGTTATTTAGGCTAGTTTTATGAATTTTTGTCTAGCTTTAAGATAGTTTTAAGAATTAATGAATAAAAATGAATTTAAAAAAAAAAGTGTGCAGGACTGTCATGCCAGAGATCTTGGGTTTAAAATCTGCCTGTTAAGTTTTTTTTTCACGGGTACTGCCTGTTGCAAGGAATTGAGAAATCCTCTAAGAGTAATTGTTATCATGAAAATTTGAAAAAAAATGTTTGGCTAACATTTTTCGAACTCCACTGTATGTGCGTACACCGCCTTATGAAACCATTATTTTTTTGTGACTCCAAACTTTTTATGAAATGTGTTAATGTTGAATTCTATATAGGTACATAGTCACATGTGTCCATATGCATATTAATATTTATTTACACATACACGTACATATTAATATATGCATACAAGTGAATTTCGTTCAACTTATCAACAGTGATTTAGCCTTCCCTTGCATTCAAAGGATATCAATGTGGGTGGGTGCCCATGAACCATTTCACCCAAGCATACGTTCATATAACCTAGGTACAAATTATAAGAAAAATATGTGCAATTTTTCTCCAATATTAGTTTCACCAAGGTAAGGTATAAAGAAAAAAAGAAATACAAAAAATAAGCACAAGCACAATTTTCATACAGAAAAATAAAATATATAAATTGACTTCAAGAAAAAAAGAAGTATATTTCCCCTTAGCACAGAGCCAAACGTTTAAGTTTGCGATTTTTTAAAAATGTACAAATGTGTATGTACATATTATGTACGCGCCTATATGTGCCCTGGTGCACTTACATTAATCCCACACCCTTTTCTCCCTTCAAATAGACCTCGTCTTCAGCTTGACTAAGAAAAATATATTTGCAAATGAAAAAACATTCGAGTAAGAAAAAATCTTCCAGATCTGAAAATAAAAGCATTGGTTGGAAACAGTTGCGGCTTCGTTGTTCGTTATATTTTTTTAGCTGATTTGTGGATTTTGTGTTAGCTGCTGGATGGCTTCTTGGGTTTTTTTTTTGTGTGGCTTTATCTCAACTCACAACAAAAAAACACCTGAAATCAAATATAAGGTTTTAGAAGGCTTTTTGTGCACAAAAAAAAAGGAAACAGTGGACTATTTTCAATTATATTTTACCATGTTATCTTAAACCAAAAAATATTTTCCATAGGTTTCTACTAAAACCGTACAAAATGCTCAAATGTTTTGATATCCAAGCTGAATATTTTAATACTAACAACTACATACTATGAATTTCATATTTTAAATAGTAAGAAAAGTTGTTTTAGTAGTACCGTGGCGTGATGGTTAGTGCTTAGGACTATCATGCTACAGGTTTTGGGTTTACTCCCTGCCTGTGCCATCTAATTTTTTTTCACGGGTATTGCCTCTTGCGAGGAATTGACATATCCTCCAAGAGTAATTCTTGTCATGAAAAGTGCTTTCTCAAATAAGCCGTTTGGGTTTGGCTTAAAACTATAGGTCCCCTCCATCCCTGGCTTATTACTCGCAGACAGGAATGGTTGAGAGTTATAGGCCCTACTTAGTTAGTAAACATCTTCCCGCTTAAAAGAACAATAATTTTTTTTAAAACTATGATAACAAAATAAAAATAATAAAAATATTTATTATTTAATAAAAGACTTCATATCTATAAATATTTTTAAAGAGGTGCTATTCATAAGACTTATTATTTGTGTTGCTGTTTCTGATCGATTTTTTAGAAAAACTAATTATTTTTTGATAATTATATGGCAA
Organism: Eupeodes luniger; assembly: GCA_951509635.1. NCBI lineage: Eukaryota > Metazoa > Arthropoda > Insecta > Diptera > Syrphidae > Eupeodes > Eupeodes luniger. The sequence goes on along the minus strand of OX608076.1, from coordinate 776,797 downwards.
AGTAAGTTCATTTTGCTGGTTATTCAACAAACATTATTAACTTCAATCTGTGCAGGACAAAATCTCTTCAAAGGCATTAAGGAAGGCGATACATGTTATGCTTTTTGTGCATAAGTAGTTGAAATAGCATTTTAAAAATATGCCTGCCAAGTTATTGTGTGAAATTTAGCACACTTTTTCTCTTCAGTATTAGGTTTGAGATGAACTAAAAAAGTACAAAACTGAAATATTTGATTCTAAAACCATCAAAATGCAAAATCCAACTAGAAGATACATTTTTATTAACACGCTGAAACTAAAATTAAATATTTCACATCGCTGTAACAAAAATTAGAAATCCTGCGGAACTATACCTCTTGCCGTTAGCGTCTCAGGAGATAAGTTAATGTTTCAATAACATAAACAATTGTACATTTTTCCTATTTCTTTTCTTTAGGAAAAAAATGTCACTATTCGTTACGGGAGGTTATACTGTATTTACTTTAATGTTTAATCAACTGACTCTGAGATTTAATAATTTCTTATTGCTAAATGTAACTGACCTCTCACATGGAAAAAAAATATGTTGTATTACAATTATACCATGCCTAATGTATACATACATATATTGTTCAACTTCAAACACACATCTTTAGAAAAATACATAGCACAGAGAATGAAAGCCTCCACCTTCTTCAGAATAGCCTAAGTATCCAAAAAAAATCAACCTACAAAATCAGAAAGAAGAAATCGGGCAAGAAGGACAGGAAACTGCAGGGAAGGCTGAAGGATGAAGAATGAACTCCAGGTCTAAAAAAATAATCCGACTGATACCTATTTACTGGTTTTTCGTCGTAATTTATTATCTCTGTTCGGTTTTTATTTTTGTTGTTGCTGATTTTTCTTCTTTGATGGTTGTGTGTGTTTATATCAACGTACAACGCAAGTCATTTTATTATTTTTTTCTGTTTTTATTGTTGTTGCATCGTTTCTGTTTTTATTATTATTTTTTGCCACACTCTTTGTGGCGCATACACTGCGCTTCAGTTCACCAGAGTTGAATTTTCTATTTTTGGGCAAAGAGGCAAATGATCTTTTGACTTCATCGGAAGGAATTTCGTATTTTTTTCTACGAGTAGTGTACTAACGTTTTATAAGACGTTTAAAAATTCTAAAGGGACTTTTGTATCTATCTACATACAAAATACATACATACGCATTTTCAGTTCATAGGTATTATTAAAAACATTGTGATCCTAAAATTATGTTTGCTTCATTTTAAAAAGGTTTAGTGTTGTTGTTATTGGGTACCTACTTTACTAAAAAAATATGTTACCAAAAATAAGTAAAAAAAACTGTTGCATTTTAATATAAACAATGATAAGGTAAATCTTTGCTAAGTTAAACAAAATATTCAAGGTAAGGCCATTTATCGTAATCATTTGGGCCGCGATTTTAAGAAAACAAATTATAATAAAAGTAAAGAACAAACCAAATAACAACATTAACACATGTTCTGCAACAAAAACATGAAGATTATATTTTTGTAAACGCTTAATAATTGTATATACCTGTGTATGAATGCATTTTTGTCTTTGATAGGTATTGACGTATAGCAGCTGATTTAAGAATTTAAAAATGCTTATTATTACACTTAAAAGTTTAACTGCGAAGGTTAACTTGAACAATATGTTTAAAAGAATTGGCTTGGTTTATTTTTGTGTATTGTAATCTGTAAAAAAAAACTCTCGATTAAATTATAAACGAATGATGACAAATGACAAAACATAAACAACCAAGCAAAAAAGGACATATCAACATATGTAGGTATTCAATAAATATGTACATACATACATATGTAGGTTAGTCAGGTAGGTACCTATCTACCAGAATATAATTTAACTAGCAAAAACAAACAGAATAGAAAATATTAAGTAGGTACCTACATACATATGATTCTACATTATATTCATATGAAAGACGGAAAATTTGATGGGTATGAACGTAGGTACAGTTTTATTTTGATATAATGTATGTACATATGTTTCTATTGATAAAGAATTATTGATCGGCGGCGGCGGCGCGCCCGCCGCCGCGCCGTACTAAACAATGTAAACACAAATATGAATGGAGATAAGGTTAAGCAAGCTTACTTTACACAGAAAGAGTTTTACAACAAAATCGTTACTTGGAAAACTAAATTTTGAAAATTATTCATTCTTTTTTATAATTGATCAATTATTGGTTGCACTGTCACTATTACGAATCTCATTTTAAGCCGGGAAATTAAATTCATTTTCACTATCATTTTTATTATTTTGTGGTCATGGATTGTTGACATGTTATGAGATCTTGTTATGTCAAAGTGGGTTGCGCGAATGCGCACCCGCTTGCATATTTGACTTTTAATTTAATTTAAATACGACAAGTTTTAGATGATTTCAATAAACTAAGTTCAAAAGTATGGTTTAAAAACAATATAAAAATGAACAAACAATTAAGCCCATCAAAAACTAACAAACGAATCGATCGCGCGCTCAAGCGATTGTATTTGCACGATCATCGCGCACTCCAGTGTTGTCTGTGGGACGGGACAACATGGGTTGTTGTAGTTTGCCACAGTGCAGTGCAGCCGGCGCTTTGCATTAGTGCTGCTGCAGTTTCGCTGCCCGCTGTGTTGCACACATTGGTCTATGTTCGCACATACATACATTCGAATCTGGATGACGTAGTCTGTGCGGTAGTGGTGTGGTTAGCTTTTACACAACCGCAGTATAGATCACCACTACCATTTCTTACTTCCCCCTTTTGAAAACACCGAACGCCCAAACTGTATGGAGTGAGAATTGATGGCGGCCTTTATTAGTACCTTCCTAATTGCAATGTGATTATAGGCAAAGGATAAAATATGCGGCGGTGGTGGAAGCGGCATCAGCAGCAGGGTTAGCAAAATATTGGGACCTACACTTCACTATACGTTCAGAATTCTTCGCAGCGCAGCAGCGGCAAAGTTTTACTCGTTTCTGACATTCAAATTGTAGAGTTATTAGTGTGTATGTATATACCTTAGTACATAGAGCATATAGGTACATACCTAGATAGTGATTTTGTTTTGATATCAAAGGAGGTGCGTTTCTGTCATCGCTTGCATCGGCGATGGTTAAATAGGAAAACACTGAGGTAGATACATATTTCTATTACAGGCTGAATTAGTTTTGAAACAAATAGGTAGATGGATTAAGGTCCTTTAAGTAAATAAATGTCTTCTATAAAATATGTACCACGAATGCCTAGAAAGGTTAAGTACTCGTACAAATTGGACTAGTTAAATAGGAAAATCGAACTTGAGATTTTAATTGAAACTAGCGAAAATGCTAATTTATTGTATGTATCTTACCCTACATCAATCGCTAAAGATATTTAACTTCTTATACGATTCAGCTTAAAAAAAAATAATTTCTCTCTACAGGCCCGTGGAGGGTGAGTGCAAGGTGTTCAAGAGGAAGGAATGTAAAGTACCACTAGATGTATTCGTCTTTTTTCTCCTTCTTGTCTTTTCATATTTCAGCACAATAAGAACTGCTACATGTTTACTAATTTAGCTTAATTTCAATTTGTTTTCCAATCCCGACAAAAATATGTCTATGCGTACACTTTTAAGGGTCCTTTAAATCATATTAAAATTTTAGCAATTCCATTCGCGTTTTTGTATTAACTTTCCATTGAAAGTTATTTTATTTAAATAATTTACAGGCATTCAAGGAGTAGTACCCGTGGCATGATGGTTAGTGCGTTGGACTCTCATGCCAGAGGTCCGATCCCTGCCTATGCCATCTAAAGTTTTTTTTTCACGGGTACTGCCTCTTGCGAAGAATTGACAAATCCCCCAAGAGTAATTCTTGTCATGAAAAGTGCTTTCTCAAATTAGCCATTCGGATTCGGCTTAAAACTGTAGGTCCCTTCCATCCCTGACCACATTACCCGCAAACAGGAATGGTTGAGAGTTGTAAGTCACTAGACTAGAGTTCTATTTATTTATTTATTTTATTCAAGGGATTATTAGTGCGAGTGTAAGGAAAATAGTTAAGGATTTAAGAGGAGATACCGGTGCACATTGGTCTTAAATTTCTGAACATAAAAATGGGAGGGAAAAACAAAGAAAGAATCCTTATACTTGTCAGTATAATCATTTTTAGAGACACTTATGTATGTACATAAGTGTGTGCATCCGTACATTCATACGTCCGTACGTTAAGTATACCTGGTTTTGGCCTATCGGAATTTTTCAATTTCTTGCAAAAAGTCAATTCGGGAAGTTTAAAAGTTTAGCTTGGTGAATACCTGTTATAAGAACACGTCTATGTCTTCAGTTTGTATTTTTAATTTTGAAATGTTATGCACCAGCTCTTTCCCATTTGGGGGATAGTTTGTCTTATTTGAAAGTATATGATAATTTGTATATCTGTTGACAGTTTTATTTGAACTATAATATGAAAAGAAGCTAACTGAGGACATGATAGTATTAGCGTCTGCCACTTCAAGTCCAATGATAAAAAAAAATTCCTTTAAATATTTCATAGACCTGGTATGCTTCCTGAACCCCGCTGTAGAATATTTAACAAGAAAATGTACTTTTTTTCAATAATTTTTTATTTCAATAAGAATATATGTATGTATAGTTCTACTTTCAGGTTGAACACCAAGGTAGTTCTATATGACATTTGACGCATATGTTATTTGTGAAGCGATGGCAACAATATTTTCCGCAACAGTCACAGGTGGTTCTGTATATTTTGCTCTTAAACAAAGATGGCATCGACTCTTTTGGCAAGGAAGTCTCTCGGGGACTGTTCCCAAGACCAGTTAAATTCTCCCCATAAGGCGAAGGGCATGCAAACTAGTTTTTTGTGTTTCGTGATAGGCTGTGCACTTTCTGCCTCCATCAGCTCCTCTGCGAATGGGATCGGGATAGCTTATTGGTTTTTGAGTAAATTTTTGATTTTTCTTTGTTGTTGGAAATGTCGAAAAAATATGACATCCAATAGTGTTGCTGTAAAATACAACCATTGGCCAGCATTGTGTTTGACATGTGCAGGAATAAATAGAAACCATTTAACAGAAAACATCGACATAGAAATTTTAAACTTATGGCATTTCATGTAAGTTTTGAAGTCAAACAAATTTAGGCATATATTTCGAAAAACCTAAAAGATTAATTGTCTATTAAAATTTCAACTTTACTTGTGTGATAAATGTTTGAAAATCATTTATATATAAGCATAGCATAAACTTATCGAAAACATTCTTGGGTACAAATGACACGATTGTGCAGATTTTTGGTTTCATGTAAAGGAGGGTTAAGCTGTAATTTTTGCATTGTTTTCGAAGTTCTTCAATGACAATTTGGCTTATTTCATAGCATCCCAGCCACTTTTTTATTTCGAAAAAGAATTAATTCTGAGTTTAAAAACTTATTTAATATACTCACATCAACATTCTTACGAGTGCTTAATGAACAATAATAAAATCAGTGAGCCTCTAAATATTTTTCGCTAATGGCTTAAAAAGTTAACTGTTTGGTTTCCAATATTTTTTAATGGTATCCTTTCATAATATCATGTGTTTGTAATATTGCAGAAAACTTCTAAAAAGAAAGTACGGACTCACCAGTCATTCGTTTTATTTGTATCAAGCGGTTAAGTCGAATATGAATATGTACGCTAAAAACGCTAAAAACCCGATTTTAAGAACAATCTTTCTTCACGAAGATAATCATAATCTGCTTTTATGAAGATCTCTAAATTTTTGTTCCACTATCTCTATCCAGCTGGTTTGATTGCGACATTATGATTTTGATTTAAAATAAATTCAAGTCATTTGTTTAAGCCGGAGTTCGGATATTTGTTTTAGGTTTTTCAAGGTACTTTAGTTCAAGGTCAATTCAAGAGGCAAGCATGATCAGATATTTTAACAAATAGATATGATAGATATACTGTTTTCTCATAAAAGAAAACTATCTACATCATCAAAAGAACATGCATATATGTGGCATGATAAATTCACGCCCACATTCATATCTACTGAAACGGTTGTTCTTTTTGTGCAACCATTTTTTGTCCAATGAATTTTTTTACACTTTATATTCTTATAATAATTATTTTTGTACTAAAACTTCCCTCCTTCTATTGATTACACTCCCTAAGTAATGTAAGCTCCTTACAAAATGTATTTTCTTTTAAACTTAAATTTCTGCTAATTAACAAAAATACAAAAAAAAAACGTGAAATTAATTTCCCATTTTAAGTTGAATTTGTATAAAAAATATAGGTGCCCCTATGTACATACTTTTGTATATAATCCCCTCATTCTGCGAGAAAAAATTAAAACAAAGTATCTCGTACTTGCATTGGTCGCCAGGCTATCCACCAATCTTTAGGATTGGACCCTTTTCTGGTCATGCGGAATATATATTCACTGCAAGAATTCTCTTTGGACACACAAATACAGATAGGTAAAGACATAAAATAGGAAAAAGACAGAACATTTAAGTTTTCCTTTTTATACATTTTTTCTTGCTATCCTTTAAAGCAATTTTGAATTTTAAGGCAAATTTGTATTTTTTTAAAATAAGCTTTCATTCTTTCACTAAAAAAATATCCCTCTCTTGTCCTTGGCACTATGCTTTGAATACATTTTTCAACCATCCCTGTCGGATGAATTAATATTTTTTATATATCTACCTATGTATATATAATCAATCGTGTGAAAATACATACTTTATGCATTTAAATATAAGTACCTACAAAGTTTTTCCCAGGTACAGAAATAGTTTACGATCAACACTTTAAAAAATGCTACTTATTGTGCAGACAGTCTATATAAAACCGTTACGATTTTTTTAAGTTACCTTAGAGGGAAACTGATTAGTTACTAAGATTATCGAGATTTAAGTTATGTGTACATACATACATATGTGAATAAATATATCATTTTGCTCGTAACTCTTAACATAATTCTAAATCCAATTAAATAAGAATTAGCGGAATCCACAAGGTTAAAATTTGAAGGACAAAGTATTTTATTATATTTGCATGTGCCTACCTATATTATAGACAAATTAAATGGGGTCTTTTTTCCGATGGAATATAGGTTTTTTTCTCTTAGGCTTCGGCCATACGATTTCATGTGTTCTAATTTTCTTACGTGTCGCTCAGCGACTCGTCGCTCGTCGCTCATTGCGATACGATTTCATGTGTTCTAATTTTCTTACGTGTCGCTCAGCGACTCGTCGCTCGTCGCTCATTGCGTGGCTGGACCCTTAGTTTGCAGAAATACTAAAAAACACAAAAAAATATAGTTTTTTTTTCTCTTAGGCTTCGGCCACGCAATGAGCGACGAGCGACTGAGCGACTGAACGACGAGTCGCTGAGCGACCAATCTGAGCGATGCATGGGTGGCCATTTCCTAAACGACACGTGTCGCTGAGCGATTAGTTGGAAAAATGCCAATAATGCTAGAGACTTGAATTAAATTTTGTATTATATATTGTAACGTATTGATACCAAACAAATATATTCTTGGAAAATTTTCCAGTAAACGGTTCTTTTATAAATAAAAAAAACTGACAAAACAAAATTTGTCACCTCGAAAATTGTACGAGCAAAAAATTATTTTATTTCCAAAACAATTTTGAAGAATAACTTTTCCAACATCTGGTAAAATTTTGAAAAAAATCTAATTGACAGTTTTTTTTTATAAAAAATAAAAACCTAAAAAAAATATTACTGAAAGTTGGTAAGAATTGATTTTCGACTCAAATATCTTTTCAAAAATTAGAGATTATGGCTTCCAACTAATTTTATCTTATAAGAAATATTGTTGTCAACATTCAGACACATTTTGAGAAAAATCGAATTGACTGTTTTGTTTAAAAAAAATAAAAACCTAAAGAAAATTGATGAAAGTTGGTTAAAATTAATTTTCGGCTCAAATATCTTCTTAAACCTTTGAGATATTGGCTTTAAGCTAATTTTATCTTTTAAAAAATGTTGTTGTCAACATTCAGTCAAATTTTGAGAAAAATCGAATTGACAATTTTCTTAAAAAAAAACAAAAAAAAACAATACTAAAACTTGGTAAAAATTTACTTTCGACAAAACACGAAAACCTACAAACCTTTTTAGCAAGACAAATCAATAGACGGGATGGGAAGTTATCAGTGTGGGTCGCATCCCAGCCTCTTTTTATTTTTGTAATCTTTGTGAGTGTCCTGCCATAGCACTGGGCGGCTTTGGACAGCTGAAATTAAAACTATTTCGACAATTTCCTGGGAAGTTTCGCCCACATTTTTACATGTGTATTCTTATTGATAGCTCGATAGATACTATTTTATTCGTTGTCTAAATTTTGTTTGACTAAGCTTAAAGCACCAGGTACGACTCACTGCTCTAAATTAATGTTTTAATTAAACATTTGAAAATAAGCTTTTATGTATGAATTACTTAACTTTTGGCGTATTAGGCTTTTATACTTGAATCCCATTTAAGTTACTTCCATAATAATAATCACAGAAATATTGGAAGGATAGGTAAAGAAATTCACCAGTAACTAATATTCGATAATTAAATTTACCTGAAAGTATTCCTTCAAATTAATTTCATCAATATTCTATTTGTGAAATTTTAAGGGGAATGTTATTGTTGAATATTCTTTATACGGATTATTTTATATTTATAGAAGTAAAGCAGAACAAGGCTTTCACGGATTTTCAAAGACGTGTAGTTATATTGTGTCTATGAGCAGGTGAATTTGTATTCATTCCAGTGTTTGTATTTGTTTCAGCTAAGCTATAATTTTCTCATCATTATAGCTGATAACTTTTTCAACCATTGCAATCAGTGAGAGAGAATGAAAAAAGCAAAAAACTTTTGTTTTATTTAAATAAAAAAAAAATGACGAATTTTGATGAATTATCTACATGTGTGCAGTAGTTATGTGGGAAACCTTTAATTTTGTGCTGAATTTGAGCATTTGATTTCTATTTTGTGAGTTATTATTAGAGGAATTGCTTCATATACATAATTTAATTACATACAAAAGTTAAGATAGGAAATACATCTAATTAAAAGGACATTAGTAGTTAACAGAAGTAAAGGTATCTTTAACCACTTTATAAGGAAAATATGTTATCTTACAGTTCCCAAATTATTTTTAATTTCCTTTAAGTCAAAGGATTTGATATCAAATTAATAAAAAGATATCACTTAAAACCTAAATTTATTCAACAAAAAAATTGTTTGCTTCTATTTAAATCGTTTAAAATAACTGAATAAGGTATAACGATTTTATAAGCGTTAATAGATATATTACCAATAAAATGAAACCAAATTCTTTATGCTCCTATAGTACATTATTTTAACTGAGCTGACGTTGTAATATTAAGTTGTATAATTTTTTTTCCGAATTTAAGAACTTACCATTTTTAAAATAAAAATTTGAATAATGAAATCAATTATTTTATATAAAATTAATTTTGATTCTTTTTTTTTGAAGGAAAGGATTTCAGGGGTATATAATTGAATAAAAAGTAAATGTTTCATGCACGAATTATTTGTTTGGTGTGGAATATGTATGTATATAAGAAAAAAAAAAACAGAAGAATGCTGTTCGAAAAATTGGCTGGCCACGAAACTTCTATTATTTTTATCAGAAACGAGAAATTACTCTATGAGCTTTGTTATATCTTATCATTTGCTCCATCCTTAATCCTAAATCCTCATCCTAAACTATAAAATGAATTCAGATTATTTTGAATAACTAGAAACTTAAAAAAGAAAACTTGATTTTATTTAATTGAATACTATCTCGATATTTTAAAATGTGCTAATCATACTACTTCCAAAAAAACCTATGTACAAAAAGTGCCTTTAAACACCTTTATTTGAGCTTTCTAAGAACATATATGTACATACACCTCAATTTCAATTCAATAATCTATTGAGCCACACAAAACTCGTTTTTTTCCTAATTTTGTTTTTAAATAGTTCGAAACAAATAATTGACGAATTATTATTGTTGCATCTTTAATAACCTTGGCCTTAGAAGCATTCAAATACATTTTGTTTTAGGATATGAACATATTGTCTACAATTTATTTGAAAAAATTTATTTTGAAATGCCTTTATTAATTCTAATTGATTAACTAATTGGCTTGAATAAGCGGGAAGAAATTGGATCAAATAATGCTGATTTGGAATGGGTAGAAAATAGGTTTTTAATGAAAGAAAAGTATTCTCTGTATTGAGAAGATGAAGTTTAAGTAAGTAAGATTAAATTTAAGTTATAAACAAAATAAAAAATTACATTAGTTCCACCATTTCATAAACTTTGAATTTGAATATTCTATGAAATTAATATCTATTCAAGTTCAAAATAAAACAAAATAACAAAGATGAACTAATTATCATCCTTAGTTAGGAAGCCACCTTGTATTATTTTCAAATCGCATTCGAACAAATTATGCTCTATTATTATTTCTTTTCTCCCAAATGCAACGTAAGAAACCACAAAAAAACAACCTGTACTTTTGACCTATTGCGTGAATAAATTCCTGTCATAAAACCAAAAATAAAAGTAACAATTCAACAAAAAAAAAAAAATATTAACTGGGTTTTTGGAAGAATGGGGGAGCAGGGATGTATTTCTTTCATATTTTGTCCTTAATGTGGAAGAGTACTATACACAACGGAAGAGATGCCAACTCACTCGTTGCAGGGTTGACCAGCATTCTTCTAAGGTGCGTTCACTTATTGCTGCTGCACTATTCGATCTGGATAACTGTAGCTGTTGGTATTTTGAATGCATTAATGTTATTTTCACGTAGGTATCAATTTTTTATTTCACACAAGTAGATATTCCATATTAGTTTTATTTGTTAATTTCCGGTTGAAAATGTTAGTGAAGAAAAGAACAAAATAATACATATCTCTCATTAGATTTTCTTTATTTCCAAATTTACAAATTAAAAAAAAATCTCACACAAATAATAATAATTATCGTCCTAACTTAGAAAGCAAGATAGAGGTATGCATCTTTTAGAATGTACAAATGCAATTTTAGATAATTAATCTATATGTAGGAGTTTGTTTTGTATACTTGTACATTCAGTACCTAACTTTATTTTAAAACAAATCACACACCACTCTTCCAAACTGTTTGCATCGAGACTCAAGAAATTACGAAACCTGGAAAAATTGGCCGTCGGCAAATGAAGCAAACAAAACAGATTAACTAAACATAAATAAACACAAAATCAAACAATAAAGGACAGTTTTTCAACATATATTTTTTATTTAAAATTAAATAATTCAATAATATACATAAAATGGTGCAAGTACAGAAAATAAACAGCACACTAAATCTATCCAGTTTAAATCAATTAGTTACATTTTCATCTTCATAGTCCAGTGTCATTTTTGGTAAGAAAAAAAAAACAAAAGTAAACAAACTTAGGTTTAAAATAATAAAAACTTTTTATCCGTTTCGTTTTTTTTTTAGTTTTGCAAATTATTTTGCTTCTTAATATCACCTTCAACTGTTTTCATTAAAAAAAGGACACTTTTCACACTTTTTAATTGGTTCACTCGCGAGTTTTTTTTTAATTCCTCGAAGTCTTAAGATTTTCTTCAGTTTTTTTAACCCGAAAAGGAGAACCTGAACCGTCGACATCAATGTCACAAGTGATTCCCAACTGATACCGCCACCGACAAAAATACTATTAGAACAAGTTTAGTTATAGGTATTCGTCTTGAGAATATATTAACGACAAGGCAAGCGCACGATACAGAATAAGGAGATGACAACGACAGCGAAGAAGACTACAACGAAAACAACTATAAGAAATTATCTTTCAATAACAAAAAAAATGTTAGCATATAAATAATGTTTTCCTTTCGCGTACTGAGCGTGTTGTATTTTATATCAAATTCAAAAAAGGACTGCATGATACTAGAAAAGTATGCCCTTTCTAAGATACAACAGAGAAAGAAAAAGAAAAAAATAGGTATACAAAAGTAAAAAGCGCTTGTATTTTTTTATTTACAATCTATGAATTATACACATACATTTAAGAACCAGGAAGAAGATACAACCAACATAAGCATAGAACGATGACGACAAAAAACACCACTTTACCACTTTCTTTATTTTCTATCGGAAATTCTAGTGAGGGCAGTGCCGGGAAAAGAGAAAAAATCCTTATACCTACATCCCGGTAAAAAATTCAACACAAAATTTACCCTCGAAAGTCCCTTAGAGAAATCCCATCCCCTTTCGAAGTAGTGCGAACACCACTACAAATGCCGAGTTATGGTACCTACTCCCCATTAAAACATTAGACTCTGTTCTTTATACTTATTCCACAATAATACCATACAGCCAACATCGTTGTTGCTGTCGATTTAGTCAGTGCTAACGTCACTATCTTCGTCGACTTCTTGAAAAATCGAATATCTGAGTTTCGTTTCAGTGCAACTGCTACAATGAAAACAAGCCAAGTCAAAGAAATTGGGCAACACACCAACACTAAGAAAACAAACCCAAAACCACCCACATTTAAGGCACTTACTGAAGGCAATTCAAGCGAGTGTCAAGAAACATAGGGTGAGAAGAAACATATACTATTTACATGATTGAACCCCGGCAAAATTCAAGCCTTCTCGTCCAAAAGACGACAAAAACCAGTACGGGTAACGTAAACGGATAGGAGAACTTTACGTCTGCTAGTGTATTACTTCTATAGAAAGTTTTTCTTCAGGACCTGCTTCCAATGACTTTGTTTTTTGTTTTTGCTTTTATGTTTTCAGTTTACTTTTTTCATCTCATTTTTTTCATTCGTTGTTTCGCGCCTTAGTCCTTAACTGAACACCAAAATGTTCTTATTAGAATAAGCACACCAATACTTGTACGTCTATCGTCCTTTTATAGAAAAATTATCTCTCTCTTTTTCGTTTGTCCCATTTGCTTCTAAGACATTTATATTTTATAATTACATTTTATTCTGCTCACTTTTATTTTTGAGTGAAAAAATTTCCCCTCTATGTTTTAATTTTTATGCATCCCATTTTTATATAGAGTTTTCTTTCTACCCCGTCACTACCTGTGTCACTTTTGAGACCGTAGGTACTTGATATGTAGTTAAAGGGATTAGGTTTGGAAAAAAATAGTTACACCTAGCTTTTTATGTGTGCATAATTTTTGCGTTGATAGTAAAGGTATAGCGGTATAGTGAAGGGTATCAGGCAAAATTAAAGTATTAAGGAGTAGGACTTATTTAATGTTGAGAAAGGAGAAATATACATCTTTTTATATGACCCAGTTTTATCTCATTTTCTCTTTAGTACGAAAGCTTTTTAAGGTTAAGTATCTAGGTCCTAGCTATCTTAATAATGATCAAGTACAAACTAGTGATTTTTATTTTGTAGAAACATTGGTTTTATTTATAAACATTTCAAACAACATAATTGTGAATGGCCGGGTCAAGATGATCGTACTTTAATTTATTCTATAGCAAATTTACTGTTGAAGTATACCTATATACAAATATGTATAAATTGGATGGCTCAGTTCTTACTTTATAAAATTGTCTTTCCAAATAAAATTTGCCTTTTGCTTTCTTCATGAGGGTATCAGGTAGTTCAAAAATATGAAATGTATTTTTATTTATACAGGTACATAATGGAGTTACCACCTTCTTTGCATTTATATGTCGAGGGCCAATGAGTGGCTCGACTTCAACCAAAAGTGTTTTTTTTTCTATATAGTTCGCAGGATATTAAAGTGCGAAGATAGGAAGGTACCTAATTTCATTAGGAATGGACACACAACATATCTTTAATTAGATACGATGTTATTAGGTTTTGATAAATAGTATTTAAATGTGATAACCGCAACAACAAATCATTACCTGTACAGAACTACTGTCGTTCAACAATCTTAGTATGAGGAAGATGATGGCAATTAAAAGGCTCCAACAAATTATTGGACAAATAAATGGAAGTGGTGTATCATGTGGGAGAAATAATGAATGTACACATGAAAGTAGAAATCGTATGTTAAGAAGTTTTAAGGTACATATATACACATCCTGAATAAAAGTCAGTCCTATGGAAGTATCTTTTTAAGGGTTAATGTCTTGGAAAATAATAGAAGAAAGAAGTAATTCCAAAGATTATATTTGAAAAAAAGAAATTAATATTTTGGACAGTTGTACCTAGGTATTTAGTTTTTAATTTTAAACTCGTAGTTACCTACCAATTTGAAATTTCTTGAGTTGTTTCACTTTTAACATAGGTTAATCCACATAGGCCTGTTTTTGTTGTACCTACCTCGGTACTTACATTTCTTTGTGGGGCAGATAATTTTATCAACAAACTACATCTAGATAGGCAAAATGTCTTCTTATGCCTCGCAAAAAGCTCGTACTTTCTGTTAAGAAATGGAGTGCAAGCAAAGGGTATTGAGAAAGTAAATAAAATAGACAAACATAAAGAAGACCATAACTGCCCCTCTGCTCCACCCATAAAAAAGAACAATATACAGAAAAACACAAAAAAATATTTTTTCCTAAATCCCTCCTCTTTACGTTTTTTGTTTGTTTTCTTTTAGGTAGGTACGTATAACTTTTTAGTTTTTTCTCTCGTCCTTTTCTACGATACATTTTTTGAATGTGCATTTTAATTGTATAGCAAAAAAAAAAGAAAACTGAAGGCTAAAGGGACTTGCATAAAACAACCACCACTAAAGTTGATATGTTTTTTTGTCTATATTTTTTGAAGAGTACATAAGTGGACGATAGTGAGAAAAGTACTATTTCCTTATGTAGTGCCATTTGTGGTGGTGAGTTTTTTTTACCGACCTATGTAACTAGAACTACACAGAAGAATAATGGTCACATATACATATACATATGTACATAGGTGCCTTTGAATTTTTGTTTTATTACTCCTTTTAATCGTTTGAGATGCAGTACAGTTAATGGTGGCTAATGGTGGTACATACATACATAGGTACCAACATAAATAATTTGAATCATTGCTTAAAATCTCTACTATACTTTTTTAAGATTTATTGATAATAGGTATTTTTGATGTTTTTTTTTTCACATCTAATGAAACTATTAATTTTATTAATTCATTTCACTAGTGTTAGTCATTGCTTTAATCCTAAAGATAACTTCCCAAAATTAAACTATGATTCGGATTAAAATATATTGAATTGTAAATCAGTTATTTTTCCGAAATAAATGTTGCCTTCATATGAGTCACCTCATATTTACAGATAGAATTTAATTGAACACAATTCTTAACCGATTACCTATGTAGGTATGTAATATATAGTATGTGGTATGTCGATACCATATAAATAAATATTTTGTAATTATTTTATTTAATTTTTGTTAGTTAAACACCTTATCTTTTGCAGATAGAATTCAATTGAAATAATTCTTAACATAATTTTAACTCGAGTAAATGGGTTCATATCTTAATATAGTAACTTCTGAAAGTGCCTACAAAACTAACTTCAAAAAGTGTAACGACTTTAACAATTGGATTACCTACATTTACAAGTGTAATTGAAATCGCGGAGAAGGTCCCTTAATCGCCATTATATGTAACTCACTCACACTTTCTTTATTTTTTAAAGAACGCGCTTACCCGTTACTTACGAACTAATAAAGCTATTCGATAAAGTTGAGCATAATGTGAATGTGACTAGACATTTGAGGATTTTTCACGTAAAAAGTATATTTAAGTAGGTTCTCTCTTGTTTCTCTCATCTCCTTGCTTCCTCACAGGCTCTTGGCTTTCCCATTTTAAAGTGGTACAGTGGCATCGGTATAGGTATAGCGTTATGCATTTATTGCTGCTCAAATAAAAAAAGGTTTAAAACATCAAAAAATGAGAGATTTCAAGTAAAATCCATATAATTTTTCGATACACTACAATTGGTGGACTTGGTAATCAATGCGGATAACTTCGTGGGTTTTTTTAAAAAGAATCAAGGTGCTTTCATAAGCTAGTTAATTTATTATTAATTTTTTAATAATAATTATTTTTATGTGTATAAATTTTTAATTATCTTAAAAATTATACACAATTGGTTTTCTCGTTTTCTATTGAGGATGCCACTTTATAAAAGTGGAGCGTCAGGACAAATTAATGACGTGTTGCTGAATGTTGATATACTTAAGGGCACAGACGCTTCTGACGAAAAGAAAAAAGAAAAGCCGTTGTAGTGGTGTATACGTAGATATTTATATGATTAAGGAGGAAACACCGTGACATTGAAAATAAAATTTGATTTACCCGGTACGTAGATACATTTGCATGCTTTGACAACGGGGTGTGATGTGGGGCTTTTGTATTAAGAGGGAAAGTGTGTCTGTGTCGTCATTGAGAATGTGGGTTTTTTGTATTTGATTACAATTTTGTTTACGTCGCACTTCTTCATTGTTTGGGTCTCTGGGAATGAGTATAAAATGCAGTTTTGTTTTTGTTTTTTTTTCTTGAGTCTCAACCGCATTCTCACACATATTATCACACACTCAGGCACACATAATATTAAAGTAATAAAGTAACTTAAAAATAATTATACATATATATTTAATGACTTACCTGAATCTCACTGACTAACTTTTCACTGTTAAACTTTATATCGGGAGTTGAGCTACCCCCAGATGGGGTTAAAGCCTGAGGAGGATGCGATAATGATGCTGATGCCACTGCCGCCGCCTGTTGCTGTGACAAATTCAACTGAGGGCTGTGTTGCTGTTGCTGATGAGATTGAGGGTGCGTGGATTGTTGTGGCATAAGATTTTGCTGCTGCTGAAGTTGTTGTATTTGTTGCAAATGGTTTGGGGTCATGTGGTGACCTATGGGTATCGGCGTCGTGATATTGCTGCTCCCGGAAATTCCTGTGTCGGCCCCGTTCGGCAGCGCTTCGTTTTGGCTTGCCTCAGCTTGCTGTTGCTGCATATGATGGTGGATTTGCTGTTGTAGCTGATGATGCAGATGTGCAGAGGCCGGAGTCGGACTGTTGGCCGATGGATGATTGTTTTGGTCGGAGCTAGGTGCGTTTTGAGGAGAACTTCTTGGATTGGCACAATTAGTTTCAACGGGTCTTGAAATCGCAGAAGTTGCATTTTCAGAGGCCGTTACAGCTTCGGTGCCACTGTTTACCTCGATGTTGTCGGGATTCGAAGGCAGGTTATTAGAAGGAGCTTCTGCATTACTGCTGGTAATGCTTGCAGTATTTCCCCCTATCTCATTGAACAATGACATGGACTGATGGTTTTGTTGATGATGTTGATGTTGCTGTTGATGTTGGTGTTGATGCTGATGTTGATGTTGATGCTGATGTTGAACTTGCGGATGGTGATGATGATGATTCAATGACGTGAGCCCTATAGGTGGCCCACGCGGCTGTTGCCAAAAGTCCGTTTCCATTTTGAAGAGCGCACGGTTATTGGTCTGATGCTGAAGCTGTATTTCTGTAGTCATTTGAGTATCGCCAACTGCAACTGCTGAGCAGCCAACGCTAAGGTTGTTGAGATTATGTTGCTGTGAATGTTGAGATGGTTTTGCCAAATGCTCACGCTCTTCGTCCAGACGATGTTGCGGCTGTTCTAAATTTTGGTCTGGTTGTATCTGATGGTTATGATGATGTTGCAGATGTGAGAGAAACGGTGTTGACCTTAAATCAAGTGCAGCTTCAGTTACTATTTTGAATTGATTCAACAGCCACTGATCCACTTTTGAGTGACTTCCCAGAATATGTCCTGCGGCAGGTAATTGCTGTGTCTGAGTTGTTGCAACAGGCGGTATGGATAAGGTTTGTAATGATTTTCCTCCAGTTGGCTCGTATTTATATTCTTTGTATTCCGGTTGATTATTATTATTGCCTGCACTATCAAAATGTTGTTCTGAATGATGTTGCTGATAGTGTTGCTGTTGTTGGAAGTGAGCTTTGTTGTTGTATTGCAATGTATCGCGGTGTGCTTCCAAAACATCGGCCGATGATAATTCGGTATTATGTTGTTGATGTGGGTGTTGAGTATGAAGATGATTGTTTTGGGATTGCTGATGCGTTAAATGATGATCAGAATTGCGGTCCCCGGAATATGCAGCAACGTTACCTCCGGCAAATGGCACGAGATATGAATGGTAATCGTCCAGTTTTAAAGATTATAACTTTTCTTTAGAAAATGTATATATATGTGTTTACTTTTAAACAAGTTTATTAACTAAAAAAGAGTCGCATAATTGAGCCATAATTTATTTATTTATAAAACTGCAAGTTTCTAGTCCTTTTAGGTTAGGTATGTGTGATTTCGTTTATGTTGATACCAAATAT
This sequence comes from Eupeodes luniger, assembly GCA_951509635.1. Classification (NCBI taxonomy): domain Eukaryota; kingdom Metazoa; phylum Arthropoda; class Insecta; order Diptera; family Syrphidae; genus Eupeodes; species Eupeodes luniger. Next base: position 758,407 of record OX608076.1, on the reverse strand, counting down.
ATTTGATTTTTTTGTTTCTAACTAAAGGTTATTTTATGTTTATATTTTATTTATATTTTTATTTTTACTGCATTTTCTTTGCTACTTTTGTTTTTTTTTTAATGGATCATAATAGGGTTGTTTTGAATGCCGGTTTTCGCCTGTAAAAATCAAAACACATTGTTAGTTATTGCAATTGTAATATTTTTTTTTACTTTAAGTTTCCTAAAACTATTTGTTGGATAAGGTATTTTATTCTATTGTTTGAATAAGCAACTTTTAGCATTAACATCGATAATATTTTTTGTACTCACTTATTTTCAAAAAAATTAATGGTAACATTATTTTATTTTATAAGTTAAGGTTAAAAAATTTGTTCGCATAAAGAAAGTTTTAAATATAATGAATTTCAAATGAGATATTTCCGTCATAACATCTTTTAATGTAAGTCTTTCATAAGCCTAATAAAAAACCAGTATATTTTAACAGCCTTGCAATAAGTTTGTCGATTTAGTAGAAATATGATATGAAAAAATTATAAAAGTAAGCTTCAAAAATGCAGAATTAAGACAGCCGGAATATTGTGTTTATTAAAACTACCAAACTGTTTTCTTTTTGTTAAGATAAAAAGTTAATAGCTAAGTTTAGTTTGTTTCATCAATTCTCTTTTAGATTATATAAATATGCAGGTATAAAAATACCGAAAGATAATAATATTAGTCGTAAATAAGATCATCAAAAAATTAAGATCTATTTACTTACATACATATATTGAATGTTTTTAAATTTAGACCTTGAGACTTTTTACATAGCATTCGATCTTAGCCATCATTAGTAAGTAAAGATACTAATCAGTGATCCCTATATTCAATTTATAACCAAACATCAAAATCAACCATAAATTTAAAATATAAAACAAAAATAGCTGACGAATTGATAGCAAACCTGTGTAGTTAATAAACATAATACAAAAAAAAATACACACTTATTACACATTAATATTTGATTTTTAACAAATGATTATTTACATAATCATTTGTTTATTTATTGTTTATATGATTGATACTTTTCAATGTTTTCCAGTATTTGTTATTTGTTATTTGTTAATTATTTTGTATTCTTATTTATTTATTTTTTACTTTTTATTTTGATTTATTTATTTAATTAACCTGTTCTTTATTTGTCTTCATAAAAGTTATTTATTCATTATTTATTTCGCTATCCGTTTAGTTAATGGTCAATGTTTGTTAACTTATTATTTATTTTGTATTTATTTATTTATTACTTATTTATTTTCCTTCACTTTTTTTTTTGTTCTACATTTTCATTTGCTTCAAATACTGTTATTCTTATTGTCGGTAGCAAGGTATGTAGTTATATACCGTAACTCTGTAAATTATGCAAAATAATAAGATATCAATGTAATATATTTTCTGCTTAAATAAATATATCTGTCTATCTATAGCTGACCTGTCCGGCGCTGCTATTAAATTGATTAATCTAATTTTTAAGTAAGCTGACAGTTTATTAACCTAGTCCATCATGAATTTAAAAAATATTGAAAATCGATTGTTCTTAAAGAAAACTAATTATCTTTTGGATCATATAGACTTTTATTAAAACATTTAAATTTGAAAAACAGTTGTATGGGAGTGAAAGTTTAATCCCAATTAGCGTCGTTTACGCACTTGCTTAATGCATCTGCAGATAGTGATCGAATAATAATAGATAATAAAAAATACTATTTTGCTAGAATTAAAACCAATCTTTGTTAATTTTAAGGTAACTCCGTTAAAGTGTACATATGTACCCATTCCACACCCATAAATATTAACCCATGCCTCCACCGGGCCTTCATACAAATGTTTCTACCCCGATCACTTTATTTCGTTTCATCACATGCAGACGCAACAATGCAAATAGTTTTCTGGATTGAAATTAAAAATTTAATTAAATAATTGCACTTGAGCAGACCTTACACGTTTCATTAACAGACATTTTCTAACAATTAAAAATGTCAAAGTGCCGAATGGTCGTTAAGGACTGAGTGTCGAATAGAGAATTTCAAAAAAATGACATTTAACTTTCATTTTTAAATTTAAGATTATGCTATTAGGAATTATACTTTTAATGCATTATCAACTTGGGATTTTGCATTGTTTGTTCACTTTTAAAGTATAAGTATAGAAGCCTTGTTTTAATGGAGAATTTTAAGGTCGACAAGATTTTAACAAAGACAAACAAAAAAAATACATGCTTGCACCATCTTCAGGTTCGAATCCTCATAAACATTTTATTTTCGACAAAAAGGCAGGGATGTTTATGAATTCCGTGAATCTTAAATTAATTATTTAGTACCTCGAAACAGAGCTACGACTACAATGAAAAATGGGAGACAATTTTCAAATTGAGTGCTTCAATTAAAACAAAAATTTTTATTTTTTTGAAAATATTGACAAGTTTGGCAGGTGAACATTTTAAAACTTTCAACATATTGTGGGTCAAAATAATTAAAGTTGTTGTTGAAAAAATTAAACATTTGTTTTAATGATTCTTAAAATGGCTGGTAGCTACACACTGTTATATTTTAAATTTAATCCGATTACCTTTACGTTGTATAGGTCAGGTTATTAAATTTCCCACTACAACTATGATCTTAAGTCCGTCAAAACAATTTGAATAAAATAAAGTAAAAAATTAAATAAAGACAAAAATCATATACTTAAATGTTGTCACATGGTCTATGATTTCAATAAATGTATCCAATTAGGTGACAATATTCAATAATTTATAATAATTTATCATGAATATTAAAATAATAATATTGGGTCATTATATTATTAACTATTAACTATAAACATCTTATTTCGCGTTAAAAACTGTTGTTATGATTTTTCGGTGAACTATAGTCGAAGTGTCCTACCTCAAGCGTTCAATAAACATTACCGAAACTCAAACAAATGGAGTAATTTCCTTGCATTTTTATCTATTGCTGATTTTAATCCCGGAGAAAATTACTTTTCGAATGTAGACCTTTAGTGTACTTGCAAATATTGATTTTAATTTTATTAGGTTCTATTTTTATATAATCTTTGTAAGGCGGGAGCGATATTTTTTTTAAGTTATTTCAATCAAATATTGGAAAATAAAGTCAACACCTTCACATTATACCATACTGTCTCTTTGAGCAAGAAATATACTGTTGAGCGATCTTTTTAAATGAAGTTTTCGGCCACAGGCCACGGCCATGATAAAGCATCAGTTCCTATCGATCACTGAAATCAAGCATCAGTGAGAGTGGTTATCATGTGTACTACCTCCTCTGTCATTATGTCTTGCATTCATGCCTGGTGTTGTATCACCTGATAGTCTTAGCAACTAAGGCCCAGTGTTTCTATGAAATTTAATTTAATGTAAATATAGTTTTTTTTTTCAAGCGCTACATAAAAAAAAAACGAAGAAAACAATTATATTTTTTAGATTTTTAGGTTATTTACTTCTATTTTTGTTTTTCCTTTTCAATGCTCTTATGAATTCTTAATCAAATTAAGAAACAAAGGTTAAAAATATGATTGTGTGTTAATTTTTGAGAGAATTTGAAACAATGAAATCTGCAGTATTACTTTAAGGTCGAGCAGCCTTATCACCCGGCGCAAATTTTTGAGATTTTCTAGATCTTAAGCCATGTTGTGTAGTGCGCTTGAGTTCTGAAACTTGCAAGGACAAAATCATGGAAAGTTATCCGAAAGTCATAACTGACAAAGTCTTCTTCTACTCTAATAACAAAATATCTGCATTACTAAAACTCTTATAATTTTTATTTATGTAGCTAATATACTATAATTATCTATATTAGTTAAGTTATTTACTTTTTTAAACCTAAATACCTATGAAGGTACGTTTTATTTTTGAATAACTTAACTTTTGGGTCTTTAAGTAAATACTGATTTTTGTATATACATACATACATAGTGCCTAGTAAAAATTAATTTTATCCTACATATTGCGCGGGAATTTGTATATTAAAATTTTGTGGTAGATGTAATTTAAATAAATTTAAGAAATAAAAAAAGTAGGTACCAGACAGTCACATTATCCAGATTGCTTCTACTTCAGAGCAGAGAGTTAAGCACTTCAATGTTAAACAATTTTAGAATTTATGTTTTCAACAATTCACTACGTTTTAATAACGTTTCCGTTTTTTTTTAACTGTCACAATATGATTACATCCAATTTATTTCCCGCCAAAAATTAATATTTTCCCACTATCTGAATTCAATGCAAAAGACCCACTGCGCTCTTGAATTAGTCGACGATAGTGGCATTATTTGTGTCCCTTTGTGACGTAAAGTAAAATAGTTTCAACGTTCGATACGTTATATGGTAACATTTTTCGAGAAGTTAAACTAAGAACCGTTTTCTTAGAAGTTTCAGTTCCTTCTTGAACAAGAGATCCCGAGAAACTAACTTCAAAATGCCGTCTTTCTTAAGTATAAATATTTTTTTTTGTATTTCTAATGGTGCGCCGTGTAGAAGTCACCCCCGTTACAAATTTTAGAAAATTTAAGGAAGGTGTCTTCTTGCGCTCCATCATTTATTGTCAACTCCCAAATTTAACGCGTAGCCGTTTTTATCATTGAGATCTTAAGGATTTCCACAAAAAACCCTTAGAAAACTTTCAAGAAAAGGAACTCATTTCTTAAGCTCTTGCAAGAAAATTATTACAAGCGGCAAGAGGGTTGGGAAGCGTTATGGTTAGTATAAGTGCGCACGGCACGGAAAAGCGCTAAGAAAATTCAAATTTTCTTAGAAAATTTCACTCAAAGACATTTTTTCGTGAAAGAAAGAAAGAGAATCGCTTCAAGGAGCAAAATATAAGAGTTACATCGACTTTTCCAATGAGAGAGTGTGTAAATTGATTTTCGTATATTCCAGTGAGTGTGGGGGTGAGACTTTTGAATTGAGTGAGTATTTTAATGAGGGTGGTTTTCTATTTTTCACTTGTTGAGAAATTGAATTGTAATCGCGGGGAAAAATATCCCTAAAAATTGGATGATTTAAGAGTTGAAAGGGCGCTGTACAGCTAGATAAAGGGATATTTCTTAGTTTATTAAAATCATAAATTATTAAAGAGAAACAAATTCAAACCAGAAGAGAATAAGGAGAAAATATGGATAACCGCATAATACATAGGTTTTTCTTTTCGTTAATGTCCATATACAAAGTCACATGATAACGTTTTGAATAAGTGTCATCATTCGTGGTCTGGTCAAGATAGAAGATTGATGGTTTGATGGATGTTATGTTGTTTTGTTTTCTTTTCTTCAATGACCATTTACTATATGTATCTACATAATATGTAAGAACAAGATCAAGTCATAATGCGAGTGGACAAATTTCAGCTTGTTTCATTATTTTCTTTATTGGTTTCGATTGAAATTTTGCAAATATAAAAGATCAACTCCACGTGACACTGAAATCATCGGGGAATGCTATCAAAAACTTCAAACCTATTTTAAAGTAACCTCAATTTTATAATTTTATATTTTTCTCAATTGAGAGTGCACTTTTTACATTATATATGTACATATGTACATACATATATGTACGACAAATAATTTTTTTTTGAGAATTAATAACGAATTAATCACTAAGTTTAGCAAAGTGGATCCTTTTTTGAATTCAGTATTAATTAGAACCCAAGACAATATGGACTCTCATGTAGAAATATCGACGTAGAAGGTAATTCAATGTTAAAAACCTGAATAAACGCTTTGCTAGACGTAAGCAAGTAGTGTCGAAATAAAATATAAACCGGAGATATCCACCCCTACCACAAGGTCCCTCATAGCAATTCCGAAGGTTTTGTTGCGCCAAGATTCGATTGGAATTGAAATTTTTGAAATAAATTCGGTTAAACGCAGGATT